>CM035117.1:68466408-69722759 GCA_020205555.1 Panax stipuleanatus
GGGAAGCTAGAATGGCTAAGATTTATTTAAATCTAGTATTTTTCTAGCTTTGTAAATATAAAGCGACTACGTGACCCTAGATCCATATTTAGCAGAAACAGAAAGCTTTGGCTACGCGCAAGCAAGGATTTAACTGACGAATCCTTTGTTTTGCGACGTCTAGAGCACAATTCTCCTTCTCTGGGAATTTCTGTGCTGTGGAGGTTTTCTTGGCCATTTTCTGTGAGCCTAGGAATCATGGGATTAATGATCAAACTGATCTAAATCTGATTCCCATGATGGACAACTTCATATTGTAAACATATCCTGCCAGTTTTTATGTAAAATGTACATCCAGGGGATCTTAAAACGGTTATCCGGATTTAAGGTCTTAAACATAGTGAAATTTGGTTTGTAGTGCTAGAGTCACTTCGATGGCTGTCATGCCCATAAGAAGACCAGCACTTGTATATACATGTTGTGGTCGAGGATGCTTCGCATCCCGACAATAAACATCCAAATCGAGCCAAAGGCTAAATAGAATAAAAATGGAAATATCAATATGCTTCAATTCCTAAGCGAGCGAAAGGGTTTGAAAATCACCTTTCATAATGTCATTTTTATATCTTGTCTAAAAATGGACTTTTCACACAAATCAAACCCTTCGTATATAGGTTCAACGAAGAATGACACTACTTTCAAATTAAACGAACGTAGGCTTAATTACTTCCAGCATACACACACACATTTATAACTAAAAAAGGAAATATTGAAAAGATGCAGTAACCGTGTTTCACGGAAGTCGGGGGGTGCCTAACACCTTTCCCTCACTTAACCAAGCCCTCGAACTTTAAGAATCTCTATTTTCAAGCCCAAGTTTTGACAGCTTCCAGTAATTGGGCCTACTTGCAAAAACAAATAAAAATCAGTTGAGTTGGTACAACCATTTCAAAATATACCAATTGGCGACTCTTTAAACCTTTCAAAATCGTCGACATGATACATGTTGGCCTTTTCCTAAAAATTTTCACCTTTCATAGAGTAGATAAGACAAATAAGGGTAGAAAACAAAACAATTTAGGGAGAGGAAGATCTGTCCAAAAGCGATAAGATTTTTTCTGACGTCGACAGGTGGCGACTTTGCTGGGGAAAATTGAGGGCTTAAGCCACACTCAAATCTTTTCCAAATTTACCTTTTTATCTGTGTGTGTGTGGATGTTGTGTTTTACATTGAATGGATGTAAATCAATGCTTTACTGGTTTATATTAGTGCTTCGTACAATGTCATCATTTCACACGGTGAGACGCGATGTATGTGAATATATGTTGTGTGATTCCTCCATCAGGAGGCGAACCCGTCGGTGTTTGATTACTGGGAGATTAATCATGCGAGGCTCAGGAAAGGCACCACTCAGATCCACTCCAAGTGAAAGATCAGATTAATTTTCCCTCTAATAGATTGCGATGATCTGGGGACCTTCATGCCGAAAAGCCGTGAAAGTAGACTAAGATAGGTCAGCCTCTGATTAACCAAATCTGAAGGGAAACTTCTTCATGCCTTCCTATTTCAATTCAATGCCAATTTTCAAATTCAGTGTAAATTTCAAAATGTAAATATACATTACATGTCTTGTAAATCCTGTCATGCTATCCTGTCATCAAAAATAACTAACCTTTTTTTTACTGGATAAGATTAAAAAACTTCAAAAATAAACACATTGCATAGCATGCATCCTATTGATATATATACATCAAAATTAACACACCTACGTTTATTGTAGGAAAAAATTGGTCCCATCACCAGATCAAAATCTAAGAAAGCACTAAGCCCATCTCCAAACATGGCTTCAAGTGCTCAATCTGAATCCACCCCTGTCTCTAGGGAGGAGTTTGAAGGATTAAAGAACCAGATAGCGGAATTAGCTATTTTCCTCAAAGAACAAAGAAAAGGTCTTCAAGGTAAATAAACACCCAGTCATACAGAATCATCTACACCCGGTGGCAGTCAAGATACCAGAAAGAAAGATACTCAGATTCCTGAGCTCCAGAACCAAGATCCAACCAACAAAACCCTGGAAATCATCAACCTCAACAAGGAGCAGGAAGTTGGTGATATTATGAAGAAGGTCCAACAAATGGAAGAAACAATCCGGTCCATCAAAGGGACTAAGGCATTTGGAAGCGTAAATTATTCAGATTAATGTATATTCACAGGGGCTCGCTATCGAGAAAAGTTTTAAGTCTCTGATTTTGAGAAATATGATGGATTAGGAGATCCCTACACCCATTTGAAGGTATTCATTGGAGAGCTCGGATCCTATGCAGAGGATGAGAAGCTCATAATGTAATTATTCCAGAAGAGTCTGATCGGAGAGGCTAGAGCCTGGTATGCTCCACTGGATAATTCCAAAATTCACAGTTGGGAAGAGTTAGCACATGCCTTCCTTAATCAATAAAACTTCCAATCTCAGATGGATCCAGACAGATATCAAATCACCAAAATCAAGAAGCAAAACATTGAGGCATTCAGAGAGTAAGCCAAACGATGGAGACGGATGACGGCATAAGCCACCCTGCCTATGACAGAGACTGAGATAGTCCTGATTTTCATCAATATTCAGGAAGCTCCATATTACGAGATGGTCCAAGCAAGTATAGGAAAAACATTCTCGAAGATGATCAAACATGGAGAAATGGCAGAAATGGGTCTAAAGTCTGGGAAAATCAAAGACCTGTCGCTTTGGAGGTGGTGGTCGAGCATATTCAATCTGGAGGCTATGACAATAATCCTAGGAGAGTACACAAGAAGAAGGAAGAAGAAGTGTCCTTAATACTTCAAGGGCAGAATCAAAGAGGCAATCCAAACTTGCCCGTCCAAAGGAGGAACTATTCCCCTTTTCAAGCTCCCGCACAACCTTCAAATCCTCCATTTCAAAAAGCTGGAGAGGTCAGACGTCGAAAAACGTTTACACCCTTTGGGGATTCACATAAAAATGTGCTAAAACTGTTGGCAACACAAAAGAAGATTGTTCAGCTCCTTCCACCCGCCAGTTCGAGCGGACGGAATTTTGACCTAAGTAAAAAGTGTGCATATCATTTCGGAGCACCGGGCCACGACACACAAGACTATTGGTCTCTCAAGCACAAAATCCAAGACTTGATAGATAATGTAGAGATTGTGGTGACCAAACCAGAGAAACCACATGTGCAAGATAATCCCCTCCCTCAACACAATGAGGAGACTGTCAACATGATTAGCACGAGGAATGGAGAAGGATCCAAATACGTCTGGTATATTGGAGAGTTAACTCAAACAAGTACTAATAACCCAGACAGTTGGGATTTCTCAGAAAGGCAGTTCCTAATGGAGCAGGAAATCAAGTCTATTAAGGAACATGTTGGAAAGTTAGCAGAATTGGTCGTGTATCTACATCAGATAACCAGACAGCTGGTAAATCAGACCAACCAGTATGAAGCAAGTCCTTCTACCCCTGAGATTAGCCCCATTGCTATGAGGGATCATTACCAGTTTCATGAGCGTGAACCCTGGGCCGACAAGGTGGCCAAGGAGGAGAAGTTCCAAGCTGATAGGGAATTCACCTGCCAGAGGAATTTCACTAATTTGAATCATCCTATGAAAGAAATCTTCCAAATGTTGATCAATGAGGGGATGGTTACGGATTTGTTAGCCCCGGTGAACCCTCGATCCAGAATATTCAAACCTGACAGGATCTGTCAGTATCATTCCAATGCGCCCGGTCATGACACTGAGGATTGTTGGGGACTTTGTAATCTGATTCAGAACCTCATTGAAAGAGGTGAACTGATAAAAGGAAATCAAGATTATGGTCGTCTTGATGAGGAAGCATTTTTTATTCCCATGGAATGGAATTAAGAAATAGTGGCTGTTATTTCCTGTGAGAAGGATTTAGCCATAACACCCCTGATACTGCAAGGGAAAGCGGTATAAGAAGTATAAAATCTTGTGAAAGTGGCTGCGCCCGAGACTCTAATATTACCCTTCTGACCACAATACCCTGTAGTGAGCCTGAAGAGAGTCCCATGGAACTATGGAAAGGATGAAGGTTCAACATCAAACAATATTGTCAGTATATCAAAGGAAAACCCGCTGTACTTGCCTCAACGGGTGATCAATTTACTCATTAAAGCTAAAGGAGAGTGACTGTAAGACCCCAACTTTTTATGAATAAAATTGAATTTTCTCTATATATATTATTTTGAATAGTAAGGGGTTGATTTGATTAATGTGGTAAGTTATGGGCAAAATGCGCAAATATTTTAAAATAAGCAAGTGGTTATAAAATATTCATTGTTGTCGGGGAATATTCGTTTGGTCGTGGAATATTCTTGTTGTTAGAGAATATTCGTATGACGGCGCAGTCATTTGTGGGCCTTATAACAAAAAATTATCGGATGAAGAAAACGACAAGAATGAGTTTTCTAAAAATAACGGCGTAACGGTTAACGTTAACACTGTTGAAATATCCGATAATTAAAATAAAGTAATACGCGTTGTTGCACAGTAGCACACGGTATTACACAGTATTTTATATTATTATTTTTTCAATAATTGTCACTGCACAGTATTTTACTTTATCAAATCAATAATTCATATTATTTGAATAATATTATTAGACAGCATTATTGGCAATGTCTAAGGAAGTTCTGTCTAGGAAAGAGGTAATTGTGTGCCAGTAAGGAGAAATTCTTATCGGAAGGCCCCCTCTTTTATGGAAACGACCTGGTTGTCAATATTGTAGTTCTATAATATTATTTATGAATAATTAATTATTGATTTATATGATAAGGTAATATTTATTCATTGTGGATATAAATGAAGGAATTAGTACAGCTGTTTTTATCAGTATTTTGTCGAAATGGAGGTGTGGAAAATCATCCGTATGTGGATTTCAGTCATTTTACGTTTGAAATTTGGAAAAACATTCTTCTACAAAGTTGTAGAGAATTAAATTTCCAATAGAATGAACATAAGATTTGATTTTTTCTGATAAAAAGGCTATTTATTATGAATTATTGAAGTTCCGGAATAATTAATTTTTGGAGTTATAAATATTTTTTTCACAAAAAACATTTTTAATGTGGGTGGGACCCACTTGTGTGTGCTGATGAGAGTGATGTGGTGTGCGTAGGAATTTTTTTCTTCAAAATATTAATATTGTATTAAATTTTCTGCTTTGGCGTTCTAAGCATTTTCCTATAAATAGGGTGCTTAGGTTAAAATTGAAAATCATACCAGAATCAGAAGTTTTCTCTCTCTATAATATCGAGCGTATTTTTGTGAGTATTTAGATACTTTGAGTGTTGCTATATAGTCCAAGTTTCCTTCAGCATTATATCCGATATTCCAGTTAGAAGTATTATTCTTTTGAGGTAAGGGATGTTATTTTTTTCAAAAATGATGTTATTTCTTTCAATATCATGACACTGAAATATTGGTATGAATTTTATTGTGAAATTTTTACCTTTTCATATTGGGGTTATTATTCACGTATACGACACTATTTACGAATACGGTACTATTCACAGAAAAATTAAATTTTCTTTTCTTTGTCCAAATCGGCTATTATGGTTCCTATCTTTGATTGGATCCAAGTTTTGATCTTCATTCTTGAATTTTGCTCCACAATTAATTATTATAGAGTATTCTTGAACTTGGATAAACTAAATTACGAATCCCTAATTTTTGTCCTTTATCTCACTGGATTCGTTCTTTAAAATATTTTTCATCATCTTCAGTCTTAAATGGTGATACAAAAGAATATCTTTGGCCTGTAGTGCAAAGATGGATGATTATTTGATGAATATCTTTGGACTGTAGTGCAAACTTGAATGATTACCTGATGAATATCTTTGGCCCGTAGTACAAAGATGGACAGGTGTTGAGATGAACATGACCAACTGGTGATATAAATGAATATCTTTGGCCTGTTGTGCAAAGATGAATATTTGATTCAAGATATATATTGATTGATGTTACAGGGATAAAATATTGATTATGGACTTTCAAATCATAGAAGATAGTAGACATTATTTCATACTTAACTCTTCTGATGCATTGTTACTTCCGTTGTAGTTGTTGATCTAGAACTTGTTGTCCATAATATTTTATCTGATTTGTTGAAGACTAATGATAAATTGTTCTTTATTATCTTAGTCATAATATTCTTTACCGGGCTAGTTGAGCTCACCCTTTTATTCTATTGTCCTCTTCAGGAAATGAGAATGTCGCAGGGACTAATCGGGGGACAGAGTGATGGTCCGAGTTAAGAGCAGTAGTAGTCCTCACTATTTTTGTAGAATAGTGTGATAGTAATTGTAATGAGGATTTAGTTTGAGTGTTAATATTTTCTACATATTTATATTGGCACTCACAGTTGTGTGGTCGTATTTTGCACGATCGTATGATATAAAAGATTGTATTTGGATTTTGTACCATGCGTTTGGCAACTCAGAATGGGTTGGGTGGATTGAACCTATTCTGGGGCCGTCACAGTGGCTGAAGAGAAAATTGAAGAATTCCTCAACAAAATGGGGCATCATGAGATCAAAGTGGTGCAAATCTTGAAAGGGGCACCCAAACAAATATCCATCCTAGATCTGGTCTTATCCTCAGTAGATCATCGCAAAATTCTGCTGAAAGTACTGGAGGAAGCACATCTGCTAAGAGCGGTGGATACTGATAAGTTTCGTCATATGATAGAGCACATTTTTGACAGCAATATGATATCTTTCACTGATGATGATACACCCACAGAAGGGACGGGTCATTACAAGTCGCTACATATCATAGTGATTTCATCAGGGTATGTGATCGGAGGAGTGCCAATAGATCGAGGATCGTCCCTAAACATCTGTCCCTACGACACCTTGAAAATAATGAAGATCAACCCAAATCGGATCCGAACCAGTCATGAAGTTATCCGGGCTTTTAATGGATCTCGCCGAGAGGCCGTGGGGGAGATTGAGCTTCCACTGGAGATTGGTCCCCATACTTTCTATATATCCTTTCAAGTACTTAACAATACCACTGGATATAATTTGTTGTTGGGGAGACCGTGGATTCACATGGCAGGAGCAGTTCCGTCCACCCTTCATCAGCAACTCAAGTACATCATTAATAGCAGTCTGATCACCATAAATGCCAAGCCAGAATATCAGGTCTGCACAAAGAACGATATGCCGATAATCAGTCTCGATGAGGGGGTTGAGCCTGTCAGTTTTCAAGTTTTGGAGGTGAGCAATACTCAATACTTACCTGTTGGGGGCACCAGCCTTAAAACCAAAAGTTTCCCCCGAAGTAATGACGATTGGTAAGGAAATGGTATCCTTGGGATGAGAAGGGTTAGGGAAAAATCAGCAAGGAATTAAGAGTCCGGTGAAAATCCCGAGCCAGCCAGGGAAAGCCGGATTGGGCTATTCATCCGGATCAAACCATCGGAACTCACACAAGTGTCCAACGGTTCCTGCTTCCACTATCCTGCTGCAAAACCTCACTGATGCCGAGTTTGTGAAACCAATGAGGAAGATTCCTGCTGCTGTGTCAGGCATGTTGTTTCCTTCAGTAGAACCAATTAGTGAGAGAAAAGCCCCAAAACTTGAGGGGGAAAGCAAAAAAGGAAAAGAAAAGTTCTTGTATGAAGGACGAGACCCATTTGCCAACATGTATTTTTTGATGCACTACGAGGGTATTAACGATGATATCCCAGATAGTGATGAAGAAGATCAGATCCGAATCCCTCGCATCAAGAGGGATAGGGGTAGCAGTTCAAAGAAGAACCCCGACCTTGATATTAAGGATGTCTTAGTGGTCATCAAAAAGAGACATGCGACCACAACTCCTTTATCCTCCCTATTCATGAGGATCTAACATTGGACAATTGGAGCAGCACCCCATACTTCATTCAAAAAGGGTAAAAGGGCAGAAAGTCCATCTGCCCTCAAATGTGGTTTTATTTACTGCTTATTTTGTTACACAGCTATAGCAGTTACTTTTGTCATACTTTTGCTAAATGCTTTGTATGATTAAACAGTTTCATATATTAAAGAGAAATCATTTTGTTTTCAGGACTCCAGAATTGGATTTGTTTGTCACTGCTAATGAGATGCCAAATTTTCACGGTGACTACAACTTTGATGTAGAACTGGACTTCGACTTATGGAGATTGATCAAGAGGAGATAGATGACTATGAGGTGCCCGAGGAGATCAAAGAATGGGTCAAAGACAAACCCAAGCCAAATCTGGACCAAACCACCACTGTCAATATCGGAACCTCAGAAAACCTTAAAGAAATTTAGATAGGAAGGGACCTCACCAAAGACCAAAGAGCCGACTTGATTGAACTCTTAACTCAGTTCCAGGATGTGTTTGCATGGTCATATGAAGACATGATTAGCTTGTCCACTGACATTGTTATTCATCGATTGCCCATTAAAGATAAATTCAAGCCAGTCAATCAGAAGCTCAAGCGATTGAAACCCGAATGGAGTTTGAAAGTCAAATAAGAGGTTGTCAAATAATTCAAAGCCGGTATCATCATGGTATCAACATACCCAGAGTGGCTGTCAAACATAGTTCTTGTGCCTAAGCCCAGAGGGAAGGTACGAGTATGCGTGGATTACTGGGATTTGAACAAAGCTTGTCTCAAGGACAACTTCCCAGTACCTTTTATCCACATCTTGATAGACAATACAACACAATATGGCTTGTATTCTTTTGTGGATTTCTTTGCTGGATACCATCAAATCATGGTCACTAAAGAGGATAGGGAGAAAACAGCCTTCATCACTCCCTAGGGAACCTTCTGTTATAGACTTTTGTCTTTCAGCCATATCAATGTCGGTGCTACATATCAGCAAGCCATGATGGCCCTTTTTCATGATATGATGCACAAGGAGATAGAGGTTTATGTGGATGACATCATTGTCAAATCCCGGAAGGAGGATGACCACATCAGCCATCTCAAAAAGCTTTTCAACAGGTTGCGCAAGTACAACCTAAAGCTGAATCCAGCCAAATGTGCTTTTGGTGTCAAATCGGGCAAGTTGTTGGGATTTCTGGTGAGCAATAGAGGCATTGAACTGGATCCTGCTAAGATTAAAGGCATCACTGAGATGCCGGTGCCCCGAATAGAAAAAGAGATACGAGGATTCTTAGGGTAAATCAATTTCATAAGCAGGTTCATCTCTCAACTCACAGCAACGTGTGAACCCATCTTCAACCTGCTAATGAAGAATTCCGCCATGAAATGGAATGGAGATTGTCAAAAAGCTTTCCTTTCCATCAAAAAGCAGTTGATTAAAGCACCTGTCTTGGTCCCCCCAAGGGATAATACTCCTCTATTTATGTACCTGTCCGTCAATGCCAACGCAATGGGTTGTATGCTGGGATAGAAAGACGATAGAAGCAAAGAAAGAGCTATCTATTACCTTAGCCAAAGATTCAACAGCGAAGAGTAGAAGTACATTTTGATTGAGAAGACATGCTGTGCGCTACCTCATATCCCACATGAATCCACTGACATGCCACCATGAGATTACAACACTATCTGCATGGGCACACGACCTACCTCATATCCCGCATGGATCCACCGAAGTATGTATTTAGCAAACCATTATTGAATTGTCTATTAACCAAATGGCAATTGATCCTCCAACAGTTCGACATTGTCTACGTGACTCAGAAGTCCATCAAAGGTCAGGGGATTACAGATCAATTGGCCAAAGCACCGTTAGGGGATTTTAAACCCTTAAAAACTTATTTCCTGGATGATGGGATCATGACAATTCAACAAATCCCTCAAAAGAATATAGTCCAACCTTGGAAAATATATTTTGATGGATCAGTGAACATGAAAGGTGCCGGAGCTGGGGCATGCCTTATCTCTTGTACATGAGATCAGTGTCGTGTGGCTAGCAATTGCAGCTTGTCAACACCAACAACACGACTGAGTATGAAGGCTACATACGGTGGTTGAATCTAGCCCAGTCCATGGGTATCAAGCGTTTACTAGTCTTTGGGGATTTTGAGTTGGTTATCAGACAAACCACCGGGGTGTATCACACCAAAGAACTGCATTTACTGCCTTATCACCGGCAAGTGGTCAAGATGTCCTGGGAATTTGAAGAGATAACCTTCATCCACATCCCTCGAGGAAGGAATGACTTCGCTGATGCATTGGCAACGTTGGCTTCCATGATCCATGTATCTAATAGGATGGGAATTCCCGACATCAAATTTGCAAGCCAAAAGGCCCCGACATATGGGAATTACATTGGAGAAGTATCAGATGAAATATATCCTATTAGATAGCCTTGGTATCAAGATATAAAAGAATATCTCCGAGATGGATCTACACACGTTGGGGCAAGTCAAGCTGAAAGAAAGCGAATTCGCAAGATGACTATGAAGTTTTATCTGAGCGGGGATGCACTCTATAAAAGGGATGCTAGAATAGGCCTTTTAAGATGCCTCGATAAAGAACAAGCCAAGAGACTGATGGATGAAATTTACAGTGGAGTCTGCGGTCCACACATGAGCAATCATTTGATGGCCAGGAAGATATTGAGAACAGGGCATCACTGGATCTCTCTCAAAGTTGATTGTGATGATCACGTCAGGAGATGCTACCAATGCCAAGTCTATAGAAATGCTATCCACGCTCCTCCAAACGAACTGCACAATATGAGTTCACCATAGCCTTTTTCCATGTGGGGGATGGATGTGATTGGGCCAATAGAACCCAAAGCCAGCAATGGTCATCGATTCATCTTCACCATGATCGATTACTTCACCAAATGGGTTAAAGCTGACTCTTTTTCCAAAGTCACCAAAGAGGTAATCATTGGTTTCATTAGAAATAATATCTTCTGTCGATATGGACAACCGGAGGTGATTATATCAGACAACGCCAATAACCTAAACAACCAAATGATGAAAAATTTATGCAGCAAGTTCTCAATTCCGTCATCTATCGGCCTAAGATGAATGGTGTAGACACTCAAAATTTTTTTTGCCCCAATATTAACACTGTAGGAGGGCAAAGCCGTCAATCAAATCAACCCCAGTACTGATACCGAGCTTCCAATTCAAATTTGATCACCAATGTCGGTACTCCAGTCAAATCCGATCACCAATATCTGTACTCCTGTCAAAATCGATCACTAATGTCGGTGCTCCAATCAAATTTGATCTCCAATCGGACCGTCTATCTAGCTCCGATATCCAATCGGATCGTCTATCCAACTTTGATAGTCAATCGGACAGTCTATCCAGCTCTGATCTCTAATCGAACTGTCTATCCAGCTCCGATCTCTAATTGGACCGTCTATCCAGCTCCGATCGTCAATCAGACCATCTAACCAGCTCTGATCTCCAATCGGACCGTCTATCCAGCTCCGATCATCAATCGGACCATCTATCCAGCTTCGATCGTCAATCAGACCATCTATCCAGATCGTCAATCGAACTGTCTATCCAGCTCCAATCTCCAATCGGACCGTCTATCCATCTTCGATCGCCAATTGGACTATCTATCCAGCTTTGATCTCCAATCAGACTGTCTATCCAGCTTCGATCGTCAATCGAATCATCTATCCAGCTCCGATCTCTAATCGGACCATCTATCCAGCTCTGATATCCAATTGGACCATCTATCCAGCTCCGATCTCCAATCGGAATGTCTATTGATAAGTGGTCTTTATGACCACTTATTCGGATAGTAACCAGCTTGTTCTGTTGCCGAAACTCAAGTACTTTTGTGCTTTTCACCTGTTTTTCCTTTGTTTTGTAGATTTTATGTTTAGGAACTCTCTCGGTGCTTTTGAGGCCAAAATGATGCAAAGAATGCTAAAAGGATTGATGGCGTGACAATGGAAAGAAGGCAAGCGACCAAATGGGAAGGAAATACAATCCGGACATCGTTTGGGTGGTTCACCTTCATTTCATGTTCTTGGAATGGAACTTAGTTCATATTGTAGAGCATCTTATAAGCTTTCCGGAACATCTTGAATCATCCAAATCGGAGTTCGGAGGCGAGAGTTATGCCCTGTATACCAACGGACGTCAAACCTCACGGTTTTGAGTTTTCATGCACAACTGTCATTTGGAGCTCAATTTCAGCATTCATCCATCCATTATTTCTCAATGCTCAAAGAATGAAAGTTGTAGATCTCTTTAATAGCTTCGATTTGACAGGTGGTAGGCCTCGTAACTCCACCCGGATCAAAAGTTATGGCCGTTTTACCAGAGGACTCTACAGCAGAAAAGTGCTGGCGCGGGCGCGCGGACTTTAGGCCATTTTTGGGCGCTGCCGCGCCAGTCCCCAGCTGTGCCAGACTTGACTTTTCAATTGAACGGGACTTGGTTTTTGATTGTGATATAAGGGGGCTCGTTTGGGGCAAGAAAGATCATCATATATTGGCCTTAAGCCTAGCCCTAGCTTGTTCTTCCATTTCCTTTACATTTCTTGTATAGATTAGGAGTAGATTAAGTCTAGATTAGGGTTTAGTTTAGTTAGTTAGTTTCTAGGGTTAGATTAGGGTTGAAGATTGAATCAAGGGATTAGCATCAAAGATCCAAGCTTGGAGAAAGACCAAAGAATTGCATTTCTCTATCTCTCAACTCTCTTCGCTATTACATTGTATATTTGGATGATGTCTATAAACCTTGTGGATAATATATTTGGGTTGTCTATGCCTTAAATCTATTTTGAGGTTCCAATGGAACCTAATGAGTAGTTAATGTTGATTTCTCTTCCATATTGGTTCATATTTATTTTTATGTGATTGTCTACTACGATATATGCTTTCATTGCTTAATTGAGTCATGACCAATTACTGTGATAACCCACATGGGATTGAAAGACGAAGTGTGGGTTTAGATCTAATCGTAGTAGCGGGAGATTGTACGTTCACATGGCGTTGGATGTATGATTTGTGCTTAGGATAGACATATACCGAAGCGCCGCTCGTAGTCAATAGAGGACTTGACCTTAAACCCTATTTATTTGTAAACACCATAGACATATAGGGGTTTAGATAATGTGGGAGTTCACGTGCGTTCTATCATCTGTGGATTGCACGTGATATGGATTAGGTGTATTGAAAGATGGCCTTCTCTCACTTTCGTGTTCTCGGCTAGCAACTGTAACGATTAATTTGGCCTAACTGAAAGTATATCGACTTAGACGAATCATTAGGGGAAATTGGAATCTCTTATCTTCATTATCTGATTCTACCTTAGGATTACTTAGTTTAAGTTTAATTCCTTGCCTAGTTAACTTAGTTTAAATTCATTCTCTTTACCGCTTGTTTAAATAAGACTGAAATGATTACGTGCTAGTGGTTTGGTGACTGTTTATCTATTAATTCCTCGTGGGAACGATATCTTTACTCATTCTTTATTACTCGTTGGCCGCGTATACTTGCGCGTTAATTGTGTCATCTAATCGGACCAACAAGTTTTTGGCGCCGTTGCCGGGGAATTATTTGGATAACTATTTGCCAACATTAGTTTCAATCAAATTAGTCTTAATTTAAACTTTTTATTTTTGTTTTAATTCTCTTCATTTGTTCTCTTCTCAGGTACAATGGACTTAAATTTCTATCCAAGGAATGGTACAAGGCAAGAGCAACCAAGGGAAGTATACAATGATGGCGTCGACCCAATTGCTTCACTTTCAGCACATTTGGAGGTTCTCTCAAGGAAGCTGGATACTATTTCAGCCCAGCAGAGTCGAGAGACAGCAATGACATATAACTATGGTGCTGGGAGCTATGCGAGCCATCAGGAGCCTATCAGTTTTGGACAGGAGCAGTATGGGGGTGGTTATTCCCACACCGAACCTTATCCCACTTATCAGCCAGAGTGGGGGTATCACCCAGACCCTTCAGCAAACCCTTCATTAGACTATTATCAAGGCCAGTACTGGGATCCAAATCCAGCATACGCCCCAGAATGCACCTTCCAGACTCCAGTTTACGAGCCTCAATACAATTTTGAGGGTGACACAGAAAATGCAAGAGTGGAGGAAGGAGGTAACATATCACTGAAGGACATCTTGATTGAGCAACAGAAGTCAGTCAAGAATATCCAGAACTGGGCAGAGCAAATTAGCAAGGCCTTGATGATAGAGGAAGAATAAGGGATTCTGACCAATACTGCGAGCTATCAAGATCAATATGAGCCAAGTCCAACTTATGCACCAGAACCCCCATATAAATCCCATTGTTTACAAGGAGAACAGTCTCCAATGGAATTCATGTATAGGAGCTTAGAAAGCCAAGAGGAGAGTCTTAGGAGCCAAGAGCAATCAAGCCAAAACTTCCAGAATCAGATGGCCCTAATCCACAACACTCCTACCAATGAGCATCAGTATATGGATCCCGAGGCTAAAACAGAAAAGGAAGGATTGGAAATTATGTGGGGGAATTCCATAGCATCGACAGAGGAGACCTTGATTGAGCAAGAGCAATCGATTGGGGATCTTCAGATTTGGGTGGAGCAGATTAGCATGGCATTAAGGAAGGAGGAGGTATGTGAACAAGAGACAGCAGTGCAAGATTTTGTGCCTCCAATGACTGAAGCCGTGAGTTATGACCCTCAAAAATATTGGTGCTATGAGATGGATGCAGATATTGATGAAGAGCCTGAGGTGCACTTGGAACTAGATGAGCAAAAGATAATGGATATCGAGGAGCCAATTGGGGCTGTGGAGTATGAATGTGAACCAACAATGACAATCCCCCAAGAGCCTCCTCCGCCTGAGTGGAACAAGACAGTCAAGTTTGCACACCCTTGCCCCCATGGTAGCCACATTACAGATACGGATCTCTATGACATGAGAGAGTCCGTGAGCTTCAAACCATGGTGGTCAGAAGAGAAGAGAATAGAAGAAGAGTCCGTTGTGTGGTCTATACCTCCATGCCCTGATCATTTCACCTACACAACGGAACCCGTGCCTAGCTCCCCGACCTTTTATCCGGGGAATTCTTCCACACATCCAATGCTAGGTAGTTTAATTTTGAGTCCTCCTTTATTGGGAAGCCTCCAAAAGCATATAGCAATTCTAATGGATGGAGGGGTTCTCAAATATCGTCGGGGAGTCGGATAGCAGTGGGAAGACACAGTCGAGCTAGAGGACTATAAATCAAGCGCTAGATGGGAGGCACCCCATCATTTCTTTCTCTTTGTTTAATTCTCCATTACCTACTTCCCATCATCCCTCTCTCTATTTATTTGTTTAATTCTCCATTTACATGTTTTCTATCACATTTCCCTCCCCCTTATTTAATTTTTATTAGTTAATATTTAGTTAAAATTTTTGCATACTGTAGGAATTAGGAGTTCATTGCCTACATTTTTGAACTTAGGCATTAGTGCATATCTTTTTGGGACCATGAAGCTTATAGCATACTTTTGATACACTTGCACATTGCGTATACACACTTAGAGAATTTTTTGGGAATTTGAATGCATATATCTTTCCATATTTAATTCTCTTGATGTAAATATTAGGTATTAGCTTTTGATGGTTTAATAGGGCTTAATAAGTCTTGTCTACATATTTTAGGTTAAAAGCTGCTTGGGAGCAAAGTTCAAATGCCATAGCCTCTGTGCCTAGAAAAATTCTACAGAAAACAGGATCTGGCATGCCGCGCGGCCGCGCCAAGATAAGCCTGAGCTGGCGCGCGGCCGCGCCTCTCACAGACTGGGCCTGTCTTGGGAAAAATCCTGCAGATTTTAGGGGGTACCACTTCATGTCAATTATTTGCAGCCCCCAAGCCTTAGTCCCTATAATCCCAAACCCTTAGTTCCTTAATGCAATCCCCCATCTCTTCCATTTCATGCAATTCCCCTCCACTACAAGCCCTAGTTTTGAAAACCTCCTACCTCCTCAATCTAAAGTACCAATTCCCATCCACCTCAGCCTCTCAACCTGATCAATTGAGACATTGAATGTGGAATATCTAGCAGAGCAAGATTGATATTGAGTTAGGTTGGTTCGTTGAGTACAGTGCTGAGCGGGGTTTATTTTGTCAGAGCAGAAAGAGAGACAGGGGAAACTTCTGAGAGGGCGCCAATTCATTTCATGCAGCATCAGAAGCCAAATAGGGGAGTTTCTTTTTACCTTTACCTTCAATGAGGACCTTGAATAGTTTAAGTTTGGGGGTATTGGTTTTATTTTGCATATAGGGTAGTTGCATTCATATTGCATATTGGGTTTGTTTATTTAGTGCATGTAGGTTGTAAATAGTTAAAATTTGTGAAAATTTTAAAAATTTTCTTTTGTTTTTGCATTCTGTGTGAGAGCATACTGCATGAATCCAGTTTTCAGTTGGTTAGTTATGTATGTTGCCTGTGAAGAAACTAAAATCACTTGATTGTTGAACTGATTTGAGACTTAAGCCTGATTTCATGATCATATATGTAAATCCTTACCTATCAGAAACTGTGTAACCAGTAAGCACGATATAGTAAACACCATGATATGCTAAGTTTAAATGTTTACATACTTGTCTTCTGGTGGAAAAACTATATTTTAATAAAAGAGTTTCAGTTCGCATATAATAATAACTAAACTGTTAAAAGCTTAAGTTTGGGGGAAACAGGGGACATGCATGATTTATGCGGGGAGATGGAGCGTAAGACGCATTCCCTTGCAGAAAAAGAAAAAGAAAAAGAAAACAAAAGAAAAGATTAAGAAAAAGAAAAAAAATAGAATAAACACTTCGGCTACGTCGAGTTCTGTGGCCTTTGATATTCGAGCAAGTAAGCCCTCGGGGTGTTTCTACACCCAGCGCCCTAAGGCCGTCTGGTCTAGGAGTCGTTGGTCGAAAGCTTGCTACATGGATATCATTGAAAAGCCTAAGAGAACTAGGCATTGCACAGTTGAATGTGTACACGGGAAAGTGCAAATACGCCCTCGTGAGTAATAAAAGCTTAATAAAAAACCCCTGTTGACTCTTAACTCTAGTAATGCACGGTCTTAGTTAGAACTTATATAATTTACTGTTTTTCTTAAGTTAAAGCTTGTTTTTCCCCTAAAAAGCATAGTATGTGAATTATTTGTCTGAATGCATATCTAATGGTTGCTAGGCACACAACGCACAATACATCAGTGCTGACAGTTTTGGATTTGCAGAATATTCCTTATGGTCTTGTTTTGGGTAGCTTATCTGTTCGACTATCTCGTGGTTTTCTGAGGCATTGCTTTGAAAGTTCAATGCTAGCTGGGAACTTAGGTTCGCATTCATGATAGCGTAGGTTGCATACATTGTAGATACTGCATTGCATCTTTTGTTTAGTTTTGTTTTGGTTGCTTGAGGGCAAGAAACATTTAAGTTTGGGCGTATTTGATAAGTGGTCTTTATAACCACTTATTCGGATAGTAACCAGCTTGTTCTGTTGCCGAAACTCAAGTACTTTTGTGCTTTTCACCTGTTTTTCCTTTGTTTTGTAGATTTTATGTTTAGGAACTCTCTCGGTGCTTTTGAGGCCAAAATGATGCAAAGAATGCTAAAAGGATTGATGGCATGACAATGGAAAGAAGGCAAGCGACCAAATGGGAAGGAAATACAATCCGGACATCGTTTGGATGGTTCACCTTCATTTCATGTTCTTGGAATGGAACTTAGTTCATATTGTAGAGCATCTTATAAGCTTTCCGGAACATCTTGAATCATCCAAATCGGAGTTCGGAGGCGAGAGTTATGCCCTGTATACCAACGGACGTCAAACCTCACGGTTTTGAGTTTTCATGCACAACTGTCATTTGGAGCTCAATTTCAGCATTCATCCATCCATTATTTCTCAATGCTCAAAGAATGAAAGTTGTAGATCTCTTTGATAGCTTCGATTTGACAGGTGGTAGGCCTCGTAACTCCACCCGGATCAAAAGTTATGGCCGTTTTACCAGAGGACTCTACAGCAGAAAAGTGCTGGCGCGGGCGCGCGGACTTTAGGCCATTTTTGGGCGCTGCCGCGCCAGTCCCCAGCTGTGCCAGACTTGACTTTTCAATTGAACGGGACTTGGTTTTTGATTGTGATATAAGGGGGCTCGTTTGGGGCAAGAAAGATCATCATATATTGGCCTTAAGCCTAGCCCTAGCTTGTTCTTCCATTTCCTTTACATTTCTTGTATAGATTAGGAGTAGATTAAGTCTAGATTAGGGTTTAGTTTAGTTAGTTAGTTTCTAGGGTTAGATTAGGGTTGAAGATTGAATCAAGGGATTAGCATCAAAGATCCAAGCTTGGAGAAAGACCAAAGAATTGCATTTCTCTATCTCTCAACTCTCTTCGCTATTACAATGTATATTTGGATGATGTCTATAAACCTTGTGGATAATATATTTGGGTTGTCTATGCCTTAAATCTATTTTGAGGTTCCAATGGAACCTAATGAGTAGTTAATGTTGATTTCTCTTCCATATTGGTTCATATTTATTGTTATGTGATTGTCTACTACGATATATGCTTTCATTGCTTAATTGAGTCATGACCAATTACTGTGATAACCCACATGGGATTGAAAGACGAAGTGTGGGTTTAGATCTAATCGTAGTAGCGGGCGATTGTACGTTCACATGGCGTTAGATGTATGATTTGTGCTTAGGATAGACATATACCGAAGCGCCGCTCGTAGTCAATAGAGGACTTGACCTTAAACCCTATTTATTTGTAAACACCATAGACATATAGGGGTTTAGATAATGTGGGTGTTCACGTGCGTTCTATCATCTGTGGATTGCATGTGATATGGATTAGGTGTATTGAAAGATGGCCTTCTCTCACTTTCGTGTTCTCGGCTAGCAACTGTAACTATTAATCTGGCCTAACTGAAAGTATATCGACTTAGACGAATCATTAGGGGAAATTGGAATCTCTTATCTTCATTATCTGATTCTACCTTAGGATTACTTAGTTTAAGTTTAATTCCTTGCCTAGTTAACTTAGTTTAAATTCATTCTCTTTACCGCTTGTTTAAATAAGACTGAAATGATTACGTGCTAGTGGTTTGGTGACTGTTTATCTATTAATTCCTCGTGGGAACGATATCTTTACTCACTCTTTATTACTCATTGGCCGCGTATACTTGCGCGTTAATTGTGTCATCTAATCGGACCAACATCTATCCAGCTCCGATCGTCAATTGAACCGTCTATCCAGCTCTGATCGTCAATCGGACCGTCTATCCAGCTCCGATCTTCAATCGGACCGTCAATCCAGCTCCGATCATTAATCGGACTGTCAGATCAACCCCGATCTCAATATTGGGCTATCAAAACAACCCCGATCTTCAATCGGACAGTCAAGTCAAACCCCGATCTCAATATCGGGCCTTCAAAACAACCTCGACGACAACTCGAGAGGTACAAGTCAGCCCTGGCAGCAACCCGGGAGGTACTGATCAATCCCGATCTTAATATCAAGCCGTCAAGTCAGCCCCGTCATCAACCTGAGAGGTACAGGTCAATCTTGACAGGAACCTAGGACGTGTCAAGTCATCCCAGGTCTCAGCCCGGGAAGTATAGATCAGCCTCGGCATCAATTGGGGAAGTGCAGTTCAGCCCTAGAGATAACTCTGGGAAGCCAGATCCACCAAGGACCACCCCGGGAGGGGCAAAATGGTTATTTTATCAACTCTCAGCCAATTCGGTCAAACTCAAGCAGAATTGATGCCATCAAAGTTAGAATGAACCATAATGACGATCCCGAGTGGAAACAGCGCAATAAAGCTCAACGGACAAACTGCGGGGAATCAAAGACTTGGTTATGAACCCGTCTTCTCGGATCCAAAATTTTTTTTATCCTATGTCATTGCGACAATCTCGACGAGGGCTTTCCGAAAAGGTATTGTAAGCCTCAAACGGATGCTCCGATCAAAAGTTAAAAAGTTTTGACTTTGACTGCGCGTTGTTCGGAGTGCACGTACTACGAGACGACGAAACCCCGCACAGCGGGCCCCACTAGGGGTGCCGCACCTCTACCTGCAGCAACCGCAGGTAGGGTGGAGGCTTCCTGGCCTATAAATAATGGTGCCCCCCCCCCCCTTTTATTTTCAAGAATTCAAAACGCAGTGAAGCCTTGCGAGTTTGATTTTCTGACTTTTACACCTCTTTTAAACCCAAGTATTTTCACTCCAACACATAGATATACTCATATACTACCACATATCAAAAAATAACCGTAGATTTGGACGTATAGAGCCTATAATTTGGCAAAAAACCCGTGTAGCAGTCCATTGTAAGTATTTTCACGATCAAAAAGTGACTATTACTTCTTCGTACTTTTATACACTTGCACGTTAAGTTTCGTTTTCTAAAAATGCCCGGAACTTAGTTCTGTGGTCGTTTTTGTCAAAATTTGGTATATTTTTGTACATAAACTGATTTTCTAACATTTCTACAACTCGAATTGACGATCCGTCAGCTCCAGCAGCTTCAATGCATAGCACACAAGTTCTGACAACTTCGTCGGACTGGGTTATCTTCCTAGTCCATGTTTGGCCCTTTTTTGTATATATTTAACTGTATATATACTGAAATTTCAATTCTGTCAAGCCCAGATGTCAAATCCGAGGTAGTTTATCGCTTTTATATATATTTAAGCATATATAAGTGATTTTCACCATCACTGGTTCTCCTACCAGTCTTGGTTGACTACATTTCTGTCAATATATATATATATATATATATATATATATATATATATATATATATATATATATATTCAATTCAATCTGGGCACAGGCGTGAAAACCCATCGCCCTTTATACTGCTTTTGCACTCTTCACCATACTGGGTGCTCTTCCTAGTCACTGGTTGACTACTTTTCTTAAATTTACATTCCAGTATGGCCTGGACTATTTCGTGGCCTTTATACTGTTTTTGCACACTTCACCATTACTGGGTTATCTTCCCAGTCCCTAGTTGACTACTTTTCTATACATTTACATTCCAGTTCGGCCTGGATCATTCTGTGGCCTTTTTACTGCTTTTATATATATTTATACATATATAAGCAGCCTTCACCATCACTGGTCCTCTTCCCAGTCTTGGTTGACTACATTTATGTTAATATATATATATATATATATATATTTCAATTTCAGTACGGGCACCAGCGTGAAAACCCATCACCCTTTACAGCTTTTATATATAACTGTATATATATATTATTTTTCTCACTTTCTATTCAACTGCTGCTTTAAATATTCATTTTATATGAATTAGCACTGAAATATCTACGGGCGGACTAGATTTATTTAAATCTCGCCAATTCTAGTTTTCAAACGGTTCAAAACCTCCAGAATGAACCGGGAAGCTAGAATGGCTGAGATTTCCTTAAATTTGGCTTTCTTTCTAGTTTCAGCTTCAAAAGCAACCTCGCGTCCCTTAGATCGCTATCCAGTGGGAACGAGACGCTTCAGCCGTGCGGACCGGGGTTTACTGAATGAATCCTCGGTTCTGGAAATATTGGGATATTTATCTGTTTCTGTACAAATTTGAACTGTGCAGGTTTTGGCTACTCATATGTAAGCCTAGGAATCGTGGGATTCATGATCAAATTGATCTGAATCTGATTCTCACGATGGACAAACTCTGATTTACAAATGTACCCTGCCAGTGTTTCTGTAGAAATGTACATGTAAACAAACCTTAAAACGGTTATCCGGATTTAAGGTCTCAATATAATGAAAAAATATTGATTGTCGTGTCAGCGTCCCTCCGATGGTTTTCATGCCCATGAGGAGACCGACACTTGTATATTTTTGTGGTCGAGGATGCTTCGCAGCTCGAAAAATCACCATTCACATGCAGCTTTAAGTCTATAAAGATAAAATTGGAAGTATCAACAGGCTTCAATTCCTATGGCAGCGTAAGGGTTTGATAAACCAGCTTTTAAAACGTCATTTTCAATTCAATCAAAAGAAAAGCTTTTGCAAATCAAATTAAATAGTTTTGCGAATCAAATCAAAGACTGATTTTCAAAATCAAATCAAACCCTTCGTATATAGGTTCAACGAAGCAAAGCACTACTTTCAATCAATTAAATCAATAGGCCCAATTTTTAAACAGCATTCACTCACGCTTTCCAGTTTTAAAGGGAAATATTGAAAAGATGCGGTACCATGTTTACACTAGAGTCGGGGTGCCTAACACCTTCCCCAAACTTAACCAAGCCCCCGAGCTCAAACTTTATTTTCAAAGATCAAGTTTCGATAGTGTCTAGCAATTGGGCCTCTTTCAAACAAAACTCGGTTGAGTTGGTACAACCATTTTCAAATATACCAACTGGTGACTCTATAAAACACTCAAATCGTCGACATGATACATGTTGGCCTTTTTCCTAAAAAACCCTTCAAAACCTTTTTCCTAAATAAAAAGAGTGAGGGTAGAGAGAACTTAGGAAAAGAGATTAAAAGATTTGGGTTGTGATCTGACCCGCGGATTTTTTAAACCAACGTCGACAGGTGGCGACTCTGCTGGGGACAGTAGAGGGCTTAGGCCGCTTTCAAATCTTTTCAAACATTTCCCTTTTCAAACTACTGAATGCATGAAATTATGCGTCTCCACAGTCAATGAATGAGTGAATGCTGCGTCTTTATTGAATGCATGAATGTTGCGTATTTATATTGAATGAATGTGAATGAATGCTTTCTTGCTTATTAGTGCTTCGCACCCATATTTAGTGCTTCGCACCCATGTCATCATATGCACAACGGTAAGGCACGATGTATGTGAATGTATGTTGTGTGTCCCTCTCACAAGGAGGAAAACCCGATCGGTGATAAGTAATGTCTCTGGGGACGACTAAGTCTCTGGGGCTCATGAAAATGCACCACCCAGATTCGCTCCAGTTGAAATATCGAATTAATTTCCCCTCTAGTAGATTGCAATGATCTGGGAACCATCATGCCTAAACAAAAGTCGTGAGAGTAACCTAAGATAGGTCAGCCTCTGATTAACCAAATCCAAAGGGAAGCTTCTTCATGCCTTGCTCTTTCAATTCCATGTTAAGTCTCCAATTACCGAGGAGCACAATGTATATATCATAATGAAAGATTTACTTTCCCTGTCAAAATACCATGTCATCCTGCCATCAAAACAACTAACCTCGGTTTTGCAGGATAAAATCTAAAAAACACATCATGCATCCTGTCCTTACCTACATTAGGAAATTGACACACCTACGTTTTGTTGTAGGTAAAAATTGGTCCTGTTACTAGGTCTAAATCTAAAGCACCCAGTCCATCCACGGACATGGCTTCCAGTGCTCAACCAGAATCCACCCCGGTATCCAGGGAAGAGTTTGAAGGTCTGAAAAATTAGTTAACCGAGTTAGCTGGTTTCCTACGAGAACAAAGCAAGGCCCTTAAAGGTAAATAATCTCAAGCTCACACAGAACCAGGAGCATCTGGTGGTAGTGCTGGCGGTCAAGAGACTAAAAAGGCTGAAACTCAAATTCCTGGACCACAAAACCAGGACTTTACCAATAAAACCCCTGAAATCACCCCTCTCGTCAAAGAACAGGAAGCTGGTGACATTATGAAGAAAGTACAACAAATGGAGGAAGCTCTCCGGTCAATCAAAGGGATTGGGGCATTCGGTAGAGTCAATTACTCCGACCTGTGTATTTTCCCCGGGGCCCGTTATCCCGAAAAATTTAAAACTCCTGACTTCGAGAAGTATGATGGAATGGGAGATCCTTACACACACCTGAAAGTGTTCGTCGGAGAACTTGGATCCTATGTATAGGATGAGAAGCTTCAAATGCAGTTATTTCAAAAGATTCTGACTGGAGAAGCCAGCGCATGGTATGCCCGTCTGGACAACTCCAAACTCCAAGATTGGGAAGAACTAGCCCACGCCTTTCTCGGTCAATACGGCTTTCAATCTCAGCTGGCTCCAAACAGATACCAAAATACCAAGATCAGGAAGAATAACACTAAATCATTTAGAGAATATGCCCATCGATGGAGACAAGTCACAACACAAGTCACCCCAGCCATGACTGAATCTGAAATAGCATGACCTTCATCGATATCCAAGAAGTGCCTCATTATGAGAGGGTCCTAGCAGGCATAGGAAAACCATTCTATGAAATGATCAAACATGGCGAAATAGTAGAGATGGGTCTCAAATTCAGGAAGATTAAAGATCTAATCGCCTTTGAAGCTGTCGCTGAGCATATCCAGTCCGAAAATTACGGGAGTAATCCCCGGAGGGTTCACAAAAAGAAAGACAAAGACGTCTCCTTAGTCTTACAAGGACAAAATCAAAGGGGCGAGTCCAACAGTATGCCCATTCAAAGGAGGAACTATACCCCTTTTCAAAATCCAGCACAACCTTCAAACCCTCCATTCTAGAAAAATATGGAGGTCAGACGGCGAAGAAATTTTACCCCTCTAGGGTATTCACTTGAGAACGTATTCAAACTTCTGACAGGTCAGAAGAAGATTATTCAACTCCTTCCACCAACCAACACTAATGCTCAGAATTTCGACCCAAGCAAGAAGTGTGCTTATCACTCTGGATCTCCAGGCCATGACACCCAAGACTGTTGGTCTCTCAAGAACAAAATACAAGACTTGATTGACAGCGGAGAGAGTGTGGTCACAAAGCCTGAGCAACCCCATGTGCAAGACAATCCTTTGCCACAACATAAACAGGGGAATGTCAACATAATCAGCACCTCAAGTGGAGAAGGATCCAAATACCTCCACTATATTGGGGAATCAACTCAATCCAACAACACCAGCCCCGACACTTGGGAAGTTTTTGAAAGGCGACTCCTGGTAGAGAAAGAAATCAAGTCTATCAAGGAGAAGATCGAACAATTGGCAGAACTGGTCGTCTATCAACATCAGATCACCAGAAAGATGATTAAACGAGCCAACCGGTCTTACATCGATTGTCCTCTCACACCAGAGATCAATTCCGGGTAGCATAATAGCCAGTCTCATGAGCATGAATCCTGGACTGGCAAAGGGGTCGAAGAAGCAAGTGTCCAAACTGGTAGGAAATTCCTATTTCAGGGGAACTTCACCAACCTAAACCAATCAATGGAAGAAATTCTCCAGATGTTATTCAACGAGGGAATGGTAGCAGACTTGTTACCCCCATTGAACCCTCGAACCAAAAAATTCAAACCTGACCAAATATGTCAGTACCACTCCAATTCTCCTGGCCATGATACTGAAGATTGCTGGGAACTTTGTAACCTGATTCAAGACAGGATTAAAAATGGGGACCTAATAAGGGGAAATCAAATCCTCGATCTCCCAGACAACGACACTCTCTGGATCCCCACTGTATGGAACCAAAACACAGTGGCTGTCATATCCTGCGATAGGGAGTCGACTCTCAAACCCTTAGTACTGCCACGGAAAGGGGTCCAAGAAATGCACCATCCTGTAAAGGCGGCTGCACCTGAGCCTTTGATTTTGCCCTTCAGACCTCAATATCCAATAATCATTCTGAAGAATGTCCCATGGAACTACGAGAACAATGAAGGATCCACTTCAAATAACATCACCATCCTATCAAAGGACAATCCATTATACCTGCCTCAGCGGGTGATCAAACAAGTCATCAAAGCCAAAGAAAAGGTGGCTAAAGAGAAAATCAAAGAGTTCCTCAACAAAATTGGACACAATGAAATTAAGATAGTGCAAAGCTTGAAGGATGCACCTAAGAAAGTGTCCATCCTCGACTTGGTCCTATCCTCAGAGGATCATCGCAACATTCTAGTGAAAGTACTAGAAGAAGCTCATTTTCCGCATACAGTGGACACCGAGAAATTTTGTCACGTGATCGAACACATCTTTAACAGCAATGTAATATCCTTCACTAAAGATGATATCCCGGCAGAGGGAACGGACCACCACAAGTCCCTGAATATAGCTGTAATATCCTCCGGATATGTGATCGGAGGTGTGCTCATTGACGGAGGATCATCCCTCAACATTTGTCCCTACGACACTTTAGAAAGAATGAAGATCAATCGGAACCAGATCCAAGTCATATGGTCATCCGGGCTTTTGATGGATCACGGCGCCAAGCTATGGGAGAAATAGAGCTTCCTCTAGAGATTGGCCCACACACTTTCTACGTATCTTTCCAGGTGCTCAACGTCGCCACCGGATACAACTTATTATTGGGCAGACCTTGGATCCATATGGCAGGGGTAGTGCTATCCACCCTCCATCAACAACTCAAGTACATTATCAACGACTGCCTCATCATAGTGAATGCCGAACCAGAATACCCTACCTACATATATGGGGGCATGCCAGTGATCAGCCTGGATGCGGGGATTGAACCTGTAAGTTTTCAAGCTCTAGAGGTGAGCAATACTCAGTACCTACCTATCGGGGTATCAGCCCTAAAGCCTAAAGTCTCCACCGAAGTAATGACAGTGGGGCAATAAATGGTATCTTCGGGTTTCTGACCTGAAGAAGGGTTGGGAAAGGATAAGCAGGGTATCAAAATGCCAGTCCAAATTCGAAGTCAGATTGGGAGAGCAGGATTGGGATATTCATCCTGGTCAAGCCATCAGAACCCACATAAACATCCCAAGGCTCATGCCTCCACAATTCTGCTGCCAAACCTCACAAATGCCGGATGGGTGAAACCAATGAGGAAAATCCCGACTGCGGTATCAACCATGCTATTTCCTCCAATCATACCTATCCATGAAAGAAAAGCCCTCAAGCTTGAGGCAGACAGCAAAAAGGGAAAAAAAAGATCATGTATGAAAGACGAGACCCATTTGCCAACATGAGGGTCATTATCAACTATGAGGGTATAAATGACGAGCTACCGGATAGTGACGATGAGGATCAGACTCAAATTCCTCGCATCAAGACAAAGGGGGGCAATTCAAAGAAAAATCCCGGTTCGGTTGCAAAGGATATTTTTGTCATCATTCGAGAGGAGGCATACGAGAACAATTCCTTGATTCTCCCAGTTCATGAGAATCTAACACTGAATAACTGGAGTAGTGTCCCTTGCCTCAGTCGAAAAGGGTAAAGGGGCAGAGAGCACATCTGCCCTTTAATCATGCTTTCATTTATTTCTTACTTTTGATTGCATAACTATAGCAGTAACTTTTGTCATGCTTTGCAAATGTCATGTGTATTTAAGCAGTTGGATATATTAATGAAAACATTTTTGTTTTCAGGACTCAAGCATTGGATGTGTGTGTCTCTGCTGATGAGATGCCAACCTGTCAAAATGACTACGACTTTGATGTAGAATTAAACTTCGACTTGATGGATATTGATCAGGAGGAGGAAGATGACTCTGAGGTGCCCAAGGAGATCAAAGAATGGGTCGAAGACAAACCCAAACCAAACCTCAAACAAACCTCCACCATCAATATATGAACCTCTGAAAACATAAAAGAAATCCAAATAGGTTCAGACCTCAACCCAAATCAAAAAGCCGACCTTATCGAGCTCCTAACACAGTACCAGAATGTATTTGCATGATCACATAAAGATATGATTGGCTTGTCTACGAACATTGTCATCCATCGAATGCCCATCAAAGAAGGATTTAAGCCAGTCAAATAAAAGCTCAGGCGATTAAAACCTGAGTGGAGTCTGAAAGTCAAAGAAGAAGTCGTTAAACAATTCAAAGCCGGAATCATCATGGTATTAACATACCCCGAGTGGCTGTCAAATATAGTTCCCATACGTAAGCTAGGAGGGAAGGTACGAGTCTGCGTGGATTACCGGGATTTAAACAAAGCCTGCCTCAAGGACGATTTCTCGGTACCTTTCATCCACATCCTGATTGACAATACTGCGCAGTATGGCATGTATTCCTTCGTGGATTGCTTTGCTGGTTATCATCAAATAATGGTTACTGAAGAGGACCGGGAGAAAATAACTTTTATCACTCCCTGGGGAACCTTCTGCTACAAGCGACTATCCTTCGGCCTCATCAATGCCAGAGCCACATATTAGCGAGCCATGATGGCCCTCTTTCATGACATGATGCACAAAGAGATAGAAGTTTATGTGGATGTCATCATCATCAAATCTCGGAGAGAGGATGATCACATCGACCATCTTAGGAAGCTGTTCAATAGGTTACGTAAGTATAACCTCAAGCTAAATCCCGCTAAATATGCTTTTGGCATCAAAGCAGGCAAGCTGTTAGGATTCCTGGTGAGTAATCGGCGCATCGAACTAGACCCTACCAAGATCAAAGCCATTACTGAAATGCCCGTACCTCGTACAGAGAAGGAGATATGCGGATTCCTGGGAGGGATCAACTTTATAAGTCGATTCATTTCCCAACTCACAGCAACCTGTGAACCCATCTTCAAGCTGTTAAGGAAGAATTCCTCCACCAAATGGAATGAGGATTGTTAACACGCCTTCCTTGCCATCAAGAAGTAGCTGGTTAAAGCACCGATATTGGTACCCCCAAAGGATGGAGTCCCTTTGTTCATGTACCTGACCGTCAATGCCAATACAATGGGCTGCATATTAAGATAGAAGGATGATAGTAGCAAGGAAAGAGCCATCTACTACATCAGTAAAAGATTCAGCAGTGGTGAACAGAAGTACACCCTGATCGAAAAGACATGTTGTGCATTAGCATGGGCCGCCATGAGGTTGCAACACTATTTTCATGGGCATATGACCTACCTTATATCCCGCATGGATCCACTTAAATACGTATTCAATAAACCAATGTTGAATTGTTGACTATCAAAATGGCAGTTAATCCTACAGCAGTTCGACATTGTCTACGTAACTCAGAAGTCAATCAAGGGTCAAGGCATTGCAGATCAATTAGCTGAAGCACCTTCAGGAGGGTTTGAGCCCTTAGAGACATATTTCCCTGATGACGGGATCATGACAATTCAACAACTCCAGTCTGAGAATACAGTCCAACCATGGAAAATGTATTTCGACGGAGCGGTAAACATGGAAGGTGCCGGAGCTGGGGCAATCCTTATCTCTGGTACAGGAGAGCAGTATCCTGTGGCTACCAAACTTTAATTTGGCAACACTAACAACATGGCCGAGTATGAAGGCTGTATAATGGGGTTGAAGCTAGCCCAATCCATATCTATCAAGCACTTACTAGTCTTCAGAGATTCCGAGCTGGTCATTAGATAAACCACCGGCGCGTATCTCACCAAAGAACTGCATTTGCTACCCTATCATTGGCAGGTCCTCAAAATATCTCAGGAATTCAAAGACATAACCTTCGTTCATATTCCTCAGGGTCGGAATGACTTCGTTGATGCATTGGCAATGTTGGCTTCATTAATCCGCATATCCGATAAGAGTGGATTTCCCAACATCAAGTTCACAATCCAGAAAGCCCTGACATATGGTAGTTACATTGGAGAAGTATCAGATGAAATATCTTCTGTCAAGCAGCCTTGGTATCAAGACATCAAGGAATGTCTCCGTGATGGATCCACACCCGCTGGGGCAAGTCAATTAGAGCGTAAATAGATTCACAAAATGGCCCTAAAGTTCTATTTAAGCGGAGATGCACTGTACAAAAGGGATGCTGGAATAGGCCTGTTAAGATGCCTCGACAAAGAGCAAGCCCAAAGATTAATAAAAGAAGTCCACGGTGGAGTTTGTGGTCCACACATGAGCGATCATCTGCTGGCCAAGAAAATATTGAGAATAGGACATTATTGGATCTCTCTTAAGGCTGACTATGACGATCACATTAAGAGATGTTTTTAATGCCAAATACATGGAAATGTCATCCATGCTCCTCCAAATGAGCTGCACAACATGAGTTCACCATGGCCTTTCTCCATGTGGGGAATGGATGTGATAGGTCCAGTAGAACCAAAAGCCAGCAATGATCATCAATTTATCTTCACCATGATCGATTACTTCACCAAATGGGTTGAAGCAGCCTCCTTTCCCAAAGTCACAAAATAGGTCATCATTAGTTTCATTAGAAATAATGTCGTATGTCAATATGGACAACCGGAGGTGATCGTATCAGATAATGCCAAGAACCTGAACAAACAAATGATGAAAGAATTGTGCAGTAAGTTCCACATCAAGCATCTCAATTCCATCATCTATCGGCCCAAAATGAACGGTGTTGTAGAAGAGACCAATAAAAACATCAAGAAGATCATGCAGAAAATGTTCGCCAATCACAAGGAATGGCTTGACTTGCTGCCTCTCACCCTGTTAGAATACAAGACGTCAATGCGCACCTCTACTGGGGCTACCCCCTATTAATTGGTCTATGGCATGAAAGTAGTACTGCCCATAGAGGTAGAGATGGAATCCTTATAAATTATGATCGACGCTCAGGTAGACGAAGATCAGTGGTTGCAAGACCGATATCATCAACTGTCCCTGATAGATGAAAAGAGGGCTACAGCCATTTTCCACGGACAGTTATACCAGCAAAGGATCGCCTGATCCTACCACAAAAAGGTCTGAATCCGGCAATTAAAAGAAAATGACTTGGTGCTAAAGTAAGTCCTGGCCAATCAGGATGAAGCCAAAGGAAAGTTCGCCCCAAATTGGGAAGGCCCTTTCATTATGAAGGAGGTGTTGATAGGGGGAGCTATTAGACTATAAGAAATGGATGGGAACGAATTTCCCCAACTCATTAATTCAGACACCGTCAAAAGGTACTACGTCTGAGTCACATGCATACCCGCATCCGGGTCCTACGAATCAAATCAGGTTTAGTTTTTCACTACAAAGCCGGAACTACGAATGACCTGATCTCCCTCAGCCCGGGAGTACGTAAGCAGCCATTTCTGGTGCGGTCAAACCAAATAAAAACTCAAAAACTCATCAAACCAAACTCAAAAACTCAAGATAAACACTTTTCAAACCCCTCTTCAACCAAACAGCCAGAACTACGAATGACCTGATCTCCCTCAACCCGGGAGTACGTAGGCAGCCATCTACGGCGTGGTTTGACCTTCAAGGAAAATAAAAATCCAATAAAAGATAAGTTCCAAGACACCAAAGATAAATAGAAGCTAAATCCTATCAAGCTACCCTGGTCAACAGGCCCATCTGAGATACTCTCTGACATCTCAACTGTCAGTCCATCAAGGAGAAGCCCAAGATACATCTACAACTGCGAGTCATGAAAGAAGTGGTAATCACTCAGCAATGACAGTACATATCCAATCAGGGAAGTGAATCAAAACTATATTTCTCTGATATTTAACACTGTTTGATATATACATAATGCCCTGTACATGACAAAAATGGATGATTTAGTGTGTGCAGGAAAAATAAAGCTAATTTATGGACCCAAGGACTAGTAGGTCAGCAATGCCAGCATGACATCTCTCTCTGAAGATGGGGGAGCAGTTGTAAGTGCAGTCCACTCAGCCTCCATACGGCCCAATACCTCCATAGTCATCTGCAAGGTGGCGCTGTGGTCATCAATGTACGCACTCATCTCGGTGACCAAACCATGAGTGTAAGATCGAAGAGCAGTACTATCAATAATGTGGAAATCACGAGAAGCTATAGCCTCATCCTTCTCCGTAAATGTTGCATCCCGAGCAATTAAAGTCTCCTCAATCTCAACATACGTTGCATCCCTAGCCGAGCGGATCTCATCCCGCTCTGCAATAGATGTGTCTCTGGCAGATGGGAGATCCTCCCGCTCAATCAACCCAGCATCTAAAGCGGCCCTGAGTCCATCTCTCTCAGCAAAAGCTAAATCTCTGCCAGACAAGGCGGCCACCATCTGCGCTCTAGCTAAATCTCTATCAAAGGTCATCCTAAATAGTGAGTCCGCTAAAGCTTGATCCGTCCCTATAGGAATAACCAGCGGATCACTCACTAGAGCCGCTGTCAAACCCATGAACAACTCATCCTCGATAGGAGAATCCAGATCCTCCATAGGATCCTCCTCGTCGGAGTCCACAATCAGAGATGCATGAGGCTCTGCTGCTGCAACTGCTTTCTTTGCCTCCAACCACGCAGAATACTCCAAAGAACGACCCGGATGGTTACCGGAGAAATCAGCCCTCTCTCGATGAGTCCAACACTCATATACTCTAATCAAGTCGGCAGACGACATAGAAGAAGCTGACATCCTTTGATCAGCAGACCCCTCAAAGTGGTGCAAACTCTGCAGCTGATCAAACTGACACATGACTGCCAAGGGATGATAGGTAGTCACTCCCCTCAAACCCGCTAGAGGTAAATAATCCAGGCCAGATGCATGGGTGATGAAGCTATATGGGGACGCTAGCCCTGAGTATGGAAAGATCATGAACGGATTCTCAATCTTCGACAGAAATGTCAACCATAACTCTGCATCAATGCACTCCGCGGGCTGAAAGGAGTAAACTGTGGATGTCTCGTGAGTGAAGTAAAAACCACGAGGCCTGAAGAATCCAATTGGTCGTATATGGGACATCAGCCATGTATACAGTAAGACCAAGCTGCCCCTTAAAAACCTCTCTGGATGTGTACTACAATGAGTGGCGAATCTAAATGTCTCAGCCAATATCATCGGGACGATGGTGCTACCCTGTCTAAGGGCCTGAACCACAACTATTAGTCCCACGTCCAAATGATCCAAGTGAAGCAACATATAGACGTATGCAACAATACACATCAACAGAATGTCTACTCTAACCAGATGTCATGCCTCTGCTGAAATAATAAAATCTCCTACATGGCGATCATATCTGTCGAGCTCGCCAAATCGATCGATCAGGAAGACAATCGAGATCACGTGCCCAGATACAATCTCGTCCCTGATCACGCTCTAACGGAGACCGAAAATCCGGGTAAACGGTCTCCTCATATCACTAATAGCCGAACCAGCACACGATAAATTAGAGCCAACCTAGTAAATCGCTTGTACTCCTCAAGAGTCAGCGTCAGCTCATGCTACCCGAAGCGGAACACATGTCTCTCAAGTATCCAGAAGGGTAAAATGCCATCAACAAATTCGGAGGGCACCCAAAAATCTACAAGGGCCAACGAATGCTCTAACATGTGGTCCACCGTCCCTCTGACTGGGTAGGGTAGGCTCTCATACCACGACCTCAATGATGTGGCCACCTCAGACGGTGGTGAATGCTCAATACGGATGACCGCAAACGATGTCATCTGTAGCACCGTACCACAAAACCATCTAGAGGTCAAATCAAGTCGCAGCTGTCTGAATGCATACACATGACATAATACATGCATGATGACAAATATAAATATGATGCGATAGATAGAAAAGATCATAAATATCTACAACAAACTATCTACTGTGGACATTATTTCTGTCTGATAATACAAAGCAGAAAGGAAAATACAGGAAAATGGGGCACCACCACCCAACTAATACAGTGGTCTATCAAAATGATGGCACAACCGCCAAATAGCCAAAATAGTGGTTGACCAAAAAGTATAGCTCCAATAGCTATTAGAGGAAGTCGAAGACATCAGTGTCAAAACGATCGACCTGCTCCATCTCCTCGGAGGATATAAAAACGCTGCTATCAGGCATATCTGGGAGGTATAAGGGAGGAACTGCCCCTACATAGCTACTGATAAATGGACCTGAAGAGGGACCCACTCCTGAGCTGGATGGGTAAAAAGAAGATGCCTCTGACGGATCTCAGCCAAGGTACCTGATAAAGAAACGGGCCTGCTCCAACTCCCCAGTCAAATCTGCTATCTGGTTTGCATGAGTAGGCTCTCTAAGGCAAGCTATCTAGTGCGTCATCATCACGGACCCTGGCATTATGTCTGCCATGAACTGGGTGGCACGAGTCTGAGCTCTAATAGTGCGAGGACTCCACCAACTACTAAAGGCCTCTTGGATATACGGGTCCTCTGATAATGCGAAGCCATCTATGCCCTCCATAGGGATATCTGTCAGTGGCACGGTCAATGGTCAATGGTGCCAAGCAGGAGGGGCAATGGGAATGCGGATCTCCCCCGTAATTCTCTTAATGGCACGCTCTCCAAAATAGAGCTCCCTGCCTCCCACCGTCAATAAAGGGACTCTTCGGGTCGACAAGATAAGCTCCCGGTTAGTAGGGACACCTCCCTTGAATCCGACTGTCAAAAACTCAGAGGTATACGGCGTCTAGGTGATCGAACCCGCCGTCAAAAGCTCTAACTACAAACGGGCATGAGTGAATCCCTCAGCAACAGGGACCTCCGTCAAAGTGGAGTGATGTTATCGTCGTCCCCAAAGATAGATCTCCAGACCTAGGGCAGAAGCGGGCCGTAGGCAAGGAAGCCTCATAAATTCCCAAAGCTGATCATGCAAATATCAAAAGTCCTCAGTGACCAAGACTGACAAAATAAATGCTGAAATCAAAAAGGTACAGAAAGATGTACTCACCAGCAAAAACGGGTAAAATCCTAACCAAGCCTCCATCGTACCCACCGAAAGCATGCATATGCCACGGAGAAAATAGGCAAAGGTATAGGAGCCCCAATCATAATCACTGAGGCGCTCTACATGTTGAGTGGCGCTAATCAAGAAAAAGGACACAATAGATGAGTTGTTCGCCACAAAACAACCCCTGAGGATCGACAAAAACAATCTCCTCAGAATGCGATCTCTAGCCCTCTGATCATCAGACGGAGGCTCCTGTAAAGTCCCATCCTGGGCATCTATACTCAAGGGACTGAATCGGACTGCCCGACCCTTGAAAGCCGTTGTAGAGACTCCCAGCAGGGACTGAATGACAGTGGGCGTAATGTCAGCCATGACAGGAACTGGCTCGCCCTTAAACTCAATGCCGGTGATAAATATCCAATCCATAGGAGTCATCATCACCTCAGAATCTAGAAGATGAAGGGACTGAGTCTGGTGGAACCAACGCTCAGATAAAGCCCTCATATACCCCCAGGGGCAACGACGGGGAAGGATGGAGAAGAATGCCTGAAACCCCCAACCATCTACGATATCCTTGTAATCCTCGTGCAGAGTGTGATACAGGGAATGCACGCTAAACCAGTTCCCTCGCGGCTGCGTAAAGCCGGGAACCTGCATCAAAAACCAACCCATGTCAAAAACTTGTGCCCCGTGAATGGAAAAAAGGAAGAAAAGAATCCAGAAAGAAGAAAAACTTTAAGTCACCTCGTTGACATGAAGATATCTCGAAGGATGGCGACTCAAGTCACCCAACAACTCCTGCGTCTGCACAACAATGCCAGGGACCTCCGCACGTGGAGCATGAGCTGGAATAGGAGCAGCAAAAGGAGCCTCCTCATCGTCAATATCAAGTGGCTGCTCATCTTGTGATGGATGAATCACCGCCTCCACCAATCTACGAGGCGTTCGAGCTGGACGAGCCTGAGGAACATCAGACGCCCTCCTCCGTCTGATACTTGAGGATACCCTACTAGAACTGTTGGGTCATCGCGATTCATCGCATACACCAATACTCTAAATCACCTCAAAAAGGGTGTGGTAAGCCTAAAACCTGTGGCTTATCATTTTTAATCAGTCCAGCATATATCTCTAGGTCCTAAGACATGCATGGGTCAGTCAAAAATACCCAGTAAAGTTAAAACTGCATATTTTCAAAACCTAGAAACTAAACCTGCATGGGTCAGTCAAAAATCCCTAGTAGAGTCAAAAATGCATGTATTTTTCAATGCCTAAGATTTTAAAAAAAAATTCGCCAGAGTCTCCTTTGTAAAATGGACTGTCCACATGCAAACAAGCATGTCTAGGTGGCCATTCAGTAGCACACCTACCCAAAAATAGAAATAGTTCATATTTATGAAAAAAAAATCAAAAGTCAACCTCACATGGTAGCCAAATTACTAGGGACATTTTTAGTTGAAAATCCAGACTCGCTAGGCCTCAAAAAGGATGACTAAACTGATCAAAAAAGCAAAATAGCACTCTCTCAGAACCTGAATTTTCTTACATCCAAACGTGCATTACAGTAAGATATGCATACATATGTAGTCAGAAAATTTTTAACAGGTCATATAGGCATACATTTTTCATACATTGCGTATAAATACACCCTAAGTGGTTCGCATGCTTTTAACGGTCAAAATATGCCAAAAAAAAGCATGTAAAATGTTACCTGCGCTGCGCTGAACGCGTAGGAACTGACGGAATCAGAAAATAGCTGCCCGAACTCCGTAGATCTGAAAAAGAAGATCAAAAATTTGTTTGGAACTTAAATGGGAAACTTGAAAAATAAAAATCCCGCAGCTCAAGTTATTGCCCAGGTGCCCACACCTCCACCTGCGGCTGTCGTACCTCCACTTACGGCAGCCTAGGGTGGGTCCCACTACCCTGGGCCTGGTCCAGTTTAAGTCAAAACGGAGTTCTTATGTGCTGCCGAGTCAAATCTGAAGAGAAATCGCTACGCGATTGAGCGGTTTGTCCTGAAATCCTGCGTTTAAGCAGCGTAATCCTGACAGAAAGGAGGATATCCTGAAAACCCTTGGTATTCATCCTGGAGCCATGCCCGGGGATCAACAGAGAAAACTACAAAAAAACTGCGCAAGGAATGCAAAAAACTGCTGAAACTGTCATTTTTCTAAGCGTCAGGTACTGATCGATGACATTTCAGCCGTTGGCGCAACCCCAATGAAGCGTCGGGTACTGATCGATGATAGTTCAGCCGTTGGCACAACCGCAGCGAAGCGTCGGGTACTTACCGATGACTGTTCAGCCGTTGGCACAACCCCAACGAAGCGTCGATTACTGACCAATGACAGTTCAGCCGTTGGCACAAACCCATCAAAGCGTCGGGTACTGACCGATGACAGTTCAGCCATTGGCACAACCCCAGCGAAGCGTTGAGTACTGACTGATAATAGTTCAGCCGTTGGCACAACCCCAGCAAAGCGTCGGGTACTGACCGTTAACAGTTCAGCCATTGGCACAACCCCAGCGAAGCGTCGGGTACTGACCGATGACAGTTCAACTGTTGGCACAACCCCAGCGAAGTGTTGGGTACTGATCAATTACAGTTCAGCCATTGGCATAACCCTAGCGAAGCATCGGGTACTGACTGATGACAGTTCAGCCGTTGGCACAACCCCAGTGAAGCATCGGGTGCTGACCGATGACAGTTCAGTCGTTGGCACAACCCCAGCGAAGTGTCGGGTGCTGACCAATGACAGTTCAGCCATTGGCATAACCCCAACAAAGCGTCGGGTACTCACCCATAATAGTTCAGCCGTTGGCACAACCCCAGCAAAGTGTCGGGTACTGACCGATATAGTTTAACTTATTGCTCAGCCCCAGCCAAGCATCGGGAGTGATTTGGTGACGGAGGCAATTTTAGTAATCCATCGCCAATGATGGAATCTGTTATACACATCCTCAAAAGAAAATGAGGTAAAAGATTGGATATTTAGTTCCCTACTGCAAGTTGCCCAGTGAAACCTATCATCTGGATAAACATCGGAAGATCCCAACAAGGTGACTCGATACCTTAGGGATAACCCCGTCAGAGGAGCCTTCCGAAACACACAAACGGCATCAGCCAAGAGAAGATCTGCCCCCTGACAATGCTGATAGATACGGGAAACCATGGGTTTCAAACCATGGTAGCATAATAGTATCCCCATCAGAGTTAAACAGGCTACCGTGAATAACGTCATCCCCAGCAAAAAATGATAAGAATAGTTCGCGGTAACCTATCAACAATATCAAGGGCTGTCCATGACAACATTATTTTCAACAGATAGATGACGTAAGCAACCAAGAGCAGACCCATTCCACTCAAAGACACCTAGCCTTCGTAACGTCTCTGGCATTTATTTTATTTCCAGTGTCTACTAATCTTTATCCAGTCCATTCCACTACATTGCATGGACATGATAAAGAAGGGAATCTGTAGACACTCAAAAATTTTCTTGCCCCAATACTAACACTGTAGGAGGGCAAAGCAGTCAATCAAATCAATCCCAGTACCGATACCGGACTTCCAATTCAAATTCCATCATCAATATCGGTACTCTAGTCAAATCCGATCACCAATGTCAGTACTCCAGTAAAATTTGATCACCAATGTCGGTGCTCCAATCAAATTCGATCTCCAATCGGACCGTCTATCCAGCTCCGATCTTCAATCGGACAGTCTATCCAGCTTTGATTATCAATCGGAAAGTCTATCCAGCTCTGATCTCCAATCGGACCGTCTATCCAGCTCTGATCATCAATAAAATTGTCTATCCAGCTTTGATCTCCAATTGGACCGTCTATCCAGCTTAGATCGTCAATCGGACCGTCTATCCAGCTTCGATCATTAATCGGATCGTATATCCAGCTCTGATCATCAATCAGACTGTCTATCCAGCTCCGATCTCCAATCGGATTGTCTATCCAGCTTCGATCGCCAATCAGACCGTCTATCCAGCTTTGATCTCCAATTGGACCGTCTATCCAGCTTCGATCGTCAATCGGACCGTTTATCTAACTTCAATCTCTAATCGAACAGTCTATCCAGCTCTGATATCCAATCGGACCGTCTATCCAGCTCCGATCTCCAATCAGACCGTTTATCTAGCTTTGATATCCAATCAGACCGTCTATCCAGCTTCGATATCCAATCGGACTGTCTATCCAGCTCCGTTCATCAATCGGACCGTCTATCCAGCTCCGATCATCAATCGGATCGTCTATCCAGCTCCGATCTCCAATCGGACAGTCAATCCAGCTCCGATCGTCAATCAGACCATCAGATCAACCCCGATCTCAATATCGGGCTATCAAATCAACCCCGATCTCCGATTGAACGTTCAAGTCAAACCCCGATCTCAATATCGGGCCTTCAAATTAACCTCGACGGCAACCCGAGATGTACAAGTCAGCCCCGACAGCAACCTGGGAGGTACCGATAAATTTTGATCTCAATATCGGGCCTTCAAGTCAGCCCCGACATCAACCCAGAAGGTACAGGTCAATCTTGACATCAACCCAGGATGTCTCAAGTCATCCCCGGTCTCAGCCCAGGAAGTATAGATCAGCCCCGACATCAATCCGTGAAGTGCAGTTCAGCCCCAGAGATAACTATGGAAAGCCAGATCCACCAAGGACCACCCCGGGAGGGGCAAAACGGTTATTTTATCAACTCTTAGCCGATTTGGTCAAACTCAAGCCGAATTGATGCCATCGAAGTCAGAATGAACCATAAAGATGATCCCGAGTGCAAACAACGCAAGACAGCTCAACGAACAAATTGCGGGAACTTGGTTATGCTCGGACCCAGAAAATGTTTTATCCCATGTCATTACGATAATCTCGGCGAGGGCTTTCCGAAAAGGTATTGCACGGCTCAAACGGACTCTCCGATCAAAAGTTAGAAAGTTTCGACTTCGACTGCGCATTGTCTGGAGTGCACGTACTTCGAGATGACGGAACTCGGCACCACGAGCCCCACCAGAGGAGCCACACCTCTACCTGCGGCAACCGCATGTAGGGTGGAGGCTCCCTGGCCTATAAATAAAGGTTGTTGGTTCAATTTATATGACACAATTAACGCGCAAGTATACGCGGCCAACGAGTAACAAAGAGTAAGTAAAGATATCGTCCCACAGAGAATTAATGGATAAAAGACACCAAACCACTAGCACATAATCATCTCAGTCTTATTTAAACGGATGGTAAAGAGAATGAATTAAAACTAAGTTAAACTAGGAAAGCAATTAACTTAAACTAATTAATTCTAGAGTTAAAATCAGATAATGAAGACAAGAGATTCCAATTTCCCCTAATGATTCGTCTAAATCGACATACTTCCAATTCGATCAAATTAATAGTCAAGATAGTTAGCCGAGAACACAAACGTGAGAGAAGGCCATCTTTCGATGCACCTACTCCATATCACGTGCAATCCACAGATGATAGAACGCACGTGAACACCCACATTACCTAAACCACTATATGTCTATGTGATTTACAAATAAATAGGGTTTAAGGTCAAGTCCTCTATTGACTACAGACGACGCTTTGGTATATGTCTATCCTAAGCACAAATCATACATCCAACGCCATGTGAATGCACAATCACCCGCTACTACGATTAGATCTAAACCTACGCTTTGTCTTTCAAGTTCACATAGGTTATCACAGTAATTGGTCGTGAATCAATTAAGCAATGCAAGCACGAATCGTAATAGACAGTCATATAACAATCAAAGAGACAAGCATGGAAGCATATCAAAGTAAACTACTCAAAAGGTTCCATTGGAACCTCAAAATAAGCTTAAGCCATAAATAACTCAAGTATATTATCCACAAGATTCAATAACATCATCTAAATATACAATGTAATAGCAAAGAGAGATTAAGGATAGAGATTTCAAATCTTTCTCCAAGCTTGGACCCTTGATGTCAATCCTCTTGCTTCAATCTTCAAACCTAATCAAACCCTAGAATCTAACTACTTTAAACTAATCTAACATTAATCTCTAACCTAATCTACTCCTAGACAAGGAATTGAAAGAGAAGGAAGAGGAAAAACTAGGGCTTAAGGCCAATACATGTATATTTGATGCTCTTTCTTGCCCCAAACGAGCCCCCTTATATCCCAATCAAAAGCCAAGTTCCGTTCAATTGAAAAGTCAAGTCTGGCACAGCTGGGAAAAGTTAAGTCAGAACTTTTATTCAAGATTTGAGGGATCAAGTTGGTCAGCTTGCAACCAAAGTAGGAAGGTTAGAATTTCAAGGCTTTGGGGAGTTATCTTCTCCATTTGTTGAGAACTTTAGTACAATGGGATTTGACGAAAAGGAGCAGGAGGATTCAGGGCTTACTCCAGGAACGGACTGTAATATGGAATTTGACGAAGAGAATGGACAAGAGGAAGAAGAGAATAATTTGATAAATTCTGCAGATCTCGACAAGAAAGACGTGGATTCATCTCCGTCAATACAACTAACAGAAGCAATGAATGATACACACCATCGTACCTTTACCATGAAAGTGGACAGTACAAAGTTCCAGTTCAACGCCGATGAGTTTAAAAGGTATCTTGGTAATGTTAAAGCTATTTTTGCTATTGATGTTGTGAATTGTTTAGTGCAGGAATCTTTTGATCGAATACAATTATACGAGGAGGATTTGATGGCTGGAAAGGAGCAGTATCATGAAGTATACAAAGTTCCTCATTTAAGAATGAAACTTTTACCAGTCCACTTAAAGTTCACAAGTCCAATTACATAGAACGAGAGGAAAGATGTCAAGCCAATGACAATAAACAAAGGCGCTGTATGGGAGGCAACCCATAGGGGAGTATCTCTCTACTTTTCTTTGCATTTTAGTTACATTGGGGACAATGTAAGTTTTAAGTGTAGGGGGAAGCATTTAGATATTTTTCAAGATTTTTTATTTTTTGTTATATTTTTATTTTGAATTTTGTGGGTATATTCACTGCAAATCCTCACGAGACAAAACTCGTCCACTTGGGGTAACCTTGGGGTTTAAAGGCTTGTTGCACATGCTAAGTGCAATCGTGTTTCCTACGAAAATGGGGTAGTTTTAGGATGTCTCGCTTGAGCAATAAGTTAATTTTGATTTTGATTTTTGACCAATGATAAAATTTTGATTTCTTTGTGATAATTTCTTAGAAGACTGATAGACATTGGGTAATCTGAATATGATTTTCTTTGTTGATCACTACTTTATTTGAGACCCTTCAACATATCCATTTGTTCGACCTAGTTTTGACTTGAAGAAATTTATCTGATTGAATGTCTAGGGAAGAAATTTTGAACTCTCTCAATTGTTTGATCACCACTTGAAGTTGATATGAGTTATTGTTTGAGAAAGGGAAATGATTTAGGCAAAAGTTTGCAAGATTAAAAGAAAGAAAAAATTTTAAGAGAAAAGAAATGATTCATGTGGTGGGCTGAGATGGAGCATAAAACGCACTCACTCATAAACACGTGACATGCGAGATGGAGCGTAAAACGCACTCGCTGGTAAGATGGAGCATAAAATGCACTTACCGAAGGAAAGAAATAATAATAATAATAAGAAAGAAAAACCTTTTGATCCTTTGATGTTATTTGTTGGTTTAACTGAGATTTGTGGGAAAACAAGTGGTTGAGTTTATCTTTCTCCTTTAGGGCTTCAATTTTATAAATTTTTCTGGAGTCTGATTGGTTTGATCTAGGTGGATTCACACACACACACAAGGGATTGAGAATAAAGTAAGGTTGATAGGTAAATTTGGGTTTCAGATGATACATTGTTTTGAAGTTTCCCAAAATTATTGTTTTGAATCTTTGAGGTCAATGTTGAAGTTCATGTTAACTCGTGGCTCAAGTTTGTCAAATTTGTTTAGTTGAAATTTTTTGTGGTACAGTTTATTTTTATTTTGCCCGAGGACGAGCAAAAGATAAGTGTGGGGGAATTTGATAAGGATGAAATATGTTATATTTTATTCCCTTAATACTTAATCTTTTATATCTCTTTTGTACATAAGTATATTCATTTAGTTTATATTTGTTATTTTAGGTACAATTGAACCAATGAAGCAAAAAGAATGCAAAAGAGGCAAGAGAAGATATATTTTCAACATGGAAAGAAAGCCCACGAAATTAGCAAGCAAATGGTTTAATTCCACTAACTCTACAAAGGATTGTTAATATGGGCCACGAAACAAGCACCTAGCAAGTCAAAATGAACAAGCAGGTCACGAATTCTTTCATTGTCCTAGCAGCTCACTAGATTATGGCAGCACATGGATTCAATTATTAAGCAAGCACGTGGGAAATGAGAGACAAATTGGAGCAGCTCACGGAATGCATGGGTTCAGCAAATCATTATCATGCAATTCGCCAACATGAAGCCTTGCATGCCATTTAGCAGCTCACCAATTAAATATTGCATAGGCCCACGAAATGAGTAGCTTGAAAAAAGAAATCCAAATTGTTAATTCTCCTAGTGGGCCATGGATTTGTGTATTCCAAATTGTAGAAGGTTTTCACTCCTAGCATTCACGAATTCATATATGTTTAAGTAGGCCACGCAAGCAAGACAATTACAAATATCATAGGATTACAAGTTCTAGCATCATCACGTTGCCTAGCAATACTAGAGGGGCCCACGGATGAAAGCAATTTGCAAAGGAGGAATTACATCAAGAGCAGGTCACGAAAATAATCCATGCTATTAAAAGAATTACATGTGGGGGCCACGTTTGAGCCAACATGAATTTCCTAGCAGCCCACGTCATAATTTAAATCAGCAACAAAGTGGGCCACGGATCTAGCATCTTAGGAATCCAAGCAGCTCACGCCTTGGACATCTCACAAATTGAAGCAATCAAAATGCAGAGCAGCAAACATCATGAATTTGACGCACGGCTGGTCAGTGTGTATCCCCTCTGGGACAGGGCTTGAAGCTTGAAGACTCCCGCTGGAGCGGGTAGGCGGGATATGGGTCAGCTACACTTCTCCTTTTCCCACTCGGATGGAGCAATAAGGAAGGGGAGATGAGGGCTGCACACTTAATGTTATAAATAATTTCTTTATGGAAACTAGTTGTAATTATAATTCCTATTAGGATTTGGATTCCTAGTTCTCATATGATTTAGATTTTTGTCTAGCACTATAAATAGAGGATGATAGTCAAGGTTTTAATTCATTCAATCTTCTACCAACTATCATACCTCATTGAAGTGCAGACTTGGAGCATGTCAGGCTAGTTTCTTTATTCAGTTCTAAAGGGAGGTGGAACCTTGTTACAAGTAATTAATTAATTGAGTATTATTATTTATTCCTTCTTGTATGAAATTTCTTCTAATAATCTGTTTTCATTGATTGCATGCTAATTGATCTAATTAATTTGATATGGCCAATTGAGTTAATTTAATCATTATCATATGCTAGATTAAGATTGGTATTACGTGTAATTGATATCTGTCTTCATCACAAGTAGTAAATTAGTGATACTAATTGTGGACAAGCTTTTGGGTATTGCTAAGATTATCAGAAAATAAGTTAAACAAATCGAGCTTATGTGTTTGTTGCTTGGATTAGCCTAATTCTCTATTTCTTAATGCTTCTATCATATTAAATCTAGAGAGCTTGTTCTAGGTTATATGCTAGTTGAATCTGGTGAAGAGCTTGTTTCATACAGTGAATATCTAAGGAGAATTTCGGATAGAAGAGCTTATTGTTATCTAGGGTTAATAGTTTCATTGAATGGTAAAGAATAATAACTTGATTAATTGATTGCTGTGCTTGGTGAAACTGAACTACAGAACTGAAGTTTTTACATATTTGGTTAATCTCTTTATTTAAATTCTGCTTTTCTTAGTTTAAAACAATTTCAAAAATCCCCCATCTTTATTTTCTGTTAAAATAGTAGAATAAATCTAAAACAAACTTACTCTCTGTGGGATCGATCCTTGCTTACTACTGTGCTAATTATTTAAATTCGTGAAGTGAAAGTGAGGTTAATTTAGGAGTGTAAACGACAGCTCCCAACAACTCGGATTGACGATCCGTCAGCTCTAGCAGCTTCAATGTACTAGCACACACGTTCTGGCAACTTCGTCGGACTGGGTTATCTTCCCAGTCCGGGTTTGGCCCTTTTTTGTATATATTTAACTGTATATATACTGACATTTCAATTCTGTCAAGCCCGGATGTCAAATCCGAGGTAGTTTACCACTTTTATATATATTTACGCATATATAAGCGATTTTCACCATCACTGGTTCTCTTACCAATCTTGGTTGACTATATTTCTGTCAATATATATATATATATATATATATTAATTCAGTCCGGGCACAGGCGTAAAAACCCATCGCCCTTTATACTGCTTTTGCACTCTTCGCCATACTGGGTGCTCTCCCTAGTCACTGGTTGACTACTTTTCTGCAATTTACATTCTAGTCTGGCCTGGACTATTTCGTGGCCTTTATACTATTTTTGCACACTTCTCCATTACTGGGTTATCTTCCCAGTCCCTAGTTGACTACTTTTCTGTACATTTACATTCCAGTTTGGCCTGGATCATTCTGTGGCCTTTTTACTGCTTTTATGTATATTTATGCATATATAAGCAACCTTCACCATCACCATCATTTATTTATGCTTTTATATGCATATATTTATCATTTATGCATATATTCCAATTTACATTCTAGTCTGGCCTGGACTATTTCGTGGCCTTTATACTGTTTTTGCACACTTCTCCATTACTGGGTTATCTTCCTAGTCCCTAGTTGACTACTTTTCTGTACATTTACATTCCAGTTTGGCCTGGATCATTCTGTGGCCTTTTTACTGCTTTTATGTATATTTATGCATATATAAGCAGCCTTCACCATCACCATCATTTATTTATGCTTTTATATGCATATATTTATCATTTATGCATATATTTCAATTCCAGTCTGGGCACCGGCTTAAAAACCCATCGCCCTTTACAAATTTTATATATAACTATATAACTATATATATATATATATATTGCTTTACTCGCTTTCTATTCAACTGCTTCTTTAAATATTCATTTTATATGAATTGGCACTGACATATCTGCGGGCAGACTAGATTTATTTAAATCTCGCCAATTCTAATTTTCAAACGGTTCAAAACCTCCAGACTGAATCGGGAAGCTAGAATGGCTGAGATTTCCTTAAATCTGGCTTTCTTTCTAGTTTCAGCTTCAATAGCAACCTCGCGTCCCTTAGATCTCTATCTAGTGGGAACGAGACGCTTCGGCCGTGCAGACTGGGATTTACTGAATGAATCCTCGATTCTGGCAATATTGGGATATTTATCTATTTCTGTACAAATTTGAACTGTGCAGGTTTTGGCTACTCATATGTGAGCCTAGGAATCGTGGGATTCATGATCAAACTGATCCGAATCTGATTCCCACGATGGACAAACTCCGATTTACAAATGTACCCTGCCAGTTTTCTGTAGAAATGTACATGTAAACAGACCTTAAAATGGTTATCCGAATTTAAGGTCTCAATATAATGAAAAAATGTCGATTGTCGTGTCAGCGTCCCTCCGATGGTTTTCATGCCCATGAGGAGACCGACACTTGTATATTTTTGTGGTCGAGGATGCTTCGCAACCCGATAAATCACCATTCATATGCAGCCTTAAGGCTATAAAGATAAAATTGGAAGTATCATCAGGCTTCAATTCCTATGGCAGGGTAAGGGTTTGATAAACCAGCTTTCAAAACGTTATTTTCAATTCAATCAAAAAAAAAACTTTTGCGAATCAAATTAAATATATTTGCAAATCAAATCAAAGACTGATTTTCAAAATCAAATCAAACCCTTCGTATATAAGTTCAACGAAGCAAAGCACTACTTTCAATCAATCAAATCAATAGGCCCAATTTTTAAACAGCATTCACTCACGCATTCCAGTTTTAAAGGGAAATATTGAAAAGATGCGGTACCGTGTTTACACGGGAGTCGTGGGGTGCCTAACACCTTACCCAAACTTAACCAAGCCCCCGAGCTCAAACTTTGTTTTTAAAGATCAAGTTTCGACAGTGTCCAGCAATTGGGCCTCTTTCAAACAAAACTCGGTTGAGTTGGTACAACCATTTTCAAATATACCAACTGGCGACTCTGTAAAACGCTCAAATCGTCGACATAATACATGTTGTCCTTTTTCCTAAAAAATCCTTCAAAACCTTTTTCCTAAATAAAAAGAGTGAGGGTAGAGAGAACTTAGGAAAAGAGATTAAAAGATCCGGGTTGTGACCTGACCCGTGGATTTTTTAAACCAACGTCGATAAATGGTATTGTCGAAGCGGCCAACAAAAGTATCAAGAAGATCATGCAAAAAATGTTCGCCAATCATAAAGGCTGGACTCATCTATTGCTTGACTTTATTGGCGTACAGGATGTCAATGCGTACTTCTACTGGGGCTACCCCCTACTCATTGGTCTATGGTATGGAAGCAGTACTTCCCACAGAAGTAGAAATAGAGTCCCTGAGAATGTTAATAGACACTCAAATGGAAGAAGATCAGTGGTTGCAAGAGCGGTACCACCATTTGTCCCTGATAGATGAAAAGAGGGCTACAACCATCTTCCACGGGCGGTTATACCAGCAAAGGATTGCTCGGTCATATAACAAGAAAGTTCGACTCTGACAATTCAAAGAGAATGACTTGGTACTGAAGAAAGTTCTGGCCAATCAAGATGAAGCGAAAGGAAAGTTTGCCCTGAATTGGAAAGGCCCTTTTATTGTCAAAGAAGTGTTGACAGTAAGAGAAATCAGATTACAAGAAATGGATGGGAAAGAATTTCCCCAGCTCATCAATTCAGACACAGTGAAAAGGTACTATGTCTGAAACACCTGCAAGCCATCATCCTGGTCCTGCGAATCAATCAAATCATCTCGAGTTGTCATTAGAAGCTCGAACTACGAATGACCTGATCTCCCTCAACCCGGGAGTACACAGGCAGCCATTCATGGTGCGGTCTGACCTTCAAGAAAACATAAAAAACCAAGAAAAACCAGTCCCAAGACACCGAAACCCTATAAAACCCAAATCCTATCAAGCCTTCCTGATCAATTCAATCAGGCCAGGATTGCTAATTCGTGACCCTTTTACTACTTTTATATATAACTATATATATATATATATATAATTATTCTGACTTCGTTTGGCCTGGATTGTAAATTCGTGGCCTTTTACAGCTTTTATATATATATATATATATATATATATATATATTTACATTTCTGTTGGGCCTGGATTGGAAATACGTGGCCCTTTACAACTTTTATATATATTTCCATTTCTGTCGAGCCTAGATTACAAATTCATGGCTCTTTACAGCTTATATATATATATATACATTTCAGTTGAGCCTGGATTAGAAATTCGTGGCTCTTTACAGCTTTTATAAATATATATATATATATATATATATATATATTTACATTTCAGTTGAGCCTGTATTATAAATTCATGGCTCTTTACTTCTTATATATATATATATATATATATATATATATATATATATATATATATATATATATTTACATTTCTTTGTCGGGCCTGGATTGAAAATCCGTGGCCCTTTACAGCTTATATATATATAATTATATATATATTCTTTACTCAATGTGATTAAATATTTGCTTTAAATATTTATCTGATATGAATCTGCACTGATGTAAATATTATGGATTAGATTTATCTAAATCTAGCCCTTTCTAACTTTCAAACTGTTCAAAAGCGGTCAAACTGAAACCGAGAAGCTAAAATGGCTAAGATTTATTGAAATCTAGTATTTTTCTAGCTTTGTAAATATAAAGCAACTATGTGACCCTAGATCCATATCTAGCAAAAACGGGAAGCTTTGGTTACGCGCAAGCATGGATTTAACTGACGAATCCTTTGTTTTGCGATGTCTAGAGCACAATTCGCCTTCTTTGGGAATATTTGTGATGTGCAGGTTTTCTTGGCCATTTTCTATGAGCCTAAAAATCATGGGATTAATGATCAAACTGATCTAAATCTGATTCTCACGATGGACAACTCCATATTATAAACATATCCTGCCAGTTTTTCTGTAAAATATACATCCAGGGGATCTTAAAACGGTTATCCGGATTTAAGGTCTTAAACATAGTGAAATATAATTTATAATGCTAGAGTCACTTCGATGGCCGTTATGCCCATAAGAAGACCAACACTTGTATATACATGTTGTGGTCGAGGATGCTTTGCATCCCGACAATAAACATCCAAATCGAGTTAAAGGCTGAATAGAATAAAAATGGAACTATCAATATGCTTCAATTCCTAAGCGAGCGAAAGGGTTTGAAAATCACCTTTCAAAATGTCATTTTTATATCTTGTCTAAAAATAGACTTTTCACACAAATCAAGCCCTTCGTATATAGGTTCAACGAAGCATGCACTACTTCAAATCAAACAAACGTAGGCTCAATTACTTCCAGTATACACACACACATTTGGAAATAAAAAGGGAAATATAAAAAAAATGAGGTAACCGTGTTTCACGGAAGTCAGGGGGTACCTAACTCCTTCCCCCCGCTTAACCAAGCCCCCGAACTTTAAGAATCTCGGTTTTCAAGGCCAAGTTTTGACAGCGTCTAGTAATTGGGCCTACTTGCAAAAATAAACAAAACTCGGTTGAATTAGTACAACCATTTCAAAATATCCAACTAGCGACTCTGTAAACCTTTCAAAATCGTCGACATGATACATGTTGGCCTTTTCCTAAAAATGTTCACCCTTCATAAAGCAGATAAGAAAAATAAGGGTAGAAAACAAAACAATTTAGGGAGAGGAAGATCTGTCCAAAAGCGTTGAGATTTTTTCCGACATCGACAATATATATTTATATATATATAATATTCTTAATAATTTTATAATTAAAATAAAGAGATTATTTTAATCTTGAAATTAGATTTCATGCAAATTAAAATTGCCCATAAATGATACTCATATATATATGGAATGGTTTTAATTCATGAGATGAATATTTATTTATTGATGCATATGGTGATATATATGATAATAAATGGGATTGATTATAGACTATTGACCAATGTGATTAGATTTATTTTAGTTTGATGCATGAATGCATGAGTTTTATTGAATGGGGTTTGCGTACCTCGTCTTCTCTAATTTATTCTTGATGTAAATTCTATCTCCTTCCTATGTACTTCCCCTTGACTGCTGATCAAGGTTTCTATTTAATTTTAAAATAGATTATGTAATAGGATTAGTTAGAATTATGTTGAAGAATTGGAGACCAATGGGCAAGGAGCGCTTGAAGACCCGTTTGTAATGGAGCCCGGGTTTAAATGTAATTGTTATATTTAAATTTTATTCTTGCAACCCTAGGTTTGACCTTTTGGTTCACTTGGTGGCTCTAGTGAACCAAACTAGAATAATAGTCCATAATCATTCCGGATAGAATATAGTATTCTATATATGCATGCTAGTATTATATATATATATATATATATATATATATATATATTATATTTTATGCAAACATGCTTCGCGTGTTTTAATAAAATGACGCATATTATATATATATGCATGCACGCTAAACAAGATAAGACTAATAATAACAAACCCCTCAAAGAAATTATATTAAGTCTAAATCGTTCAAAGATATTTGGAATATCGAACGTCGCCTTCTAGCATGATAAAATTAATAGAGCATTAAATATTTAATATGAGTTTGTTGTGCACACACAAGGCAAGTATTAAGTATTTAAGATGTTAATTTAATCACATTTGATGCTTATAAAGAAAATTGAACAATATTGTTTTGTTGTGCACACATAAGGACAATATTTTTCTTTTTTAAATATATGGAAGTGCTAGGTTGGACTAAACTTAAATCATTTTAGTTCGGATGTGCACACACTTGACCATTATGAACTAAGAGGCAAAATATAAGGAGTTATATGATGATGTAATTGACAAGAGTTGTCTACCTATTTACTTATATATAGTTTATTGTATGTTGGCTAAAATCTAATACGCACAACACGCAAGTATACGTGGTCAACAAGTAATAGAGTGAAAGTAAAGTATCGTTCCCACGGAGAAAATGACTACAATTTATCCTAACAATTACCAATTTTATATTATCTCAATTTTATTAAACTAATGATCAATTTTGTGAAACTTATGAAAATATTGATGATTTAAATATCAACTAACTACCCTTGCTTTTAATCAGTTATTGGAGAATTAATCTATAATTTCACTTTATGCTTCACATAGAATGACACACTTCCTTTTAATTCAAATCAACTATTCCACCTTCTAAATCGAGAATACAATAGTAGCTATAACCACCTCTCGATGAATTATAACAACATCTATATAATTCCACAATTGATAGAATCAAATAGAACACCTTAATTAACTAATCCACTATATCTCTATGCAAATTATAATTAAAGAAATTTTAATCACAGATTCTCATAAGATTATGTGTGATGCATAAGTATACCTCTATACTAGTCATAAATTATAACTTCCAACATCATGCAGAAATTACAATCACACACCACTATCATTAGGTCTAAACCCAGAATTCCTCTCTCAAGTTCATATGGGTTATCAGAAATTGGTGATCAAGCAATTTACAAATTAAGCGTAAACCATAATAGACAAAGTTGGAAATAGTCTCCCTGAATTAATATAAAAGCATGCCAAACCTTGCTACACATAAAGATCCATCGTAGACTTAAAAAGTACTTTAGTTCATAATGAATGAATAAGAAACTGAAATCCACAATGATATGAGCATTCTGAATACAAAGGTGAAGAAAGAGTAAAAAATGTAGTAGAATTGATGCTCGTCTTCAATCTCCTTCGCGTTCTTCGTGCTCAAAATCTTTGCTTCAATCCTCCTAGACGTGATCCGTAATTATGGGCTTAGTTGTGATAATGAATGAATGACCTTTTTCTTCTAATCTGCCTCTTTATATCTTCCTAAATCGCGTCTGAATTCCCGTTCCAAATATTTGCAAAATCCTTCTCAAAGATGGAAACCTCCATACTCTACCGTGCAGCCTGCCCCAGGGGGTATTTAGACTTAGAGATGCCCGCTGTGACGCCCCCAAATTTGGGTCACTTCTATTATCTCGAATTCGGTGCAGTCACGATACTACTATCGTCAAACTATTACATCTTTTAATCATTAGTAAAAGAATACAACTTTGTTTATTACAATTTAGAATATAAATTCTATTTATATCCAAGATCTCGTCTTTACATCATATTTGACGTTACTAAAATACGGAATAATTTAAACTTTTTCAGTCTTCCTTGAACAAAATCTTTTATTGATTCCATAACTTAAATCCATTACATTTTCCTGAATCAAACTATATCATGATTCACTCTATTCAAATTTCTGTATAATCGCATACATCTTAACTTAATATCCTCTATGTATTATCTAATACATCTTTACAGTACGACACGCATTAAACCTCGTAAACAAATATCAAGTACAACTACTAGAACCTAAACATGGTTCGAGTAATAATCTAAACAGTATTCTTCATTGCGATACTATCTATCTTTATCAATCAAGAAGCACGGAGTCTTTATCGTAAGTCCTTAACCTGCAAAAGTGGTTATTTGCAAGAGTGAGCTCGACAGCTCAGCAATTCTAACAGTTTTCATGCATCACATGGCATACAACATCATACTCAGTTCATGCATTTATAAATAATTTATATTTACTACGCATGTTACTTTCACATAACAAGTATATCATCAAAAGATCAACTTTCAATCTCATTTATATCTCATATACAGCTCATATATAAGTTCACATTATCATAGCATAATATAATTCAACTAATAGTTATTGAATTCATATATCAAATATGAACTGAAAGACTTGCCTGATTCGTAGTTTAACAACTACGACTTAACTGCTTATAGATATCTGCACTTCGTGTAATCCTACACAGTTATATAATTGTGGATTCACACTCGTCAGTTATACACATCCATACATTTCCAATATAATAATAAGTATTACATTATTTTCTATCTTGGTTTTTAGAACCTTGTTTCACTTTCCTATCATACGCTTAGTATCGTTAGGTACGTATAGTTATATCTTAACCATACTCAATATCAATATTAACACACTTAACTATTTAAGTGTTCGACACATATTTAAAACTCATAAATCTATAATCCACATTGCTCTTACGTTTCTCAAACCTTATCGAAACCATTACATTCAAACTTTCTAAGTTTCACCTTTCAAAATCCTTGTCGTATTTAAACTAGTAATGCAAGACCACTATGTTCATCATGTTTACATGTTTATAAGGTTACTAACGCAAGTTTGAAAATCTTGCATGCTCATTTTAGTCCAAGTCAAAATCATATGGTTTTCATGCCGGACTTTCATCTACCTTAAATAAATCAAGTTCATGCCTCAAGGGTCAACCACTAATGTCATATTACCACATAAAGAGGCCAAACAATACTAAGTAGTTATGCTTGTGCGTATACTACATGTATATACCTTAACCCACATTAGTTCATGCCTTAGAATTTCATTACTTTAATACGTGTGCATAGGTTGTATTCACATTTCAACCAAATGATGCTTATATCAACATGTCTATAGGCATAATAAAATCCTAATATACATGCTTGCATGATCATAATGTAACTCACAGGGTGTTGGATTCTATTACCCCTTCACATTCTAAGTTTTCATAAAAATTGCACTAAGTCAACAAAGGTAACTTAATATATGCAGAGTACCTCATAGCCATGACTCTCATATATTAGAACACATATATAAGTCATATACACGTAGTCAAATGGTCAGAATCTAAAAGACATAAGTCTTGGTCAAGTTCGCTTCAAAAAGTTCTTAAGTTTCTCTTTGAAATCGTTTAAATCTTGAAATCACGTATGTTAGTTTATTCAACACTTTAAACGTACATTTCATGTCAATATAGTCTATATGAACATGTTCACAAAAATCAGAATGCTCACATGAAATGTTTGTGATGAAGTTCACTTTAATCATTTATAAGTTCACTTCTAATCTAGAAAGCTTTTTATCAAAAGTGTATGCTATTATGGCCAAAAACATTCATGTTGTATTAAGGGAAATGTTTATAGGAGTTATACCAGTTTTCATGCTTGTCTTAAATAATATCAACAAGTTATCACATAGCAGGCTGCTGCAAAAAATAGAAAACAAAAGCCAGCACCCTGCGCAGCTGCGCAGCTCCCAGGCATAAACCCGGCGCAGCTCCCAGGTGTCAAGCCTGTCCAGGAATTGTTCTGCTTTGGCAGAAACCAGTCCAAACTCAGAATGTTCTCTATGAAATCTCTTCTAACCATGCCACATTGTATTACTAACATGATTACTAACTTAGATAATAACTATCAACCATTATTCAATCAATTTAATATGGAATGCAAGCATAATTAAGAACTTAGCATTTTCAAGAATTGAAGAACATGGAATGGTATACCTCTGCTAATTGCTTCCTTCTTCTCCAGACTTCTACCACTGATATATGCTTACTCTTTACTCTAAATTAATCAAAAAATCTCAGCAAGTGTAATAGAAGAAGAGGAGGCTCTATTTATAGGCAACTCAATATCCAGACAAATGCAAAATCTCCCAAATCAAACCAATAAATTTCAAGTTTGTATAATGGTTAAGGAATGGTGGTTGAGAGCGGGTGGATTCAATCATGAATCCCACTCCCCTGACACTAATTAGCTAGATTATTGCTGAGTTTGAGAGAAATAGTGGTAGAGTAGCTAGCTTCTAGAATTCACGTGGGAAGAAATGAATGGACTCTAATATTGAAACAATAATTCTCAGCAACTTGCTAAGGCAATACTCTATACTAGTGTTATATATACATAGCCTATTATGCTTACTAAGGCTACCTCATGTATACACATTATGTATCATATAACTTAGGTAATAATGAATTACAAATGTAATATCTAATTACAATGTATCAAGTAGTGTACATACATATAATCCATATACATCTTATTAACACCGAATATAATTTGATCAGATATTATCAGATTACATTGTCTCCTTTATTATTAAATTTTATTAATTCAATAATTGTTTACAATATATCCATGATATATTATTTTATTGTATACTTATATACACATTGTCACACACACATTTCATATACCTCTTACAACTCAATGACTTTACTATATAGTTTATATTCATAAATAACATAGTCGCATTGCACTTTATACTTCGCATAACATATAGTTAACTATCATACGTTATACTTTTAATATCGCATGGTTGCACATAGAAATTAATAAATTACTTATCTTCTCAATTAATTAATAATAATATTAATTAATTCATTTCTCATAAATCAATGGAATTATAATTTCCACACTAATTGATTAACACTTTATATGATTTATTATTACATTAAATAAATATAAATCTTATTATATTTATAAATTATTTACTCATTAATCAATAAATTATCAAATAATTACTTGATAACAATATATTGTCCATAACAATAATTAATATAATAAGACAATATATCTCATTCCTCATCAATACAATTCCGATTATATTTATAATCAATTTCCTTATTATTATACTATCACTAGCCATAATAATAATTTAACATACTATTATAATAACAATTAATATAGATTAATTGTTTAATTAAAAATTCTTACATCCTTGAATTAATTAATTCATCAACGAATCTACTATCGTGTCACACAAGGCATCTCCCACAAGCTTAATCTTAAGCTTATTATTATTCTCATTACTTACTCATCTCTCATCACATTACTGCTTATAACATGTTCAATTAATTTAGAACTATTAAGTCCAAGGTCCACATATAAATATATTACAAATAGAATATTCAAATATTATTTATAATACTTACGGTACTATAGCAACTCAAGTTATTAAAATAACTTAGTTTTCTTTTATAAATTAAATTCCTTTTGAAAATACATTAGAAATTATGTATTTAGCCATAACATAAAATATTATGTTTTCTCCAAATAAGGATATTTATTATTAGAAAATAATTTACTTATTGTCTCAAAATATTATAATTAATATAATATCTATTAGAAATAATCACATGTACGGCACATGTACATTATATATAGAAAATAGGTAATAAGTTTATTTTTCATTATAATAAATTATTTCCATCAATTTATTTACATATAGCAAATATGTAATATATCTATCATATTAATCAATCACACCTTATACAAAATATTTAAGGTAATATTACTATTCAAAAATAACATTTTCTCCTTTTATTAAAATAATTCAATATTAAAAATTATTTTAATATCCTTTATTAGAAATATATAATATTTATTTCTCTTTCCTTTCTATAAATTATCTCCAAAGCAATTTCTTCAAATATTAATTATTCATTTAAAATATAATGATTTCCATCTTCCTTTAATAACGTATGTATATTTATTAACGTTATTCGTACATTAGACTTTCTCACATATTACCATTCTAAGTAATATATATATATATAAAGTATCAACTATAATCATATATTCAATGTATATATTAATTCATTTCTTTACTTAAGTAAAGTAAACATTGCACCATATCATTAAGGTTCAATATTAACATTATATTATTCTATAATATAACTCCCAACTTAAATTAACTAATATTTATTCTTATTAGTTAATTCCTTAAGTAACTCGTGCTTCACTATCCAAACCTATTCACGGATAGCTTAAGTGCTATTAATAACCTATATTATAAACATACTAGTTATTAATACACATACACAAGAATATGGTGATTATACATTAAGGATATTTAATGTCACCAACTGACTATGATAAAATAATTCTATAAATTATTTAATATCGATAGGCATTTATCCACCTCCTTTATCTCAACTAAACTGTCTCCAAAATAAATAATAAATATATTTTAAATAATATATTTATAAATCACAAAAACACATATTACATAGTCCATATTACCCTATGTAATATAATACAACATACCTCATATCACATATATATATTCCTATTCGAACCCATCTCATGCCTTAAGAATTTTATTTATTAAATTCTTATGTAATAATATCTGAAAATTCGGGTTCTTACATCCTCTCCCCCTTATAAGGATTCCGTCCTCGGAATCACCGAAACTTCCTCTACTCGGTGCTATTTCGAATATTACATATTCTCTTGAATAATTTTATTCATTCTCTTTTTGGAAGTTTTTATTATTATAACCTTCTCAATCGCATTCTACCATTTTCTCCTTTCTAAGGATCATTCTACTTACTACATTCATCCTTCAGAAGAATAAGAATCTTCCACGATTTTTCAATAATCGGGAAGTAGTATGAATAACTCAGATTCCAGATTATGCTGAGGGGTCACACAAGACCGTGAACTCTTTCATATTTACAAATGTCTCAACATGAGTCTCCACACTGTAAACTAGAATGTTTATCAATCACAAGGACTGAAAACACCCTCCACACGTACACTAGGTGGCTACCCTATTGTACTACTACGTTGGGCCGCAACGTAGCGTGTTGTAATAACTATATGAGTCATGTTCGTGACCACTGTCTCCGAAAATAGGTTCCCGTTATAGGATTGTTCAACTCAGCTTCTCAACTTCTACATCCGTACCAGAGCAATCTGGTTTGGCACAAATACACAAGAATGCTTGAATTCTATAATCACTTTTCAACAGTCGCCTAGCCGAATCAATTAGCCTAGACTCTTATCAACAATTCAGACATCAATCAAAATAATTTAGTCAACTTTTCATAATTTGAAAGAAAACCAAAAATCGTTTTATGACGTTAAAATGCCGCACTCACTTAATAGTACGTTGAAGATTTCGTCATTTTGTGACTTTGTCATACTACATCATACCATAATGGGCTGACGATCTTACGATCACTTCTGACACTAGGTTCGATTGCATTGATGACTCCATCGTTTACCATCATACACCATATCAAATGATGTATACGGTCAAAATACATTTTGAAAGATTTTTAAATTATTTTTATCTTAGCCGAAACAAATAGCTTAGACATACAAATAACGGTGTCGTTTTTTTTAAAAAACTCATTGGTTCAGTCACTTGACCCAATGTTTTTTTTTCTCAAGAAAACAGAAGTGCAAACACTAGCACGAAGTCAATAAATATTGAAAATCTAGCGTAGCTAGAGGATTTTGGAAAATCCAAATTTCTCCATCACTTCAATCTCTTACTACCATCAATGCTCACTATTCCAAAACTCTTATATAATATATCTATTCTCAGTACAGTTCACCAACTTACCACACTATGGAATCTCAGGAACTTACCACAATCATATGGGTTGAGGAACTTATCCTAGTCAGACCAAAATCGTCCATTCGCTGAGGGGTCCCACCATATGATTATGAGTCACGAACTTGTCATAGGCATGAGTCTTAAGAACTCACACCTAATCTTAATATTATCTAATTATATCTTAGAAATCTCTATCTATTAAAATAAATATGAGAAAAGAATCACCTTTCCACCATATGTAGAATGATACCGCGACACTAGCATTCCAACGATTATCAATGTGATGCACTTAGTGCAAGCACAAAACCTCTGCCCATACAAAAGTTTGTACAACTAAGCCATCACATGAGTCCTCAATGGAAGTCCAACACTTAACTCTATCTTACTCTATTACTTGCTCTTTACGAGCTTTCTATGTTTCATCACATACAACTTCTCATGAGTTCATCTCGTATTTTTTATAGTACATTCACTTATAGCATCAAGCTATACATACTTAGTCGTTACAGACTATCTATCATTTCACAGTTCAATCTGATCATGTCGTGATCATCGGTTTACCTTAGGGTTCTTTCCCTATTATCAACCAAACTCCATCTGAGTTTATTCTCACTATCTTTGTCATATACATCTTATAAAAATCGTCTTAACATTTTCATTACCGGAGTTAGGAAACTCCTGATTCTCATTCTCTAGATATTTCGAGATTCTTCTTTGAATCTTTATTTAGATATATTTTAATCTTTATCTTTCCCTCTCTCAGGTTATAGTCTAAGGTACACTTACCTAAGGTTTATAACCTACAGCTTTGATACCAACCTGTGACGCCCCCAAATCCGGGTCACTTCTATTATCTCGAATTCGGTGTAGTCACGATACTACTATCGTCAAACTATTATATCTTTTAATCATTAGTAAAAGAATACAACTTTGTTTATTATAATTTAGAATATAAATTCTATTTATATCCAAGATCTCGTCTTTACATCATATTCGACGTTACTAAAATGCGAAATAATTTAAACTTTTTCAGTCTTCCTTGAACAAAATCTTTTATTGATTCCATAACTTAAATCCATTACATTTTCCTGAGTCAAACTATATCATGATTCACTCTATTCAAATTTTTGTATAATCGCATACATTTAACTTAATATCCTCTATGTATTATCTAATACATCTTTACAGTACGACACGCATTAAACCTCGTAAACAAATATCAAGTACAACTACTAGAACCTAAACATGGTTCGAGTAATAATCTAAACAGTATTCTTCATTGCGATACTATCTATCTTTATCAATCAAAAAGCACGAAGTCTTTATCGTAAGTCCTTAACCTGCAAAAGTGGTTATTTGCAAGAGTGAGCTCGACAGCTCAGCAATTCTAACAGTTTTCATGCATCACATGGCATACAACATCATACTCAGTTCATGCATTTATAAATAATTTATATTTACTACGCATGTTACTTTCACATAACAAGTATATCATCAAAAGATCAACTTTCAATCTCATTTATATCTCATATACAGCTCATATATAAGTTCACATTATCATAGCATAATATAATTCAACTAATAGTTATTGAATTCATATATCAAATATGAACTGAAAGACTTGCCTGATTCGTAGTTTAACAACTACGACTTAACTGCTTATAGATATCTGCACTTCGTGTAATCCTACACAGTTATATAATTGTGGATTCACACTCGTCAGTTATACACATCCATACATTTCCAATATAATAATAAGTATTACATTATTTTCTATCTTGGTTTTTAGAACCTTGTTTCACTTTCCTATCATACGCTTAGTATCGTTAGGTACGTATAGTTATATCTTAACCATACTCAATATCAATATTAACACACTTAACTATTTAAGTGTTCGACACATATTTAAAACTCATAAATCTATAATCCACATTGCTCTTACGTTTCTCAAACCTTATCGAAACCATTACATTCAAACTTTCTAAGTTTAACCTTTCAAAATCCTTGTCGTATTTAAACTAGTAATGCAAGACCACTATGTTCATCATGTTTACATGTTTATAAGGTTACTAACGCAAGTTTGAAAATCTTGCATGCTCATTTTAGTCCAAGTCAAAATCATATGGTTTTCATGCCGGACTTTCATCTACCTTAAATAAATCAAGTTCATGCCTCAAGGGTCAACCACTAATGTCATATTACCACATAAAGAGGCCAAACAATACTAAGTAGTTATGCTTGTGCGTATACTACATGTATATACCTTAACCCACATTAGTTCATGCCTTAGAATTTCATTACTTTAATACGTGTGCATAGGTTGTATTCACATTTCAACCAAATGATGCTTATATCAACATGTCTATAGGCATAATAAAATCCTAATATACATGCTTGCATGATCATAATGTAACTCACAGGGTGTTGGATTCTATTACCCCTTCACATTCTAAGTTTTCATAAAAATTGCACTAAGTCAACAAAGGTAACTTAATATATGCAGAGTACCTCGTAGCCATGACTCTCATATATTAGAACACATATATAAGTCATATACACGTAGTCAAATGGTCAGAATCTAAAAGACATAAGTCTTGGTCAAGTTCGCTTCAAAAAGTTCTTAAGTTTCTCTTTGAAATCGTTTAAATCTTGAAATCACGTATGTTAGTTTATTCAACACTTTAAACGTACATTTCATGTCAATATAGTCTATATGAACATGTTCACAAAAATCAGAATGCTCACATGAAATGTTTGTGATGAAGTTCACTTTAATCATTTATAAGTTCACTTCTAATCTAGAAAGCTTTTTATCAAAAGTGTATGCTATTATGGCCAAAAACATTCATGTTGTATTAAGGGAAATGTTTATAGGAGTTATACCAGTTTTCATGCTTGTCTTAAATAATATCAACAAGTTATCACATAGCAGGCTGCTGCAAAAAATAGAAAACAAAAGCCAGCACCCTGCGCAGCTGCGCAGCTCCCAGGCATAAACCCGGCGCAGCTCCCAGGTGTCCGGCCAGTCCAGGAATTGTTCTGCTTTGGCAGAAACCAGCCCAAACTCAGAATGTTCTATATGAAATCTCTTCTAACCATGCCACATTGTATTACTAACATGATTACTAACTTAGATAATAACTATCAACCATTATTCAATCAATTTAATATGGAATGCAAGCATAATTAAGAACGTAGCATTTTCAAGAATTGAACATAGAATGGTATACCTCTGCTAATTGCTTCCTTCTTCTCCAAAATTCTACCACTAATATATGCTTACTCTCTACTCTCAATTAATCAGAAAATCTCAGCAAGTATAATAGAAGAAGAGAAGGCTCTATTTATAGGCAACTCAATATCCAGACAAATGCAAAATCTCCCAAATCAAACCAATAAATATCAAGTTTGTATAATGGTTAAGGAATGGTGGTTGAGAGTGGGTGGATTCAATCATGAATCCCACTCCCCTTACACTAATTAGATAGATTATTGCTGAGTTTGAGAGAAATAGTGGTAGAGTAGCTAGCTTCTAGAGTTCACGTGGGAAGAAATGAATGGACTCTAATATTGGAACAATAATTCTCAGCAACTTGCTAAGGCAATACTCTATACTAGTGTTATATATACATAGCCTAATATGCTTACTAAGGCTACCTCAAGTATACACATTATGTATCATATAACTTAGGTGATAATGAATTACAAATGTAATATCTAATTACAATGTATCAAGTAGTGTACATACATATAATCCATGTACATCTTATTAACACCGAATATAATTTGATCGGATATTATCATATTACATTGTCTCCTTTATTATTAAATTTTATTAATTCAATAATTGTTTACAATATATCCATGATATATTATTTTATTGTATACTTATATACACATTGTCACACACACATTTCATGTACCTCTTACAACTCAATAACTTTACTATATAGTTTATATTCATAAATAACATAGTCGCATTGCACTTTATACTTCGCATAACATATAGTTAACTATCATACGTTATACTTTTAATATCGCATGGTTGCACATAGAAATTAATAAATTACTTATCTTATCAATTAATTAATAATAATATTAATTAATCCATTTCTCATAAATCAATGGAATTATAATTTCCACACTAATTGATTAACACTTTATATGATTTATTATTACGTTAAATAAATATAAATCTTATTATATTTATAAATTATTTACTCATTAATCAATATATTATCAAATAATTACTTGATAACAATATATTGTCCATAACAATAATTAATATAATAAGACAATATATCTCATTCCTCATCAATACAATACCGATTATATTTATAATCAATTTTCTTATTATTATACTATCACTAGCCATAATAATAATTTAACATACTATTATAATAACAATTAATATAAATTAATTGTTTAATTAAAAATTCTTACATCCTTGAATTAATTAATTCATCAACGAATCTACTATCGTGTCACACAAGGCATCTCCCACAAGCTTAATCTTAAGCTTATTATTATTCTCATTACTTACTCATCTGTCACCACATTACTACTTATAACATGTTCAATTAATTTAGAACTATTAAGTCCAAGGTCCACATAAAAATATATTACAAATAGAATATTCAAATATTATTTATAACACTTACGGTACTATAGCAACTCAAGTTATTAAAATAATTTAGTTTTCTTTTATAAATTAAACTCCTTTTGAAAATACATTAGAAATTATGTATTTAGCCATAACATAAAATATTATGTTTTCTCCAAATAAGGATATTCATTATTAGAAAATAATTTACTTATTGTCTCAAGATATTATAATTAATATAATATCTATTAGAAATAATCACATGTACGGCACATGTACATTATATATAGAAAATAGGTAATAAGTTTATTTTCCATTATAATAAATTATTTCCATCAATTTATTTATATATAGCAAATATGTAATATATCTATCATATTAATCAATCACACCTTATACAAAATATATAAGGTAATATTATCCAAAAATAACATTTCCTCCTTTTATTAAAATAATTCAATATTAGAAATTATTTTAATATCCTTTATTAGAAATATAGAATATTTATTTCTCTTTCCTTTCTATAAATTGTCTCCAAAGCAATTTCTTCAAATATTAATTATTCATTTAAAATATAATGATTTCCATCTTCCTTTAATAACGTATGTATATTTATTAACGTTATTCGTACATTAGACTTTCTCACATATTACCATTCTAAGTAATATATATATATATATATATATATATATATATATATATATATATATAAAGTATCAACTATAATCATATGTTCAATGTATATATTAATTCATTTCTTTACTTAAGTAAATTAAACACTGCACCATATCATTAAGGTTTAATATTAACATTATATTATTCCATAATATAACTCCCAACTTAAATTAACTAATATTTATTCTTATTAGTTAATTCCTTAACTAACTCATGCTTTACTATCCAAGCCTATTCACGGATAGCTCAAGTGCTATTAATAACCTATATTATAAACATACTAGTTATTAATACACATACACAAGAATATGGTGATTATACATTAAGGATATTTAATGTCACCAATTGACTATGATAAAATAATTCTATAAATTATTTAATATCGATAGGAATTTATCCACCTCCTTTATCTCAACTAAACTGTCTCCAAAATAAATAATGAATATATTTTAAATAATATATTTATAAATCACAAAAACACATATTACATAGTCCATATTACCCTATGTAATATAATACAACATACCTCATATCACATATATATATTCCTATTCGAACCTATCTCGTGCCTTAAGAATTTTATTTATTAAATTCTTATTTAATAATATCTAAAAATTCGGGTTCTTACACCCGCCCCGGCTGGTATCTACTTATTCTGAAAATGATACCCCCGCCTCGGCGGGTGAATTGGTCTATGAAGGCCCGCCCCGACGGGTGTGCTGGCTAAGAAATGCTGAATTTTGCCATTAAATCCTAGTTTCCATCCATTCCGGTTCCTGCAACATCAATACAAAAACCGAGTAAAACAACACTAAAACTACTCGAAGTAGCAATGAATCAAGATAGAAAGGTCATCGATTCGTAGGTATAAAACCAACTCATCAAATAACCCCAAACTCGAGACTTTGTTTGTCCTCAAGCAAACATAATGCAAATGTAAACTAACTACATGCCTATAAATGCAGCTGCCAGACAGTATAAAGCTAACAAAGATTACCTCAGAGAAATCACAATATATATAAACAGCAAATCCAACCAATAATATGTCAGCAGTTTAAACCAATCTATTAATCAACATCTGTTAATACTGATGTAGTGTGTGTGTGCTCAACAACCATGATACTAACTACAATTCGAATATACCACATAATATGCTTCTTAGAAGGAAGACACAGCTTTAACTCGAGAAATTGTGTAAACAAGCTAATTCAGCTAAGACTTAACATCCACCAAGTCGGAAGTCAATATGGGAAAATTTTTCTATCTTTATTCTTTTACGGGGGCATTTTAATCTCTTTCCCGTAATCCTACTCTACCCATGACTGTACAATGTTTAGTTCCCTTAGGCTCTTCAGTGTCACCCAATTAGAGATTTCGACCAACGACTCCCAAACCAGACGGTTTTAGGGCGCTGGGTGTAAAGACATCCCCTAGGGCGTACTTACTCGAATGACAAAGGCCACATAACTAAACTAGCCACTGTTTTTATTCATATATTTTTTTCTTTTTCACATTTTTTTCCTTTCTTTTGTTTCTGTTTTTTTATAGATTGCTCCCATATCTTCCCCCAAACTTAGGTTTCTGCCTAATCCTAGTCATCACCACTAATTCACTGAATTTCTTTCATTAAACCTCAATTTCCTTCAAGAAGTCAATTATGTCAATATTTGAACCGAGTTAGCCTACATGGTCATCCTATTGTGCAATCCGGTACAACAGTGTCAAACATGCAGAGATTTACGTCATGGTCTGAAATTACATTTATGTTTTAGTTGTCATTACCGTTCAGTTTCTAAGTCCAGTCTCATCAGTGGCCAAGGTAACTTTATACTTATTGACATACTTGACTAATGCAACTATGTGTTAAAAACAACTAAACTAACTAACAACTCTATTTGTGATTATCTTATTTTTTCTTTTTTTTTTCAAAAATAAGCAATTAAATAAACTACTATGCAAAAAAAAATAACTAAATGCTATGCAATAAATAAACTACTATGCAAAAACTAAATGCAATGCTCTAACAACGACTATCATAATACACGACACACACACCCGAACTTAGATTGCGCAATGTCCTCATTGTGAATATATTCAGAATTAAAGCATAAAGGACTTCCCTGAGCGGCTATGGATCAGGCTCGACCACCTCCAACTTGCTCCGGTCATCCAACTGTCATTGCAGTGTCCGAAATTGAGAGTTAAACATGAACTTCGCTGAACGAGAAGTGCTCGACGTAGTAGCATCCCCCTCCTCAGGCAGTCTATCATCAGTAAACTTGTCATCCTCTGCTACTTCATGGTCGGCATCCGCTGCTTCTTCCTGTTCCTCATCCGAGTCTGAAGGAAAAATGAAACCAAGTTCGCGTGGATGCCACGTGCCCTCTTTCCATACTGAATATCGGGCAATCAACCTAGTGTCCAACAGATGCAGTGGTTGTTGGACCAGCTCCTCGGCTTCCCACCTAACACTAGTGCGGCGGCACAACCCACAGATAAGGGACGGATATGGTAATCCTCCCGGAATAGGCCCTCGCAAGCATCGGCGGTTCGAGAATTTGATGATTTCCCCAATGTTAATATCGAAGTCCTTAATGATTGCGTATAACAGTGAGACTTTTTCCTTTGTGATCTCACTAGTGTGCTATGAGGGAAGGAGCATGGCATAGAGGAAGGCATTCCAAATTTTTCTCTAGAGGCTCAAATCCGAATTCAAGAATAGCGTATCGTCGTAACTAACCCCGTGAGAGATAAATTCCGTCATACATTCCTTCGAGCTTTTATATCTTCGACGTAATTATCTCCGACTGCCATTCCGTCGGACATAAGGTATCTTCGACGGAGTTAGTTCCGACGCATTAATTCCATCGGATATAATGAATATTATGACTAAGATAATGAAAAATAAATTATCGTTAGTCTTCAACAAATCAGATAAAATATTATGGACAACAAGTTTTAGATCAACAACTGCAGCGAAAATAACAATTCATCAGAAGAGTTAAGTAGAAAATGATGTCTACAATCTTCTATGATTTAAAAATCCATCATCAATATTTTATCCCTGACAATCAATATATATCTCAAATCAAATATTCATTTTTGCACTACGGACCAAAGATATTCATTTGTATCACCAGTGGTCATGTTCATCTCAACACCTGTCCATCTTTGCACTAAGGCCAAAAATATTCATCAGGTAATCATTCATCTTTGCACTACAGGCCAAAGATATTCATCAAATAATCATTCATCTTTGCACTACAGGCCAAAGATATTCATCAAATAATCATTCATCTTTGCACTACAGGCCAAAGATATTCATCAAGTAACCATTCATCTTTGCACTACAGGCCAAAGATATTCGTTTATATCACCATTTAAGACTGAAGATGATAAAAAATATTTTAAAGAACGAATCCAGTGAAATAAAAGACAAAGATTAGGAATTCGTAAATCAGTTTATCCAAGTTCAAAAATACTCCATAACAATCCATTGTGGAGCAAAATTCAAGAATGAAGTTCAAAACTTGGACCTGATCAACGATAGGAACCATAACAGATAACTTGGACAAAGAAAAGAAAATTTAATTTTTCTGTGAATAGTACCGTATTCGTGAATAGTTTTGTATACGTGAATAGTGCCATATACGTGAATAGTAACCTCGACATGAAAAGGTAGAAATTTCACAAGAAAAATCATACTTCGTGAATAGTACTCGTGAATAGAACCGTATTCGTAAATAGTGTCGTATACGTGAATAGTAACTCCGACATGAAAAGAAAAAAAATTCATAATAAAATTCATACCAATATTTTAGTGAAATGATATTGAAGAAAATAACATCATTTAATTGAAAAATAACATCCCTTACCTCAAAAAGAACAGTACTTCTAACCAGAATATCGGATATACTACTGAAGGAAACTTGCACTGTATAGCAACACTCAAAGTATTTAAATACTCACAAGAATACGCTCGATATTATAGAGAGAAACTTCTGATTCTGGTATGATTTTCAATTCTAAATTAAACACTCTATTTATATGAAAATGCTTAGAACGCCAAAGCAAAAAATTTAATAAAATAATATTTTAATTTTTTTTTCACGCCCACCTCTTGACCAATTCATCAGCACACACAAGTGGGGCCCACCACACAAAAAACATTTTTTATTAAAAAAATATTTATAACCCCAAAAATTAATTATTCCGGAACTTTAATAATTCATAATAAATAGCCCTTTTATCAGAAAAATACGAATCTTATGTCCATTCCATAGGAAATTTAATTCTCTACAACTTTGTAGAAGAAAGTTTTTCCAAATTTCGAATGAAAAATGACCGAAATTTACATAAGGATGATTTTCCACACCTCCATTTTGACAAAATACATATACTGATAATTCTTTCGCATACCATCGTTGAATCAATAAAAATTAGTATTTTGCAACAAACAAAAGGACAAGTGGGCCCACCCACTTGTTTAACATATTTTTGTTACCAAAATCACCAAAAAACAATCTCGATTCAATTTGCTCCCTTCCTTCTCATTTGTTCATATATCGTGCATTTATTGTAAAATATCACCATTACTATATTATTATATTATCACATTATACACTTATAATGTAATATTATAATAATATATTCGAATGAATTATTTTATCAGAAAAGATAAAATATTAATTTTTTAACAATTGTCACTCTACTAAAAATTCCTCCATTTATATCCACATTGAATAAATATTTCCTTATCATTATTATCAATAATTAACTATTCACAAATAATATTACAGAACTACAATATTGACAACCAGGTCATTTCCAGGAAAGAGGGGGCTTTTCGATAAGGATTTCTCCTTACTGGCGCGCAATTAGGTGACCAAACCCCTTTCCTAAACAGAACTTCCTTAGACATTACCAATAATGCTATCTAATAATATTATTCAAATAATATAAATTATTGATTTGATAATGTAAAATACTGTGCAGTGACAATTATTGAAACAACAATAATAGAAAATACTGTGTAATACCTGTGGTACTGTGCAACAACCCACATTACTTTATTTTAACCACCGGGTATTTCAACAGTGTTAACTGTAATCGTTATGCCGTTATTTATAGAAAACTTATTCTTGTCGTTTTCTTCATCCGACAGTTTTCTGTGATGGGGCCCACAAATGGCTGCGTCGTCGTACGAATATTCCTCGACAACAAGAATATTCCGCGACCAAACGAATATTTCCCGACAACAATGAATATTTTATAACCACTTTCTTATTTTGAAAAATTTGCACGTATCACCCATAACTTATCAAAGTTTTCAAATCAACCCCTTACTATTTCAAAATAATATATAGAGGAAATTCAATTTTATTCATAAAAAGTTGGGGTTTTACAGATTAAACCTCACAGATCAAACCAAATCCGGTTAAAGCCATCACATCACCAACCATCACAAGCCCTTGAGTCCAATTAAGTAGAATCCGCAGGCCTTTCGATATCAACCATCAAAGTCAATTGCACCTACAAGACAAAACGAGGATTGGGGAAACCAAATGTCAAAAGTCCACTATCGATTCACCATGTGGGTTATGAGGTAAAAGACTCTTACGATCTTGGAGTCTTATCAGCCCATATGTCAAACATACAACAAAGCAATCACCCTAGATGGCAAGCAAGACCAGGGCAATTTCAGAATCGGTGACAAGCCGATGTTGGGGCCCTTACTACAAGACTGGGGCAATTTCAAAAATTGTGACAACTCAACACTGGGGCTTTTGTCGACCATCCAATGAAAATACACCAGGCGACACCGTCAGCATGGTCTGTCATCATCAAAGCTTTCATTATTGGCAATCCAGTATGATCAATCAGTCTTTCCCAACTATAATTTTCTTAGAATATTGCGATCCACTGATAAGGTACGACTCTTTCATCTCTTTATGTACTTTCAATTTCCAGTTACATGCATTGGCAACGGTATACATGTTAAGTATAGATAAATCTTGCGTTAGAATCTTAGAAAAAAGGTTTTAAAAAGAGAAGATTTTTTCTTAACTTGTTATGAATTGGATTAATTTCGATAAGCGTCCATGGAGCAAGAATCGCAGGAACGATTAGAGAATTAAGACAATTCAACCTTTTGATTAGGCACGACATCCTAGTTTAAAGTGCTTTGTGGAATAAACTTAACCTCATATGCATGTCTGCACTTTGCGATCGCCTTAACTCTTAGTTGTGGGGTATGAAACTATGGCAATAGGGATGACAATTTGTAGCCAGCCTAATGCCTCAAATCATGGCCTGGGTTACTAGAGTTATTAAGCCTGAGGGGTGTCTTTACACTTGGTGCCCTAAAGCTATCTGGTTTCGGAGTCACCGGCCCAAAGCTCGGTACATGGGTAACTCAGTGCCTAAGAAAACGAGCATTATAAGAAGAAGAAGGCAAAACCTGAGCAAATTCGAATCGTGGCCTAGGTTACTCAAGTAATTAAGCCCGATGGGTGTTTCTACACCTGGTGGCCTAAAGCCAGCTGGTTTGGGAGTCACCAGCCCAACACTCCCTACACGAGTAATTTAGAGCCAAAGAAAATGAATCTTGTACAAGCTCAAGCGATGATCAAATAGAGTAGACCGCCAGACTTGTCTCGAAGTGTGGTCTTTGTTACTCGAGCCATTAAACCCGAAGGGGTGTCTTAACACCTAGTGCCCTAAAGCTATCTGGTTTAGGAGTCATTGGTCCAAAATTCGTTACATGGGTAACCCTGAATAGCCTTAGAAAATGAGAGAAATTTAAGAGAGGAAAGCAGGAAAATTTTGCAAGATAAAAATGAGATCATCTAAAGTCATAAAAGAGAAACCCCTGCTAAGGGTTGCGTCACTCATAGTGCACATATCATATGATGTTAATTCTGTGAAGAGCGGTGTCTAGAGCGAAGATGAGGTGTCTCTGATAAAAGGAGATAAGTCTTTTGAATATGATCCTACCCATGAAAAATGACCATGGATGCTTAAAAGTGTTCTTGCGATTTCATAACTTGCCAAATGAAAATTTTGATTTCCTTAGGAAAAATTCATTTTTCATGATCTTTTGCGATAAGATAAAAGCTCAGTGAATACAAGCATTCAATTTCATAAACATTAACTTCAAATGCCTCATTCACTAGATCATACTAATCCCGACAGCACGAGCCATCAAGCTTTTGGCCCATTTTGTTATTTGTTCAATGTGCAGGATATTGCTCACTCTGGATGTGGTCAACAAATCGAGTTTCTTCTATGAACCCTAGTAACAACATGCAAAAGGGCTGGGGCATTTCGCCATTCAATAAACTGGAAGATGTCTACGGCGAGACCAAGCCTCTCATCAAAAGAAAAGGGAGAATTCCTAAAAGAAATCACGGCAACATAAGCTTGCCTCAACAAAAGAAAGGAAAATCTCTCAAGAGTCCTTAACTCGAAAAAAATAGATGCTCGATGACAAAAGGTCTGGCAAATGAAATTTACATCATCAAATATTTCAACATGCGCCAAGTCCTCACAAATCTAGGCCTCTACACCGAAGTTTAAATCTGGGCAATGAAAGAGCGGGATACGTCCTCCAGGACGTCAGCAACACCCGGGTTATCAACTAAGCCATTATCTAATCCAGCAGGGTCATTAGTAAAAAGCTCACCCCTTTTCATAATCGATGATCAAACTGTTGAGGTCAATCCAGCGTAGCATCGGGGAATGATCCGGTGATGTAAGCCGTTGAACACTACTTCAGCGAATATATCGGGATATCTCCTAGTAAAGCCATCAGTGTCTGAATCGCTAGAGGTACCAGCACCAGATCTAGATTTAGAAAGAAAAATAGCAGACTTTGCGAGATCCCCACCAAAGACGACATATGAAAGGGGAACATACGAATCTTCTCTGCGAATGAAAAAAGGAGCCATACGGGAGTTGGAGTTGATAGGCCTATCAAAATCCATGCCTGAAAAGAAACTCCAAATTGCCTCAGAAAGGGTGAGGTATGATTCTACATCATTTCAATTAAGCATATGCATCAATCTAGGACAAATTAAGATCCTTATATCATGCCTGGTCTGTACATGTGCAATAAGTGCTATATCAGCGCACATCTCCATTAAAAAGTTAAGCATGCATACCCAGTAGAGTTAAATATGCATACGCATTAAATACCTAGACTCGAGAAAAAATTATGCCGTTGAAAACTACTATTTGAGTAGGCATCGAGACAGTTCGGTGAGATAAAACTTTGTAAACTACCGTTCGAGTAGGCATCGAGACAGTCCGGTGATCAACCGTTGTCAACTACCATCAGGGTAGGCACTGTTGTCAACTAGCAGCAGGGTAGGCACCATTGTTAACTACCATCAAGGTAGGCACTGTCGTCAACTAACCATACAGAAGGGCAAAAACATCATTTTCCACTCTAGAGAACAACCCCGGAGGATTACAACATCAAACCAAAACCTCAAAGATAGCCCCAGGAAATCATCAAGACAACTTCAGAGATAACCCTGAAGATAGACAAAAGTCGGCAGCAGTCGAATCCCAGAGATAACCCCGAGAAAGACAGTTGTAGCCACATCAAACCCGGAACCAACCTGGAAAGGCCAAAGAGTAATTTTGCCAACCCAACATCAAATCATCTCCGAAGACAACCTTGGGAGACCAGGTCAATCTTAGAGACAATCCTGAGGAAGAACAGAGTCGGCTGGGATCAAAACCTCGGAGACGATCCCGAGAAATAGTCGAAAACCATGTCAATCCTGGAGACAACCCCTAAAAGGGAAAAATGGTCATTTTACCAACTTTACGTCAAATCAAGTCAAAATCAAGCTAAATCGATGCAATGAGGGTCAGAGAGAACCATAACATCAATCCTGAGTGAAAACAGCACAAGACAACTCAACAGACAGACTGCTAAAAATTAATGATCTGGTCATAAACATATCTTATCGGATTCGAAAAAGGTCAAATCCTATGTCATTGTGTAGCTTTCAGAAAGGGCTTTCCGAAAAGGTATAACATACCTCAATCGGACTCCCAAATAAAAAGTTATAAAGGTTCAAGCAGACTGCGCATTGGTCAGAGTGCACGTACTTCGAGACAATGGGACCCACTAGGTGGAGCTCACCATAAACAGCCGCGAGTAAACCCGCTACCATCGGGTCTATAAATAAGATCCCCACCAGCAATTAAAAAAATAGAAAATGCTCTGAAACTCTGCACATTTCGACCCTTAGCCCTACTTCTAGTACTCCAAACTTTGATTTTATTCTTCCAATACGTTTGCATACGTATATTCTACAACATACCAAAAATTAACCAGTGAAAACGTCCATTTGAAGCCCACCGAGTGGCAAAAAGCCCGTGGAGCAGTCAATTGTAAGTTTTTTTTACGATTAGAGGTCATTTCTTACTTCATTACGTATATGTGAACGTTTATGTGACGCCCCAAAAATAGGTTCACACAACCCATTCTGAGTCGCCAAATACATGGTACAGAATCCAAATACAAATCTTCCTATTCCAACTATTAAACTATCGTACAAAATATGACCATACAAACTGTGAGCGTCAGTACAGATGTAGAAAATATAAATGCTCAAATTAAGTCCTCATTACAATTATTATCACACTATTTTACAAAATAGTGAGGACTATTATAGCACTATCTCGAACCATCACTCCATTCTGCGACTAGTCCCAGCTATATTCTTATTTCCTGAAGAGAGCAATGAAAGAAAAGGGTGAGCTCAACTAGCCCAGTAAAGAATATTATGACTAAGATAATGAAGAATAAATTATCGTTAGCCTTCAATAAATCAGATAAAATATTATGGACAACAAGTTTTAAATCAACAATTGTAGCGGAAATAACAATCCATTATAAGAGTTAAGTAGAGAATGATGTCTACTATCTTTTATGATTTAAAAGTCCATCATCCAAATTTTATCCCTGTAACATCAATTAATAAATATTTCAAATCAATAATTTATCTTTGCACTACGAGCCAAAGATATTCATTTGTATCACTAGTGGTCATGATCATGTCAAACACCTGTCCATTATTGCATTTTAGGCAAAAAATATTCATAAATCAACAGCTCATCTTTGCACTACGGGCCAAAGATATTCATAAATCAACAGCTCATCTTTGCACTACGGGCCAAAGATATTCATCAATCAACCGTTCATCTTTGCACTAACGGACAAAGATAACTTTCACCACATTTTAAGCTTGAGAATTTTGATAATGATATAAAAAATGAATCCAGTGAGATAGAGGATAAATATTAGAGATTTATAATTCAATTTTTCAGAGTTCAAGAATGAAGATCAAAACATGGATCCAATTTCAAGAATAAGATCCATAAGAGATAACTTAGATAAAGAAAAGAAAATTTAATTTCGTTGTGAATAGTACTCGTGAATAGTATCGCATTTATGAATAGTACCGTATGTATAAATAGTATCGTATGAATAGTACCCCGACATGAAAAGGTCAAAATTTCATAAGAAAGTTCAGACCAATATTCCGGTAAAATGATATTAGATGAAGCGCAAAACTCAAAGAATTTTTAATCATTTCAGGAATTATAGAAGTAATACTTACCGTAGCAAGTTTAAATTTAGGAATAGGAAATGAAATACTATCACTTTCATAATATGTAATATGAAAGAAAATAATATTATTTACGAATATTGAAAGAAAATAACATTATTTATGAGAAAAATAATATCTTTTACCTTAATAAGAAAGTAGTTCTGACTAGAATAATGGAGATTATGTTGAGAAAATATTGCACTGTTATCCACACTCAAAATATTCTTATACTGACAAAAAATACGCTCAATATTATAGAGAAAGAATTTTTTGATTTTGGTGTGATTTTTATTTCTTAACTAAGCAACCAATTTATAGGAAAATGTCAGCACACCAGGATTGACAAACTCTTTTCACGGATGATTTTCTCAGCACCACACTTTTGAAAAATCTGCAGCACACCAACAAGGACAATTCTAAGTTGCCTCCACCCACATGTTTTTTTTTAAAAAAAATATTTATAATTATTAGAAAGAATTTCAATTCAATTTGCTCACTTCCACCTCATTTTATTTTTATACCATGAATTTATTATAATAATGTTACCATTTAAATTTTAAAATTATAATATTATATTATCACATTATACTATTATAATGTAATATTATAATAATATATTTGAATAAATATTTTATCGGAGAAGATAAAATGTCAACTTTCAACAAATATCTCATGCTACAAATTTCTCCATTTATATCAAAATTGAACAAATATTTACTTATCATATTTATCAATAATTTTTAATTTATTCATCAATTATTATTCACAATTAATATTATAGAATCACAATATTGACAACCAGATCGTTCCTAGGAAAGAGGGGGCTTTCCGATAAGAATTTCTCCTCATTGGCGTGCAATTATATAACCTAACACCTTTTCTCAACAGAACTTTCTAGACATTATCAATAATGCTATCTAATAATATCATTTAAATAATAAGAGTTATTGATTTAATAATGTGAAATACCGTGCAGTGGTTACTGTGACAAGTATTGAATCAATAATATAAAATATTATGCAATTATCAATGTAGCAATTATTGAATCAATAATATAAAATTTTATGCAATTATCAATGTAGCAATTATTGAATCAATAATATAAGATATTGAACAGTAATTACTATAATAATTATTGAATGATTGACTTCTTACGTAAGAATCAATAATTAAAATACTGTGCAATACCGTGTACTACTGTGCAACAACGCGTATTACTGTACTTTTATCACCGGATATTTCAACAGTTTAACGGTAACAGTTTTGCCGTTATTTTTATAAAAGGGTTACTTCTGTCGCTTTCTATATCCAACAGTTATTCCTTTATGGGGTCAACCAATGATTGCGCCGTCGTACGAATATTTCTCGACAAAAAGAATATTTTCCGACCAAATGAATATTCCCCGACACAACGAATATTTTATGATCACTTGTTTACTTTGTAAAATTTGCACATATCACCCATAACTTATCACATTTATCAAATCAACACCTTACTATTTAAAATAATATATAGAGGAAATTAAATCTTATTCATAAAAAGTTGGGGTCTTACAGTGCATATAAAGGTTCATCTTCTAGTTTTGCCCGGAATTCAGTTTCGTGGCCTTTTTAGCTTAATTTTTTGTATATATAAGTATATATATACGTTTTTCTTCGTTTGCACAGCCTAAATCGTTAATCCGTGACTTTTACTTGCTTTTATATATATACATATATATATATATATACACACACACACACACACTAACTTGTTCGGCCTGGATAGTTGATTCGTGGCCTTTTCAGCTATATTATATATATAACTGACTATATATATACTAACTTTCAATTCTGTCAAGCCTGGATTGCAAATCCGTGACATTTACTGCTTATATATATAACTATATATATATATATATATATATATATATAATTTTTCTAACTTCGTTTGGCCTGAATTGAAAATTCGTGGCCTTTTATTGCTTTAATATATATATATATATATATATATATATATATATATATATTTATATTTATGTCAAGCCTGGAGTAATTCGTGGCTCTTTACCGCTTATATATATATTTACATTTTTGTTGAGCCTAAAATACTTCGTGGCTCTTTATCGCTTTTATAAATATATATATATATTTACATTTTAGTCGAGCCTGAATTAATTCGTGACACTTTATAATTTTTTATAAATATATATATATATATATATATATATATATATATTTCTTTGTCTGGCCTGGATTAGAAATCTGTAGCCCTTTACACCTTATATATATATATATATATATAAATATATATTATTTGCTCACTGTAATTAAATATCTATTTTAAATGTTCATTTGATATGCATTTGTTTTAATGTAAATTTGGCTAATTAGATTTATCTAAATCTAGCCCCTTCTAACTTTCAAACGGTTTAAAATAGGTCCAACCGGAACCGGGAAGCTAGAATGGCTAAGATTGATTTAAATCTAGTTTTTTCTAGTTTTGCAAATATTAAAGCGACCTCGCGACCCTAGATCCATATTTAGTGGGAACGAAAAGCTTTGGCTACACGCATGCAAGGATTTGGCTGATAAATCCTTTGTGTTTGCAATGTCTAGAGTACAATTCTCTTTCTATATGAATATCTGTGTTGTGCAGGTTTTCTAGGCCTTTTTCTGTGAGCCTAGGAATCGTGGAATTGATGGTCAAACTGATCTAAATCTGATTCCCACGATGGACAACTCCACATTACAAATGTATCCTGCCAGTTTTTCTGTAAAATGTACATCCGAGGGACCTTAAAACGGTTATCCGGATTTAAGGTCTCAAACATAGTAAAATATAGTTTGTAGTGCTAGAGTCACTTTGATGACTATCATGCCTATAAGAAGACCAACACTTGTATATACATTTTGTGGTCGAGGATGCTTCGCATCCTGACAATAAACATCCAAATCATGCCAAAGGCTGAACAGAATAAAATGGAAGTATCAATATGCTTCAATTCCTATGCGAGCGTAAGGATTTGAAAATTAATCTTTCAAAACATCATTTTCATATCTTGTCTAAACAAAAGGACTTTTCAAACAAATCCAAGTCTTCGTATATAGATCCAACAAACAAGGAATTACTTTCAAGTCAAACAAACGTAGGCTCAATTACTTCCAGCATACACACACATTGCAATTAAAAAGGAAAATATTAAAAAGATGCGGTACCGTGTTTCACGGGAGTCGAGGGGTGCCTAACACCTTCCTCCCGCTTAACCAAGCCCCCGAACTTTAAGATTCTCGATTTCAAGACCAAGTTTTGACAGTGTCCAGTAATTGGGTCTGCTTGCAAAATCAAACAAAACTCGGTTGAGTTGGTACAACCATTTCAAAAAAAATACCAACTGGGGACTCTGTAAACGTTTCAAATCGTCCACATTATACATGTTGGCCTTTTCATAAAAATTTCACCCTTCATAAAATAGATAAGACAGATAAGGGTAGAAAACAACAAAAGTTAGGAAGAGGAAAATCTGTCCAAAGCGACAAGATTTTTTTCCCGACGTCGACACCCTCCTTATAAGATTCCGCATTACGAGTCCGGAAGTACTGCGCGTCTTGATCCATTGCTTGCAGTCTACTTGAACCAATTATGGTAGTTCCCAATGAAACTCAAATTCCTCCTTCAAAATCCTTTTATTAATGAGTTATTATTATAATATATATTTTTTCTTAAAATTATCTTTCGTATGTCTATATTCAAGGGTTCTACAGTTTACAAGGGTAAATGTACTTATCTTAATTAACAATCTCATGGTATATAAGAAAAATAGGTTATATCCGAATCAAGCATATACATTGATATCATTGATCGGAATCATACCTAGAACTCCATCTCCGACTGCTACCGTATCTTGAATCGGTATATTGAAAGTCCTTGCGATCGGTTTATTTGGTGGAGTTGGACCAGTTATCGCTAACATTCTGCTGTTTTTCCCTGCATTCGCATTTTCCCCATCGGCTCTCCTTTTCGGACAATCCCTCACCATATGATCTGTCGATCCGCAAATGAAACACTCACTATTCTTCCTAGAATTGGGGCAGTTAGGAGAGATGTGTCCCTCCTGCCCGCATTTAAAGCACACAAACTTCCCCTTTAGACACTCACCCAAGTGATTTTTCCCATAATTTCCACACTGCTCACCCTGTTTCTTCACACCTCCTTGCCTATTTTCGGTATTCCTGAAATTGTTCCACATCCTTTTCCCACTTCCACTTCCACTGCTTCCCTCAACCTTGACAGCTCCCTCGGTCTTAAACTTATTCTTCTTTTTCTTATTGTAGAGGTGCATGGCATCACTTCCTTTTTCGCTATAATAGCCTTTTCCAACAGTGATCCGTACAAATCAATCTGCAATACCGCCACCTTATTGTAGAGCCAGGGTTTCAGGCCTTGCTCAAACCTTCTTGCCTTCCTTGGCTCCGTATCCACTTGGTGTGGAGCGAATCTAGCTAACTCATTATACTTAATTAGCTGCGTATTTCTACACAGACAAATTTTCTTGATTCAATTCTAAAAATTTCACCTCTATCCTAGCTTGCACACTGGACGAGAAATAATTCTTGAAGAAAAGTTCCTTGAACCTAGTCCACACTATCACTCCTTCTCTGGCTCTAGTTTGATTTGCCTCATCGTATAAATGTTATCATTGTAATAACCAAGAATTTCAAGTCACATTGTAAATAGATATATTAATTAAATATTAATGATATTAAAAACTTTGTGTAATATGGTGATTGAATAAGTTATTATGTAACAAGTGTGTTATGAGTATTTTTATAGGAAATCCCACTTATCGACGTTAGAAAATTTAAGAATCCCATGGGTCGGTTCGTAACCTAGTTTTCCTCAAATCGATCTTCCTAAGTTCTCTCTACCCTTATTCTTTTTATTTTTGGAAAAAGATTTTGAAGGATTTTTAGGAAAGAGGCCAACATATGTTTATGTCGACGATTTGATTTGATTTGATTTAACAGAGTCGCCAGTTGGTAGATTTGAAAATGGTTGTACCAAACTCAACCGAGTTTGATTTGAAAAGAGGCCCAATTGCTGGACACTGTCGAAACTTGATCTTTGAAATCGGAGTTTTGAGTTCGAGGGATTAGTTAAGTGTGGAGAAGCTGTTAGGAACCCCACAACTCCCGTGTAAACACGGTACCTCGTCTTTTCAATATTTCCCTTAAAACTGTGAATGCGTGAGTGAATGCTGTTCGAAAATTGGGCCTATGTTTGATTGATTGGAAGTTTTGACAGGCTTCGTTGAACCTATATACGAAAGGTTTGATTTGATTTGAAAATCAGTCTTTGATTTGATTTGCAAGAGCATTTGATTTGATTTTCTTGAAACGCTTTTCTTTTGATTGATTTGAAAATGATGTTTTGAAAGCTGATTTATCAAACTCTTACGCTGCCATAGGAATTGAAGCCTTTTGATACGTCCAATTTATCTTTATAGCCTTAAGGCTGCATGTGAATGGTGATTTGTCGGGCTGCGAAGCATCCTCGACCACAGAAATATACAAGTGTCAGTCTCCTCATGGGTATGAAAACCATCGGAGGGACACTGACACGACAATTGACATTTCACTATGATGAGACCTTAAATCCGGATAACCGTTTTAAGGTCTGTGTATGTACATTTTACAGAAAAACTAGCAGGGTACATCTATAAACTGGAGTTTGTCCATTATGAGAATCAGATCCTGATCGATTTGATCGTGAATCCCACGATTTCTAGGCTTACATATGAGTAGCCCATAAACCTGCACAGTTCAAAGTTGTACAGAAACAGATATATATATGTACATCCTCACGTCGCAATGGAACCAAGGATTCATCAATAAATCCTGGCTACACGTGACTAAAGCGTCTTGTTCTCACTAGATAGCGATCTAAGGGACGCGAGGTTGCTTTTGAAGATGAAACTAGAAAGAAAGATAGATTTAAAGAAATCTCAGCCATTCTAGCTTCCCGATTCAACCTGGAGGTTTTGAACTGTTTGAAAACTACAATTGGCAAGATTTAAATAAATCTAGTCCGCCCGCAAATATGTTAGTGCAAATTCATATATAAATGAATATTAAATGCAACGGTTGAATAAATTGAGTAAAGCAAGATATACATATATATATAGGTATAAAAGCTGTAAAAGGGCGATGGGTTTTCACTCGCAAGCCCGGACTGAAATTGAAGTATATATATATTTATAAACACTGTATAAAAGCCACAGAATTAACCAGGCTGGACAGAAATGAAATATATATATAAAAATAATAAAAAGGGCAATGGGTTTTCACGCCAGTGCCCGTACTAGAATTGAAATTGACATAAAGTAGTCACCCAGTGACTGAGGAGAGCACCTAGTATGGAGAAGTGTGCAAAATTAGTAAAATGGCCACGAGGTAATCCAGGCTGGACTGAAAATATATATATATATATATATATATATATATTGATAGAAATGTAGTCAACCAATACTGGTGAGAGAACCAGTTATGGTGAGAGTCACTTATATATGCGTAAATATATATAAAAGCTGTAAACTACCTTGGATTTGACATCCAAGCTTGACAGAATTGAAATGTTAGTATATATATAGTGAAATATATACAAAAAAAGGGCCAAACCCGGACTGGGAAGATAACCCAGTCCGGCGAAGTTGCCAAAACGTGTGTGCTAGTGCATTGAAGCTGCTGAAGCTGACGGATTGTCAATCCGAGTTGTAGAATTGCAAAAGTTTGCGTTTATGTACAGAAATGTACAAAATTTTAACGAAAACGGCCACGGAACTAAGTTTCGGGCATATTTAGAAGATGAAACTTCGTGTGCAAGTGGAAAACAGTGCAAAATAGTAGTATTGACTTTCTGATCGTAACAATACTTATAATAGACTGCAAAACGGGCTTTTTGCCGAATCGTAGGCTCTATACGTCCAAATTTACCGGTGGTTTTTTGATATGTGGTAGTATATGGTTATATCTACGTGTTAGAGTGAAATTATTTGGATTTGGAAGAGGTGTAAAAGTCGAGAATTTGAAGTGGCAGAGCTTCGCTGCATTTCTTGCATATGAAAATGAGAGGGGGTGCCCCTCTATTTATAGAGGGAAGAGCCACAGCTCTACCTAGGGTAGCCTCGGGTAGAGGTGTGGCTCCCCTGGTGGGGCCCGCAGTGCCGGGTTCTGTCGTCTCGAAGTACGTACACTCCGGACAACGCGCCGTCGAAGTCGAAACTTTCTAACTTTTAATCAGAGGGTTCATTTGAGGCGTGCGATACCTTTTCAAAAAGCTCTCGCCGAGAGTGTTGCAATGACATGGGATAAAACATTTTCCGGATCCAAGAAGACGGGTTCATAACAAGGTCTTCGATTCCCCGCATTTTATCCGTTGAGCCGTCTTGCGTCGTTGGCACTCGAGATCGTCGTTATGGTTCATTCTGACTTCGATGGCATCAATTGGGGTTGAGTTTAACTGAATTGGTTGAAGTTTGATAAAATAACCGTTTTACCGCTCCCGGAGTGGTCCTTGATTGATCTGGCTTCCCAGGGTTGTCTCTGGGGCTGAATTGCACTTCCCGGATTGATGCCGGGGATGATCTATACTTCCCGAATTTAGACTGGGGATGACTTGACATGTCCTCGGTTGATGTCGAGGTTGACCTGTACCTCCCGGGTTGATGTCGGGGTTGAATGGACTTCCCGGGTTGAAACCGAGGTTGATCAAAACCTCCCGGGTTGCTGCCGGGGCTGAATTGACCTCACGGGTTATTGCCGAGGCTGATTTGAAGACCCGATATTTGAGATTGGGATTTGAACTAACGGTCCGATTGGAGATCAGGATTGATCTGATGGTTCGATTGGAGATCAATGCTGGCTTGACGGTCTGATTGGAGATCGGAGCTGGATAGACGGTCTGATTGGAGATCGAAGCTGGATTGACGGTCCAATTAGAGATCGAAGCTGAATTAACTGTTCGATTGGAGATCTGATCTGAATTGACGGTCCGATTGGAGATCAGAGCTGAATTGACGGTCCAATTGGAGATCGGAGCTGAATTGACTGTCCGATAAGAGATCGAAGCTGGATTGACAGTCCGATTAGAGATCGGAGCTGGATTGACGGTCTGATTGGAGATTAGAGCTAAATTGATGGTCAGATTGGAGATCAGGACTGGCTTGATGGTCCGATTGGAGATCGAAGCTGGATTGACGGTCCAATTGGAGATCAAATCTGAATTGACGGTCTAATTGGAGATCGGAGTTGGAATAACTGTCCGATTGGAGATCGGAGCTGAATTGACTGAGCGATTAGAGATCGGAGCTAGATTTTACTGTCTGATTAGAGATGGGAGCTAGATTGGCGGTCTGATTGGAGATCGAAGCTGGATTGACGGTTCGATTGGAGATCGGAGCTAAATTGATGGTCTAATTGGAGATCGGGGTTGGCTTGACTGTCCGATTAGAGATCGGGGCTGGCTTGACTGTTCAATTAGAGATCGGAGCTGGATAGACGGTTCGATTGGAGATCAGAGCTGAATTGAAGGTCCGATTATAGATCGAAGCTGGATTGACGGTCCGATTGGAGATCAGAGCTAAATTAATGGTCTGATTAGAGATCGGAACTGGCTTGAAGGTCCAATTAGATATCGAAGCTGGATTGACGGTCCGATTGGAGATCAAATATGAATTGACGGTCTGATTGGAGATCGGAGTTGGAATGACTGTCTGATTGGAGATCATAGCTGAATTGACTTCCCGATTGGAGATTGGAGCTGGATTCTACTGTTCGATTGGAGATCAGAGCTGGATTGACTGTTCGATTGGAGATCAGAGCTGGATTGACGGTCCGATTAAAGATCAGAGCTAAATTGATGGTCCAATTGGAGATCGGGGCTGGCTTAACTTTCCTATTAGAGATCAGGGCTGGCTTAACGGTTCGATTAGAGATCGGGGCTAGCTTGACAGTTCGATTAGAGATCGGAGCTGGATAGACGATCCGATTGGAGATCGGAGCTGGATTGACGGTCCGATTAGAGATCAGAGCTAGATTGACAGTCCGATTGGGGATCGAATTTAAGTATACCTATATTTGTGATCGGATTTGGTTGGAGTACCGATATTGGGGATCGAATTTGAGTTTACCGACATTGGTGGTCGGATTTGAGTTGAAGGACCGGCATTGGTGCCCGAATTTGAGTGGATTGACATTTTTGCCCTCCTACAGTGTTAGTATTGGGGCAAAAAAAATCGAGTGTCTACAGATGCCCCTCTTTATCATGTCCATGCAATATAATGAAATGGACAGGATAAAGAGTAGTAGACACTGGAAATAAAAAGTGCCAGCACTACTTTTAAGTCTGGACGTCTTTGAGTGGAATGGGGCTTCTGCTAGCTGCTTACATTATTACTCTGCTGGGGATAACGTTGTCCTGTACAGCCATTGATGTTTGTTGGGAAACTATTGCGAACTAATTTTGTCATTTTCTGTTGGGGACGACGTTCTCTGCGATAGCTTTGTAGATTCTAATTGAGGCTGATATGATTGATACTACCTCAATGATCCCTTTGAGGATGTGTATAACAGATTCCATCATTTGGGATGGATTATCATAATTGCTTCCGCCACCGGATCCCTTTTTATGTTTGTCGGGGGGTTGAGTCGACGGTTGGAGCGTCATTGGGGTTGAGCCAATGGCTGGACTTTAATATTCCAAACTTTAAATAGGAATATTAATATAAACAGTAAATATAAATATGTTTAATATCTTGTGTGATGTGTATTTATATATAATTATATATCAACACATAAGATATGATTGTGTAAATAGATGTGTAAGGTTTTATAAGTAAAACCCTAATTTAAGAATTTAGCTAAATAAGGAATCTTAACCCTAATTATTATAATAAATGGGAATTATAACATAATACATTGATAATGTTAGATAAGATTATGAATATATATATATATATATATATATATATACATTTATATATTAATATATGAAGAATTAAGGAATTAATTATAAAATATTTCTAAAAAACCCTAATTAGGGATTAGGAAATCCTAACCCTAATTATAAACCCTAATTTAAATTAAAAAACACTAATTCTAAACTAACAAAACCTAATTGTTCATTATTATTTTTAAATTCTCTAAAGAGAATATGAAATGACTAAATTAAACTTGGATTTAAGTGCAAAATTATCAAAGTACCCTTAGTGTATGTAAAATGACCAAAATATCCTTAAAACTATTTTATTAAAGAGGATAAGATCAAATCATTTGGGCAACAAGCAAAAGATTTTTTCATACCTCTATATCTCTTTAGGTATTGACAACACAACCTATATCATAAATAACCTAGGCTTATGTGTCAAGAAAAAAAGAAAGATAAATTTGTATCCCCAACTTGAAGTTTTCATATAAGGTTAGGTTAAAAGAACCCAAGACCACGAAATCTCTACTTAACATACATAGCCCACTGACCAATAAACCTTTCTCAGCAAGCCAGAAATAGAATCAAGAAGGAAAGAATCAAAAAGTACTCAAAAAGATTAAAAACCTAAACCTAGCTTAATTTTTAAATTCTAAAATTTTAATTGTTGTTGTTATTGTTTAAATATGTTCATTAGTAAGTTATTTAGTGATCTGGGTTGCTAAAACACGAATCCATAACATTTAAAAGCATCAAAATGGAGTTTTAAGCAAAACTGTCAAAGTTGCAAAATAGGATCTGACAACGAATGTCAAACCTCTTATCTCGCTAATTATTTGTTGTTTGGATGTGTTTAAAGTTGTTAGTTGTAGTATGTAGTGTTGGTAGTAGCCTAGAAGTGATGGAATGACAATCGGAACAAAGGATCAAAAGTTATAAGCAGTCCAAAGTCGTTGACCGACCATGACCGGCTGCTTTCTGGGTATCCCAGAAAGCTTAAGAACATGATCTGACAGGTGGTTTGACCGCCTAGATCTTTCTCCTGTCAGTCTAGTTAGATGTTAGATGTTAGTAGAGTTGTGCCTTGACATGAGTACTACCTAACTAGAGCACTCTCGAGCCATATAAAATCACTGGCCGGAAAATATAAACGGTCAAACCACGTTGACCGTCCAGATTCAATTTCTGGGTAACCCATAAATGTTGGGCAGTGGTCTGACAAGTTTTTGAAGACTTAGATCTTGTTTCTTGTTGATATTGTTGAATTTGTACGAAATCGTGACGCAATCAAATTGCAAAAAATTAGCGGAAGCATGGTATATCAGAGTTTAAAAATTTTCTACAAAACCGTTACCCGGATCATCCTTTATGCAAATTATTAATTTAAAACGATAAATAAGAAGTTATGAAATCATACCCTTGTAGAACGAAGCTTCCACAAGTACTAGTTCAACTCCTTGTTCTTCGTGATCTCCTTGAATTTCCGGGTTAGATTCCTTCCTTTGATCAACGTTAGCCACCCAAGTGTTTGGCCTCTAGAGGTGATCCACCAAGGAAGATGAATTATCAAGAAGGAGGGTGTTTGGCTTAACCTTAGTTTTCTATCCTCTATAGAAAAGGAGTACTCTCCAACAATTGGAATTGCATCAAATTAATATCTATTATAAGACTTCTCTTATATAGACATTGGTCAACCCTTCTAATCCTATTAGACATGGGATTTCATTTAATTAATTAAACTCCTTTAATTAATTTAGGCTTCCCACCACATGGGAATAATTAATTAAATTCATTTAATTAATTTGTCTCCTAATCTTATTAGGAATAAATGAGAGTACTAAATATTAAATTAATTACTAAACTCCTTTAGAAATTAAAATAATAATAATTGTAATAATATTAATAAGACTCCTCTTATTAATTTATATTTAATATTTCCAAAATATTAAATAATAAACATTAAGCTATTTAATTTATTCTATCACCATAGATTAAATTAATTATACTTAATGCATTATTACGATTATGCCATTACCTTCTTAAATATTTATTCTTCCTTTTATGGTGTGACCCTTTAGGTTCTCCATATTAAACCGGTTGTGAATAAATCAATTAAAACAATTTTAATCTTATTTAAATAAATAAATTAAACTAATAATCTATTTAAATAAATAATATTTATTCTACAATAGGGATAAGCCTCCCTAGCGATCAACGACTTTCCAGATAATATAGATTTCAACATTAATCAAAAAAGAACCTGTGAGTTAATAGTTACCATACAATTCAATCCTTCCACCATACAATGTCCCAATTAAATATAAGACATGGATTTACTGTCAAGTCTTATTTTATTTAATTATATGTATTTCGATTAGAAAATGCACAACTCCAAATAATGCAAATTAAAAACTCCTTTCTAATTTCATTTCACCTTGGCCAAGGATTCCTGGGTTGTCATTTAACGAATCACATGGGACATATCTCCTCTTTTACTAGAGGTGGTAGATTCTTTATTGATCATTCATTATCTCCATATGTAACTCATTATACCCAAGCATACCCTATATATGCCTTAAAAGGTCTTAAGGAATAAGTCAAAGTATAATTTGTTACATACAAGATACTATGATGATCTCAAGTCCAAGGATCACTTGTACTACTATCACATTAGGAATTCCTATTGACATGCGAGTAAAACTCCATTAGGTATTCCATAGCGAATCACGTTCAGTGAACTTATTCTCCAATAAGCACCTACATACTTGCTTTAGTGTCTCCACACAAATGATCATGAGATCAATCATCCTCATCCAATGAGCAAGCAACATATGTACCAATCTATCCGGATTTACTAATCCCCTTTTTAGTAATCCCACAATTGGGAACTATTTTAGTTTTAGAGCTTTATAAGAATTTAGATCTCATTAGCATGATCATCATCATGATTCTAAAAGCATTGCTTAAAACTATGGGTTATTTACATATTATAAAAACAGCACCATGTAGATAATTAAATGCCTTTAATAAATGAATATTTTATTAATAAATAAATAAGATTGTTTACAAAGTACGTGCTTTATCATCATACATGATTGGCTTGTATGCACACTACTATCAGATATATGGACTCTGTGACTGCTCAAACAATGTACTATGGTATTTAGTCTGTGACACCCCCAAAATAGGTTCAATACCAACCCATTCTGAGTCGCCAAATACATGGTACAGAATTTCAAATACAAAACTTTTATAACAAAAGGTCGTAAGAAATACGACCATACAACTGTGAATTTCAATGCAAATCGTATATAATACGAAATATAAACATTCAAATTTATTCCTTATTCATTACAATTATTATCCCACTATTTTATAAAATAGTGAGGACTTCTACAGATCTAACTCTGACCATCACACTGCTCCCCGACTAGTTCCCGTAACATTCTCATTCCCTAAAGAGGACAATAGATGAAAAAAGTGAGCTCAACTAGCCCAGTAAAGAATATTATGACTAAGATAATGAAAAATAAATTATCGTTAGCCTTCACTAAATCCGATAAAATATTATGGATAACAAGTTTTAGATCAATATTCGAATCGAAAATAACAATTCATTAGGAGAGTTAAGTAGAGAATAAAGTCTACTATCTTCTATGATTTAAAAGTCCATCATCAATATTTTATCCCTATAACATCAATCAATATACATCTCGAATCAAACATTCATCTTTACACTACGGGCCAAAGATATTCATTTGTATCACCAGTTGTCATGTTCATCTCAACACCTGTCATCTTTGCACTACGGGCCAAAGATATTCATCAGGTAATCATTCATCTTTGCACTACAGGCCAAAGATATTCAGTTATATCACCATTTAGGATTGAGGATGATGAAAAATATTTTAAAGAACGAATCTAGAGAGATTAAGAACAAAGATTAGGGATTCGTAATTTAGTTTATCCAAGTTTAAGAATACTCCATAATGATACTTTGTGGAGCAAAATTCAAGAATAAAGATCAAAACTTGGATCCAATCAAAGATATGACCCATAATAGCCAACTTGGACAAATAGAAGAAAATTTAATTTTTCTGTGAATAGTGCCGTATACGTGAATAGTAACCTAGACGAAAAAAGTAAGAATTTCATAATAAAATTCATGCCAATATTTTGGTATAATGATATTGAAAAGAATAACATCATTTACAAAAGAAAATAACATCCCTTACAACTGTTGAACGAAAATAATATTCCTACGAATATTGAACGAAGATAATATTCCTTACGAATATTGAACGAAAATAAAATTCCTTACGAATACGAAAAATAATATCATAAGCGAATATGAAATAAATAATACCCCTTACTTTAAAAGGAGAGTATTTCTGACTGGTATGGCGGGGATATTCTTGAAGAAAAACTTGCACTATTTACAACACTCAAAGTTTCCTTAACTCAAAAGAAATACGCTCAATATTATAGAAGAAGAATTCTCTGATTCTGGTGTGATTTTTATTTCTAAACTAAGTATCCTATTTATAAGAGAATGGAAGGGTGCTATTTGAATAAAAATCACGGACTGCACAGGAAAAATTCGGACGAAGTTCACGGGCGCGAACCGGCGAAAAAATTTGATTTTACTATTCATTACTGTGCAATAAAATATTCTAATAAAATAAAAACTTTAAATAAAATATAATATATATATATATATATATATATATATATATATAAAACAAAACTGAGATAACTTCTACCGATAATTTTAAAAAATGGGTAAGTGGGGGTCCATGCAACAAGCAAAACTTACAACAAATACTTCAATAAAAACCCCTCTATTTATCTCAATTCACTTGACTTCACAAAATACATTTTTAATAATATTTTTTCATCATTAATATTATAATTCACAATATTAACAACCAATACTGATAAAAATACCTCAGCACTAATTTTTTCTTTTATATCCACAAAAATAATTATTTTCTTATCATATAAATCAATAATTAATCATTCACAAATAATATTACAGAACTATAATATTGACAACCAGATCATTTCCAAGAAAGAGGGGGCCTTCCACTAAGAATTTCTCCTTACTGGCGAGCAATTAAATAACCCATCCTAGGCAGAACTTCCTTAGACATTGCCAATAATGCCATCTAATAATATTATTCAAATAATATAAATTATTGATTTGATAATGTGAAATACTGTGCAATGACAATTATTGAATCATTAAAATATTATGCAATTATCAATGTAGCAATTATTGAATCAATAATATAAAATATTGAACAGTAATTACTGTAACAATTATTGAGTAGTGACTTCTTACGTAAGAATCAATAATTAGAATTACTTTGCAATACCGTGTGCTACTGTGCAACACCGCGCATTACTGTATTTTAACCACCGGGTATTTCAACAATTTTAACAGTAACAACCATGCCGTTATTTTTAGAAAAACTTATTCTTGTCGTTTTCTTCATCCGACAATTTTTTGTTATGGGGCCCACAAATGATTGCGCTGTAGTACGAATATTCCCCGACAAAAAAAATATTTCCCGACCAAATGAATATTCCCCGACACAATGAATATTTTATTGCCACTTGCTTACTTTGTAAAACTTGCACAAATCACCCCATAAGTTACCACATTCATCAAATCAACTCCTTACTATTTCAAAAAAATAATATATAGAGGAAATTCAATTTATTCATAAAAGTTGGGGTCTTACAACCTCCCCTCCTTATGAAATTTCGTCCTCGAAATTGACGTGCGTACCTGGTATGTCGAAAAGGTGAGGATACCTCGTTTTCATTTTTGATTTCAACTCCCAAGTTATTTCTTCAATTCTAACTGTGACTCTCATGGTGCTTCAAATATAGTACCTTACAATGGTACTTATCAGTTTGCCACCGCACAAAACGTCGTCTCCTACGCAGAGTCTGGCTTCGGTGCACCCCACACAAGAAGTCACCAGCGAGAGGCTCGGGGCTCTTTACTTATGGCTCTTTATGCTTCACCTTGATACATTTACACATTAAACACCTCAAGATAAACTCCGCGATCTCTCTCTTCATGTTGCTCCACCAGAATATATGTCGAAGATCACGATACATTTTGGTACTTCTAGGATGGATTGCGAACGGTGTGTTGTGTGCCTCCATCATGATTTTATACTTCAAATCTGGATCGTTATGAACACAAATTCTTGAGTTGACTCGAAGTATTCCTTCTTCATTGATTCTTGTTTCTGGAATAACATCTTCTTCTTCATATTCATCAGTTCTGGGTCTGTAGCTTGAGCAACTTTAACTTTATCAATTAAAGCTGGTTCTACACGTATACTTGATATCATCACGTGGGTCCTTAGAGTCTTGAACTCTATCTCTATCCTTCGTACGTCATACAAAATAGGCATTTGTGTTGACAGCATACACTCGTTCCCGCATACAATCTTCTACTCAACGCATCAGCTACAACGTTCGCTTTTCCAAGATGGTATTGAATGGTATTTTCGTAATCCTTCAACAGCTCTAGACAACGTCGTTATCGCATGTTGAGTTTGTTCTAAGTAAAGAAATATTTAAGGCTCTTATGATCCGTATAAATCTCCACTTTCTCTCCATACAGGTAGTGTCTCTAGATCTTCAACGCGAAAATGACTGCTGCCAACTCTAGATCCTGAGTAGGATAAATCCTCTCATATTCTTTGAGTTGTCGTGAGATATAGGCTATGACGTTCCCATGTTGCATGAGAACACATCCTAACCCTTTACCCGAAGCATCGTTGTAGATGACAAATCCATCCGAACCAGATGGTATTGTCAGAACAGGTGCTGAAATAAGTCTCCTCTTTAGCTCTTGGAAGCTCTTCTCGCATTTCTCGTTCCATATAAATTTTCTATCTTTTCGAGTCAGCTGAGTTAATGGAGTAGCGATTCGAGAAAATCCTTTTACGAATCTCCGATAATAACCAAATAAGCTCAGAAAGCTACGTAGTTCGGTTACTGACTTAGGTTGCTCCCAATGGAGTGTCAACAGATAAGTCAAAGTCTAATTTCTCATGATCAAGTTCAAACGTTGGGCACAAGTAGGTGATATAAAAGAATGGGTAGAACCGGTATCTAATTAGGTATATACTTCGCAAGAGTTTATGATTAGCTTACCTGTAATATCCTCGTTCGGGTTCCTCACGTTTTGGACAGTCACGACAAACGCTCTTCTAGGAACCACCGACTTTGACTTGTCTAGGACGACATTTGGAATCACCACCCCCGCTGGACTTGGTTTCGCTACAGGATAATCTCGAGCTCAATGACCTTTCTTTCCACAGTTATAACATACCTTAAATTATTGCGTGCAGTTAGGGCTGATGTGTCCCTCTTGGCAGCATTTATAGCATACGACCAGCGGTCGTTCTTCTCCCCTAGAAACAGTTGATGTTGGTGCTGCTGTCGATGTTTTCATGTTCTCATTGTTGTACCTTCTCTTCTTGAAATCTCCCCCAGACTCACTTCTTCTTTTATCATGGCCACGATTACCACCTAAGTGGTTACCGCTTCTCGCCTGATAATTTCCTCCTTGCTAGTTATCATTGTTCCGATAACTGTTGCCATCGGTACGACCTTGGTTGAACATAATCATTATCTCGTTCTAACAATTGGGCCCTGTTCACTAAATCTGAATATAAAGAAAGTTTGTTAGAAATGAGGTACTGACGAATTTTGGGTTTCAAACCTCTCAGAAACATCCGCGTCATACTTTCCTAATTATCCACCAAATGAGACGCAAATCGGGATAACTCCGCGAACTTAGCCTCGTACTGGGACACAGACATGTTGTTCTGTTCCAGTTTAATAAACTCTACCTCCTTCATATGGCGAATACTTTCTGGAAAGTACTTGTCATTGAACAGTTTCTGGAACTCCTCCCAAGACATCTTGAGTGCGGCAGGATCTGACAACACAAAAATTTATAAGATTTTAAATGATTAAATTAAAGGTTAAAGTCTAAAACCTAGAGTGAAAATAGAGGAATAATTTAAAAATTTTAATTAGAACCTATATGGTATACTATTTGAATGAGAATAGAGAAAATATGGGTTACAAAATTTCTAAACCCTAAAAATGAATCTATATGTACTTGAAGGAATATTAAGGATAAGGTACTACGATACCTATAAAGTTTGGTGACCTAATATAGTAATTACGTATGTAAATTATGTGTGTGATTAAATAAATATACATTATATAATGTGTATATATTTATTAAGAATAAGGTTATGTAACCTAATATATACATATTAGGTAGGGTAACTAAATACTCTAAGAGATTTATTTTGTACATTTTAAATAATTAATTTTATAATTTAATTATAGCAAGTCTAATTGGGTTATGGAATTAAAGATTGATTTATAAAGGTGTGTAATGGAACCCTAATTAAATGATGGGGAATGGATAAAAATTAAGGGTATCGAATTAAGTTAATTTTATGGCCCAAGAAATTATTTGATAGCCCAATTATTTATTTAAGCACTAGACTTATAGATAAATTGATTTAATAGTAATGAAATTATTAATCTAGCCCAATATATTATGTATGAAACAAGTATTATAGTGACCCAGTTTAATGTTGGGTGGAAGCCCAAGTTAGTTTTTGTTAGTAAGCTAAACAATAAGTAAGAAATTGCAAGCCCAAAAAGGAATTAAAAGGATAGCCCAAGCTTTGGCCCATTTGAAGAAAGATATATTAGTCTTTATATAAATTTTATATAAAACAAAGTGTGGGAGATTAGAGGGCCACATGGCCGAAAATCATAGGAGAGAGAGGGAAAGGATAAGATTTTGTAAGATATGGGATAACATTTTTGTTGGAGATAAGATAAGAAAGAAAAAAGATAAGATAAAAAAGAAATGATTAGATAAGAAAGGAAAAGAAAGGATAAGGAAAGAGAGAGAAAAAGAAAGTGAGAGAGAGAAGGAAAAAGGAAAGAAACGTGAATATAGAGAGAGAAAGAGAGAGGCGGCGGCAACCCTTCTTGGGAAAAAGGAGAGAAGAATCTCCATGGGAGAAAAGAAGAAGAAGAAGAAGAAGAAGAAGAAGAGGAAGAATAAGAAAAATCAAAGTACAGGTATAAAGCTTATTTCCTAAATTTATTCTAGTTTCTTTTAGTGATTTGATGAAAGGAGTTTTTGACATGGATGTATAAAACTCTTTCATCTATGTGTTTTATATAGATTCAAGTATGGATTTATCCATATTGGGTGTTAATTTGTTTGGAAATCAAACGAAAAGAAAAATAAATTTTCTAGTTTATAAACCCCTAACTTTTAGATGCTTTTATTGTCCACCGTTTTTTATCTACACCTTATTTTTACGATTCATCAATTAGGGGTGATAGATATAAGTGTTTGACTAATAAACCCAAGTGGTAGACCTCAAAAATTATGTGTTGACAAGCCGTAGTGGCTGTTTTAGACTAATCAGTCCCGATTTTATGAAAAAAGAATAAACTATTTTTGGTCAGTCTAAAACGGGTTCGTCCATTTTTTTTGTTTTAAAAATTCTGAAAAAAATTGGAGTATTAATATCAGAAGTTATGAAGGTCCTGTAAAAATTTGAGAATTTTTGGCTATACGGTTTGAGAGTTATTGATTTTACGGCTAAAGACTATATTTAGAAAACTACCAGAATAACTCTCTATGTGTAAGTTCAAAAATTATGAAATATTTACTGAAAGTACATGTGTATAACAGGAGCCTAACCTGAAAATTTTAGAATTGTTGGAGTTAATCTCGATTTATGAAAAATCTGAGAATATTTGACTATTATGAACTATTTAAATATAGTAAATATATTTTAAAAATTCTGGAAAGAATATAAGTTCAATATGAAGCTATATTCTATCAAATCTCATAAAAGAAATATTTTTGGAACTGATTTGGTATTTTTCATGGAAATGGTCTTGTTATGATTAAATGAATTAAATTGATTATATGATGGGAAAAATATGAAAAGTACGGTTTTATGTCTTGAGACCCTTGAGCATGGCTTATGCAGATTTTTGAGGGTGGTTTGGGTCGGTTGTGAAGAGTTGTTATGTTTATGGTGTTTTAGAAGGCTTAAAAGAATTAATAAAGTAAAAGAAAATAATTGAAATAAATTGTGTATTAATGTGATTAATGACTTAAAATATTTTTACATGACTAATAATATTAGATTAATATATTATTAGCAATATTTGACTTGAATGTTATTTAAATATTAATAACATTAGCTTGAAATATTATTAAATAATTAGTAATGTTTGACGGATAATTAAAATAAGAGATTTAAGTTATTTTTCAGTATAGTGTTGAATTTGGTATTCAAGAAATTATAGTATGTATGTGATATGTAAGAAAGAAGAATTCAGGGTGCTGAAATTGATTTCGGGTTACTGAAATGATTTCAGTATGCTGAAATAGATTATAGTCTACTGAAAGAGGAATACAAGGTACTGAATTTGATTTCGGGTGGCTGAAATTGAATTCAGTCTGCTAAAATGAATTATGGTCTGCTGAAATAGTGATTTCAGGATGCTGAAATGTAATCTGGTTTACTGAAATAGTATTTTCAGTTTACTAAAATGTTATCTATTTTACTAAGATAACATGTAAAGGAAAAACTTATAAGTATAAGTTATGACATGATTAAAAGATTATCAAAGTGTAATGATAATGTTAAGACTCTAAAGTAATGTCTGATATATAACTTTGTGATTGAAGGTTAGACAAGTTAATATAAGATGATAAGAACTTATAAAAGGAGTGATTAAGTATTAAGTCTAAACTAGTGCAATCGTACCCTTTAATGGTTGATGTATAGTAGCTAGGATAAACGACTCCTTCATATGGGGAAGGTATCTATAAATTAGTAACCGATCTAACTCACTGTAAAAATAGTGTAGACGAGACGAAAACTAATTTATTAGTTGTTTGTGGGAAACCACTCAGTATACTGTATTGAATACTATTAAAGACTCGATCTGTACTAGATTTAAACTTGTGAATATGTTTAGTGTTAAGATTATCTAATATTTGACTGTGTGGTTAAGTGTTAGATGGTTTACTTTTAAAGTAATAGTATTATGAGATAAGTATGCTATACTAATTTAAAGATCAATCTTATAACTGATAGGTCTTTTCAATAAAGCGATTAAATTATATTGCGTAGCAGTAATCAATGATACAAGCAAGTTTTTCTCTAACTCAACTTTGAGTTATATTTCAAAGCATGTTCGTGAATAATTCTTGTTAATTATTCACATCTATACTGATTATTGATTCACACTTAGTGCATATTGCATATGTTTATCAGGTATGAAAGGCTGATCACCTTCATTACCTTAAGGTTCCGTTAAATTTGGTTATTGTTCATTGTTGGCCATTCATCATTATTGACTCGGTCATTCATTTATAAAAATTGATTTACATTCTTCCACAATTATTATATTATTGAAAGTTTGTCAGCTTATTATCCTTTTCAATTATGATATATCTTCCTTTGTATTTAAATCTTGATGGGGCAAACTTATTGCTCACTCTTGCTATATCATGATAAACATTTCAGATTAAAGAAAAAACTTCAGACACAGTTAAAGCCAAAGACAAGCTCCAGGATGGAGTTAGTATACGGTTAAAATGGTAATAGTATAGGATACAAATGATATTGTATGTCGTGTAAGATATTGAATGCATGTATTAAGTTAATGTTACAAACCTTGGGAATTATGTGTAAAAGTTTATTGTATAAACAATTTATGTTTATATCTTCCGCATTAGTTATAGAAATGATGTATCGTAACGTACCAGGTCCGAGGTTCTTGGGACCCGAATTTTGGGGCATCACAGTTAGTATCAGAGCTGTAGGTTATAAACCTTAGGTAGGGTTACCTAAGGCTATAACCGTAGGGATAAGGATACGGAATAAACTCAAATAGAGTTTGAAATTTAAGCGATGAATTTGGGCAAAGTATTGGTAAGTCAATAAGATTCAAAGAAGAATTCTGACAAGTTATAAAGATCCAGAGTTACCTAACTCTAATAATAAAGATGAACAATAGTAATGAATAGATAGAGTCTAAAAGACTAAAAGTATAAAGGGAAAGAAGATCGTAAAATAAAACGATCATAACATAGAGAAGAATCGTAATATAATTCGATTATAGTATGAGATCACAACGTGATCTGATGAGGTCATAGGAGGACATATAATCAATCAAATGATTGAAAACTTTATAGCAAAATTGCTATACGAATATGGTACTATAAAATAGTACGAGTTAAACTCAAGAAAGAGTTGTGAATTGTAGATACGGATTAAATAAAATTCGTATCGAGTATTGAGGGAGCTAGGATTATGTGGGATTTTAATTGAGGACTCATGTCATAGCTGAGTTGTACAAACCTTTGTATGGGCGGGGGTTTTGTGCTTGGTCTAACGACTACTTAGTTTATCATTTTGATAATCATTAAAATGTCGATGTTATGATGAGAAGGTGATTCTTTTCTCATGTGTATAACAGATAGGTAGAGAATATAAGATTAAGTGCGAGTTCTTTAAACTCATACGTATGGTAAGTTTGTGACTCATAATCGTATGGTGGAACCCCTCAGCGAATGGACGACTTTGGTCTGACTAGGATAAGTTCCTAAACCCATATGATTGTGGTAAGTTCCTGAACTCATAACGTGTGATATGTTTGATGAACTATACGGAGGTATAAGAAAATTGTGAATGAAGGATTGAGGATTTTTAATAGATATAATTATTAAGCAATTGATTATTATAGAAAGTGAAGTTGATGGTGGAAGCATATGTATTCCAAATCTTCTAGCTATGTTAGACTTCAGAATTTTTGATATCAAGCTAAATTCGCACTGATGTGCCTTTTTCGAAATGAAATGAATTTTTGGTTATCTTCAAAACATAGTGACAAGGGTGTGGAGATGGACTTCGAGCCATTATCACATCGTTACCTGTTGCGACATGATAATTTCAAAAATAATTTTCAATAGTTTTGAACAGTTTAAATAAGAGTCTACGCTAATTGTTTCGGCAAGACGAAAATGATTTGAAATTTATCAAAATATATTTTATATATCATTAATGCATCATTGAACCTGGTGCAGAGATGATAAAATGATGGAGTTATCAATGCAAAATTTCTTAGTTGGATGCGATCTAAAGATCGTTAGCCCACTATGGAATGATGTAGTATGACAAAGTCACACAATGACGGAATCCTCAAACGGACTGTAAATATAGTGCGGTATCATGACGTCATAAAATGATTTTCAGAATTTTAAAAGTAAATTATTGCCAACTAAATTTGAACAGACACATGTTTCGATTACTATTCGAATTATTTGTATACGTCTAAGCTATTTGATTCAGCTAGATAAATATTTATGAAAATTCAAAGTATTTTTGATAATTTATCCCGAACCAAATTATTTTGGTGCGAAATCCTATGATAAGGCTGAGGTGAACTATGTTGATTGGATAAAATAATCCAATCTAGTAGCGTAAATATTCGCTAGACATGATTGATACGTTATGCATGACGTAGGGTACGATAGGCTAATCACCTAACATACTTGCAGAAGTAGTTTACCTTATTCGTGATTGTAAACATACTTAGTAGTTACGGTTTTACGATATAAATATCGTTAAAACTATGTTTTCATAGTTTATATGACCCCTCAGTATTATTTGAAAAGTTTTGAACTCCTTGGAGAGAAGTCTGGGTAGAATGTGATGATGGAATAGTTCCCCATAGAAGGAAGCAATATGTACTCATTAAATGAGAATGAAATCAGATAAAGGTTAAGTTAAAAACCAAGTTTTGGTGAATTAAAGGAGTAGGGATTAGTAGGCTGTAATTTCGAGGACGAAATTCTTAGAAGAAGAGGTGAATGTGACAACACGAAAATTTATAAGATTTTAAGTGATTAAATTAAAGGTTAAAGTCTAAAACCTAGAGTGAAAATAGAGGAATAATTTAAAAAATTTAATTAGAACCTATATGGTATAATATTTGAATAAGAATAGAGAAAATATGGGTTAGAAAATTTCTAAACCCTAAAAATGAATCTATATGTACTTGAAGGAATATTAAGGATAAGGTACTACGATACCTATAAAGTTTGGTGACCTAATAAATAAATTAGGAATGTGAATTATATGTGTGATTAAATAAATATACATTATATAATGTGTATACATTTATTAAGAATAAGGTTATGAAACCTAATATATACATATTAGGTAGGGTAATTAAATACTCTAAGAGATTTATTTTGTATCTTTTAAATAATTAATTTTATAATTTAATTATAGCAAGTCTAATTGGGTTATGGAATTAAAGATTGATTTATAAAGGTGTGTAATGGAACCCTAATTAAATGATGGGGAATGGATAAAAATTAAGGGTATCGAATTAAGTTAATTTTATGGCCCAAGAAATTATTTGATAGTCCAATTATTTATTTAAGCACTAGACTTATAGATAAATTGATTTAATAGTAATGAAATTATTAATCTAGCCCAATATATTATGTATGGGACAAGTATTATAGTGACCCAATTTAATGTTTGGTGGAAGCCCAAGTTAGTTTTTGTTAGTATGCTAAACAATAAGTAAGAAATTGCAAGTCCAAAAAGGAATTAAAAGGAGAGCCCAAGCTTTGGTCCATTTGAAGAAAGATATATTAGTCTTTATATAAGTTTTATATAAAACAAAGTGTGGGCGAATTAGAGGGCCACATGGCCAAACATCATGGGAGAGATAGGGAAATGATAAGATTTTGTAAGATATAGGATAAGATTTTTGTTGGACATAAGATAAGAAAGAGAAAAGATAAGATAAGATAAGAAAGAAATAATTAGATAAGAAAGGAAAAGAAAGGATAAGGAAAGAGAGAAAAAAAAAGTGAGAGAGAAAAGGAAAAGGAAAAAAACGTGAATATAGAGAGAGAAAGAGAGAAGGGGCGGCAACCCTTCTTGGGAAAAAGGATAGAAGAATCTCAATGGGAGAAAAGAAAAAGAAGAAGAAGAAGCAGAGGAAGAAGAAGAAAAATCAAAGTAAAGGTATAAAGCTGATTTTCTAAATTTATTCTAGTTTCTTTTAGTGATTTGATGAAAAGGGTTTTTGACATGGATGTATTAAACTCTTTCATCTATGTGTTTTATATAGATTCAAGTATGAATTTATCCATATTGGGTGTTAATTTATTTGGAAATAAAACGAAAAGAAAAATAAATTTTTTAGTTTATAAACCCCTAACTTTTAGGTACTTTGATTGTCCACCGTTTTTAATCTACACCTTATTTTTACGATCCGTCAATTGGGGGTGCTAGATATATATGTTGACTAATAAATCCAAGTGATAGACCTCGAAAATCATGTGTTGACAAGCCGTAGTGGTTGTTTTAGACTAAACAGTCCAGATTTTATGAAAAAGGAATAAACTATTTTTGGTCAATCTAAAACGGGGGCATTTTTGTCCATTTTTTTTGTTTTAAAAATTCTAAAAAAATGTAGAGTATTAATATCAAAAGTTATAAAGGTTCTGTAAAAATATGAGAATTTTTGGCTATACGGTTTGAGAGTTATGGATTTTACGGCTAAGGACTATATTTGGAAACTACCCGAATAACTCTCTGTGTGTAAGTCCAAAAATTACGAAATATTTACTGGAAGTACATGTGTATAACAGGAGCCTACCCTAAAAAGTGCAGAATTTGTGGAGTTAATCTCGATTTATGAAAAATATGAGAATATTTGGCTATTATGGACTATTTAAATATAGTAAATGTATTTTAAAAATTCTGAAAAAAAATATATGTTCAATATGGAGCTATATTCTGTCAAATCCCATAAAAGAAATATTTTTGGAACTGATTTGGTATTTTTCATGGAAATGGTATTGTTATGATTAAATGAATTAAATTGATTATATGATGGAAAAAATATGAAAAGTACGGTTTTATGTCTTGAGACCCTTGAGCATAACATATGCAGATTTTTGAGGGTGGTTTGGGTCAGTTGTGAAGAGTTGTTATGTTTATGGTGTTTTAGAAGGCTTAAAAGAATTAATAAAGTAAAAAAAAATAATTGAAATAAATTGTGTATTAATGTAATTAATGACTTAAAATATTTTTACATGACTAATAATATTAGATTAATATATTATTAGCAATATTTGACTTGAATGTTATTTAAATATTAATAACATTAGCTTGAAATCAAACATTCATCTTTGCACTACGGGCCAAAGATATTTATTTATATCACCAGTTGTCATGTTCATCTCAACACCTGTCATCTTTGCACTACGGGCCAAAGATATTCATCAGGTAATCATTCATCTTTGTACTACAGGCCAAAGATATTCAGTTATATCACCATTTAGGACTGAGGATGATGAAAAATATTTTAAAGAACGAATCTAGCGAGATTAAGAACAAATATTAGGGATTCGTAATTTAGTTTATCCAAGTTTAAGAATACTCCATAATGATACTTTGTGGAGCAAAATTCAAGACTAAAGATCAAAACTTGGATCCAATCAAAGATAGGACCCATAATAGCCAACTTAGACAAATAGAAGAAAATTTAATTTTTCCGTGAATAGCGCCGTATACGTGAATAGTAACCCCGATGAAAAAAGTAAGAATTTCATAATAAAATCCATGCCAATATTTTGGTATAATGATATTGAAAAGAATAACATCATTTACGAAAGAAAATAACATCCCTTACAACTGTTGAACGAAAATAATATTCCTACGAATATTGAACGAAGATAATATTCCTTACGAATATTGAACGAAAATAAAATTCCTTACGAATACGAAAAATAATATCATAAGCGAATATGAAATAAATAATACCCCTTACTTTAAAAGGAGAGTATTTCTGACTGGTATGGCGGGGATATTCTTGAAGAAAAACTTGCACTATTTACAACACTCAAAGTTTTCTTAACTTAAAAGAAATACGCTCAATATTATAGAAGAAGAATTCTCTGATTCTGGTGTGATTTTTATTTCTAAACTAAGTATCCTATTTATAAGAGAATGGAAGGGTGCTATTTGAATAAAAATCACGGACTGCACAGGAAAAATTCGGACGAAGTTCACGGGCGCGAACCGGCGAAAAAATTTGATTTTACTATTCATTACTGTGATAACTGAGATAACTTCTATCGACAATTTTGAAAAATGGGTAAGTGGGGGTCCATGTAACAAGCAAAACTTACAACAAATACTTCAATAAAAACCCCTCTATTTATCTCAATTCACTTGGCTTCTCAAAATATATTTTTAATAATATTTTTTCATCATTAGTATTATAATTTATAATATTAACAACCAATACTGATAAAAATACCTCAGCACTAATTCCTTTTTTGATATCCACAAAAATAATTATTTTCTTATCATATAAATCAATAATTAATCATTTACAAATAATATTACAGAACTACAATATTGACAATCAGGTCGTTCCCAGGAAAGAAGGGGCCTTCCGATAATGATTTCTCCTTTTTGGCGCGCAATTTAATAATCCTTCCTAGGCAGAACTTCCTTAGACATTGCTAATAATGCCAACTAATAATATTATTCAAATAATATGAATTATTGATTTGGTAATGTAAAATAATGTGCAATGACAATTATTGAATCAATAAAATATTATGCAATTATCAATGTAGCAATTATTGAATTAATAATATAAAATATTGAATAGTAATTACTGTAACAATTATTGAGTAGTGACTTCTTACGTAAGAATCAATAATTAGAATTACTGTGCAATACCGTGTGCTACTGTGCAACACCGCGCATTACTGTATTTTAACCACCGGGTATTTCAACAGTTTTAACGATAACAACCACGCCGTTATTTTTAGAAAAACTTATTCTTGTCGTTTTCTTCATCCGACAATTTTCTATTATGGGGCCCACAAATGATTGCGCCGTCGTACGAATATTCTCCGAAAAAAAGAATATTCCCTGACCAAACGAATATTCTCCGACACAATGAATATTTTATGGCCACTTGCTTACTTTGTAAAACTTGCACAAATCACCCCATAAGTTACCACATTCATCAAATCAACTCCTTACTATTTCAAAAAAATAATATATAGAGAAAATTCAATTTATTCATAAAAGTTGGGGTCTTACATAGTCTATAAAGCCCAACGACTAGAACACCCAAACATTAACCGGCCTACAAGATATAAGATCATAAAGGTCGTTGATCGGCGTTGACCATTCAATTCTGGGCAGCCCAGAATTGAAGAACAGCGTTGGTGTGCTAGTTTGACCTGCTGTGGGAACTTGTAGCAAGGTTTCTAGGCACTGAAAGAAGTATAAACATGTACTCCTACACTAGCACTACAATTTCATTGCACTAGACTGCCTAAAAACTAATCCAGTTGATAGCTAGAGCAGGTCAAACAAGGGCCTAGCGCGTTGACCAATGTGTTCTTGATTGGGCAAGGAACACCTATAGTGACACTTCTGTCGCTAAAGATCTTTAGCGACAGGCGATTTTTGGATATTAATTAAAATAATAGAAATAATTGCTAAATAATTAATAAAAATTCTAAAAATTCATTTTTCATTATAATAAATAATTTTTAATATTTTGACATTAAATTTTATTTATTTATATATTAACCAACGTGTTCTTGGTTGGGCCAAAAACACCTATAGCTAAAAGTCTGTAGCGACAGGCGATTTTTGGAAATTAATTAAAATAATTATAATAAATATAAATAATTACTTAATAATTAATAAAAATTCTAAAAATTTATTTTTAATTATAATAATTTTTTTTTAATATTTTGACATTAAATTTTATTAATATTTTATTTATTTAAATATTAATGATAATAAAAATAATTAATAATAAATTAATTAATGATTTAAAAATCATTTTAAATAATAATAAATTATTTAAAAATGATAGTAATGATTTAAAAATTTTATTTTTAATAAAAATAAATTATTTAAAAATAATATTGATGATTTAAAAATTATTTTATATTGTTATTAAATATTTAAAAACAATATTAATAACTTAAAAATCATTTTAAATGATGTTAAATCATTTAAAAATTATTTTAAGCATTTGAAAATTATTATAAATAATAACTAAAATATCTAAATAGGATATTAAAACTTTTAAATAAAGTTTATCGAAAAACTAATTCGATAGCTATTCAATGAAGCTATAAAATGCCGAACAGACTCCAAAGTCAACCCAGACACTACTAGTTTAATTATAAATTAATTGTTATCATTTCTAATGACTGTTATAACATATATATAGGTTGCCAGTATACTTTCAAATAACTTAAGTAGCTGATCGTGATAACAGGCAAGTTTTGCTAACTTCATTTAATGTCAATATTAAATGTAAGTCTTGTAAAGTGATATATGAAATTGTTATAAACCTTATTCATGATATCTGTGATTTAAAAAAGGTTATGACTTATTGTTAAAGCATAACCAAGACATATGAACTGTTACTTGCGTAAATTATTTTTGATTTGATATCAAAGCATAGACTGTAGTGAAACCAATATTGCTTGGTACAATTATATATACTGATACTATTAACGACCGGCAGTTTTACATTGACCGGGTGGTTGTATAGGATGATATGCATACTCCTAGCTGGTGTGGTTGGCCAAATCAACCCGGGTTTCTAAGTCTATATGACTAACGGAAACTCATAATATGTGGGGTTTGGCAGATCAAATCTCAGTATATATATGTGAAAAATACTTTGAACTTTATGTTCCTTCAATTCAGATACTTTGTGAGTATAAAATGTAATTCTTTAAAACTTGATGAGAATTTTAAAGCTCATCCTTGCAAATATTCTTTTCCTTTGTAGCTGCATCGAATACCCCAGAAGGTTCAGGAAATCATACATGTGGGTAGAAGTAAATTTATGGAAACAAATGTTTATTGTATTAAGACTAAGAATGTAATTTGGTATTTCTATGATGTAATAGTTGAACAGTAGATAACCATATATTATTATGTTGTTAAGTTATTAGTTGAATGATTTTACATTATTACTAGTGAATAGAATCAAGTAAAGTATCTATATGAATTATACATCTGAATGAGGGTATTGAATGTTCTTGGGAGTTCTGTAAGCACTGAGGTTGCTCCTCAGTTCCATGCACAATCTTATCATTTGTACTGTGAATGTCAGATAGATAGGAATTATTGATATGCAAGAAATATCTGTAAGATTATAAATCTATACATCCAAGTGAGGGTACACCGATATGGTAATTGTTTTGACGAGAAGTCTTAACCGATTGGAATACTGTGACTTTTGGATTTATAGAAGTTATTGTCTTATAGAATATTTACGTGAGCACCAAATCTGCTACAGGAAATGTAGAGAATTTGGGGGCGTCATAATTTGGTATCAAAGCCTTAGGTTAGAAACCTTAGGAGGAAACCCTTAGGCTATAACCTCGGAAGTATTTAGATGATAAAGAATATAAGCTGAAATAGAGTTATTAAGAGAGAGGGAAAGTTGTTAGGAAAGTTCATAGATAAGAATACTAATAAAGTATTAAGTTATCATTTTAGATACTAATCGATTTTATAAATCTGATTGTAGGATATCAGAAGAACGTCAATTATTCGTGGCAGAGCCAGTCATAGATGCGGTACCATTGCAGATAGTACTCCCTCACCATGCCTGGATAGAAGGGACAGGGTCTTCAAGTTCCCGATCAGGATCTAGAGTGGCTCAAGAGGTCAAGTTTCTAGAGGAGAGGTTATTGAAGTTGGAGAAGATGGTGGCAAAGCTGAAGAAGAAGATAGCAACAAAGAAGAAAGAACTTTAGACTAAGGAAGTTTCATAATATAGCTAGCGATAGGGATAAATCGCTAGTCGGATAGGCTATGTAGTTTATTTTCTATCGTGTGTATAACTAGTGATCTAAAATGAGTCACTAGATATGTATATATAGACTTTCAATGTGAAATACAAATTTTTGTTTATCAAACTGAGATGTTTAATTATTGAACTGGTATTCATACTTAGTTATTTGTTATATTTAGATAAATGGCATATAGAAGAAGAACTCGTGGAGAACTTGAGCAAGAACAGGCAGGGGAAAATCCAACCCAAACCCTGGTAAATATTCTGGTAGGAGCTTTACAAGGAAGGCAAGCTAACGCGATACCAGCTGCACCCAATAACCCAACCACAACTCAGTTTAAGGATTTTAAACTAGTGGGACCACCAGAATTCAGAGGAACTGATGAACCCATAAAAGCTCAGACTTGGGTTACCGAGATGGAAAAGATGTTTAAAGTAATAAAGGTGAATGGTTACCAAAAGGTAGATTTTGCCACTTTCTTTTTGAAGGATGAAGCTAACCACTGGTGGGAAGCAAATAAGGGGAGAGCTGGAGAAGGTGCCACTAATTGGGACAAGTTCAAAGAGTTTTTCTTTTCCAATTACTTTCCAAATTCGATGCAGGATCGTATGGAGGTTCAATTCTTGGAATTAAAACAAGGGGAGATGACAGTGTCACAATACACAGCCAAATTCAACGAGTTGGCTAGGTTCGCATTACATCAGGTAGATACCGAGGCAAGAAAGACAAGGAGGTTTAAAGGGGGGCGGAAACCCCAAATTAGGAGCAGAGTATCGACATTTCAGGTGAAGACTTTTGCGGAGATACTGGAGAAGGCTATTATAACAGAGAAGGATGGAGAAGCTTTATTATAGTTCAATAAGGAGAAGATGGTTATTATCGAAAAGGGAAACACGAGTGGGAGAAACAACAAAAATAATAACAACAACAACAAGAAAAGGTGGGAGGTAGCTTTTCCAAATAACTTGGAAATGGAGGGTATAACCCTAACAACAATGCCAACAAAGGAGGTAACAACAACAACCAAAAGATGGAGCGCTGTCAGACATGTGGAAAGAATCATAAAGGGGCATGTTATTTTAAAGGGATGACTTGTTATACCTTTGGAGAAGATGGGCATTATTCCAACTGATGTCCTAAAAAGAAGGAGAAGAGCAAGAATGTCAAATGTTTCAACTGTGGGGAAGAAGGTCATGTGTCTAAGTTTTGTCCAAAACCCAAGAAGGTGAATGTGCGAGGAGGTTAAAATTTCAACAATAACCCAGGAGCAGCGGCTGCAGGAGTTGCTCAGAATCGTCCGAAGGCAAGGACTTTTAACATGACAGTGAGGGATGCGGTGGCGGCACAAGATGTGGTAACAAGTATCATACCAATTGATGCTGTAAATGCTTATGCGTTATTCGATTCTGGTGCTTCTTGTTCATTTGCATATGTGGATTTTGTTAAAAGATTAAAAATGCCATGTGAAGATTTAGATGCACCTTTCAACGTAGAAATTGCTAACAAAGAAATAATCCCTGTTCATACAGTACATAAGAATTGTAGTGTAGAAATTCAGGGACATACGTTACCGGTGAACCTTATACCTATACAATTAGGGGAGTTTGATGTAATATTGGGGATGGATTGGTTGGGTAGACATAAGGCAGTAATTGATTGCAAATAGAAATAAGTGAGTTTAAGGACATCTTTGAAAACAAAGGTGGTATTTAAGGGAAATTGTTCACCAAAGCAAGTCCGATGTTTAACGGTTATGCAAGCTAAGAGATTGCTTCGAAAGGGTGGTATAGGGTATTTAGACTATGTGGTGGATACAAGGAAAGAAGGGGGAAAGTTAGATCAAATACCTATAGTAAATGAGTTTTCGGACGTATTTCTAAGTGATCTACCTGGTCTTCCACCTGATAGAGAGATTGAGTTTGTAATTGACCTTGCACCGGGTACGGCACCAGTTTCAAAGGCACCATATAGGATGGCACCGGTAGAATTGAAGGAGTTGCATGTTTAGTTACAAGAACTCTTAGATAAGAAGTACATACAACCTAGTGTTTCACCATGGGGAGCACCTGTGTTGTTTGTAAAGAAGAAGGATGGGACGTTAAGATTGTGTATAGATTATCGAGAGTTAAATAAGTTGACCATCAAGAATAAGTACCCTTTACCAAGGATTGACGATTTGTTTGATCAGTTAAAAGGAGCGGAGCATTTTTCAAAAATTAACTTACGATCGAGTTATCATCAACTGAAGGTAAGAAAAGAAGATGTACCAAAGACCGCCTTTAGGACCCGATACGAACATTACGAGTTTCTTGTGATGTCTTTTGGGTTAACAAACGCAACAACAGCTTTTATGGATTTAATGAATCAAGTATTTAAATCATGCTTGGATAAGTTTGTGGTGGTGTTTATTGATGATATCTTAATATACTCTAAGACACGGTAGGAACATGCGGAGCACTTGAGAGTGGTAGTAGAGATATTTAGAAAGGAAAAACTCTACGTAAAATTTTCCAAGTGTGAGTTCTGGTTAGAAGAAGTCTAGTTCCTAGGTCACGTAATTAATAAGAATGGGGTGGCAGTGGATCCAGCAAAGATAGAAACAATCATGAATTGGGATCAACCAACGACACCAACAGAAGTTCGCTGTTTTCTTGGTTTGGCAGGGTACTATCGTCGTTTTGTAAAAGATTTTTCCAAAATAGCGACCCCGCTAACCAATTTAACTCGAAAGACTGTGAAGTATAATTGGACGGACAAGTGTTAAGAGAGTTTTCAAGAATTGAAGAAATTGTTGAGTAGGGCACCAATATTATCATTACTAGATGAAACTGGGGGTCTTGTGGTTTATAGTGATGCTTCACACAAGGGTTTAGGATGTGTGTTAATTCAACATGGGAAGGTGATCGCCTATGCTTTGCGACAACTTAAAGATTATGAGAAAAGGTATCCTACTCATGATCTGGAGTTAGCTGCAGTAGTTTTTGCTTTGAAGATATGGCGACATTATTTGTATGGGGGAAAGTGTGAGATATACACATATCATAAAAGTCTGAATTATATTTTTACACAAAAAGAGCTGAACATGAGACAGAGAAGGTGGTTAGAATTAATCAAGGACTTTGATTGTGAGATTCTATATCATCCTGGTAAAGCCAACGTAGTTGTAGATGCATTGAGCCGGAACAATCAAGAGAAGTTGAATACCATCACAAACAACGAGGTACTGATAAAAGAATTTAAAAAACTCGAGATTGAAGTAAGAGCTCCAACTAACTCTAATCATAAGCTATTTGTGATAGAGACAGCCTTAACCTTAATGGATAAAATCAAAGAAATGTAGGAGAAAGATGAAACATATCAGAAATGTAAGGCCGACATAACTCATGAGAAGAACATTAAATTTTGACTGGATAAAGAAGGAGTACTGAGGTATGAGGATAGAGTGTGGGTTCCAGCGGTATAGGTATTGAAAGAAGAAATCTTAGCAGAAGCCCACAGGTCTAAGTTTGCTGTACATCCGAGAAGTACTAAGATGTATAAGAACTTGAGTCAACATTTTTGGTGGTCGAACATGAAAAGAGAGATAATAGAATGGGTAAGCAAGTGTCTCACATGCCAGAGAGTTAAAGCTGAGCATCAACGACCGAGTGGATTGCTACAACCTCTACCGATTCCTGAATGGAAGTGGGAGCACATCACCATGGACTTTGTGGTAGGACTTCCTGTCACTCAGAAAGGCCACAATGCTATATGGGTAATAGTCGATCGTTTTACCAAGTCAGCCCATTTTCTACCTATCAAGGTTACTTATAATCTCGATCAATTAGCCAAGTTATACATAAAAGATATTATTTCTAGACATGGAGTTCCTGTATCCATAATGTCAGACAGAGATCCACGGTTTACTTTGAACTTTTGGAGGAGTCTTTAGGCGCAATTGGGAACCCAGCTGAAATTGAGTACAACATATCACCCGCAAACCGATGGACAAAGTGAGAGAACCATTCAAACGCTGAAAGACATGTTGAGAACCTGCATTATGGATTTTAAAGGGAGTTGGGAGGACCAGTTACCTTTGGTAGAGTTTGCTTATAATAACAGTTATCATGCCAGTATTGGAATGCCACCGTACGAAGCCCTGTATAGAAGGAAGTGTAGAACACCTTTATGCTGGGATGAAGTTGGGGAAAGGCAAATGCTTGGACCTGAGTTAGTTCAACAAACTACTGAGAAGATCCGAATTATACGACAACGGTTGCAAGCGTCTCAGGACCGACAAAAGAAATATGCAGATCAACATAGACAACTACGAGAGTTTAGTGTTGGGAGTCATGTATTTCTGAAAGTGTCTCCTTGGAAAGGTAAGATTCGTTTTAGTAAAAAGGGAAAGCTGAGCTCGAGATTCATTGGGCCATTTCAAGTATTAAGGACAATAGGTGAAGTAGCCTACGAGGTAGCCCTACCCCCAGAGTTAGGACACATCCATAATGTGTTTCATGTGTCTGTACTACGTCTGTATAAACCCGATTATAAGCATGTGATAAACTATGAACCTGTTCAGATAGAGAAAGATTTATTGTATGTAGAAGTTCCAGTACAGATAGTTGATCGGAAAGAACAGGTGTTGAGAAATAAAGTTATAATATCGGTTAAAGTAATCTGGAAGAATCATGATATTGAAGAAGCTACATGGGAGCTAGAAGATAAGCTGCGAGAAGACTTTCTGCATTTGTTTTCAGAGGCTATAATTTTAATTTCGGGATGAAATTCTTATAAGAGGGGGTGATTGTAATATTCTAAACTTTAAATAGGAATATTAATATCAACAGTAAATATAAATATGTTTAATATCTTGTGTGATGTGTATTTATATATAATTATATATCAACACATAAGTTATAATTGTGTAAATAGATGTGTAAGGTTTTATCAGTAAAACCCTAATTTGAGAAATTAGCTAAATAAGGAATCTTAACCCTAATTATTATAATAAATGGGAATTATAACATAATACATTGATAATGTTATATAAGATTATGAATATATATGTATATATATATATATACATTTATATATTAATATATGAAGAATTAAGGAATTAATTGCAAAATATTTCTAAAAAACCCTAATTAGGGATTAGAAATCCCTAACCCTAATTATAAACCCTAATTCTAAACTAACAAAACCTAATTATTCATTATTATTTTTAAATTCTCTAAAGGGAATATGAAATGACTAAATTACCCTTGGATTTAAGTGAAAAATTACCAAAGTACCCTTAGTGTATGTAAAATGACCAAAATATCCTTAAAACTCTCTTATTAAAGAGGATAAGATCAAATCATTTGGGCAACAAGCAAAAGATTTTCCCATACCTCTATATCTCTTTAGGTATTAACAACACAACCTATATCATAAATAACTTAGGCTTATGTGTCAAGAAAAAAAGAAAGATAAATTTTTAACCCCTACTTGAAGTTTTCATATAAGGTTAGGTTAAAAGAACCCAAGACCACGAAATCTCTACTTAACATACATAGCCCACTAACCCATAAACCTTTCTCAGCAAGCCAGAAACAAAATCAAGAAGGAAAGAATCAAAAAGTACTCAAAAAAGTTAAAAACCTAACCCTAGCTTAATTTTTAAATTATAAAATTTTAATTGTTATTTTTATTGTTTAAATATGTTCATTAGTAAGTCATTTAGTGATCTAGGTTGCTAAAACATGAATCCATAACATTTAAAAGCATCAAAATGAAGTTTTAAGCAAAACTGTAGAAGTTGCAAAACAGGGTCTGACAACGAATGTCAGCTCTCTTATCTCGCTAATTGTTTGTTGTTTAGATTTGTTTAAAGTTGTTAGTTGTAGTATGTAGTGTTGGTAGTAGCCTAGAAGTGATGGAATGACAATCGGAACACAGGATCGGAAGTTATAATCCGTCCAAAGTCGTTGATCGACCATGACCGGCAGCTTTCTGGGTAACCCAGAAAGCTTAAGAACATGATCTGACAGGTGGTTTGACAGCCTATATCTTTCTCCTGTCAGTCTGGTTAGATGTTAGATGTTAGTAGAGTTGTACCTTGACATGATTACTACCTAACTAGAGCACTCTCAAGCCTTATAAAATCGTTGGCCGGAAAATATAAACGGTCAAACCACATTGACCGTCCAGATTCAATTTCTGGGTAACCCAGAAATGTTGGGCAATGGTCTGACAAGTTTTTGAAGGTTTAGATCTTGCTTCTTGTTGATATATAGACTCTGTGACTGCTCAAACAATGTACTATGGTAGTTAGTCTATAGAGCCCAACGACTAGAACACCCAAACATTAACTGGTCGGCAAGATATAAGACCATAAAGGTCGTTGACCGGCATTGACCATTCAATTCTGGGCAGCCCAGAATTGAAGAACAGCGTTGGTGTGCTAGTTTGACCGGCTGTGGGAACTTGTAGCAAGGATTCTAGGCACGGAAAGAAGCATAAACATGTACTCCTACACTACCACAACAATTTCATTGCACTAGACTGCCTAGAAACTAATCCTGTTGATAGCTAGAGCAGGTCAAACAAGGGCCTAGCGCGTTGACCAACGTGTTCTTGGTTGGGCCAAAAACACCTATAGGTAAAAGTCTTTAGCGACAGGCGATTTTTGGAAATTAATTAAAATAATTATAATAAATATAAATAATTACTTAATAATTAATAAAAATTCTAAAAATTCATTTTTAATTATAATAATTTTTTTTTTAATATTTTGACATTAAATTTTATTAATATTTTATTTATTTAAATATTAATGATAATAAAAATAATTAATAATAAATTACTTAATGATTTAAAAATCATTTTAAATAATAATAAATTATTTAAAAATAATATTAATGATTTAAAAAATTCATTTTTAATACAAATAAATTATTTAAAAATAATATTATTCATTTAAAAATCATTTTAAATGGTTATTAAATATTTAAAAATAATATTAATAACTTAAAAATCATTTTAAATGATGTTAAATCATTTAAAAATTATTTTAAGCATTTGGAAATTATTATAAATAATAACTAAAATATCTAAATAGGATATTAAAACTTTTAAATAAAGTTTATCGAAAAACTAATTCGATAGCTATTCAATGAAGCTATTAAATGCCGAACGAACTCCAAAGTCAACCCAGACACTACTAGTTTAATTATAAATTAATTGTTATCATTTCTAATGACTGTTATAACATATATATAGGTTGCCAGTATACTTTCAAATAACTTAAGTAGCCGATCGTGATAAAAGGCATGTTTTGCTAACTTCATTTAATGTCAATATTAAATGTAAGTTTTGTAAAGTGATATATGAAATTGTTATAAACCTTATTCATGATATCTGTGATTTGAAAAAGGTTATGACGTATTGTTCAAGCATAACCAAGACATATGAACTGTTACTTGCATAAATTATTTTTGATTTGATATCAAAGCATAGACTGTGGTGAAACCAATATTGCTTGGTACAATTATATATACTGATACTATCAATGACCGACAGTTTTACATTGACCAGGTGGTTATTAATGATCTGCAGTTTTACACTAACCGGGTGGTTGTATAGGATGATATGCATACTCCTAGCTGGTGTGGTTGGCCTAATCAACCCGGGTTGGTAAGTCTATATGACTAACAGAAACTCGTAATATGTGGGGTTTGACAGATAAAACCTCAGTATATATATGTGGAAAATACTCTGAATGTTATGTTCCTTCAATTTAGATACTTTGTGAGTATAAACTGTAATTCTTTAAAACTTGCTGAGCATTTTAAAGCTCATCCTTGCAAATATTCTTTTCCTTTGCAGCTGCATCGAATACCCCAGAAGGTTCAGGAAATCATACATGTGGGTAGAAGTAAATTTATGGAAACAAATGTTTATTGTATTAAGACTAAGAATGTAATTTGGTATTTCTATGATGTAATAGTTGAACAGTAGATAACCATATATTATTATGTTGTTAAGTTATTAGTTGAATGATTTTACATTATTACTAGTGAATAGAATCAAGTAAAGTATCTATATGAACTATACATCTGAATGAGGGTATTGAATGTTCTTGGGAGTTCTGTAAGCACTAAGGTTGCTCCTCAGTTCCATGAACAATCTTATCATTTGTACTGTAAATGTCAGATAGATAGGAATTATTGATATGCAAGAAATATCTGTAAGATTATAAATCTATACATCCAAGTGAGGGTATCCAGATATGGTAATTGTTTACGTGAGCACCAAATCTGCTACAGGAAATGTAGAGAATTTGGGGGCATCACATGGACTGGATTTCGGGTTGTACCCGAACTTCGCTGGGGTTGAACCAACGGCTGAAAACTACTTCGGTTAGTACCCGAACTTCGCTGGGGCTGAGCCAACGGCTGAAACTGCTTCAGTTAGTACCCAAACTTCGTTGGGGCTGAGCCAACGGCTGAAAAGTTCTTCAGTCAGTACCCAAACTTCGCTGGGGCTAAGCCAACGGCTGAAAAGTGCTTCGATCAGTACCCGAACTTCGCTGGGGCTGAGCTAATGGCTGAAAAGTGCTTCGGTCAGTACCCGAACTTCGCTGCCAATGGCTGAAAAGTGCTTCGGTCAGTATCCGAACTTCGCTGGGGTTTAACCAACGGCTAAAAAGGTCTTCGGTCAGTACCTGAACTTCGCTGGGGCTGAGCCAACGATTGAAAAGTGCTACAGTCAGTACCCGAACTTCGCTGGGGCTGAGCCAACGGTTTAAAAGTGCTTTGATCAGTACCCAAAATTTGCTAGGGCTGAGCCTACGGCTGAAAAGTGCTTTGATCAGTACCCGAACTTTGCTGGGGCTGAGCCAACAGCTGAAAAATGCTTCGATCAGTACCCGAACTTCGCTGGGGGTGAGCCAATGACTGAAAAATGCTTCGGTCAGTACCCGAACTTCGCTGGGGCTGAGCCAACGGCTGAAAAGTGCTTCGATCAGTAACCGAACTTCGTTGGGGTTGAGCCAACGACTGAAAAGTGCTTTGGTCAGTACCCGAACTTTGCTGGGGCTGAGCTAATGGCTGAAAAGTGCTTCGATCAGTATCCGAACTTCGTTGGGGTTGAGCCAACGTCTAAAAAGTGCTTTGGTTAGTACTTGAACTTCAAAAAATGACCGTTTTCGATAGTTTTGCTCAATTCTTGCGCAGTTTTTCCACAGGTTGAGTTGTTAATCCCCGGACATGGCTCCGGGACGAATACCAAGGGTCTCTGGGGAGTTTCCCTTTCCGTCAGGATTACATTGCTTAAACGCAGGATTTCTGGACAAACCGATCAATCGCGTAGCGATTTCTCTTTAGATTTGACTCGACAGCCCATTTAAACTCCGTTTTGACTCGAACTGAACCGGGCCCGGGGAGAGTGGGACCCACCTTGGATGCCGCAGGTATAGGTGCAGCAGCCACAGGTAGAGGTGAGGCTACCTGGGCTTTAAATGGAGCTCAACAGTTTTCATTTTGTAAGTTTTCTGTTTGAGCAGCGAAAGAATTTTTGATCTTCTTTTTCAGATCTATGGAGTTCTGGCAGTCAGATTCTGATTCCGTCAGTTCCTATGTGTTCAGCGCAGCGCAGGTAACATTTTTCATGCTTTTTCCATAGTTTTTGACCGTTAAAAGCATGATAACCACCTAGGGTTCTTTTTGACGCAATGTATTGTATGCCTATATGACCTGTAATTAATTTTCTAACTATATATGTATGCATATCTTACTGTAATGCACATTTGGATGTAAGAAAATTTAGGTTCTGAGACAGTCAATTTTTCCACTTTTTGATCAATTTACTCATCCTTTTTGAGGCCTAGTAAGCCTGGATTTTCAACTAAAAGTGTCTCGGGTAATTTGGCTACGATATGAGTTTGATTTTTTATTTTTTTGAGTAAATATAAATTGTTTCTATTTTTGGGTAGGTGTGCTATTGAATGGCCACCTAGACATGCATGTGTGCATGTGGACAGTCTATTTTACAAAGGAGACTCTGGCAAATTTTTTCCAAAATCTTAGGCTTTGAAAAACATGCATATTTGACTATGTGGGAAAATTTTTAACTGACTCATGCAGGTTTTGAGTTTCTAGGTTTTGAAATCATGCAGTTTTGACTTTATTGGGTATTTTTGATGGACCCATGCATGTATTAGGACCTAGAGATATATGTTGGAATGATTGAAAATGATAAGGCACAGGTTTTAGGCTTACCGCACCTTGTCTGAGGTAATTTGGAGACTTATTATCGTCGATGGATCGTGATAGACCCAACAGTTCTAGCAGGGTCTCCTCGGGTATTAGACATAGGACGGCTTCTGATGTGCCACAGCCATGTTCGGCTAGGATGCCTCGGAGATTGGTAGAGGGCAGGATTCGTCTAGCATAGGACGAGCAGCCACTAGACATTGATGATGAGTAGGCTCCTTTTGGTGCTCCTGCTCCCGCTTAGGCTCCATGTGCGGAGGTCCCTGGCATTGTTGTGCAGACATAGGAGTTGTTGGGCGACTTGAGTCGCCATCCTTCGAGATATCTTCACGCCAACGAGGTGACTTGAAGTCTTTCTTTTCTCTGAATTCTTTTCTTCCTTTTTTTCCATTCTCGGGGCATAGGTTTTTGACTTGGGTTGGTTTTTGATGCAGGTCCCTAGCTTTACGCAGCCTCGAGGGAACTAGTTTAGCGTTCACTCCCTGTATCACACCTTGCATGAAGATTACAGGGATATTGTCGATGGCTGGGGATTTCAGGCCTTCTTCTCGATCCTTCCCCGCCGTTGTCCCTACGGTATATGAGGGCTTTGTCTGAGCGCTGGTTCCACCAGACTTAGCCCTTTCATTTGCTGGATTGCGAGGTAATGATGACTCATATGGTTTGGAGATTTATCACCGGTATTGAGTTCGAAGGCGAGTCAGTGCCTGTCATGACTGATATTTCGCCCGCTATCGTTTGGTCCCTATTGGGCGTCTCGACGACGGCATTCAAGGGTCTGGCAGTCCGTTCTGGTCCCTTGAGTATAGATGCCCAGGATGGGACATTGCAGTTTCCTATGCCTGATGACCAGAGGGCTAGAGATCGCATTCTGAGGTGATTATTTTTGTCGATCATTAGGGGTTATTTCGTGGCGGACAACTCGTCTACTGTGTTCTTCACTTTGATCAGCTTCACTCGATATGTAGAGCGCCTCAGTGAATATGATTGGGGCTCCTATACCTTTGCCTATTTTCTCCGGGGCGTATGCTTTTGGAGGGTGTAACGGAGGCCTGATTAGGATGTTACCCATTCCTGCTGGTGAGTACATCTTTCTGTACCTTTTTGATTTTAACATTTTTTGTCAGTCTTGATCACTGAGGACTTTTGGTATTTATGATCAGCTTTGGGCATTCGAGAGGCTTCCTTGCCTACGGCCCACTACCACTTTAGGTCTGGAGACCTATCCTCGAGGACAGAGATGGCATCACTCCACTTTGAGTGAGGTCCCCGTTGCTGAGGGATTTACTCATGCCCGTCTACAGTTAGAGCTTTTAATGGTGGTTTTGATCACCTGGACGCCGAACACATCCGAGCACTTGACCGTTGGATTTGAGGGAGGAGTCCCTACTGGCCGGGAGTTTGAGTTATCGACCCACAGGGTACCGTTGTTGACGGAGGGAGGCTGGGAGGTCTATCTTGGAGAGCGTGCTATTAGGAGCATCACGGGAGAGATTCGTATTCCCATTGTTCCTCTAGCTTGGCATCATTGGCCATTGATTGTGCCTTTGATAGACATCCCTTTGGAGGGCATTGATGGCTTCACCCTATCAGAGGGTCCGTACAACCAGGAGGCATTTAGTAGTTGGTGGAGTCCTCGCACTATTGAAGCTCAGACTCGTGCTACCCAATTTATGGCAGATATAGTGCCAAGATCCGTGATGATGAAGGATTGGATAGCTTGCTTTAGGGAGCCAACCCATGCAGACCAGATAACAGATCTGACCAGGGAGTTGGAGCAGGCTCATTTCTTTATCAGGCATCTTGGCCGAGATCCGTCAGAGGCATCTTCATTTTACCAGTCCAGCTCAGGAGCAGGTCCCTCCTTAGGTCCATTTAGCAGCAGTTTTGCAGGGGCAGATCTTTCCTTGTATCGCCCAGACATGCCTGATAGCAGCGATTTTGTATCCACATGTCATCGACTTCCTCTGATAGCTATTGGAGCTATACTTTTTGGTTAGTCACTATTTTGGCTATTTGGCAGTTGTGCCATCATTTTGATAGACTACTTGTATTAGTTGGGTGGTGGTGCCCCATTTTCCCTGTATTCTTCCTTTCACTTTATATCAGGATACAGGGATGTTGTATGCAGTAGATAGCTTGCTGTAGATATTTTTGCCATATCTTATCTTCTGCGTCATGTTTATATTACTGTTATCATGCATGTATATTATCATTTGTATACATTCAGACAGCTGCGACTTGACTTAACCTCTGGACGGTCTTGTGGTACGGTGCTACAGATGACGTCATCTGCAGTCAGTCGTATTGAGCATTTACCACCATCTGCGGTGGCAGCATCATTGAGGTCCTGGTATGATAGTCTGCCCTTTCCTGCTAGGGGGACTGTGGACCAGTTGTTAGGGCATTCATTGGTCCTTGTGGATTTTTGGGTTATAGTCAGATTTATTGAGGGCCTTCTACCCTGCTGGATTATGGACAGGCAGGTGTTTCGCTTTGGACGGCGTGAGCTGACGCCGACTTTAGAGGAGTATCAGAGATTTACTGGCTTAGATTTAGAGTTGCCGTGAGCTCTGATGGCGATTAGTGATATGAGGAGGCCGTTTATCAGGCTGTCCAATATCCGTCAGAGTGTAGTCATAGATGAGATTATTTCTGGGCATGTGATCTCTATGGACTTTTTAATTGAGCGCTTTGGCGAGCCTGATAGCTATGATCGCCATGTCGGAGATTTCGTCTGTTTAGCAGAGGCATGGCATACAGCCAGGATAGATATGTTGCTGATATATGTTGTGGCATATGTCTACATGCCATTGTGATTGGATCATCTGGATGTGGGATTGGTAGTAGTGGTTAGAGCCCTTAGATAGGGTAGCACCATTATCTCGATGATATTGGCTGAGACATTTAGATCTGCCACGTATTGTAGTACCCATCCAGAGGGGTTTTTTAGGGGCAGCTCGGTCTTGCTGTATATATGGCTGATGTCCCATATACGACCGATTGGATCCTTCAGGCCCAGGGGTTTTTACTTTACTCACAAGACATCTAGAGCTTTCTCTTTTCAGCCTGCGGAGTCCATTGATGCAGAGTCTTGGTCGACATTTTTGTTGGATATTGAGCATCCGTTTATGATTTTGCCATGCTCAGGGCTAGCATCCCCATATAGCTTTATCACTCATGCATCTGGCCTGGATTATTTGCCCCTAGCGGGTTTGAGAGGAGTTACTACCTATTATCCTTTGACAGTCATGTGTCAGTTTGATCAGCTGTAGAGTTTGCACCATTTTGAGGGGTCTGCTGATCAGAGGATGTCAGCTTCTTCCATGTCATCCGCCAACTTGGTCAGAGTATATGAGTGTTGGACTCATCGGGAGAGGGTTGATTTCTCTAGTAGCCATCCGGGCTGTTCTCTGGAGTATTCAGAATGGTTGGAGGCAGAGATAGGAGTGGTAGCAGAGGCTTCTTCATCTCCTAGTGTGGACTCTGACGAGGAGGAGCCCATAGAGGATCCAAATTCTCCTACCGAGGATGAGCTGTTCACGGGTTTGACCGCTGCTCTAGTTAGTGATTCTCTAACCATTTCTGTGGGGACAAATCCGGCTTTAGCAGACTCACTATTTAGGATGACCTTTGAGCGAGACTCGTCTAGAGCACAGATGTTGGCTGCCTTGTCTGGCAGAGATTTAGCTTTTGCTAAGAGGGATGGTTTTAGGGCTGCTTTAGATACTGGATTGATTGAGATGGATGAGCTCCACTCTGCTCTGGATACTGCAGTTGTAGAGCGAGTTGAGGTTTGCTCGGCTAGGGATGCAGCATATGTTGAGATCGAGGAGACTTTGATTGCTCGAGACGCAGCTTTTGTAGAGAGGGATGAGGCTATAGCTTCCTATGATTTCCACATTGCTGATAGTACTGTTCTTCAATCTGACACCCATGGTTTAATTACTGAGATGAGTGCTTATATTGATGACCACAGTGCCACCTTACTGATGACTGTGGATGTTCTGGGCTGTATGGAGGCTGAGTGGACTGCACTTACGGATGCTCCACTATCTTCAGAGAAAGATGCCATACTGGCATTGCTGACCCGCTTGTCCTTGGGTCCATAGACTAGCTTTATTTTTCCTGCATAGACTAGATCAGCCATTTTTGTCATGTACAAGGCATTATGTATATAAAGCAATTTTTCTATATCAGAGAAATATATTTTTGATGCACTTCCCTGACTAGATATGTATTGTCATTGCTGAGTGATTACCACTTCTTTCATAACTTGCAGTTGTAGATGTATCTTGAGCTCCTCCTTGATGGACTGACAGTTGAGATGTCAGGGAGTATCTTAGATGGGTCTGTTGACCAAGGTAGCTTGGTAGAATTTAGCTTATATTTGTCTTTGGTGTCTTAGAAATGGTCTTTTATTTTTTTGCTTTTCTTGAAGGTCAAACCGCGCCGTAAATGGCTGCCTACGTACTCCCGGGTTGAGGGAGATCAGGTCATTCGTAGTTCTGGCTAGTGTCGGGATAATTTAATGTTTTTGATGTTTTTGGATTTTTGAATTTTTTATTTAGTTTGACCGCACCAGAAATGGCTGCCTACGTGAGATCAGGTCATCCGTAATTCTGGCTTTCTAGTGAAAAACCGAACCTGATTTGATTCTTAGGACCCAGATGCGGGTAAGCATGTGTCTCAGATGTAATACCTTTTGACGGTGTATGAATTGATGAGTTGGGGAAATTTGGTCCCATCTATCTCTTGCAGTTTGATAGCGCCCCCAGTTAACACCTCTTTGACAATGAAAGGGCCTTCCCAGTTTGGGGCAAATTTTCCTTTAGCTTCATCCCGGTTAGCCAGGATTTTCTTTAGCACCAAGTCATTTTCTTTGAATTACCAGATTTGGACCTTCTTGTTGTAGGATCTGGCAATCCTCTGCTGGTATAACTGTCCGTGGAAAATGGTCGTAGCTCTCTTTTCATCTATCAGAGACAGCTGATGATATCGGTCTTGCAACCATTGATCTTCATCTATTTGACCGTCGATCAACACTCCCAAAGATTTTATCTCTACCTCTATGGGAAGGACTGCCTCCATGCCATAGACCAATGAATAGGGATTAGCCCCAGTAGAGGTGCGCATTGAAGTTCTGTATGCTAACATGGTTAGAGGAAGCAGGTCAGGCCAGTCCTTGTGATTGGCAGACATTTTCTGCATGATCTTTTTGATGTTTTTGTTGGCCGCTTTGACAGCGCCGTTCATCTTGGGCAGATAGATGGCGAAATTGAGATGCTTGATGTGGAACTTACTACATAGATCCATCATCATTTGATTGTTCAGGTTTTTTGCGTTGTCTTATACGATCACCTCCGGTTGTCCATATCGATAGACGACATTGTTTCTGATGAAACTGATGATGACCTCTTTTGTGACCTTGGAAAAAGAGGCTGCTTCAACCCATTTGGTAAAGTAATCGATCACGGTGAAGATGAATCGATGACCGTTACTGGCTTTGGGTTCCACTGGACCTATCACGTCCATTCCCCACATAGAGAAAGGCCATGGTGAACTCATGTTATGCAACTCATTTGGAGGAGTATGAATGGCATTTCCATGTATTTGGCATTGAAAGCATCTCTTAACGTGAACATCACAATCAGCTTTGAGCGAGATCCAGTAATGTTATGTTCTGATTATCTTCTTGGCCAGCAGATGGCCGCTTATGTGTGGACCACAGACTCCGCCATGGATTTCATCCATTAGTCTTTGGGCTTGCTCTTTGTCGAGGCATCTTAACAGGCCTATTCCAGGATCCCTTTTATAAAGTGTGTCTCCGCTTAGATAAAACTTTATGGCCATTCTGAGAATCCATTTTCGCTCTGATTGGCTTGCACCAGCGGGTGTGGATCCATCATGGAGATATTCCTTGATGTCTTGAAACCAAGGATGCTTGACAGGAGGTATTTCATCTGATACTTCTCCCACATAATTCCCATATGTCGGGGCCTTCTGAATTGTAAACTGAATGTTGGGAAATCCACTCTTATTGGATATGCAGATTAATGAAGCCAACGTTGCTAATGCATCAGCGAAGTCATTCCGACCGAGGAATATGGACGAAGGTTATTGCTTCGAATTCCTGAGATTTTTTGAGGACTTGCCGATGGTAAGGCAGCAAATGCAGTTCTTTGGTGAGATACGTGCCGGTAGTCTGTCTGATGACCAGCTCGGAATCTCCAAAGACCAGTAGGTGTTTGATAGATATGGATTGGGCTAGCATCAACCCCATGATACAACCTTCATACTTGGCCTTGTTGTTGGTGTTGCCAAATTAAAGTTCGTTAGCCACAGGATATTGATCACCTGTACCAGAGATGAGGACAGCCCCAGCTCCAGCACCTTCCATGTTTACCGCTCCGTCAAAATACATTTTCCATGGTTGGACTGTATTCCCTGACTGGAGTTGTTGAATTGTACAGATCCCATCGTCTGGAAAATATATCTCCAAGGGATCGAACCCTCATGAAGGTGCTTCAGATAATTGATCTGCAATGCTTTGACCCTTGATTGACTTCTGAGTCACGTAGACAATGTCGAACTGCTGTAGGATCAACTGCCATTTGGACAGTTGGAAACTCAACATTGGTTTGTTGAATATGTATTTGAGTGGATCCATGCAGGATATGAGGTAGGTCGTATGCCTATGTAAATAGTGTTGCAACCTCATGGCGGCCCATGCTAATGCACAACATGTCTTTTCGATCAGGGTGTATTTATGTTCACCATTGCTGAATCTTTTACTGATGTAGTAGATGGCTCTTTCCTTGATACTATCATCCTTCTGTCCCAACATGCAGCCCATTGCATTGGCATTGACGGACAGGTACATAAACAAAGGGACTCCATCCCTTGGGGGTATCAGAACAAGAGCTTCAATCAGCTGTTTCTTGATGGCAAGGAAGGCTTGAAGATGAGCTCACAGGTTGCGGTGAGCAAAGAAATGAATCTACTTATGAAGTTAATCCTTCCTAGGAATCCACGTATCTCCTTCGCGGTACGAGGTACGGGCATTTTTGTGAAGGCTTTGATGGGCATTCTGGTACTGTGTTAAGATTTTGATCAGGTCAGCTTTTTGATTTGGTGTTAGGTCTGAGCCTATTTGGATTTCTTTAATGTTTTCAGAGGTTCCTATGTTGATGGTGGATGTTTGGTCGAGGTTTATTTTGGGTTTATCTTCGACCCATTCCTTGATCTCCTCTGGCACCTCATGTCACGCCCCCAGAATAGGTCCATTCAACCCAACCCATTCTGAGCCACCAAATACATGGTACAGAATTCAAATACAAACTTTATATCATACGGTCGTGCAAAATACGACCACACAACTGTGAGTGTCAATACAAATATGTAGAAAATATTAAGATTCAAACTAAGTCCTCATTACAATTATTATCACACTATTTATCAGAAATAGTGAGGACTACTACTGCTCTAACTCGGACCATCACTATGTCCCCCGACTAGTTCCCGCAACATTCTCATTTCCTGAAGAGGACAACAGATGAAAAGGGTGAGCTCAACTAGCTCAGTAAAAAATATTATGACTAAGATAATGGAAAATAAATTATCGTTAGCCTTCAATAAATCAGATAAAATATAATGGATAACCAATCTTAGATCAATATTCGCAGTGGAAATAACAATTCATTAGAAGAGTTAAGCAGAGAATCAAGTCTACTATCTTCTATGATTTAAAAGTCCATCATCAATATTTTATCCCTGTAACATCACTCAATATACATCTCGAATCAAATATTCATCTTTGCACTACAGGCCAAAGATATTCATTTGTATCATCAGTGGTCATATTCATCTCAACACTTGTCATCTTTGCACTACAGGCCAAAGATATTCATCAGGTAATCATTCATCTTTGCTCTACAGGCCAAAGATATTCATCAAGTAATCATTCATCTTTGCTCTACAGGCCAAAGATATTCAGTTACATCACCGTTTAGGACTGAGAATGATGAAAAACATTTAAAAAAAACGAATCTAGTGAGATAAAAGACAAAGACTAAGGATTCGTATTTTAGTATATCCAATTCAAAAATACCTCATAATAATCAATTATGGAGCAAAATTCAAGAATAGAACTCAAAACTTGGATACAATCAAAGATAGTAACCTTAACAAACAATTTGGACAAATAGAAGAAAATTTAATTTTTTCGTGAATAGTGCCGTATACGTGAATAGTGCCGTATACGTGAATAGTAACCCCGACAGAAAAAGTAAGAATTTCAACATAAAATCCATGACAATATTTTTGTATAATGATATTGAAAAGAATAACATCATTTACGAAAGAAAATAACATCCCTTACCTCAAAAAGATAGTACCTCTGACTGGAATATCGGATATAATACCGAAGGAAACTTGCACTGAATAGCAACACTCAAAGTATTGAAATACTCACAAAAATACGCTCGATATTATAGAGAGAGAAAACTTCTGATTCTGGTGTGATTTTCAATTCTAACCTAAGCACCCTATTTATAGGAAAAGCTTAGGATGCCAAAGGAGACTAAATGAATAAAATATTATTATTTTTAAAAAAATTTCCGCAGCCTGGCGGCTTCCCAAAATTCAGATTTTCAACAAAAGTGGGGCCCAACCATTAAATAATATTTATTTTCTGAAACTTCAATAATTCATAACAAATAGCCCCTTTGTCAGAAAAATACAAATTCTATGTCCTTCCATAGGAAATTTAATTCTCTACAACTTTGCAAAAGGAAGTTTTTCCAAATTCCAAACATAAATTATCCGGAATCCATAAACAAATGATTTCTCACACCAAAATATTGATAAAAACTCATCAGCGCCAATTCCTTCTTTAATATCCACAAAATAAATATTTCCTTATCATATAAATCAATAATTAATTATTCACAAATAATATTATAGAACTACAATATTAACAACCAGGTCGTTCCCAGGAAAGAGGGGGCCTTCCGATAAGGACTTCTCCTTACTGGCGCGCAATTAAATAACCCCTCCTAGACAGAACTTCCTTAGACATTGTCAATAATGCTATCTAATAATATTATTCAAATAATATGAATTATTGAGTTGATAACGTGAAATACTGTGCAACGACAATTATTGAATCAATACTACAAAATATCAACTGTAGCCATTATTGAATCAATCATATAAAATGGCAACGTAGCAATTATTGAGTCAATAAAATAAAATATCAACGTAGCAATTATTGAGTCAATAATATAAAATATTGAACAGTAATTACTGTAACAATAATTGAATAAGTTCCTTCTCACGTAAGACTCAATAATTCGAAATTCTGTTCAATACCGTGTGCTACTGTGCAACACCGTGTATCACTGTATTTTAACCACCGGGTATTTCAACAGTACTAACGGTAACAACTACGCCGTTATCTTGTAAAAAAGTTATTTCTGTCGCTTTCTATATCCGACAGTTATTCCGTTGTGGGGGCCCACAAATAGCTGCGCCGTCGTACGAATATTCTCCGACAACAAGAATATTCCACGACCAAACAAATATTCCCCGATAACAAGAATATTTTATAACCACTTGCTCACTTTAAAAATGTTTGCACATTTCACCCATAACTTTCATATTTATCAAATCAACACCTTACTATTTCGAAATAATATAAAGAAAATTAAATCTTTATTCATAAAAGTTGGGGTCTTACAACCTCCCCTCCTTATGAAATTTCGTCCTCGAAATTGACGTACGTACCTGGTATGTCGAAAAGGTGAGGATACCTCGCTTTCATTTCCGATTCCAACTCCCAGGTCATTTCCTCAATTGCATGGTTTCTCCACAAAACTTTAACTTGAGGTATAATTTTCGAGCGTAGGACATGCTCCTTCCTATCCAAGATCTTGACAGGTACCTCCTCGTACGTTAAATCTTCGGCTATCTCGTCTGGTTCTAACTCAATAATGCGGTTTGGATCCTTCACATATTTACGTAACACGGATATGTGAAACACGTTATGAACACGAGACATGCTTGGAGGTAAAGCGAGTCTATAAGCCACATTTCCTATTTGGTCAAGAATCTCAAATGGACCAATGAATCGTGGGTTGAGCTTTCCTCTCTTCCCAAACCTTGTAACTCCTTTCCACGGAGCAACACGTAATAACACATGGTCTCCAACATTAAATTCCACGTCCTTTCGATGAAGATCCGCATAACTCTTTTGTCAATCTTGTGCGGTTTGTATACGTTGTCGGATTATTTGGATCTTTTCCGTAGTCATACGTACTAACTCCGGTCCCAACAATGTTGTTTCACCCACCTCGTTCCAACATACTGGAGAGCGACACTTTCTCCCATACAATGCCTCGAATGGAGCCATGCCTATACTTGCCTGATAACTGTTGTTGTAGGAGAATTCCACCAATGGTAAATACTTATCCCAACTCCCTTTGAAGTCTAGAACACAGAGTCTCAATAGATCTTTAAGAGTTTGGATAGTCCTTTCCGATTGTCCGTCTGTTTGAGGATGATAAGCCGAACTGAATCGTAAATCCGTACCCATAGCTTTCTGCAAACTGATCCAAAATCGTGAAGTAAATCTGGGATCACGATCCGAAACTATGGATACTGGCATGCCATGCAACCTCATAATCTCATTCACGTACATATGAGCAAGACGTTCAAGGGAATAAATCTCTCGTATCGGCAAGAAATGAGCAGACTTGGTTAATCTATCAACAATAACCCAAATCGCATCTAAGCCTTGAGAAACCTTGGGAAGACCCGTAACGAAATCCATCGTAATGTGTTCCCACTTCCATTTTGGAATCTCCAGTGGTTGCAATGGACCCTTCGGCACTTGATGCTCTGCCTTTACACGTTGACAAATTAAACATCTCGAGATGAACTCCGCGATCTCTCTCTTCATATTGCCCCACCAAAATGTATGTCGAAGATCACGATACATTTTAGTACTCCCAGGATGGATCGCAAACGGTGTGTTGTGTGCCTCCATCATGATTCTATACTTCAAGTCGAAATCGTTAGGAACACAAAGTCTGGAGTTGACTCGAAGTATTCCATCTTCATCGATTCTCGCTTCTAGAATTGCACCTTCTTGCACCTTCTTCTTCATCTTCATCAGCTCCGCATCCGTAGCTTGAGCAGCTTTAACTTTATCAATCAAAGCTGGTTCTACGCGTATACTTGACATCATCGCACTCGTTCCCACATATGATCTTCTACTCAACGCGTCAGCTACCACGTTCGCTTTTCCAGGATGGTATTGGATAGTATGATCGTAATCTTTCAACAGCTCAAGCCAACGTCGTTGCCGCATGTTGAGTTCCTTCTGAGTGAAGAAATATTTAAGGCTCTTATGATCCGTATAAATCTCCACTTTCTCTCCGTACAAGTAATGTCTCCAAATCTTCAATGCGAAAACGACTGCTGCCAACTCTAGATCATGAGTAGGATAATTCCTCTCATATTCTTTCAGTTGTCGCGAGGCATAGGCTATGACTTTCCCATGTTGCATGAGAACACATCCTAACCCTTTGCCCGAAGCATCGCTGTAAATAACAAATCCATCCGAACCAGATGGTATTGTCAGAACAGGTGCCGAGATAAGTCTCCTCTTGAGCTCTTGGAAGCTCTTCTCGCATTCCTCGCTCCAAACGAATTTTGTATATTTTCGAGTCAACTGAGTTAATGGAGTAGCGATTCGAGAAAATCCCTCTACGAACCTCCGATAATAACCAGCTAAGCCCAGAAAGCTTCGTACTTCAGTCACCGACTTAGGTTGCTCCCAGCTTTGTATTGCTTCAATCTTCGTCGGGACCACAGATACTCCACGTTTCGATACCACGTGCCCAAGGAATGCTACTTCCTCAAGCCAAAACTCGCATTTCTTCAGCTTGGCGTATAGCTTGTTCTCACGAAGCTTTTGAAGTACCAACTTCAAATGGTGTTCATGATCTTCACGACTTTTAGAATAAATGAGGATGTCATCAATAAAGACAATAACGAATTGATCCAAATATTCCTTAAATACACGGTTCATCATATCCATGAAAGCAGCAGGAGCATTAGTCAATCCAAAAGACATGACTAAGAACTCATAATGCCCGTACCGTGTTCTGAAAGCAGTCTTTGGAATATCCTCAGTTTTAATCTTCAACTGATGATATCCAGAACGAAGATCGATCTTTGAAAAGAATTGCGCTCCTTGCAACTGGTCGAACAGGTCATCAATACGAGGTAACGGATACCTATTCTTGATGGTGACATGGTTCAACTACCGATAGTCAATACAAAGTCGCATACTCCCGTCTTTCTTCTTTACGAATAAAACAGGAGCACCCCAAGGAGACGTACTAGGACGAATAAAACCGATGTCTAACAATTCTTGTAATTGAATCTTTAACTCCTGAAGTTCAATAGGAGCCATTCGATATGGGTTTTAGAAATGGGCTTTGTACCGGGCTCAAGGTCAATAAAGAATTCAACTTCACGTTCTGGGGGTAGACCGGGAAGTTCTTCGAGAAATACATCAGGAAACTCATTAACAACGGAAATATTATTCAAATCTGATGTATTCTGGTTTAGATCAGTGACATGAGCTAAGAAAGCTTGACATCCGTTTTTCAATAAACGAATAGCCTTGGAATTTGAAATGATATTGACTGATTTTAGTGGTTTGGTGGTTTGAATTTGTACAACAGGTTGATTAGGAATATGAAAACTAACAACCTTACGAAAATAATCAATTTTGGCATGGTAAGTAGTTAACCAGTCAATTCCTAAAATCACGTCAAATGCAAGTATTTTCAAAGATATAAGATCAACAGGTAAGGTAAGGGTACCAATCTGAATCAAGCAAGATTTGTAAACTGTAGATGTAACAAAGGTTTCTCCTAACGGAGTTTCAACAGATAAGTCAAAGTCTAATTTATCAGAAGTCAAGTTCAAACGTTGAGCACAAGCAGGTGAAATAAAGGAATGGGTAGCACCGGTATCTAACAAGGTATAAACTTCGCAAGAGTTTATGATCAGCTTACCCGTAATCACCTCGTGTGGATTCCTGGCGTTTTGGGCTGTCACGACAAACGCTCTTCCAGGAATCACCGACTTTGACTTGTCTGCAAACGCCTTTGGAATCACCACCCCCGCTGAACTTGGTTTCGTAACAAGACAATCTCGAGCTATATGTCCTTCTTTTCCATAGTTATAGCATCCTTTGAATTATTGTGGGCAGTTTGGGCTGATATGTCCCTCTTTCCCGCATTTAAAGCATACAACCGGTGGTCGTTTTCCTCCCCTCAGAACAGTTGATGCTGGTGCTGATGTCGACGTCTTCACGTTCTCATTGTTGTACCTTCTCTTCTTGAAATCTCCCCCCGATTCGCTTCTTCTACTATCATGGCCACGATAACCACCGGAGTGGTTACCGCTTCTGTCATACTTTCCTCCTCGCTGGTTGTCATTGCTCCGATGACTGCTGCCACTGGTACGTCCTTGGTTGTGGTCCCTCGGTTGAACGTAATCATTATCTCGTTCTAATAACTGGGCTCTGTTTACTACATCCGAATATAAAGAAAATTTATGAGAAATGAGGTATTGACGTATTTCGGGTTTCAAACCTCTTAGAAACATCAGCGTCATACGTTCCTCATTCTCCACCAAATGAGGTGCAAACCTGGACAGCTCCGCGAACTTAGCCTCATACTGGGATACCGTCATGTTATTTTGTTCCAGTCGGATAAACTCTACCTCCTTCATATGACGAATACTTTCAGGAAAGTACTTGTCATTGAATAGTTTCTGGAACGCTTCCCAAGACATCTGGAGTGCGGCAGGCTGGGTACGCTTCACGGATTCCCACCAGTAATCTGCCTCTCAACGGAACATAAACGTGGCGAGTGGAACCTTCTGTTCCTCCGTACATCCCAAGACATCAAATATCTTGGTAATTTGTTTAATCCACGTCTCCGCTTTGATCGGATCTGGCTTTCCCAGAAACTTTGGTGGTCCCAATTCTTTGAACTGCTTGGCAGTAACAATTCGCGAGTTGCCACCTATATGTTGCACACGAGTCTCTCTCGTCTGGTTTTGCATGAACTGCAGAAAACTTCTAAACATCTCATCGTTTATCGTCTGACCAGCGTTGTTTTCAGGATGAACATTGCCTTCTTGTTGCACGTTCTCCTGGTTAACGATTAAAGGTGTCTCCACGGTCTCATTCACTTCGTTGTTAACGTTCTCAGCTGCCATTCTCAAATACTGCCATAAAACAAGGGTTAATTAAACAAATCAACATATCACATATTAACCCTATGCTCCGACTGACCAATTAAATACCACATAAGCTTAGGTAGGACACACTAGCAAAGGATTTACTAATCTCTCCCCTCCTAGTTCTATTCCCCGATCTCCGCCAGAGATCATATCCCTAAGCTCTGATACCAACTGTGACTCTTGTCCCAACCTTGGACAGCACCTCAAAATGATACCTATCAGTTTGCCACCGCAGAACGGCGTCCCCTACGGAGAGTCTGGCTTCGGTGCATCCCCCATACACAGGAAGTCACCAGATAGAGGCTCGGGGCTCTTTACTTATGGCTCTGATACCAACTGTGACGCCCCAAGAATAGGTCCATTCAACCTAACCCATTCTGAGCCGCCAAATACATGGTACAGAATTCAAATACAAACTTTATATCATACGGTCGTGCAAAATACGACCACACAACTGTGAGTGTCAATACAAATATGTAGAAAATATTAAGATTCAAACTAAGTCCTCATTACAATTATTATCACACTATTTATCAGAAATAGTGAGGACTACTACTGCTCTAACTCGGACCATCACTCTGTCCCCCGACTAGTTCCCGCAACATTCTCATTTCCTGAAGAGGACAACGGATGAAAAGGGTGAGCTCAACTAGCTCAGTAAAGAATATTATGACTAAGATAATGGAAAATAAATTATCGTTAGCCTTCAATAAATCAGATAAAATATAATGGACAACCAATCTTAGATCAATATTCGCAGCGAAAATAACAATTCATTAGAAGAGTTAAGCAGAGAATCAAGTCTACTATCTTCTATGATTTAAAAGTCCATCATCAATATTTTATCCCTGTAACATCAATCAATATACATCTCGAATCAAATATTCATCTTTTCACTACAGGCCAAAGATATTAATTTGTATCATCAGTGGTCATATTCATCTCATCACCTGTCATCTTTGCACTACAGGCCAAAGCTATTCATCAGGTAATCATTCATCTTTGCTCTACAGGCCAAAGATATTCATCAAGTAATACTTCATCTTTGCTCTACAGGCCAAAGATATTCAGTTACATCACCTTTTAGGACTGAGAATGATGAAAAACATTTAAAAAAACGAATCCAGTGAGATAAAAGACAAAGACTAAGGATTCGTATTTTAGTATATCCAATTCAAAAATACCTCGTAATAATCAATTATGGAGCAAAATTCAAGAATAGAACTCAAAACTTGGATACAATCAAAGATAGTAACCTTAACAAGCAATTTGGACAAATAGAAGAAAATTTAATTTTTTTCGTGAATAGTGCCGTATACGTGAATAGTAACCCCGACGGAAAAAGTAAGAATTTCAACATAAAATCCATGACAATATTTCTGTATAATGATATTGAAAAGAATAACATCATTTACGAAAGAAAATAACATCCCTTACCTCAAAAAGATAGTACCTCTGACTGGAATATCGGATATAATACCGAAGGAAACTTGCACTGAATAGCAACACTCAAAGTATTGAAATACTCACAAAAATACGCTCGATATTATAGAGAGAGAAAACTTCTGATTCTGGTGTGATTTTCAATTCTAACCTAAGCACCCTATTTATAGGAAAAGCTTAGGATGCCAAAGGAGACTAAATAAATAAAATATTATTATTTTTTAAAAAATTTCTGCCGCCTGGCAGCTTCCCAAAATTCAGATTTTCAACAAAAGTGGGGCCCAACCATTAAATAATATTTATTTTCCGAAACTTCAATAATTCATAACAAATAGCCTCTTTGTCAGAAAAATACAAATTCTATGTCCTCCCATAGGAAATTTAATTCTCTACAACTTTGCAGAAGGAGGTTTTTCCAAATTCCAAACATAAATTATCCGGAATCCATAAACAAATGATTTCTCACACCAAAATATTGATAAAAATTCATCAGCGCCAATTCCTTCTTTAATATCCACAAAATAAATATTTCCTTATCATATAAATCAATAATTAATTATTCACAAATAATATTATAGAACTACAATATTAACAACCAGGTCGTTCCCAGGAAAGAGGGGGCCTTCCGATAAGGACTTCTCCTTACTGGCGCGCAATTAAATAACCCCTCCTAGACAGAACTTCCTTAGACATTGTCAATAATGCTATCTAATAATATTATTCAAATAATATGAATTATTGAGTTGATAACGTGAAATACTGTGCAACGACAATTATTGAATCAATACTACAAAATATCAACTGTAGCCATTATTGAATCAATCATATAAAATGGCAACGTAGCAATTATTGAGTCAATAAAATAAAATATCAACGTAGCAATTATTGAGTCAATAATATAAAATATTGAACAGTAATTACTGTAACAATAATTGAATAAGTTCCTTCTCACGTAAGACTCAATAATTCGAAATTCTGTGCAATACCGTGTGCTACTGTGCAACACCGTGTATCACTGTATTTTAACCACCGGGTATTTCAACAGTACTAACGGTAACAACTACGCCGTTATCTTGTAAAAAAGTTATTTCTGTCGCTTTCTATATCCGACAGTTATTCCGTTGTGGGGGCCCACAAATAGCTGCGCCGTTGTACGAATATTCTCCGACAACAAGAATATTCCACGACCAAACAAATATTCCCCGACAACAAGAATATTTTATAACCACTTGCTCATTTTAAAAATGTTTGCACATTTCACCCATAACTTTCATATTTATCAAATCAACACCTTACTATTTCGAAATAATATAAAGAAAATTAAATCTTTATTCATAAAAGTTGGGGTCTTACACCTCATAGTTATCTTCCTCCTCTTGATCGATATCCATCAAGTCGAACCTCAGTTCTACATCCAAGTTGGAGTAATTTTGATAGGTTGGCATCTCATCAGCAGAGACACACACATCCAATGCTTGGGTCCTGAAAACAAAAATGCTTTCATTAATATACATAACTGCTTTAACATACATAGCATTCTGTAAAGCATGACAAAGTTGCTGCTATAGCTATGCAATCAAAAGTAAGCAATAAATGAAAGCATGATTAAGGGCAGATGTACTCTCTGCCCCTTTACCCTTTTTGACTTAGGCAAGGGATACTGCTCTAATTGTCCAGTGTCAGATTCTCATGAATTGGAAGAATCAAGGCATTGTGCTCGTCCGCCTCATCCTGGATGATGACCAAGACATCCTTGAGAATAGGGCCAAGGCTTTTCTGTGGATCATTCCTCTTCTTGATGTGAGGAATTTGGACATGGTCATCGTCACTATCAGGGAGTTCGTCATTCATACCCTCATAGTTGAGAATGACTCTCATGTTAGCGAATGGGTCTCGTCTTTCGTACATGATCTTTTCTTTTCCCTTTTCGTTGTTGGCCTCAGTCTTGAGGGCTTTTCTTTCATGGACAGGTATAATTGGAGGAAATAACATGGCCGATACTACAATTGGGACTTTCCTCATAGGTTTCACCCATCCAACATTTGTAAGGTTCAGGAGCAGAATTGTGGAGGCATGAGCCTTGGGATGTTTGTGTGGATTCTGGTGGTTTGACCCGAATGAATATCCCAATCCTGCTCTTCCCATCTGACTTGGGATTTGGATTGGCATCTTGATGCCTTGCTTATCCTTTCCCAACCCTTCTCCAGGTTGGAAACCCGAAGACACCATTTCTTGGCCTACGATCATTACTTCAGTGGAGACTTTAGGTTTTAGGGCTTGTGCCCCAATAGGTAGATACTGAGTATCGCTCATCTCTAGAGCTTAAAAACTTGCAATCTCAATCCCTGCATCCAGGCTAATCACTGGCATGTCCCCAGGTATGTAGGTAGGGTATTCTGGCTCGACATTGACCGTGATGAGGTTGTCGTTCATGATGTACTTAAGTTACTATTAGAGAGTGGATGGCACTGCCCCAGCCATGTGGATCCATGGTCTGCCCAACAGCAAATTGTATCCAGTGGAAATATTGAGCACTTGGAAGGATACGTAGAAGGTGTGTGGACCAATTTCTAGGGAAAGCTTAATTTCCCCCATAGCCTGGCGACGAGATCCCTCGAAAGCGTGGATGACCACATGACTGGTTTTGATCTGGTTTGGATTGATCTTCATTCTTTCCAACGTGTCGTATGGACAAATATTGAGGGAAGATCCTCCGTCAATATGTACTCCTTCGATCACGTATCCGGAGGCTATTACAGCTATATGCAGGGACTTGTGGTGGCTCCCTTCCCTCAGCCAGAATATCATCATCTGTGAAGGATATCACATTGTTGTTCAAAATGTGTTCTATCACGTGACGGAATTTTTCTGTGTCTACCATGTGTGGTAGATGGGCTTCCTCTAGTACCTTCACTAGGATGTTGCGATGGTCTTCTAATGATAAGACCAGGTCGAGGATAGACACTTGCTTGGGTGCATCTTTCAAGCTTTGGACTATCTTGATTTCATTGTGTCCCATTTTGTTGAGGAACTCTTTGATCTTTTCTTCAGCCACCTTTTCTTTTGCTTTGGTAACTGATTTATTCACCCGCTGAGGCAGGTACAATGGATTATCCTTTGACAGGATGGAAATGTTATTTGAAGTAGAGCTTTTAATGTCCCCGTAGTTCCATGGGACCTTCTTTAGACTGATGATTGGATACTGAGGTCTGAAGGGCAAGATTAGAGGCTGAGGTGTAGCCACATTCACAGGATTTTGGACTTCTTGGACCCCTTTACCTGTCAGTACCATAGGTGTGATGATTGATTCTTTATCGCATGATATGACAACCACTGTGTCTTGATACCATGCATTGGGGATCCAGAGGCTATTTTTATCTGTAATATCGAGGATTTGATCTCCTCTGATTAGGTCACCTTTCTCAATCAGGTCTTGAATTAGGTTACGAAGTGCCCAACATTCTTCTGTATCATGGCCGTGAGAGTTGGAATGGTGCTGACATATTTGGTCAGGTTTGAATTTTTTGGATTGAGGGTTCAGCGGAGGTAGCAAGTCTGCAACCATGCCCTCCTTGATCAGCATTTGGAGGATTTTTTCCATTGGCTGGTTCAGATTGGTGAAATTCCTTTGAAATAGGAATTTCCCTTTTGTTCGAAAATTCTCTTCTTTGATCATCTGTTCGGTCCAGGGCTCTTGTTCATGGGACTGGTAATGATCCCTATTAGGAATGGAATTGACTTCCGCCGAAGGAGAATGACTGCTAATAGATTGATAAATTTGCTTCAACATCTTCCTGGTAAGTTGATGCTGGTAAACGACCAGTTCAGCCAACTGTTCGATTTGTTCATTGAGATACTTGATATCTTGCTCCATCAGGAATCGCTTTCTCAAAAGTTTCCCAACTCTCTGGGCTACTGAGATTGGATTGACTTGGTTCCCCAATGTATCGGAGGTATTTAGATCCTTCTCCAATTGAGGTGCTACTGATCATATTGACATTTTCCTCTTTGTGTTGTAGGAGAGGATTGTCTTGGACATGGGGTTGGTCAGGCTTTATTACCATAATTTCCCCGCTGTCAATCAAATCTTGAATTTTATGCTTGAGAGACCAACAGTCTTAGGTATCATGGCCTGGAGACCCAGAATGATAAGCACATTTCTTGTTAGGGTCGAAGTTCCTTTCGTTAGTTTTGGTTGGTGGAAGAAGTTGAACAATCTTCTTTTGAGCTGTCATGCGTTTGAACACATTCTCGAGGGAATCCCCTAGTGGGGTGAAATTTCTTCGATGTCTGACTTCCATATTTTTCTGGAATTGAGGGTTTACAGACTGTGCTGAAGCTTGGAGAGGGGTATAGTTCCTTCTTTGAATGGGCTTGTGGTTTGAATCGCCCCTTGAATTTTGTCCTTGTAATACCAAGAAGACTTCTTCGTCTTTCTTTTTATGTACCCTCCGGGGATTACTCCAATAATTTTCGGATTGGATATGTTCGGCTACAGCTTCAAGGGCAGTTAGATCTTTTATCTTCCCGAATATGATCCCCATTTCTGCCATCTCGCCATGCTTGATATCGATGAAGGTCATGACTATTTCAGATTCAGTCATGGCAGGGGTGACTTGTGCTGCGACCCGTCTTTATCGCTGGGCATATTCTCTGAATGATTCAGTGTTCTTTTTCTTGATTTTGGTTATTTGATATCTGTTTGGAGCCAGCTGTGATTGAAAACTGTACTAGCTGAGGAAAGCATGGGCCAGCTCTTCCTAGCTATGAATTTTGGAGTTGTCCAATCGGGCATACCATGCTCTGGCTTCTCCGGTTAGACTCTTTTGGAATAGTTGCATTCGAAGTTTCTCGTCCTCAGTATAGGATCCGAGTTCTCCGATGAAGACTTTCAGGTGTGTGTATGGATCTCCCAGCCCATCATATTTCTCAAACTCGGGGGTTTTGAATTTCTCAGGATAACGTGTGCCGGGGAATATGCAGAGGTAAGAATAATTCACACTGCTAAATGGCCCAGTCCTTTTGATAGACCGGAGAGTTTCTTCAATTTGTTGCATTTTCTGGAGAAGGTCACCAGCTTCTTGCTCTTTGTTGATGGTGGTGATTTCAGGAGTTTTGTTGATTGGGTCCTAGTTTTGTGGTCCCAGAATCTGAGTTTCGGCCTTTTCAGTCTCTTAATTGCTACCACTACCAGGTGCTCCTGGTCCTGGATGAGTTTGAGATTGTTTCCCTTTAAGGGCCTTGCTTTGTTCTCGTAGAAAACCGGCTAGCTCGGCTATCTGATTTTTCAGTCCTTCGAATTCTTCCCTAGAGACGGGTGGATTTTGGTGAAGCACTTGAAGCCATGTCCGCGGATGGACTGAGTGCTTTCTTGAATTTAGATCTGGTGACAGGACCAATTTTTACACCTACAACAAAACAGAGGCGTGTCATTTTCTTGATGTAGGTAAGGATCGGATGCATGCTGTGTTTTTTATTGTTTATCCTGCAAAACTGAGATTAGTTGTTTTGATGGCAGGATGACAGGATATTTGATAGGAAAGTAAATCTTTCATTATTGTCATTTACATTGTGCTCCTCAATAATTGAAGACTTGACATGGAATTGAAAGAGGAAGGCATGAAGAGGCTTCCCTTCGAATTTGGTTAATCAGAGGCTAACCTATCTTAGGTTTACTCTCGTGGCTTTTGTTTTCGGCATGAAGGCTCCCAGATCATCGCAATCTACTAGAAGGGAAGTTACTCCGATCGTTCAACTGGAGCAAATATGAGTGGTGTATTTTCATGAGGCACCCCCAGAGACTTAATCGTCCCCATAGTCATTACTTAACACTGACCGGGTTATCCTCCTTGTGAGAGGGACACACAACATATATTCTCATATATCGTGGCTCACCATTTATCCATGTGATGAAAGTTGGGTGCGAAGCACTAAATATGGGTGCGACGCACTAAGAAGCAGGAAATCATTCATTCATATTCATTCAATGTAAAGACGTAGCATTCTCTCATCCATTGACTATGGAGACGCAGAATTTCACGCATTCAATAGTTTTGAAAGGGAAATGTTTGAAAAGATTTGAAAGAGGCCTAAGCCCTCTACTGTCCCCAGTAGAGTCGCCACCTGTCGATGTTGGAAAATTTAAGAATCCCACGGGTCAGTTCGTAACCCTATTTTTCTCAAATCGATCTTCCTAAGTTCTCTCTACCCTTATTCTTTTTATTTTTGGAAAAAGGTTTTGAAGGGTTTTTAGGAAAGAGGCCAACATGTGTTTATGTCGACGATTTGATTTGATTTGATTTAACAGAGTCGCCAGTTGGTAGATTTGAAAATGGTTGTACCAACTCAACCGAGTTTGATTTGAAAAGAGGCCCAATTGCTGGACACTGTCGAAACTTGATCTTTGAAATTGGAGTTTTGAGTTCGGGGGCTTGGTTAAGTGTGGGGAAGGTGTTAGGGACCCCACAACTCCCGTGTAAATACGGTACCGCATCTTTTTAATATTTCCCTTAAAACTGTGAATGCGTGAGTGAATGCTGTTTGAAAATTGGGCCTATATTTGATTGATTGGAAGTTTTGACAGGCTTCGTTGAACCTATATACGAAAGGTTTGATTTGATTTGAAAATCAGTCTTTGATTTGATTTGCAAGAGCATTTGATTTGATTTTCTTGAAACTCTTTTCTTTTGATTGATTTGAAAATGATGTTTTGAAAGCGGGTTTATCAAACCCTTACGCTGCCATAGGAATTGAAGCCTTTTGATACTTCTAATTTATCTTTATAGCCTTAAGGATGTGATGTGATAAAAATATGTAACAGCAAGTGCACAGTGTCAAGTTGAAGAACTGGCAAGTACAGGTCGAACCCACAGAGACTGGATTAATTTTAATATATCCTTAATATCTATTTTAGGCGAATTAAAAATAAATATTGAGAGTTGATTAATTAGAATATGAAAACTAATAATGAGGAAGCAATCTAGGAATCCGAATCCATTAAATAATAAACATAACATATAATTCAATATATTCTATTTTTATAACTTAATTATGATTTTGATCTCCCTTCCCTTTAATTTAGTAATTTTATAATTAACGTGGGCAAGCATAGACTATGAAAATTTAAGGATTAACTATAACCCATCAAAACTTCTTTGAGTAAGCATGGATTATGAAAAACTCATGTATTAACAATAATCTATCAAAACCTCTTAATTAATTTAAAATCACATATGAACTATAAAACGAAGGTATTCCAATAACGAAACATGAAGGCGAAATCAATTAAACATAAAAGCATAAATAATAGAAGAGATAAAAAATATTATCATGAATAATTATTTAATTTCATCTTCATCCTAGATTAAAGAAATTAACTAGACATAAAAAATATAAATTAACTAACTAAAATAAAGAAGAGAAGAAGATTAAAAATAAATAAGAAAACTCCCTTTATTGACGATTCTCTAACAAGCGTACAATGAAATAATTTAATCTACTCCTACTCCTAACCTAAACTAATACAATATCTAATCCTCCCTCTCTCTAAAACAAGAGACCTATTTATAGGGAAAATAACTTTGTGTCCTAATTTAGATACATTGAACTTGGACACTTTTGTTTGCATGTAGGTTTTAACTTCCTAGTGGCAATCAACTTCTCAAAGAGATCTTCTAGATAGACTTTCCTTTCTCTTGTTGGATTTGACTTGCACACCAAGATTGTTCCACCTCTTTCCTTCTCCTTGTAGGATTCTTCTTGGATATTTCTTACATGAATAAGAGCATTAAATATCGCTTGATCACCAAGATTTTGATTTTATTGCAATAAATATTAAACCCTACAAAATAAAATAAAATATATTAATTTAATAAACTAATATAATTAAAAGGACAAAATTAGGGATAATAAAATGTATGAATTATGTGTCTATCAAATACCCCCATACTTAGCTTTTGCTCGTCCTCGAGTAAAATAAAAATAAAATAAAATAAAAATAAAAATAAAAATTATACTACCCCATTTTCGTAGGAGACACGATTGCACTTAGCATGTGCAACAAGCCTTTAAACCCCAAGGTTACCCCAAGTGGACGAGTTGTGTCTCGTGAGGGTTTGCAGTGAATATTCCCACAAAATTCAAAAATATTTTTGAGTTCAACAAGTCATGAAATTGAATTACAACTTCTAAATATCCATGGGCATACATAAGCAAAATTAAATTCAAAATCACACTTTCACCTTATCAAAAATATTCAATCTTCATTCTAGATACCATCCTTCATAAAATCTATTCCATGTGATGCATGCATGTGTATATGATGTAACTCTTATAGGGATTTTACCATGAAAATCAAGCAAACTCATTTTTCTTCTTTTTTCTCTTTTTTTAAATTTTTTTTTTCTTTTTTTCCTTTTCTTTTTTCTTGACTTGTGCAATGTCTCATTTTCTTAGGCTTTTCAGAGTTACTCATGTAGCGAGCGTTGGACCAATGACTCCCAAACCAGTTGGCTTTGGGGGGGCACTAGGTGTAGAGACACCCCTAAGGGCTTACTAACTCGAGTAACAAAGGCCACAAAATTAGACTAGTCAAACTGCTTTTATCCATCACACTTTTCAGCGTGAATATCGATGCTTCCTAAGGCTTGGATACCCAGTTATTTCGTTCAATGGACATTGAAGCAGTTATTTTTTCTTTTTCTTTCTTTTCTTTTTTTTTCAATTTTTTTCTTTTTTTTTTCTTTCCATTTTTTTTAAATTACTCGAATCATAGTTTATATCCACAACTAAGAGTTAGTGCAATCGTGAAGTGCAAAAATGCTTTAAAATTAATTTTAGTCCAGATGGTATTTCAAACTAAGATTTAGTACCTCATCAAAGATTTAAGAGTTCTAAATCTTTCAATCTTATTCATGACATTTAACTCCATGGACACTTATTAGAATAATTTCAATCCATAAAAAGTCAAACAAAATTTTTAATTTTTTTAATTTTTTTTTTAACAATATTTTCCTAAAAAAAATATATATATCTATTACAATAATACAAACAAACTCCCCCCCATACCTAAATCATGCATTGTCCTCAATGTATGTAAATTAAGAAAAGAGAACAAAGATATGAAAAAATTGTACCTTGTATGCGGGGCATTTGTTCTGCAAGAAAATGTGGTGAGAAAGAAAACAAATGTACATACCTACGAATTTTATAAATCTTAAATATTATATGACTATACATGAATGATACAAATGGGTAAGTGAGTGTGAATTTGTCATGATTTTCAGGAGGTCTAGAAAATTGAAAATAGTCAGAATTTTCATCAGAATTATGCTTAAAATTTACCTCAAGAAAATTTTCACTAACATGTTCAAATGATGGAAGAATTGGTTCACATACATGTTCTAGTTTAGTTGACTTATTTGTAGTGGATCTCAACAGCTCATTGACCTTATCTAAATATTCAGATTCATTCCAATTTTGGTCAAGATGATTTAAGAAAAAATTAATTGGATCTTTTTCAATCAAGAGTCTATTTTTAATTATTTCTTGGGTCATGGACAACTCTTGGATCATGTTTATTTTAATGGGTTGGTCTAAAATATCACTAGGTGGTTTTTTAGGAATAAGTCTTTCAGGGTATGGAGCTTTAGGCTTATAGACTTTTTTATCCGACTCATTAAATGTGACATGATCAATTTTAAGTACAGACTCATAATTTTTAGACTCCTCAAATTCGCTTGACTCAAACTGTGTAGAATTGAATACAAAATTTTTATTTTTCTCATCATTTTCACAACCATCAAAATTTTCAAAATTAACCTCAGAGTTACTAGAAAATTCACCCACCTCTTGTTCATTTATTATGGTGGCTAATCGACTCATTTGAATTTCTAGACGAGATATAGCTTGATCCACGCTAAATTGATTTTCTATTAAAACTTTCATAGTTTTCTCTAAGGCATTAAGTCTTTTCTCTTCTTTATTTGATAGTTCTTGTGTATATTGAGGTTCTGGATCCGAATATGGGTATGGATATGGATATGAACTTAGATAAGGATTTTTATAAGTTGAAAAAAAATTATTTACTTGGTGTGCATTAAAATTTTCATAGGGTTCCTGATTCCAAGCAAAATTATTATTCCAACTATAATAAGAATCCATTTTTTCACAAATCACAAAACAAATAAATAACTAACCACGAAAGAAACAAAAAAATAAAAATAAAAATAAAATAAGAATCCTAATTCTAGGGTTAAATAAAATAAAATAAAATAAAAAACCTAAATAGGATGTGCTCTACGTGAGTGAATGCATGAATGCGACAATTAATTTTCTAACTAACAAAAAAAAGAAAAACTAAGCTACTTATTTTTTTTAATTTTTTTTTATTTTAGTTAAGATACAAAATACCAGGAAAAGCGTAACAATAGTCTTGTCTTTCCGCACTGTTGATCCGCTTCGATAATCCTAAAAACAATAAAAAAAAATTAGAAAAATAAACTAACTCGAATAAATAAAAATTAAGGAACATAAAATTAAGTCTAGTCCCCGGCAACGGCGCCAAAAACTTGATGTGATAAAAATATGTAACTGCAAGTGCACAGTGTCAAGTTGAAGAACTGGCAAGTACAGGTCGAACCCACAGAGACTGGATTAATTTTAATATATCCTTAATATCTATTTTAGGCGAATTAAAAATAAATATTGAGAGTTGATTAATTAGAATATGAAAACTAATAATGAGGAAGCAATCTAGGAATCCGAATCCATTAAATAATAAACATAACATATAATTCAATATATTCTATTTTTATAACTTAATTATGATTTTGATCTCCCTTCCCTTTAATTTAGTAATTTTATAATTAACGTGGGCAAGCATAGACTATGAAAATTTAAGGATTAACTATAACCCATCAAAACTTCTTTGAGTAAGCATGGATTATGAAAAACTCATGTATTAACAATAATCTATCAAAACCTCTTAATTAATTTAAAATCACATATGAACTATAAAACGAAGGTATTCCAATAACGAAACATGAAGGCGAAATCAATTAAACATAAAAGCATAAATAATAGAAGAGATAAAAAATATTATCATGAATAATTATTTAATTTCATCTTCATCCTAGATTAAAGAAATTAACTAGACATAAAAAATATAAATTAACTAACTAAAATAAAGAAGAGAAGAAGATTAAAAATAAATAAGAAAACTCCCTTTATTGACGATTCTCTAACAAGCGTACAATGAAATAATTTAATCTACTCCTACTCCTAACCTAAACTAATACAATATCTAATCCTCCCTCTCTCTAAAACAAGAGACCTATTTATAGGGAAAATAACTTTGTGTCCTAATTTAGATACATTGAACTTGGACACTTTTGTTTGCATGTAGGTTTTAACTTCCTAGTGGCAATCAACTTCTCAAAGAGATCTTCTAGATAGACTTTCCTTTCTCTTGTTGGATTTGACTTGCACACCAAGATTGTTCCACCTCTTTCCTTCTCCTTGTAGGATTCTTCTTGGATATTTCTTACATGAATAAGAGCATTAAATATCGCTTGATCACCAAGATTTTGATTTTATTGCAATAAATATTAAACCCTACAAAATAAAATAAAATATATTAATTTAATAAACTAATATAATTAAAAGGACAAAATTAGGGATAATAAAATGTATGAATTATGTGTCTATCAGGATGCATGTGAATGGTGATTTGTCGGGCTGCGAAGCATCCTCGACCACAGAAATATACAAGTGTCGGTCTCCTCATGGGTATGAAAAGCATCGGAGGGACGCTGACATGACAATTGACATTTCACTATGATGAGACCTTAAATCCGGATAACCGTTTTAAGGTCTGTGTATGTACATTTTACAAAAAAATTGGCAGAGTACATCTGTAAACTGGAGTTTGTCCATCATAGGAATCAGATCCTGATCGATTTGATCGTGAATCCCACGATTCCTAGGTTCACATATGAGTAACCCATAAACCTGCAAAGTTCAAATTTGTACAGAAACAGATATATATATATATATATGTACATCCTCACTTCGCAATGGAACCAAGGATTCATCAGTAAATCCTGTCTGAACGTGACCAAAGCGTCTCGTTCCCACTAGATAGCGATCTAAGGGACGCGAGGTTGCTTTTGAAGCTGAAACTAGAAAGAAAGCTAGATTTAAAGAAATCTCAGCCATTCTAGCTTCCCGGTTCAGCCTGGAGGTTTTGAACCGTTTGAAAACTAGAATTGGCGAGATTTAAATAAATCTAGTCCGCCCGCAGATATGTCAGTACAGATTCATATACAAATGAATATTAAATGCAACGGTTGAATAAATTGAGTAAAACAAGATATACATATATATAGGTATAAAAGCTGTAAAAGGGCGATGGGTTTTCACTAGAAAGGCCGGACTGGAATTGAAATATATATATTTATAAACATTGTATAAAAGCCACATAATTAACCAGGCTGGACAGAACTGAAATATATATATATATATATATATATATATATATATATATAAACAATAAAAAGGGCGATGGGTTTTCACGTCGGTGCCTGTACTAGAATTGAAATTGACATAAAGTAGTCACCTAGTGACTAGGGAGAGCACCCAGTATGGAAAAGTGTGCAAAAGCAGTAAAATGGCCATGAAGTAATCCAGGCCGGACTGAAAATATATAAATATATATATATATATAATAACAGAAATGTAGTCAACCAATACTGGTGAGAGAACCAGTTATGGTGAGAGTCACTTATATATGCGTAAATATATATAAAAGAAGTAAACTACCTTGGATTTGACATCCGGGCTTGACAGAATTGAAATGTTAGTATACATACAGTGAAATATATACAAAAAAATGCCAAACCCGAACTAGGAAGATTATCCAGTCCGGCGAAGTTGCCGGAACGTGTTTCTAGTGCATTGAAGCTGCTGAAGCTAACGGATCGTCAATCCGAGTTGTAGAAATGCAAAATTTTGCGTTTATGTACATAAATGTACCAAATTTTGATGAAACCGGCCACGGAACTAAGTTTCGGGCATATTTAGAAGATGAAACTTTGTGTTCAAGTGGAAAACAGTGCAAAGTAGTAGTATTGACTATCTGATCGTAAAAATACTTACAATGGACTGCAATACGGGCTTTTTGCCAAATCGTAGGCTCTATACGTCCAAATCTACCGGTGGTTTTTTGATATGTGGTATTATATGGGTATATCTACGTGTTAGAGTGAAAATATTTGGGTTTGGAAGAGGTGTAAAAGTCGAGAATTTGAACTGGTAAAGCTTCGTTGCGTTTCTTGCTTATGAAAATGAGAGGGGGGTGCCCCTCTCTTTATAGAGGGAAGAGCCACAACTCTACCTAGGGAAGCTACAGGTAGAGGTGTGGTTCCCCTGGTGGGGCCCGAGGTGCCGGGTTCTATCATCTCGAAGTACGTGCACTCCGAACAACGCGCAGTCGAAGTCAAAACTTTCTAACTTTTGATCGGAGCGTCCGTTTGAGGCATGCGATACCTTTTCGAAAAGCTCTCGCCGAGAGTGTTGCAATGACATGGGATAAAACATTTTTTAGATCCAAGAAGGGGTTCATAACCAGGTCTTCGATTCCCCGTATTTTATCCGTTGAGCTGTCTTGCGTTGTTGGCACTCGGGATCATCGTTATGGTTCATTCTGACTTTGTTGGCATTAATTCGGGTTGAGTTTAACCGAATTGGTTGAAGTTTGATAAAATGACCATTTTACCGCTCCCGGAGTGGTCCTTGATTGATCTGGCTTCCTAGGGTTGTCTTTGGGGCTGAACTGCACTTCCTGGATTGATGCCGGGGATGATCTATACTTCCTGGGTTGAGATCGGGGATGACTTGACATGTCCTCAATTGATTTTGAGGTTGACCTGTACCACCCGGGTTGATGCCGGGGTTGAATGAACTTCCCAGGTTAGAACCGGGGTTGATCAGAACCTCCCCGGTTGCTGTCGGGGCTGAATTGACCTCTTGGGTTATTACCGAGGCTAATTTCAAGACCCGATATTTGAGATCGGGATTTGAATTAACGGCCCGATTGGAGATCAGGATTGATCTGACGGTCCGATTAGAGATCGGGGCTGGCTTGACGGTCTGATTGGAGATCGTAGCTGGATAGACGGTCTGATTGGAGATCGAAGCTGGATTGACGGTTTGATTGGAGATCGGAGCTGGATTAAAGGTCCAATTGGATATCGGAGCTGAATTGACTGTCCGATTAGAGATCGGAGCTGAATTGACGGTCTAATTGGAGATCGGATCTGAATTGATAGTCCGATTGGAGATCGGAGTTGGATTAACTGTCCGATTGGAGATCGGAGTTGAATTGACGGTCCGATTGGAGATCGAAGCTGGATTGACGGTCCGATTGGAGATCAGAGCTGGATTGACGGTCCGATTGGAGATCGTGGCTGGCTTTACTGTCCGATTAGAGATCGGAGCTGGCTTAACGGTCCAATTGGAGATCAAAGCTGGATAGACGGTCCAATTGGAGATCGAAGCTGGATAGACGGTCCGATTGGAGATCAGAGCTGGATTGACGGTCCGATTAGAGATCGGAGCTGGATTGACAGTCTGATTGGAGATCAAATTTAAGTATACCGATATTGGTGATAGAATTTGGTTGGAGTACTGATTTTGGGGATCGGATTTGAGTTTACCGACATTGGTGGTCGGATTTGAGTTGAAGGACCAGCATTGATGGCCGAATTTGAGTTGATTAACATTTTTGCGCTCCTACAGTGTTAGTATTGGGGCAAGAAAAATTTCGAGTGTCTACACCACTAGTGAAATAATTAAATTAGTGGACTAAACTAAGTATACTAATAATCAAGGAAATTGATTAAGATGATGAACCCTAATTAAAAATTTAATTTACTTGTATATGGCAAGTCTAATTGGGTTATGTAAATAAAGTATTATTATTGATTTATGGGAATATGTAATAGTCTAAGTAGTATATAATACTAGTGGACTAGCCCAATTGGATTAATAATCAAGCCCACTTATTTTATTGGAGGTGGACTTGAATGTCATTAGATAAATTAATTAACTTAGCCCAACATGTAGAAAAATAAATAGTAGCCCACGTATGGTATAAATGAACTTGACTACTAGTGGTCCAAATTAATTATATGAGCCCAAACATTAATTAAAGAGGCCCAAATCTTGATCCACGGAGAGAGGGACTTTTTAGTCATTAGAGTAAGTAAATAATACAAGAAAAATAAATCTATAATGGAAGAAAAGGAGGGATATGGCCGGCCCCTTAGGGGTATTATAGGGAGAGAAAGCAACATTATTTAGCTTGTCCAAAATGTTGGTTAAAATCTACTAAATCTACCAACTAAGCCTTATGTGTCACTCTCCTAGCATATCCAACACTTATGGTTAAGTCTACAGCAACCATGATAATGATTAAGAGAGAGAAGTAGTGGAGGATAGAATACTTACACATTTAATCATACTTACTTCATTTTATTCCTTTCACTTCCAATTTACTTAGCAAAAGAAAAAGAAAAAAATAAAGAGAGCAAGAGAGAGAGGAAAATTCAGCCTAGAGGGGGTCTAAAGAGGAGAGCCTTGGATCTTCATGCATCCTAAATACTTAAGCTACTTTGGAAGAATAGCAAGAAGAATAAGGTAATGATTCTAAAATTTTCAAGTTTAGTTACTTATTTTGTTAGATTTTGATGAAACAAGAAGCCTTATGTTTGATCTTTAAAAAACTCTTCATCTATATGAATATGAGTGTTTTATATGAGGATCAAAATATTTTTAAAGTTGAAGGTTAGACCCAAAAAGAGAAAAGAGAAATTTGTACAAAATGGGTAAAGAAAAATCTTATTCATGCATGCTCTATGTATGTTATGTTATATTTTTGGGATTCATATTATATATGGTTAATATCATGTTAGAATGCTAGATCTTGAGTTTAACGAGTTAAACTTGTGGATTTGTATGAGTTTATATGAAAAAGTTTGGAAAAAGAAAGTTATATGGATTGTTAGAAAATATTTTACTTAACTAGTGTGCTATACCATGTGCATATTGAAATTTACAAGTGATATTCGAGATTTCTTTTTTGGTATGCTAGATACATAAGTTAAGGGAAAAACCCCTTTGGAATCACTCAAATATGTTTAAAAATGAACAAGTTATGAATTTAATTCCAAACTACCCAACTGTTGAAATCATACTACTGATCATCCACTTCTGGTCTATTTTCAGTAACCAAAACAGACTCAAATTTGGTGTTTGATATATGGAAATTTTAGTTCGGGAAAATGCAAATCCAACTATACTAATTGAAGCTAAATCGGAGTTATAATTTTCCGTGTGTGAAGGTTTTAGTGAAGGACCCCAAATCTGAAAAATAAACCAACTGTTGAAAACGTCCTTGCTGATCAGTCACTTAAACTCAGATTTTTGGAACATAGACAGATCATAATTGATGTTTGATAAATGAAAACTGTAGTTCAGAAAGATACGAATCCAACGCCTCTAACGGAACCTAAATCCGAGTTGTAGATTTCGTTTTACAAGCGTTTTCGTAAAGGACCCCAAATCTAAAATTTGGACGAAAAGTATAGTAAGAATAGAGATTGAATGGAAAATGAATAATGATAATAAATAACTTTTAAAACCACTAGTGGGTTAGTAAACTAATTACATAGAAAGTTAAATATAATTAACTATTTAATTATTATTTAAATGATATTAAGTAATAATTAAGTAGAGTTAGTGTTAATAAAATAACTATTTATTATTTAATTATGATTAAATAATAATTAGAGTTAAACTATTAATTAATTATTATTTAATTAATATTAAATAATGATTAAAGAATATTTAAGTAAGATTAAGTAATAATAAAGTAATTACTTACTTACATTGACATAAAAGTTTATAATAAATAATTATTTATTATTTAATTAACATTAAATAATAAATAAGAACAAGTAATAATTAATTATTCTTAATTTAATAAGAAAGAATAATTAAAGATTTATTAAGTGAATGAATTATTTATTATTTAATTAACATTAAATAATAAATATGGACAAATGTTAATTAATTATTCTTTAAATAATAATAAAGAATAATTACAGACTAATGAAGTAAATAAAATAATTATTTATTATTCAAGGATAAGGAATTAATTTTTTATTAAAGACAAATAATAATTTAATTATCTATTATTTAATTAACATTAAATAATGAGGAGCTATAATTGGTTATTATTTATTATTAAATAATAACTAAAGGTAATTAATTAATTACTATTTAATTAATATTAAATATTAATCAAATGAAGATGGAGTTAACAATTAAAGGAAATTTAAATAACTCCTTAATTAAACAATTATAATAAATTGTTTAAGGATCTAAAAAGTATATATCACCTAAGAAAAGCTTTATAAATTATTAAATCATTAACCTAAGATCAATTAAATATCTTATAGGATTACTGATAGTGCATTAAATATGTACTTTGTGATCGAATTATTTGTTAGATGATAGCACCAGTAAGTGTATAGATGAACAATTATACGCAGTACTACTTGATAGATCTACATTATCAATGTTAGGTCATTCAAAGAGTTTTAATTAAAGCTAGCTAGCCGTAGCTCGTCGAACAGGCAAGTTCTCTAACTCAAACTCGAGTTGTTATTTTTCAAGCATGTTTGTGGATAATTATTGTTGATTATTCCACATCTACGTTTATTATTGAATATTCGAATTTATTGTAAGTTTCCTAAACTTGAGTTATTACTTTCAAAGGATATTAGTGGATTATTATTGTTGATTATTCCACATCCTTAATGAATTATTGTAAATCACACTTTGTGCAATTGAATTACGGTTCTATTATTTATTGAACTGTAAATTGATTAAAGTTCTTTTATTCATGAACTGTTTATGAAATGGATATATGCTAGTTGTATCAGCTAGATCAAGCATGGCTAAAATTTATTAATTCAAATTCGTTTTATGAATGTTGTTCTTAATCAATTGACTTGATAAGGACTCTTGACTGAGAAAAGAATATGTTATTAAAGTATTATATTGGAAAACAATTGTTGCTAGTCTATTAAGTGTTTATGCATAATACACCGGGTATGAAAGGCTGATCCCCTTATTACCAAATACATTAAAAGTGTTAGGAATATTCATGAGAATGGTATTCCTATTTATATAAGATTTGATTATGATATAAATAAATGAATATGCAAATATGCTTACATTGATAAAAGCTGTAAAGTCCTTTGATAGATAATAGGAATATATGTACAAGGACTTAGACTGAAAATAATCAAATATGTTAGGTTGATCTTGTAAGACCCCAACTTTTATGAATAAAGATTTAATTTTCTTTATATTATTTCGAAATAGTAAGGTGTTGATTTGATAAATATGAAAGTTGTGGGTGAAATGTGCAAATATTTTTAAAATGAGCAAGTGGTTATAAAATATTCTTGTGGTCGGAGAATATTCGTTTGGTCGTGGAATATTCTTGTTGTCGGGGAATATTCGTACGACGGCGCAGCTATTTGTGGGCCCCCACAACGGAATAACTGTCGGATATAGAAAGCGACAGAAATAACTTTTTTACAAAATAACGGCGTGGTTGTTACCGTTAGTACTGTTGAAATACCCGGTGGTTAAAATACAGTGATACGCGGTGTTGCACAGTAGCACACGATATTGCACAGTATTTCGAATTATTGAGTCTTACGTGAGAAGGAACTTATTCAATTATTGTTACAGTAATTACTGTTCAATATTTTATATTATTGAATCAATAATTGCTACGTTGATATTTTATATTATTGACTCAATAATTGTGACATTGATATTTTATTGACTCAATAATTGCTACGTTGCCATTTTATATGATTGATTCAATAAAGGGCTACAGTTGATATTTTGTAGTATTGATTCAATAATTGTCGTTGCACAGTATTTCACGTTATCAACTCAATAATTTATATTATTTGAATAATATTATTAGATAGCATTATTGACAATGTCTAAGAAAGTTCTGTCTAGGAGGGGTTATTTAATTACGTGCCAGTAAGGAGAAGTCCTTATCGGAAGGCCCCCTCTTTCCTGGGAACGACCTGGTTGTTAATATTGTAGTTCTATAATATTATTTGTGAATAATTAATTATTAATTTATATGATAAGGAAATATTTATTTTGTGGATATTAAAGAAGGAATTGGCGCTGATGAGTTTTGATCAATATTTTGGTGTGAAAAATCATTTGTTTATGGATTCCGGATAATTTATGTTTGGAATTTGGAAAAACTTCCTTCTGCAAAGTTGTAGAGAATTAAATTTCCTATGGAAGGACATAGAATTTGTATTTTTCTGACAAAGGGGCTATTTGTTATGAATTATTGAAGTTTCGGAAAATAAATATTATTTAATGGGTGGACCCCACTTTTGTTGAAAATCTGAATTTTGGGAAGCCGCCAGGCGGCGGAATTTTTTTAAAAAATAATAATATTTTATTCATTTAGTCTCCTTTGGCATCCTAAGCTTTTCCTATAAATAGGGTGCTTAGGTTAGAATTGAAAATCACACCAGAATCAGAAGTTTTCTCTCTCTATAATATCGAGCGTATTTTTGTGAGTATTTCAATACTTTGAGTGTTGCTATTCAGTGCAAGTTTCCTTCGGTATTATATCCGATATTCCAGTCAGAGGTACTATCTTTTTGAGGTAAGGGATGTTATTTTCTTTCGTAAATGATGATATTCTTTTCAATATCATTATACAGAAATATTGTCATGGATTTTATGTTGAAATTCTTACTTTTTCCGTCGGGATTACTATTCACGTATACGGCACTCTTCACGGAAAAATTAAATTTTGTTCTATTTGTCCAAATTGCTTGTTAAGGTTACTATCTTTGATTGTATCCAAGTTTTGAGCTCTATTCTTGAATTTTGCTCCGTAATTGATTATTACGAAGTATTTTTGAATTAAATATACTAAAATACGAATCCTTAGTCTTTGTCTTTTATCTCACTGGATTCGTTTTTTTTAAATGTTTTTCATCATTCTCAGTCCTAAAAGGTGATGTAACTGAATATCTTTGGCCTGTAGAGCAAAGATGAATGATTACTTGATGAATATCTTTGGCCTGTAGAGCAAAGATGAATGATTACCTGATGAATATCTTTGGCCTGTAGTGCAAAGATGACAGGTGTTGAGATGAATATGACCACTGATGATACAAATGAATATCTTTGGCCTGTAGTGCAAAGATGAATATTTGATTCGAGATGTATATTGATTGATGTTACAGGGATAAAATATTGATGATGGACTTTTAAATCATAGAAGATAGTAGACTTGATTCTCTGCTTAACTCTTCTAATAAATTGTTATTTCCGCTGCGAATATTGATCTAAGATTGGTTGTCCATTATATTTTATCTGATTTATTGAAGGCTAACGATAATTTATTTTCCATTATCTTAGTCATAATATTATTTACTGAGCTAGTTGAGCTCACACTTTTCATCTGTTGTCCTCTTCAGGAAATGAGAATGTTCGGGAACTAGTCGGGGAACAGAGTGATGGTCCGAGTCAGAGCAGTAGTAGTCCTCACTATTTCTGATAAATAGTGTGATAATAATTGTAATGAGGACTTAGTTTGAATCTTAATATTTTTTACATATTTGTATTGACACTCAAAGTTGTGTGGTCGTATTTTGCACGACCGTATGATATAAAGTTTGTATTTGAATTCTGTACCATGTATTTGGCGGCTCAGAATGGGTTGGGTTGACTGGACCTATTCTGGGGGCGTCACAGTTGGTATCAGAGCTTAGGGATATGATCTCTGGCGGATATCGGGGAATAGAACTAGGAGGGGAGAGACGAGTAAATCCTTCGCTAGTGTGTCCTACCTAAGCTTATGTGGTATTTAATTGGTTAGTCGGAGCATAGGGTTAATATGTGATATGTTGATTTGTTTAATTAACCCTTGTTTTATGGTAGTATTTGAGAATGGCAGCTGAGAACGTTAACAACGAAGTGAATGAGACCGTGGAGACACCTTTAATCGTTAACCAGGAGAACGTGCAACAAGAAGGCAATGTTCATCTTGAAAACAACGCTGGTCAGACGATAAACGATGAGATGTTTAGAAGTTTTCTGCAGTTCATGCAAAACCAGATGAGAGAGACTCGTGTGCAACATATAGGTGGCAACTCGCGAATTGTTACTGCCAAGCAGTTCAAAGAATTGGGACCACCAGAGTTTCTGGGAAAGCCAGATCCGATCAAGGCGGAGACGTGGATTAAACAAATTACCAAGATATTTGATGTCTTGGGATGTACGGAGGAACAGAAGGTTCCACTCGCCACGTTTATGTTCCGTGGAGAGGCAGATTACTGGTGGGAATCCGTGAAGCGTACCCAGCCTGCCGCACTCCAGATGTCTTGGGAAGCGTTCCAGAAACTGTTCAATGACAAGTACTTTCCTGAAAGTATTCGTTATATGAAGGAGGTAGAGTTTATCCGACTGGAACAAAATAACATGACAGTATCCCAGTACGAGGCTAAGTTCGCGGAGCTGTCCAGGTTTGCACCTCATTTGGTGGATAATGAGGAACGTATGACGCGGATGTTTCTAAGAGGTTTGAAACCCGAAATACATCAATACCTCATTTCTCATAAATTTTCTTTATATTCGGATGTAGTAAACAGAGCCCAGTTATTAGAACGAGATAATGATTATGTTCAACCGAGGGACCACAACCAAGGTCGTACCGGTGGCAGCAGTCATCGGAGCAATGACAACCAGTGAGGAGAAAAGTATGACAGAAGCGGTAACCACTCCGGTGGTTATCGTGGCCATGATAGTAGAAGAAGCGAATCGGGGGGAGATTTCAAGAAGAGAAGGTACAACAATGAGAACGTGAAGACGTCGACATCAGCACCAGCATCAACTGTTTCGAGGGGAGGAGAACGACCACCGGTCGTATGCTTTAAATGCGGGAAAGAGGGACATATCAGCCCAAACTGCCCACAACAATTCAAAGGATGCTATAATTGTGGAAAAGAAGGACATATAGCTCGAGATTGTCCTGTTACGAAACCAAGTTCAGCGGGGGTGGTGATTCCAAAGGCGGTTGCAGACAAGTCAAAGTCGGTGATTCCTGGAAGAGCGTTTGTCATGACAGCCTAAAACGCCAGGAATCCACACGAGGTGATTACGGGTAAGCTGATCATAAACTCTTGCGAAGTTTATACCTTGTTAGATACCGGTGCTACCCATTCCTTTATTTCACCTGCTTGTGCTCAACGTTTGAACTTGACTTCTGATAAATTAGACTTTGACTTATCTGTTGAAACTCCGTTAGGAAAAACCTTTGTTACATCTACAGTTTACAAATCTTGCTTGATTCAGATTGGTACCTTTACCTTACCTGTTGATCTGATATCTTTGAAAATACTTGCATTTGACGTGATTTTAGGAATTGACTGGTTAACCAATTACCATGCCAGAATTGATTGTTTTCGTAAGGTTGTTAGTTTTCATATTCCTAATCAACCTGTTGTGAGAATCCAAACCACCAAACCACTAAAATCAGTCAATATCATTTCAAATCCCAAAGCTATTCGTTTATTGAAAAACGGATGTCAAGCTTTCTTAGCTCATGTCACTGATCTAAACCAGAATACATCAGATTTGAATGATATATCCGTTGTTAATGAGTTTCCTGATGTATTTCCCGAAGAACTTCCCGGTATACCCCCAGAACGTGAAGTTGAATTCTTTATTGACCTTGAGCCCGGTACAAAGCCCATTTCTAAAACCCCATATCGAATGGCTCCTATTGAACTTCAGGAGTTAAATATCCAATTACAAGATTTGTTAGACATCGATTTTATTCGTCCTAGTACGTCTCCTTGGGGTGATCCTGTTTTATTCGTAAAGAAGAAAGACGGGAGTATGCGACTTTGTATTGACTATCGGGAGTTGAACCATGTCACCATCAAGAATAGGTATCCGTTACCTCGTATTGATGACCTGTTCGACCAGTTGCAAGGAGCGCAATTCTTTTCAAAGATCGATCTTCGTTCTGGATATCATCAGTTGAAGATTAAAACTGAAGATATTCCAAAGACTGCCTTCAGAACACGGTACGGGCATTATGAGTTCTTAGTCATGTCTTTTGGATTGACTAATGCTCATGTTGCTTTTATGGATATGATGAACCGTGTATTTAAGGAATATTTGAATCAATTCGTTGTTGTCTTTATTGATGACATCCTCATTTATTCTAAAAGCCGTGAAGATCATGAACACCATTTGAAGTTGGTACTTCAAAAGCTTCGTGAGAACAAGCTATACGCCAAGCTGAAGAAATGAGAGTTTTGGCTTGAGGAAGTAGCATTCCTTGGGCACGTGGTATCGAAACGTGGAGTATCTGTGGACCCGGCGAAGATTGAAGCAATACAAAGCTGGGAGCAACCTAAGTCGGTGACTGAAGTACGAAGCTTTCTGGGCTTAGCTGGTTATTATCGGAGGTTCGTAGAGGGATTTTCTCGAATCGCTACTCCATTAACTCAGTTGACTCGGAAAGATATAAAATTAGTTTGGAGCGAGGAATACGAGAAGAGCTTCCAAGAGCTCAAGAGGAGACTTATCTCGGCACCTGTTCTGACAATACCATCTGGTTCGGATGGATTTGTTATTTACAGCGATGCTTCGGGCAAAGGGTTAGGATGTGTTCTCATGCAACATGGGAAAGTCATAGCCTATGCCTCGCGACAACTCAAAGAATATGAGAGGAATTATCCTACTCATGATCTAGAGTTGGCAGCAGTCGTTTTCGCGTTGAAGATCTGGAGACATTACTTGTACGGAGAGAAAGTGGAGATTTATACAGATCATAAGAGCCTTAAATATTTCTTCACTCAGAAGGAACTCAACATGCGGCAACGATGTTGGCTTGAGCTGTTGAAAGATTACGATCATACTATCCAATACCATCCTGGAAAAGCGAACGTGGTAGCTGACGCGTTGAGTAGAAGATCATATGTGGGAACGAGTGCGATGATGTCAAGTATACGCGTAGAACCAGCTTTGATTGATAAAGTTAAAGCTGCTCAAGCTACGGATGCGGAGCTGATGAAGATGAAGAAGAAGGTGCAAGAAGGTGCAATTCCAGAAGCGAGAATCGATGAAGATGGAATACTTCGAGTCAACTCCAGACTTTGTGTTCCTAACGATTCCGACTTGAAGTATAGAATCATGATGGAGGCACACAACACACCGTTTGCGATCCATCCTGGGAGTACTAAAATGTATCGTGATCTTCGACATACATTTTGGTGGAGCAATATGAAGAGAGAGATCGCGGAGTTCATCTCGAGATGTTTAACTTGTCAACGTGTAAAGGCGGAGCATCAAGTGCCGAAGGGTCCATTGCAACCACTGGAGATTCCGAAATGGAAGTGGGAACACATTACGATGGATTTCGTTACGGGTCTTCTCAAGGTTTCTGTGACGCCCCCAAATTCCAGGACTGCCACTTGGTCTCTCGAATTCGGTTCATCACCTGCTCATGGTAATACATCACAATAATAATAATTAAATATCATACGATCACAGCGGAAAATCTATTCTAGAATAATTTACAATGATTTATTATAATTATTCCCCCAAGTCTCGCAACCTACAGTACTTAATAGATTACATAATAATATCAGTTAACGACTTATTACATAATCTAACTTAAGCTTAAACATAATCAAATCCAGTCTTACTACATCATCTTCATACAATATTAATATATTTAAAACATAACAGACATAAGCTAGTTGGTAGCTTTGCCCTTGCCCTTATCAACGCCCGAAGGTTCACCATGCTCTGCCTTAACTGAAATGTTTTAGGGAAAGCAAGAATGAGCACAAATTGCCCAGCAAGTAATATACAATAAGGGTGAGTAATAAGATTCTCAATTCTCGAAAGGGTATAACAAGATTTGATAGTTCAAGAATAACAAGAATATCAACAGTTCTCAATATCAGTCGCTAAGGACAGGATAATATCAATATGATTCAATAATAAGTCAATTCAAGATTTCAAATAATTGAATACTGAGTAGTCACTACGGACTATGAACTTCTACTAGAATTGACAGTAATAAACTGAAAATCCAACAAAAACAGGTACAACAGGTGATCAGCCTAAAGTACCCTTGTTATGCATAACAATCAACCATACTCAAGTGTGCACGTCGGTTCTCCGACAATTATATATTCCCTTCAAAGAAGGTTGTTCTTCTCAGTCAAATACAAGATACCGCACCAATCAATTAGTTTGGGTTGCTTTTCAATAACATAAGTCCAGCCGAATCAAATGAAATAGACACTTTCACAATATTCAAGAACAATACTAAGTTCAACATGAATAATAGCTTTAATGAAATAAGAGTTCAAGTATGCTAATTCGATTCAACCGATTAAATAGGAAACTAGTTCGCAATACACAAGATAGGATACTTGCATAGTAAAAGAGTATAAGTTAGGAAACTTTCACAATCATAGATTTCCTTGCATAAAGTAAATGTGTCGGTTAGGATACTTGCACTTTAAAAGAGTGTAAGTAAGAGAACTTGCCTTTAGCGTAGTTTATCCACGAAAAGCAATCAACACTTTCGAATTCCTATCGTAATACAGTTACGTATATATATGATATTCATTAGTCATATAATTTAACTTCACATTTTCTCTTTGAATATACGATCAACACATAAGCTAAGTTTTACCTAGCTACACAGTTATATAGAATATAATTTCTATCCTTAACGTTCCTTCTTTAGAGTTTAAACGCATTCTCATATTATATAAGATCTCAACAATTAGCAAACATGCTTGCATATTATTAATATCACATAAGACCACAATCAATACTAAATATATTTCATTTTAGCAAGTTACGGCATCTCCTTAAGTTAACCGTCAAAATCGGGTTCAAGTAACATCATATAATATCGCGTAGCATGTATTCATATTTAAAGGATACTTTCATGCTTGTATAACTTTTCCAAATCCAATCGTACATGGTATAGGTTCTTAAGTTAATACTTAAAGCCATTCAAGGACACGAACTCATATGGTCTAACATGATTGCTTTTAAACACATAAGATATTCATATAACTTGTATTAGTCATGCTCATGAGTACTCGTATTGCATATATGTAGCTAGCATTGTTATTATCTTGAAAACATGCTTTGTTCATGCTAAACTTTAATCACGGCAACTAATCATGGTATATATACATGCATGACACATGAATGAGTCTAAGAGTACTATCACATGTGTCCATAAATGTCAAATTCTAATTCTCGTCATAACATACCAACGTTCACGTTCAAAGCTTATACTTTGTTAGTATAGTTCATTAATAAGGTCTATCATGTTCATGCTTCCTTATGAAACCTACATATGTAAGTTAACATGCTTTTCATGTATTTCAAGGCCCTATAAACATGCTCGAAAAGTCAGAATGTATACATGCTTCATATATGTTAACGTCGTTTATGAAACTTTAAATTCGTTTCCAAACTATGTGTCGTTTGGTTAACCATGCATGCTAATATACTAAAACATGCTTACATTGCCTCATTAGGTTTATATATATGTATTAATCATGCTCTCATGCTTGTTTAAACAAAAATCAAACAATTGGTACATAACAGTTTTGTTGCAGAATGCAGAAAACTGAACACAGAGGCTGGCGCTGCGGCGCGGCAACAGTAGCTTAATACTGGCGCTGCGGCGCGAGTGGCGCTGCGTGCGGCGCTACGGCGCGGGCTGCGGCGCGTGTGACGCTGCGGCGCGGGCTGCAGCGCTGCGGCGTCGAGGCAGTTTTCTGCGGTTCAGACTGCAGCGAAAACCGACCCAAAACCTCCCATTTCATCGATTTCAACATACCCAGATATTAGACTTGTTTAACTTACTAACACATACATATATGCTTATATAACAGTCAATAGCAATTATCAATTCCCAATTTCATGAACTCTAACTAATTTACGAATTTCATGTATTTACAGAAATTGAAGAGGAACAATGCAAATGAAAGACTATTTAGTGGTTCCATCATGTGTGTATGTTCATATAACAACAATATAAGGGTTCTACAAACCAATCTTGAACCAATTTGGCATAATCAAGAATTTCAACAAAACTCAGAGAACAACAATGGAGTTCTTTTGACAGAAAATGAAAATGAAGACACGAAGAGGATTTATACCTCTGTTATGGAGTAAGCTTGCTAATGCTACTATAGAAATTCCTTCTGAACTAAATAGACAGTCACAATATACTCTCTTCTCTTAGAAATATTTCAGCAATGAAATGAAGGTGCAGGGAGTTCCTTTATATAGAAGAATGAATACACAGTCCAAGCTTCTAACTCCCAAATCAAACTAACGGATTGTCAAATTGCATGAAGGTTATAGAATGGTAGGTATTTAGTTGTTAGAATCCATCATTAAAACCACTCCCTTGCTCATCATTGCTACAAGGCTATGGAAATTTACTGAGTTTAAGGAGAAGCAATAGGCTTAGGCCATAATGGCTGTGCACGTGAATGAGGGAAAGGAGAGTGACTATTATATTGGGACAAGCCAAGCAAATCTCAGCATTCTTACAAATGGACTATATGCTACACTTATGTTATATATTATATGTACTCTTAGGTTATAATTACAATGTTCTCCCCATAATGTAATAAATGCAATTTGAATACATATAATCTATGTACATTTTATCTTACCGATATAATACAATCGGATACTACCACATTACATTATATCATATATTATTAAATTGTATTACTCAACAATTATTTATAATAGATCCATGATACATTATTTTAATGTATATCCACACATCATTTGTCACCTACACATATCATAACATATAGTTACTATACATTTAATTCGCATGCTTGCACATATAATTTCTCATCTTATAAATTGAATATTAATTAATAATATACACATATCCTACATCAATCAATATAATTGTTAACCTCCATAACAATTTAATTAACCTTTATATGATTAACTATCACTTTGATATAAATCTTATTATATTTATAAACACGTTGCTCATTATTATTATGTTTCTTGCAATAATAATCACATATTATTAATCAATCCTCATTAGTATTTTATAACAGTTAATTAATATTCTTCGATTAAAAATTAATATAGATTAATTGTTCGCTTAAATTAATATAATCATTCTTATATTACGTCACTGTGCCACACAAGGCAATCAACGAGTTTATCACAAACTCTACCAATTTCTCAATTATTATAATTATTCAATTATATATAATTGAATTAATTCATCTCATAACACAAAATCATTTATATTCAAATAAATTCTCATTTCCATTAATATATTTATTTAATAATATATGGAAATTCTCGGGTATTACATCCTCCCCCCCTTATAAAAATTCCGTCCCGGAATTGCTACAAGGTTACACAAATAGATGGGGATAGTCCCTCATCATCCCATCTTCTAACTCCCACGTTGCCTCCTCGACATCGTGGTTACGCCAAAGTACTTTTACAGATGAAATAACTTTATTTCTCAAAGTTTGTTCTTTCCTATCTAATATTTGGACAGGAATTTCTTCATACGCCAAGTTCTTCTCCACTTGAATGGGCTCGTAAGAAATCACGTGCTTGTAGTTGGCCTTGTACGGTCGCAACACGAAAATGTGGAACACGTTGTGGATATGCTCCAACTCGGGTGGTAACGCAACTTTGCATGTCACTTCGCCCACTCGCTTCAGTATCTTGAACGGTCCTATGAATCTTGGACTCAATTTTCCTTTCTTGCCGAAACGGATTTTTCCCTTCCATGGAGATACCTTCAAGAATACGAAACTGCCGACTTTGAAGTCTCGGTCCTGCCGATGCAAATCTGCGTATTTCTTCTGGCGATCTTGAGCTGCTACAAGTCTGGCTCTTATCACTGTCACCACGTCTGCGGTTTGTTGAACTAACTCTGGTCCGAGTATTCGTCGTTCTCCGACTTTGTCCCAATATAACGGCGTTCTGCACTTTCTCCCGTAAAGAGCTTCGTACGGTGGCATGCCAATACTCGCATGGTAGCTATTATTATATGCGAATTCTACTAAGGGTAGGTGGTCGTCCCAATTTCCCTTAAAATCCATCACGCAAGTCCTAAGCATGTCTTCTAGCGTTTGTATTGTTCGCTCACTTTGTCCGTCTGTTTGAGGATGATAAGCTGTACTCGACCTCAACTGCGTTCCCATTCTTTCCTGCAAACTCTTCCAAAAATTGGACGTGAAGCGCGGATCTCGATCAGAGACAATTGACACCGGCACTCCATGTCATGAAATAATTTCTTTTACATATAGGCTTGCTAATTGGTTCAAACTGTAGCGGATCTTGATTGGTAGAAAGTGTACGGTCTTCGTTAGTCTATCCACGATAACCCAAATAGCATCATAACCTTTCTGTGTAACTGGAAGTCCTACCACGAAGTCCATGGTAATATGCTCCCATTTCCACTCTGGTATTTCTAACGGTTGTAGTAAACCACTTGGCCGCTGATGCTCTGCTTTAATGCGTTGGCAAGTCAAGCATTTACTGACGCACTCTGCGACTTCCCGTTTCAAATTAGGCCACCAAAAATGTTGCCTTAGATCTCGGTACATCTTTGTGCCTCCCGGATGAACGGAATATGTCGTATTGTGTGCCTCGTGCAAAATCTCTTCCCTCAACTCGGTTACCGCCGGTACCCACACTCTCCCTTCAAATCTCAAAATACCGTCTTTATCCATTCAAAATTTTTCTTCCTCACTTTCTGTGATCCTCTTTCGGATTTTCTCACACTCTTCATCCTTTTCCTGAGCTTCCTTTACTCTATTCAACAACGTCGGACAAGCTTCCATTACAATTAACTTCTCACCAGACTTTTCTGGTCCTTTTACTTTTATCTCCAATTTCTCCATCTCTCTTATCAACTTTTCCTGAGCTGTTAAATTAAACAACTTCTCCCTTCCTTTCCTGCTCAGAGCGTCGGCAACCTCATTTGCCTTTCCCGGGTGATAAAGAATATTGCAGTCATAGTCTTTGATTAATTCTAACCACCTTCTCTGCCGCATGTTTAACTCCTTCTGTGTGAAGATATATTTCAGACTTTTGTGGTCCGTGTATATCTCACATTTTTCTCCGTATAGATAATGTCTCCATATCTTTAACGCAAAAACTACTGCCGCTAACTCTAAGTCATGAGTAGGGTATCGTTTTTCGTAATACTTCAATTATCGTGACGCATATGCAATAACCTTGCCATGTTGCATGAGCACACAGCCAAGCCCCTTGTGCGATGCATCACTATACACCACAAAATTTCCCGCATCATCTGGTAATGATAACACAGGTGTTTCGCTCAATCTCCTTTTCAGTTCTTGAAAACTTTCTTCGCATTTGTCGGTCCATACAAATTTCACCGTCTTTCTAGTCAAATTGGTCAACGGGGTTGCTATCTTAGAAAAATCTTGGATGAATCTTCGATAGTACCCAGCTAACCCTAGAAAGCTTCTCACCTCCGTCGGTGTTCTCGGTTGTTCCCAATTACTTACTGCTTCAACCTTCGCAGGGTCTACAGAGATTCCATTCTTATCCACCACGTGGCCTAAGAATTGAACCTTCTCCATCCAAAATTCGCACTTAGAAAATTTTGCATACATCTTCTCCTTCCTTAGTGCCTCCAAAATAATCTTTAGATGTTCGGCGTGTTCTTCCTCTGTCTTTGAGTAGATCAAAATGTCGTCGATAAAAACCACTACAAATTTATCCAAGTATGGCTTGAAAACTCGGTTCATCAAGTCCATAAATGCTGCCGGAGCATTAGTAAATCCGAATGACATTACCAAAAACTCGTAGTGTCCATAACGGGTTCGAAACGCAGTCTTTGGTATGTCCTCATCCCGTACCTTCAGTTGATGATATCCTGTTCGTAGGTCGATCTTTGAGAAACACTTTGCTCCCTTCAGTTGATCAAATAAGTCGTCTATCCTCGGTAGCGGATACCGGTTCTTGATCGTTACTCTATTCAATTCTCGATAATCGATACAGAGCCTCATCGATCCGTCCTTCTTCTTAATGAATAGTACTGGTGCTCCCAAAGGAGAAACACTCGGTCGAATATAACCCTTATCTAATAATTCTTGCAATTGTATCATCAATTCCTTCATTTCTACTGGCGCCATACGATATAGAGCTTTCGAAATCGGTGCCGTTCCCGGTGCTAAGTCTATTACGAATTCGATTTCTCTGTCTGGCGGAAGACCAGGCAGATCGTCCGGAAACACGTCTTGAAATTCATTAACTACGGATATATCCTTAATTTCTACTCCCTTCTTCCGAGTATCAACGATGTAAGCTAAATATCCTCCACATCCTTTCCTTAACAATTTCTTGGCCTTCATCATCGTAACGCAACACGATTGCTTAAGCGATGAGCTACCATAAAACACTACCTTAGACTTACTCGGAGTCTGAAGGTTCACACATTTGTTCTGACAGTCAATTATCACAGCATGGTTATACAACCAATCCATTCCCAGTATTACATCAACTTCTCCCAGTTTAATAGGAATCAAGTCTACACTCAGTTCATGTTTAATAATATTTGCGCGACAATTTCGATAAACGTATTCTACAGGGATCACTTCATTATTAGCAACTTCTATGATCAAAGGATTTTCTAATAGTTCTCGAGGTGTACTAAGTCTACTAGCAAATTCTTCAGATACAAAAGAACAGGTGGCACCCGAATCAAATAATACATAAGCATTTATATCATTGATTGGGATTATACCTGACACCACATCCTTCGCAGCCACTGCGTCTTGGACGGTCATGTTAAAGGTTCTGGCGGTTGGGCGGTTGGATTGTGCCGGTCCACCGATCATCAGCTTGTTGCCTCCTTGCTGATTACTACCCCCGCCACTTCCCTTCTTTGGGCAGTCCTTAATTCGGTGCTCCGTCGAGCCACACGCAAAGCATCCTTGTATCTTTTTCGGTTTCAAATAGTTGGGCGAGATGTGCCCTTCCTGTCCGCAGTTGTAGCAAGTGTCATGTCCCTTCCAGCACTCGCCCTGGTGATTCTTCCCACACTTCGGGCATCCTTCAGCCCTCTTCTTGAAACCTCCACGAAAATTCCCTGATTGATTATTATTGTTGTTTTTGTTGTTGTTGTTGTTCTCCCACTTTCTCTTTCCCAAGTTGCTTCCTCCGCTACTGCTTCCTCCCGTACGATTCTCTCTTCCAGTATTCTTTCCTTTCTTTTCTTTGTTATACAGACTTAAGGCCTCACTGCCACCTTCCGCAATGATTGCCTTCTCCAGTAATGCTGCAAAGGAATCAATTTGAAGAACTGATACCTTATTGAACAGCCATGGCTTCAACCCTTGTTCAAAGCGTCTAGCCTTCCTCTCTTCATCACCAACTTGGTGCTCCGCAAATCGCGCTAGTTCGTTAAACCTAGCCGCGTATTGCGCCACCGTCATTTCACCTTGTTTTAACTCTAGGAATTTCACCTCCATCCTATTCTTCATACTTTTCGAAAAGTAATTCTCAAAGAACAGTGTCTTAAACTTATCCCAAGATATTATCCCTTCTCCAGCTCTTTGTTGATTAGCCTCCCACCAGTAGTTCGCTTCTCCCCTCATCATGTACGTGGCAAACACCGTCTTCTGATCTTCGCCTACGCTAGCTATAGTGAAAGCTTTTTCGATCTCTTTGATCCACGTTTGTGCGACGATTGGGTCGGTAGTTCCCTCGAACTCCGGGGGTCCTACACTCTTAAAGTCTTTAAAGGTTGTTACTGACACAGTTTGAGGGTTCGGGCGAACGGGTTCATTGTTCCTTCCCCTTAAGGCTTCTCCTAACAAGTCTACCAGTTTCTGGATCGGGTCTACTTGTTCTCTCTCATTGTTAACGGATTCTTCGGGTGCAGTCAATCTACGTCTGGGCGGCATTATCTGCATCACAATTTTTTTCATTTTATTATTATTCAAGTATATTACTTAAGTATTTCTTTTAATACTAAAAGATTAAATTTATAACACGTTTCTAAAATCAACTCCATTTATATTCATATGCCATTTCATTTTCATTACATGATTTCCTAGCATACTGCTATAAATGTCATCACATATATCCCCTAATATCACAAAAGACGGGGAATATACCAACCTACTACCATACTACCCCTCTAACAGAAGCTAACTCGGGGTTTACATCATCATCCCACATCTTACACAAAAGATCGAAATTACAACATAGTATATACAATACATAAAGACACAACTAGTACTACCACTAGACTGACTAAGGAAATCTCATCCCATCATCCCGCGTTCCACTGCGCTCTTGTACTCCAACTGTGCTATATACGCAAACAGCTCTCGGCTCAAGGTATGTAGAGTCTGTCCCTGTTCTGCCGGGTAGTGGTACACACCATCAATCACCCTTTCAAAAGCTGAACGGAACACATACCCCATCTTGTTCATCTTTCTCTTTTTGCACCTGACCTCATCCTCAAGGTCGTCAGCTCTCTCATTGGACGCTTCCCACTTCTCCTCGAAGTGTAACCTATCCATCACCTCCAACTCTAGCGGAGTACGGAGTGCCTTTTTCTCAGTCTTCTCACTCAGTTCCCTCTACTCAACCTCTTCTAGCTTCTCTGCCAAATCTGCATTCCTAGCCACTGACCTGTGAAACAGAGTCCCCATCTGGATCCCTGCCTCCCTACGGTAGGCAATCTCCACCTCTAACTCTTGCATAGCCAGCTTCCTCTGGTGGTCCTCGTCCCTTAGCTTCTGGAACTCAGACTCTCTCTCGTGGGCCTCTGCCTCCAGCTCCTGAACTCTACAGTCTAACTCTAGGATCCGCTCCTCATACTCTCCTAGCATCTGCTCCTCTATAGTAGCCTCATCAGAGTCCTCTACTGGCTCATCCTCCATCGGCTCCTCCTCTGGATCAGTCTCTATCTCAATCTCGTCCTCGTCGTCGGACTCGATCGGTGCAACAGCCTGCACTGGTGTAGCCTCTAGAGGTGCCTCGTACACTACATGTATATCCCTGGGCTCCTCCTCGGCCACTCTACTAGGTACACCTGTGTCTGTCATCCTATAATCACAAACACAAGACACGAAATAGCATCTCCATTAGAATGTTAAATAAAATATAAGTTCATTGTATAGAATGAAGTTACATTTCATAACAGACTAAGTCTCTCAAGGAAAACTCTACATGGGTTTTATCTCCTTCCTAACTTCTAAGTTCACCTAAGTTATAGTCTAAGGACACTCGTTCCTAAGGTTTATAACTACGGCTTTGATACCAACCTGTGTCGCCCCCAAATTCCAGGACTGCCACTTGGTCTCTCGAATTCGGTTCATCACGTGCTCATGGTAATACATCACAATAATAATAATTAAATATCATACGATCACAGCGGAAAATCTATTCTAGAATAATTTACAATGATTTATTATAATTATTCCCCCAAGTCTCGCAACCTACAGTACTTAATAGATTACATAATAATATCAGTTAACGACTTATTACATAATCTAACTTAAGCTTAAACATAATCAAATCCAGTCTTACTACATCATCTTCATACAATATTAATATATTTAAAACATAACAGACATAAGCTAGTTGGTAGCTTTGCCCTTGCCCTTATCAACGCCCGAAGGTTCACCATGCTCTGCCTTAACTGAAATGTTTTAGGGAAAGCAAGAATGAGCACAAATTGCCCAGCAAGTAATATACAATAAGGGTGAGTAATAAGATTCTCAATTCTCGAAAGGGTATAACAAGATTTGATAGTTCAAGAATAACAAGAATATCAACAGTTCTCAATATCAGTCGCTAAGGACAGGATAATATCAATATGATTCAATAATAAGTCAATTCAAGATTTCAAATAATTGAATACTGAGTAGTCACTACGGACTATGAACTTCTACTAGAATTGACAGTAATAAACTAAAAATCCAACAAAAATAGGTACAACAGGTGATCAGCCTAAAGTACCCTTGTTATGCATAACAATCAACCATACTCAAGTGTGCACGTCGGTTCTCCGACAATTATATATTCCCTTCAAAGAAGGTTGTTCTTCTCAGTCAAATACAAGATCCCGCACCAATCAATTAGTTTGGGTTGCTTTTCAATAACATAAGTCCAGCCGAATCAAATGACATAGACACTTTCACAATATTCAAGAACAATACTAAGTTCAACATGAATAATAGCTTTAATGAAATAAGAGTTCAAGTATGCTAATTCGATTCAACCGATTAAATAGGAAACTAGTTCGCAATACACAAGATAGGATACTTGCATAGTAAAAGAGTATAAGTTAGGAAACTTTCACAATCATAGATTTCCTTGCATAAAGTAAATGCGTCGGTTAGGATACTTGCACTTTAAAAGAGTGTAAGTAAGAGAACTTGCCTTTAGCGTAGTTTATCCACGAAAAGCAATCAACACTTTCGAATTCCTATCGTAATACAGTTACGTATATATATGATATTCATTAGTCATATAATTTAACTTCACATTTTCTCTTTGAATATACGATCAACACATAAGCTAAGTTTTACCTAGCTACACAGTTATATAGAATATAATTTCTATCCTTAACGTTCCTTCTTTAGAGTTTAAACGCATTCTCATATTATATAAGATCTCAACAATTAGCAAACATGCTTGCATATTATTAATATCACATAAGACCACAATCAATACTAAATATATTTCATTTTAGCAAGTTACGGCATCTCCTTAAGTTAACCGTCAAAATCGGGTTCAAGTAACATCATATAATATCGCGTAGCATGTATTCATATTTAAAGGATACTTTCATGCTTGTATAACTTTTCCAAATCCAATCGTACATGGTATAGGTTCTTAAGTTAATACTTAAAGCCATTCAAGGACACGAACTCATATGGTCTAACATGATTGCTTTTAAACACATAAGATATTCATATAACTTGTATTAGTCATGCTCATGAGTACTCGTATTGCATATATGTAGCTAGCATTGTTATTATCTTGAAAACATGCTTTGTTCATGCTAAACTTTAATCACGGCAACTAATCATGGTATATATACATGCATGACACATGAATGAGTCTAAGAGTACTATCACATGTGTCCATAAATGTCAAATTCTAATTCTCGTCATAACATACCAACGTTCACGTTCAAAGCTTATACTTTGTTAGTATAGTTCATTAATAAGGTCTATCATGTTCATGCTTCCTTATGAAACCTACATATGTAAGTTAACATGCTTTTCATGTATTTCAAGGCCCTATAAACATGCTCGAAAAGTCAGAATGTATACATGCTTCATATATGTTAACGTCGTTTATGAAACTTTAAATTCGTTTCCAAACTATGTGTCGTTTGGTTAACCATGCATGCTAATATACTAAAACATGCTTACATTGCCTCATTAGGTTTATATATATGTATTAATCATGCTCTCATGCTTGTTTAAACAAAAATCAAACAATTGGTACATAACAGTTTTGTTGCAGAATGCAGAAAACTGAACACAGAGGCTGGCGCTGCGGCGCGGCAACAGTAGCTTAATACTGGCGCTGCGGCGCGAGTGGCGCTGCGTGCGGCGCTACGGCGCGGGCTGCGGCGCGTGTGACGCTGCGGCGCGGGCTGCAGCGCTGCGGCGTCGAGGCAGTTTTCTGCGGTTCAGACTGCAGCGAAAACCGACCCAAAACCTCCCATTTCATCGATTTCAACATACCCAGATATTAGACTTGTTTAACTTACTAACACATACATATATGCTTATATAACAGTCAATAGCAATTATCAATTCCCAATTTCATGAACTCTAACTAATTTACGAATTTCATGTATTTACAGAAATTGAAGAGGAACAATGCAAATGAAAGACTATTTAGTGGTTCCATCATGTGTGTATGTTCATATAACAACAATATAAGGGTTCTACAAACCAATCTTGAACCAATTTGGCATAATCAAGAATTTCAACAAAACTCAGAGAACAACAATGGAGTTCTTTTGACAGAAAATGAAAATGAAGACACGAAGAGGATTTATACCTCTGTTATGGAGTAAGCTTGCTAATGCTACTATAGAAATTCCTTCTGAACTAAATAGACAGTCACAATATACTCTCTTCTCTTAGAAATATTTCAGCAATGAAATGAAGGTGCAGGGAGTTCCTTTATATAGAAGAATGAATACACAGTCCAAGCTTCTAACTCCCAAATCAAACTAACGGATTGTCAAATTGCATGAAGGTTATAGAATGGTAGGTATTTAGTTGTTAGAATCCATCATTAAAACCACTCCCTTGCTCATCATTGCTACAAGGCTATGGAAATTTACTGAGTTTAAGGAGAAGCAATAGGCTTAGGCCATAATGGCTGTGCACGTGAATGAGGGAAAGGAGAGTGACTATTATATTGGGACAAGCCAAGCAAATCTCAGCATTCTTACAAATGGACTATATGCTACACTTATGTTATATATTATATGTACTCTTAGGTTATAATTACAATGTTCTCCCCATAATGTAATAAATGCAATTTGAATACATATAATCTATGTACATTTTATCTTACCGATATAATACAATCGGATACTACCACATTACATTATATCATATATTATTAAATTGTATTACTCAACAATTATTTATAATAGATCCATGATACATTATTTTAATGTATATCCACACATCATTTGTCACCTACACATATCATAACATATAGTTACTATACATTTAATTCGCATGCTTGCACATATAATTTCTCATCTTATAAATTGAATATTAATTAATAATATACACATATCCTACATCAATCAATATAATTGTTAACCTCCATAACAATTTAATTAACCTTTATATGATTAACTATCACTTTGATATAAATCTTATTATATTTATAAACACGTTGCTCATTATTATTATGTTTCTTGCAATAATAATCACATATTATTAATCAATCCTCATTAGTATTTTATAACAGTTAATTAATATTCTTCGATTAAAAATTAATATAGATTAATTGTTCGCTTAAATTAATATAATCATTCTTATATTACGTCACTGTGCCACACAAGGCAATCAACGAGTTTATCACAAACTCCACCAATTTCTCAATTATTATAATTATTCAATTATATATAATTGAATTAATTCATCTCATAACACAAAATCATTTATATTCAAATAAATTCTCATTTCCATTAATATATTTATTTAATAATATATGGAAATTCTCGGGTATTACATCCTCCCCCCCTTATAAAAATTCCGTCCCGGAATTGCTACAAGGTTACACAAATAGATGGGGATAGTCCCTCATCATCCTATCTTCTAACTCCCACGTTGCCTCCTCGACATCGTGGTTACGCCAAAGTACTTTTACAGATGAAATAACTTTATTTCTCAAAGTTTGTTCTTTCCTATCTAATATTTGGACAGGAATTTCTTCATACGCCAAGTTCTTCTCCACTTGAATGGGCTCGTAAGAAATCACGTGCTTGTAGTTGGCCTTGTACGGTCGCAACACGAAAATGTGGAACACGTTGTGGATATGCTCCAACTCGGGTGGTAACGCAACTTTGCATGTCACTTCGCCCACTCGCTTCAGTATCTTGAACGGTCCTATGAATCTTGGACTCAATTTTCCTTTCTTGCCGAAACGAATTTTTCCCTTCCATGGAGATACCTTCAAGAATACGAAACTGCCGACTTTGAAGTCTCGGTCCTGCCGATGCAAATCTGCGTATTTCTTCTGGCGATCTTGAGCTGCTACAAGTCTGGCTCTTATCACTGTCACCACGTCTGCGGTTTGTTGAACTAACTCTGGTCCGAGTATTCGTCGTTCTCCGACTTTGTCCCAACATAACGGCGTTCTGCACTTTCTCCCGTAAAGAGCTTCGTACGGTGGCATGCCAATACTCGCATGGTAGCTATTATTATATGCGAATTCTACTAAGGGTAGGTGGTCGTCCCAATTTCCCTTAAAATCCATCACGCAAGTCCTAAGCATGTCTTCTAGCGTTTGTATTGTTCGCTCACTTTGTCCGTCTGTTTGAGGATGATAAGCTGTACTCGACCTCAACTGCGTTCCCATTCTTTCCTGCAAACTCTTCCAAAAATTGGACGTGAAGCGCGGATCTCGATCAGAGACAATTGACACCGGCACTCCATGTCATGAAATAATTTCTTTTACATATAGGCTTGCTAATTGGTTCAAACTGTAGCGGATCTTGATTGGTAGAAAGTGTACGGTCTTCGTTAGTCGATCCACGATAACCCAAATAGCATCATAACCTTTCTGTGTAACTGGAAGTCCTACCACGAAGTCCATGGTAATATGCTCCCATTTCCACTCTGGTATTTCTAACGGTTGTAGTAAACCACTTGGCCGCTGATGCTCTGCTTTAATGCGTTGGCAAGTCAAGCATTTACTGACGCACTCTGCGACTTCCCGTTTCAAATTAGGCCACCAAAAATGTTGCCTTAGATCTCGGTACATCTTTGTGCCTCCCGGATGAACGGAATATGTCGTATTGTGTGCCTCGTGCAAAATCTCTTCCCTCAACTCGGTTACCGCCGGTACCCACACTCTCCCTTCAAATCTCAAAATACCGTCTTTATCCATTCAAAATTTTTCTTCCTCACTTTCTGTGATCCTCTTTCGGATTTTCTCACACTCTTCATCCTTTTCCTGAGCTTCCTTTACTCTATTCAACAACGTCGGACAAGCTTCCATTACAATTAACTTCTCACCAGACTTTTCTGGTCCTTTTACTTTTATCTCCAATTTCTCCATCTCTCTTATCAACTTTTCCTGAGCTGTTAAATTAAACAACTTCTCCCTTCCTTTCCTGCTCAGAGCGTCGGCAACCTCATTTGCCTTTCCCGGGTGATAAAGAATATTGCAGTCATAGTCTTTGATTAATTCTAACCACCTTCTCTGCCGCATGTTTAACTCCTTCTGTGTGAAGATATATTTCAGACTTTTGTGGTCCGTGTATATCTCACATTTTTCTCCGTATAGATAATGTCTCCATATCTTTAACGCAAAAACTACTGCCGCTAACTCTAAGTCATGAGTAGGGTATCGTTTTTCGTAATACTTCAATTATCGTGACGCATATGCAATAACCTTGCCATGTTGCATGAGCACACAGCCAAGCCCCTTGTGCGATGCATCACTATACACCACAAAATTTCCCGCATCATCTGGTAATGATAACACAGGTGTTTCGCTCAATCTCCTTTTCAGTTCTTGAAAACTTTCTTCGCATTTGTCGGTCCATACAAATTTCACCGTCTTTCTAGTCAAATTGGTCAACGGGGTTGCTATCTTAGAAAAATCTTGGATGAATCTTCGATAGTACCCAGCTAACCCTAGAAAGCTTCTCACCTCCGTCGGTGTTCTCGGTTGTTCCCAATTACTTACTGCTTCAACCTTCGCAGGGTCTACAGAGATTCCATTCTTATCCACCACGTGGCCTAAGAATTGAACCTTCTCCATCCAAAATTCGCACTTAGAAAATTTTGCATACATCTTCTCCTTCCTTAGTGCCTCCAAAATAATCTTTAGATGTTCGGCGTGTTCTTCCTCTGTCTTTGAGTAGATCAAAATGTCGTCGATAAAAACCACTACAAATTTATCCAAGTATGGCTTGAAAACTCGGTTCATCAAGTCCATAAATGCTGCCGGAGCATTAGTAAATCCGAATGACATTACCAAAAACTCGTAGTGTCCATAACGGGTTCGAAACGCAGTCTTTGGTATGTCCTCATCCCGTACCTTCAGTTGATGATATCCTGTTCGTAGGTCGATCTTTGAGAAACACTTTGCTCCCTTCAGTTGATCAAATAAGTCGTCTATCCTCGGTAGCGGATACCGGTTCTTGATCGTTACTCTATTCAATTCTCGATAATCGATACAGAGCCTCATCGATCCGTCCTTCTTCTTAATGAATAGTACTGGTGCTCCCAAAGGAGAAACACTCGGTCGAATATAACCCTTATCTAATAATTCTTGCAATTGTATCATCAATTCCTTCATTTCTACTGGCGCCATACGATATAGAGCTTTCGAAATCGGTGCCGTTCCCGGTGCTAAGTCTATTACGAATTCGATTTCTCTGTCTGGCGGAAGACCAGGCAGATCGTCCGGAAACACGTCTTGAAATTCATTAACTACGGATATATCCTTAATTTCTACTCCCTTCTTCCGAGTATCAACGATGTAAGCTAAATATCCTCCACATCCTTTCCTTAACAATTTCTTGGCCTTCATCATCGTAACGCAACACGATTGCTTAAGCGATGAGCTACCATAAAACACTACCTTAGACTTACTCGGAGTCTGAAGGTTCACACATTTGTTCTGACAGTCAATTATCACAGCATGGTTATACAACCAATCCATTCCCAGTATTACATCAACTTCTCCCAGTTTAATAGGAATCAAGTCTACACTCAGTTCATGTTTAATAATATTTGCGCGACAATTTCGATAAACGTATTCTACAGGGATCACTTCATTATTAGCAACTTCTATGATCAAAGGATTTTCTAATAGTTCTCGAGGTGTACTAAGTCTACTAGCAAATTCTTCAGATACAAAAGAACAGGTGGCACCCGAATCAAATAATACATAAGCATTTATATCATTGATTGGGATTATACCTGACACCACATCCTTCGCAGCCACTGCGTCTTGGACGGTCATGTTAAAGGTTCTGGCGGTTGGGCGGTTGGATTGTGCCGGTCCACCGATCATCAGCTTGTTGCCTCCTTGCTGATTACTACCCCCGCCACTTCCCTTCTTTGGGCAGTCCTTAATTCGGTGCTCCGTCGAGCCACACGCAAAGCATCCTTGTATCTTTTTCGGTTTCAAATAGTTGGGCGAGATGTGCCCTTCCTGTCCGCAGTTGTAGCAAGTGTCATGTCCCTTCCAGCACTCGCCCTGGTGATTCTTCCCACACTTCGGGCATCCTTCAGCCCTCTTCTTGAAACCTCCACGAAAATTCCCTAATTGATTATTATTGTTGTTTTTGTTGTTGTTGTTGTTCTCCCACTTTCTCTTTCCCAAGTTGCTTCCTCCGCTACTGCTTCCTCCCGTACGATTCTCTCTTCCAGTATTCTTTCCTTTCTTTTCTTTGTTATACAGACTTAAGGCCTCACTGCCACCTTCCGCAATGATTGCCTTCTCCAGTAATGCTGCAAAGGAATCAATTTGAAGAACTGATACCTTATTGAACAGCCATGGCTTCAACCCTTGTTCAAAGCGTCTAGCCTTCCTCTCTTCATCACCAACTTGGTGCTCCGCAAATCGCGCTAGTTCGTTAAACCTAGCCGCGTATTGCGCCACCGTCATTTCACCTTGTTTTAACTCTAGGAATTTCACCTCCATCCTATTCTTCATACTTTTCGAAAAGTAATTCTCAAAGAACAGTGTCTTAAACTTATCCCAAGCTATTATCCCTTCTCCAGCTCTTTGTTGATTAGCCTCCCACCAGTAGTTCGCTTCTCCCCTCATCATGTACGTGGCAAACACCGTCTTCTGATCTTCGCCTACGCTAGCTATAGTGAAAGCTTTTTCGATCTCTTTGATCCACGTTTGTGCGACGATTGGGTCGGTAGTTCCCTCGAACTCCGGGGGTCCTACACTCTTAAAGTCTTTAAAGGTTGTTACTGACACAGTTTGAGGGTTCGGGCGAACGGGTTCATTGTTCCTTCCCCTTAAGGCTTCTCCTAACAAGTCTACCAGTTTCTGGATCGGGTCTACTTGTTCTCTCTCATTGTTAACGGATTCTTCGGGTGCAGTCAATCTACGTCTGGGCGGCATTATCTGCATCACAATTTTTTTCATTTTATTATTATTCAAGTATATTACTTAAGTATTTCTTTTAATACTAAAAGATTAAATTTATAACACGTTTCTAAAATCAACTCCATTTATATTCATATGCCATTTCATTTTCATTACATGATTTCCTAGCATACTGCTATAAATGTCATCACATATATCCCCTAATATCACAAAAGACGGGGAATATACCAACCTACTACCATACTACCCCTCTAACAGAAGCTAACTCGGGGTTTACATCATCATCCCACATCTTACACAAAAGATCGAAATTACAACATAGTATATACAATACATAAAGACACAACTAGTACTACCACTAGACTGACTAAGGAAATCTCATCCCATCATCCCGCGTTCCACTGCGCTCTTGTACTCCAACTGTGCTATATACGCAAACAGCTCTCGGCTCAAGGTATGTAGAGTCTGTCCCTGTTCTGCCGGGTAGTGGTACACACCATCAATCACCCTTTCAAAAGCTGAACGGAACACATACCCCATCTTGTTCATCTTTCTCTTTTTGCACCTGACCTCATCCTCAAGGTCGTCAGCTCTCTCATTGGACGCTTCCCACTTCTCCTCGAAGTGTAACCTATCCATCACCTCCAACTCTAGCGGAGTACGGAGTGCCTTTTTCTCAGTCTTCTCACTCAGTTCCCTCTACTCAACCTCTTCTAGCTTCTCTGCCAAATCTGCATTCCTAGCCACTGACCTGTGAAACAGAGTCCCCATCTGGATCCCTGCCTCCCTACGGTAGGCAATCTCCACCTCTAACTCTTGCATAGCCAGCTTCCTCTGGTGGTCCTCGTCCCTTAGCTTCTGGAACTCAGACTCTCTCTCGTGGGCCTCTGCCTCCAGCTCCTGAACTCTACAGTCTAACTCTAGGATCCGCTCCTCATACTCTCCTAGCATCTGCTCCTCTATAGTAGCCTCATCAGAGTCCTCTACTGGCTCATCCTCCATCGGCTCCTCCTCTGGATCAGTCTCTATCTCAATCTCGTCCTCGTCGTCGGACTCGATCGGTGCAACAGCCTGCACTGGTGTAGCCTCTAGAGGTGCCTCGTACACTACATGTATATCCCTGGGCTCCTCCTCGGCCACTCTACTAGGTACACCTGTGTCTGTCATCCTATAATCACAAACACAAGACACGAAATAGCATCTCCATTAGAATGTTAAATAAAATATAAGTTCATTGTATAGAATGAAGTTACATTTCATAACAGACTAAGTCTCTCAAGGAAAACTCTACATGGGTTTTATCTCCTTCCTAACTTCTAAGTTCACCTAAGTTATAGTCTAAGGACACTCGTTCCTAAGGTTTATAACTACGGCTTTGATACCAACCTGTGACGCCCCCAAATTCCAGGACTGCCACTTGGTCTCTCGAATTCGGTTCATCACGTGCTCATGGTAATACATCACAATAATAATAATTAAATATCATACGATCACAGCGGAAAATCTATTCTAGAATAATTTACAATGATTTATTATAATTATTCCCCCAAGTCTCGCAACCTACAGTACTTAATAGATTACATAATAATATCAGTTAACGACTTATTACATAATCTAACTTAAGCTTAAACATAATCAAATCCAGTCTTACTACATCATCTTCATACAATATTAATATATTTAAAACATAACAGACATAAGCTAGTTGGTAGCTTTGCCCTTGCCCTTATCAACGCCCGAAGGTTCACCATGCTCTGCCTTAACTGAAATGTTTTAGGGAAAGCAAGAATGAGCACAAATTGCCCAGCAACTAATATACAATAAGGGTGAGTAATAAGATTCTCAATTCTCGAAAGGGTATAACAAGATTTGATAGTTCAAGAATAACAAGAATATCAACAGTTCTCAATATCAGTCGCTAAGGACAGGATAATATCAATATGATTCAATAATAAGTCAATTCAAGATTTCAAATAATTGAATACTGAGTAGTCACTACGGACTATGAACTTCTACTAGAATTGACAGTAATAAACTGAAAATCCAACAAAAACAGGTACAACAGGTGATCAGCCTAAAGTACCCTTGTTATGCATAACAATCAACCATACTCAAGTGTGCACGTCGGTTCTCCGACAATTATATATTCCCTTCAAAGAAGGTTGTTCTTCTCAGTCAAATACAAGATCCCGCACCAATCAATTAGTTTGGGTTGCTTTTCAATAACATAAGTCCAGCCGAATCAAATGACATAGACACTTTCACAATATTCAAGAACAATACTAAGTTCAACATGAATAATAGCTTTAATGAAATAAGAGTTCAAGTATGCTAATTCGATTCAACCGATTAAATAGGAAACTAGTTCGCAATACACAAGATAGGATACTTGCATAGTAAAAGAGTATAAGTTAGGAAACTTTCACAATCATAGATTTCCTTGCATAAAGTAAATGCGTCGGTTAGGATACTTGCACTTTAAAAGAGTGTAAGTAAGAGAACTTGCCTTTAGCGTAGTTTATCCACGAAAAGCAATCAACACTTTCGAATTCCTATCGTAATACAGTTACGTATATATATGATATTCATTAGTCATATAATTTAACTTCACATTTTCTCTTTGAATATACGATCAACACATAAGCTAAGTTTTACCTAGCTACACAGTTATATAGAATATAATTTCTATCCTTAACGTTCCTTCTTTAGAGTTTAAACGCATTCTCATATTATATAAGATCTCAACAATTAGCAAACATGCTTGCATATTATTAATATCACATAAGACCACAATCAATACTAAATATATTTCATTTTAGCAAGTTACGGCATCTCCTTAAGTTAACCGTCAAAATCGGGTTCAAGTAACATCATATAATATCGCGTAGCATGTATTCATATTTAAAGGATACTTTCATGCTTGTATAACTTTTCCAAATCCAATCGTACATGGTATAGGTTCTTAAGTTAATACTTAAAGCCATTCAAGGACACGAACTCATATGGTCTAACATGATTGCTTTTAAACACATAAGATATTCATATAACTTGTATTAGTCATGCTCATGAGTACTCGTATTGCATATATGTAGCTAGCATTGTTATTATCTTGAAAACATGCTTTGTTCATGCTAAACTTTAATCACGGCAACTAATCATGGTATATATACATGCATGACACATGAATGAGTCTAAGAGTACTATCACATGTGTCCATAAATGTCTAAGGATTTATACCTCTGTTATGGAGTAAGCTTGCTAATGCTACTATAGAAATTCCTTCTGAACTAAATAGACAGTCACAGTATACTCTCTTCTCTTAGAAATATTTCAGCAATGAAATGAAGGTGCAGGGAGTTCCTTTATATAGAAGAATGAATACACAGTCCAAGCTTCTAACTCCCAAATCAAACTAACGGATTGTCAAATTGCATGAAGGTTATAGAATGGTAGGTATTTAGTTGTTAGAATCCATCATTAAAACCACTCCCTTGCTCATCATTGCTACAAGGCTATGGAAATTTACTGAGTTTAAGGAGAAGCAATAGGCTTAGGCCATAATGGCTGTGCACGTGAATGAGGGAAAGGAAAGTGACTATTATATTGGGACAAGCCAAGCAAATCTCAGCATTCTTACAAATGGACTATATGCTACACTTATGTTATATATTATATGTACTCTTAGGTTATAATTACAATGTTCTCCCCATAATGTAATAAATGCAATTTGAATACATATAATCTATGTACATTTTATCTTACCGATATAATACAATCGGATACTACCACATTACATTATATCATATATTATTAAATTGTATTACTCAACAATTATTTATAATAGATCCATGATACATTATTTTAATGTATATCCACACATCATTTGTCACCTACACATATCATAACATATAGTTACTATACATTTAATTCGCATGCTTGCACATATAATTTCTCATCTTATAAATTGAATATTAATTAATAATATACACATATCCTACATCAATCAATATAATTGTTAACCTCCACAACAATTTAATTAACCTTTATATGATTAACTATCACTTTGATATAAATCTTATTATATTTATAAACACGTTGCTCATTATTATTATGTTTCTTGCAATAATAATCACATATTATTAATCAATCCTCATTAGTATTTTATAACAGTTAATTAATATTCTTCGATTAAAAATTAATATAGATTAATTGTTCGCTTAAATTAATATAATCATTCTTATATTACGTCACTGTGCCACACAAGGCAATCAACGAGTTTATCACAAACTCCACCAATTTCTCAATTATTATAATTATTCAATTATATATAATTGAATTAATTCATCTCATAACACAAAATCATTTATATTCAAATAAATTCTCATTTCCATTAATATATTTATTTAATAATATATGGAAATTCTCGGGTATTACAGTTTCTCAAGGCTTAGATGCGATTTGGGTTATTGTTGATAGATTAACCAAGTCTGCTCATTTCTTGCCGATACGAGAGACTTATTCCCTTGAACGTCTTGCTCATATGTACGTGAATGAGATTGTGAGGTTTCATGGCATGGCAGTATCCATAGTTTCGGATCGTGATCCCAGATTTACTTCACGATTTTGGATCAGTTTGCAGAAAGCTATGGGTACGGATTTACGATTCAGTTCGGCTTATCATCCTCAAACAGATGGACAATCGGAAAGGACTATCCAAACTCTTGAAGATCTATTGAGACTCTGTGTTCTAGACTTCAAAGGGAGTTGGGATAAGTATTTACCATTGGTGGAATTCTCCTACAACAACAGTTATCAGGCAAGTATAGGCGTGGCTCCATTCGAGGCATTGTATGGGAGAAAGTGTCGCTCTCCAGTATGTTGGAACGAGGTGGGTGAAACAACATTGTTGGGACCGGAGTTAGTATGTATGACTACGGAAAAGATCCAAATAATCCGACAACGTATACAAACAGCACAAGATCGACAAAAGAGTTATGCGGATCTTCATCAAAAGGACGTGGAATTTAACGTTGGGGACTATGTATTGTTACGTATTGCTCCGTGGAAAGGAGTTACAAGGTTTGAGAAGAGAGGAAAGCTCAACCCACGATTCATTGGTCCATTTGAGATTCTTGACCGAATAGGAAATGTGGCTTATAGATTTGCTTTACCTCCAAGCATGTCTCGTGTTCATAACGTGTTTCACATATCCGTGTTACGTAAATATGTGAAGGATCCAAACCGCATTATTGAGTTAGAACCAGACGAGATAGCCGAAGATTTAACGTACGAGGAGGTACCTGTCAAGATCTTGGATAGGAAGGAGCATGTCCTAAGCTCGAAAATTATACCTCAAGTTAAAGTTTTGTGGAGAAACCATGCAATTGAGGAAATGACCTGGGAGTTGGAATCGGAAATGAAAGCGAGGTATCCTCACCTTTTCGACATACCAGGTACGTACGTCAATTTCGAGGACGAAATTTCATAAGGAGGGGAGGTTGTAAGACCCCAACTTTTATGAATAAAGATTTAATTTTCTTTATATTATTTCGAAATAGTAAGGTGTTGATTTGATAAATATGAAAGTTATGGGTGAAATGTGCAAACATTTTTAAAATGAGCAAGTGGTTATAAAATATTTTTATTGTCGGGGAATATTCGTTTGGTCGTGGAATATTCTTGTTATCGGGGAATATTCGTACGACGGCGCAGCTATTTGTGGGCCCCCACAACAGAATAACTGTCGGATATAGAAAGCGACAGAAATAACTTTTTTACAAAATAACGGCGTGGTTGTTACCGTTAGTACTGTTGAAATACCCGGTGGTTAAAATACAGTGATACGCGGTGTTGCACAGTAGCACACGGTATTGCACAGTATTTCGAATTATTGAGTCTTACGTGAGAAGGAACTTATTCAATTATTGTTACAGTAATTACCGTTCAATATTTTATATTATTGACTCAATAATTGCTACGTTGATATTTTATATTATTGACTCAATAATTGTTACATTGATATTTTATTGACTCAATAATTGCTACGTTGCCATTTTATATGATAGATTCAATAATGGCTACAGTTGATATTTTGTAGTATTGATTCAATAATTGTCGTTGCACAGTATTTCACGTTATCAACTCAATAATTTATATTATTTGAATAATATTATTAGATAGCATTATTGACAATGTCTAAGGAAGTTCTGTCTAGGAGGGGTTATTTAATTGCGCGCCCGTAAGGAGAAGTCCTTATCGGAAGGCCCCCTCTTTCCTGGGAACGACCTGGTTGTTAATATTGTAGTTCTATAATATTATTTGTGAATAATTAATTATTAATTTATATGATAAGAAAATATTTATTTTGTGGATATTAAAGAAGGAATTGGCGCTGATGAGTTTTTATCAATATTTTGGTGTGAGAAATCATTTGTTTATGGATTCCGGATAATTTATGTTTGGAATTTGGAAAAACTTCCTTCTGCAAAGTTGTAGAGAATTAAATTTCCTATGGAAGGACATAGAATTTGTATTTTTCTGACAAAGGGGCTATTTGTTATGAATTATTGAAGTTTCAGAAAAATAAATATTATTTAATGGGTGGGCCCCACTTTTGTTGAAAATCTGAATTTTGGGAAGCCACCAGGCGGCGGAAATTTTTTAAAAAATAATAATATTTTATTCATTTAGTCTCCTTTGGCATCCTAAGCTTTTCCTATAAATAGGGTGCTTAGGTTAGAATTGAAAATCACACCAGAATCAGAAGTTTTCTCTCTCTATAATATCGAGCGTATTTTTGTGAGTATTTCAATACTTTGAGTGTTGCTATTCAGTGCAAGTTTCCTTCGGTATTATATCCGATATTCCAGTCAGAGGTACTATCTTTTTGAGGTAAGGGATGTTATTTTCTTTCGTAAATGATGTTATTCTTTTCAATATCATTATACAGAAATATTGTCATGGATTTTATGTTGAAATTCTTACTTTTTCCGTCGGGGTTACTATTCACGTATACGGCACTATTCACGTATACGGCACTATTCACGAAAAAAATTAAATTTTCTTCTATTTGTCCAAATTGCTTGTTAAGGTTACTATATTTGATTGTATCCAAGTTTTGAGCTCTATTCTTGAATTTTGCTCCATAATTGATTATTACGAGGATTATCTCACTGGATTCGTTTTTTTTAAATGTTTTTCATCATTCTCAGTCCTAAAAGGTGATGTAACTGAATATCTTTGGCCTGTAGAGCAAAGATGAATGATTACTTGATGAATATCTTTGGCCTGTAGAGCAAAGATGAATGATTACCTGATGAATAGCTTTGGCCTGTAGTGCAAAGATGACAGGTGATGAGATGAATATGACCACTGATGATACAAATGAATATCTTTGGCCTGTAGTGCAAAGATGAATATTTGATTCGAGATGTATATTGATTGATGTTACAGGGATAAAATATTGATGATGGACTTTTAAATCATAGAAGATAGTAGACTTGATTCTCTGCTTAACTTTTCTAATGAATTGTTATTTCCGCTGCTAATATTGATCTAAGATTGGTTGTCCATTATATTTTATCTGATTTATTGAAGGCTAACGATAATTTATTTTCCATTATCTTAGTCATAATATTCTTTACTGAGCTAGTTGAGCTCACCCTTTTCATCTGTTGTCCTCTACAGGAAATGAGAATGTTGCGGGAACTAGTCGGGGGACAGAGTGATGGTCCGAGTTAGAGCAGTAGTAGTCCTTACTATTTCTGATAAATAGTGTGATAATAATTGTAATGAGGACTTAGTTTGAATCTTAATATTTTCTACATATTTGTATTGACACTCACAGTTGTGTGGTCGTATTTTGCACGACCGTATGATATAAAATTTGTATTTGAATTCTGTACCATGTATTTGGCGACTCAGAATAGGTTGGGTTGACTGGACTTATTCTGGGGGCGTCACATTCACAATATTCAAGAACAATACCAAGTTCAACATGAATAATAGCTTTAATGAAATAAGAATTCAAGTATGCTAATTCAATTCAAACGATTAAGTAAATAAACTAGTTCGCAATATACAAGGATAGAATACTTGCATAAAGTAAATGCGTCGGTTAGGATACTTGCATCCAAAGAGATAAGGTTTAGATACTTGCCTTTAGCATAGTTTATCCACGTTAAGTAAATCAACACTTTCGAATCCTATTTATAGTGTATTATAAGTATAGGATATTCATTCGTTACACAAACTTGTTACTTAATATACATACATGTTACTACCTTAGTCACATGTCATACTTATACTCATATGGTATGAAATCAGATTATATGTTATCATGAATCAAGTACATAATTATAATGTAAATGATACTATTGCAACTCATCATGTTCAAGTGGTTATGATCCTTTGGCCCATTATATAAGTTAAACATTATCTTCTTACTTATTCATCACATATATACACATATCAATAGGGTATAGATCATTTCTAGCAGTTTTGAACAATAATTTGCACTAACTGATATGACCAGAACAAGCAGACTTCAACAATTCAGATTCCAGACCGGCGCAGCTGCGCAGTCCCCTGGCCAGACCAGGGTTAAGCCTTGCATTTTTTGATTCTGTCCATACTTTAGCATAGTTAACCAATTTACACTTAGCATACAATCATGTCAGAGGACGTTTATAAGCATATGACCATCTCAAGTTCATTTTTATATGTTATGGTTTTAGTCTAGGATTTACACAAAATTAAGGTCGAATAGGGTCATGTAATCACCACGCATACAATGAGATTATATGTTCACATCAAGAGATCACATACTTTGTACTATACATGTTTATAAGTGTCCACATCTTTCATTCATCACTAGCGTCGTTTATCACTTTAAAATATGCTTAAACTCATGCTTGGTTAACCTTTCATTGAATTTGACAAGTGAGTACACATGTATGGTATACTAGTTATAGTATACGCACTATTAAACATGTTATAAATATCAGAATACGAATCTCAATATAACATGTTAAGGTTCACCATCAAAGCTCATATTTTCATTAGTAGGTTTTACTAATAAGTCCAACATTTTCATGCTTCCTTACGAATCGTATAAACATAAGTTAATGGGTTATTCATGCATTTCTAAGTCATCTAAACATGCTCACAAAAATCAGAATCTCGACTTCGATATAAGATGTCAAGATAAAACTTATACTTTCACTAGTAAAGTTCATTTAACGCGATCAACATACTCATGTTACCTTATGAAACATGTATACATCTATGAACATGTTTTTCATGCCTTCCTAGATCGTAATAATATGCTTGCAAGGTCAGAATACCGTCGTAAGTCATATATGTTTAAAGTTCAATTATAAACCTTATGTTCACTTCAGAAACTCTAACCGTTCGTTAATCATGCATGTAATCATAGAAGGACATGCTCATATTAGGTCTACATACCCCACTATACAAGTTATTCATGCTAATATGCCTTGCCTAAGTCATAACATCCAAGCATGCTTAACAGATTAACAGAACTCAAACAAAACTGGAATAGGCTTCCTGCGCAGCTGCGCTGCGCCTGGGTATAAACCCGGCGCAGCCGCGCCATGTGCAGTTCATGTCAGTGTTCTTCCTGCTTCGGCAGTTAACATCCCAAATCACAGAATTACTTCATAATTTCGATTCTACATAACTACATTGCAATACCAACATTCTTATATGTCTATATAGCAGCTAAGAAACATATCCCAATCCAAATTGGCATGAATTGCAACAAGAATCAAGAATTTGATTTTGACAGAAAATGAAAATGGAGTTCTTGCCAGAAAAATGAGAACGGAGAACAAGGGAATAGAATTATACCTCTGTAATGCAATCTCGACTTCTCAGAATACTTAACACTGATATGTATATATATGTATAACTCCCAACTCAATACTCAAGAATTTTCTCAGCAAATGAATTAGAGAGGAGGAGAGCCATTATATATAGAAGAATTGAAATCCAGACAATGCTATTAAATTCCAATCTAAACTAACGGATTGTCAAATTGTATAGAGGTTATCAAAGGGTAGGTAATTAGTTGTTAGAATCATCATGAATCCCACATCCTTGATCATCATGAGCTATGAAAGCTATGAAATATTTGCTGAGTTTGTGGGATATAGGCCTCAGACTTCATAATGTTATTCACGTGTACAAGGTTTGTGTCTATCAATATGGGACAAAGAATGGTATCTCAGCATTTGTAACACTCCACACTTAAACTATTATACATACATGTATTAAATACTTAGGCTATCTACACATATATATATTTTATACATATGTCTTTAATTGAAATGTCACACTATAATTCACATAATGTAGTAAGTGTAACTTGTACACATATAATCCATGTATATTTTTATCATACTGGTATAATTTACTCGGATATAATCACATCACATTATTTCCTTTATTATTAAATTCTATTAATCAATCCTTGTTTACAACACTTTCAAGATGTATTAATTTAATGTATACTTGCATACATATTGTCACATACACATAATTCATGTAGCTCACATAGTTTAGTTGATCATAACATATACTTTCAATATGTTCAATCACATTGCACTATATAACATAGTTTAGGTATACTTTCATGGTCACACTTAAATGTTTCTCTACACTATCTAATAGAGTGGTATCCTATATATTTTATATTTAATACTTGCACACTTGCACATAACAATCAACATAATCTTATTTACTTATTTGTTTTATTATTCATAATGTCAAATAAATAAATTACTAATCTTATTGATTAATTAACAATAATATTAATTAATCCATTTCTCGTTAATTAATGAAATTATTAATTTTCACAACCATTGCTCATTTATCACGCACAGTACATAAATATAAATTTTATTATATAATAGACACGTTGCTCATTATTATTATTATATTTCTTGCAATAATAATAATCACGTATTATTAATTAATCACAGTTAATATTCCATAACTATTAATTAATATTCTACAATAGCAATTAACAATTAATATAGATTAATTGTTTACTTAATAATTCATTCGTTAAGTAATATAATCATTAATAATCCTCATCACTGTGCCACACAAGGCTATCAACGAGTTTATCACAAACTCCATAAATTTCTCAATTATTATAATTATTCAATTTTATATAATTGAATTAATTCAACTCATAACACAAAATCTTTTATATATGAATAAATATTCACTTCCATTAATATATTCATTTAATAATTTATGGAAATTCTTGGGTATTACAGTTGCTCACAACGCCAAGGAAGAATTGTAGTGTCTGTTGGGTTTGTACGTCGCAATCATGCAATCAAATCACATAAATAGGGCGGAAGCGTAAAAAACTAGGTTTTCAAAAATTTATACAAACCCATTACCATGATCATTCTTGTGCATCAATTATCAGTGAATGAAGAAGGAGAAAAACAGAATTATACCTTTGAAGATCCAAGCTTCCTTAGGTATAAGTTCTACTCCTTTGATTCCTTTGATTCCCCTGTAGTGGCTCCTTCCCTTGATCAATGTCAGCCACCCAAATATTTGGCCTCTAACGGTGATCCACCAAGGAAGATGAAGAACTCAGTAAGATGGGTTATTGGCTTAACCCTTGTTTCTATCTCTATAGAATATGTGTACTCCCAACTCTTGAAAAATTCACGTTCCTTATTTCTGATATAAGACTCTCTTATATAGATATTAGGTTAACCCTCCTAATCCAATTAGAATAGGGTTTTAATTAATTAATTAATTAATTACTTTTAATTAATTTATATCCTAATCTTTATTAGGATTGAGAGAGAGTACTGATATTATATTAATTCCTAAACTCCTTTAGAATTAAAATAATAATAATAATATTAATATTAATAAGACTCCTCTTATTAATTTATATTTAATATTTTTAAAATATTAAATAATAAATATTAAGCTATTTAATTTATTCTATCATCATAGATTAAATTAATTATACTTAATGCATTATTACTATCATGCCATTTTCTTCTTAAATAATTCTTCTTCCTTTTATGGTGTGATCCTTTAGGTTCTCTATATTAAACCGGTTGTGAATAAATCAATTAGAACAATTCTAATCTTATTTAAATAAACAAATTAAACTAATAATCTATTTAAATAAATAACATTTATTCTACAATAGGGATAAGCCTCCTTAGCGATCAACGACTTTTCAGATAATATAGATTTCAACATTAATCATAAAAGAACCTGTGAGTTAATAGTTACCGTACAATTCAATCCTTCCACCATACAATGTCCCAATTAAATATAAGACATGGATTTACTGTCAAGTCTTAATTTATTTAATCATATGTATTTCGATTAGAAAATGCACAACTCCAAATAATGCAAATTAGAAACCTCTTTCTAATTTTATTCTACCTTGGCCAAGGATTCCTGGGTTTTCATTTAACGAATCACATATGACATATCTCCTCTTTTACTAGAGGTGGTAGATTCTTTATTGATCATTCATTATCTCCATATGTAACTCATTATACCCAAGCATACCCTATATATGCCTTATAAGGCCTTAAGGAATTAGTCAAAGTATAATTTGTTACATACAAGATACTATGATGATCTCAAGTCCAAGGATCACATGTACTACTATCACATTAGGAATTCCTATTGACAGGCGAGTAAAACTCCATTAGGTATTCCATAGCGAGTCACGTTCAGTAAACTTATTCTCCAATAAGCACCTACATACTTGCTTTAGTGTCTCCACACAAATGACCATGAGATCAGTCATCCTCATCCAATGAGCAAGCAACATATGTACCAATCTATCCGGATTTACTAATCTCCATTTTAGTAATCCCACAATTGGGAACTATTTTAGTTTTTAAGCTTTCTAAGAATTTAGATCTCATTATCATGATCTCATCATGATTCTAAAAGCATTGCTTAAAACTATGGGTTATTTACATATTATAAAAACAGCACCATGTAGATAATTATATGCCTTAAATGAATATTTTATTAATAAATAAATAAAATTGTTTACAAAGTATGTGCTTTGTCATCATACATGATTGGCTTGTATGCACACTACTATCAATCTCCCACTTGCACTAAAGCCAATCGCCATGGTATCTCATACCCATCTTCTCTAAGTGACGATCAAACTGCTGTTGTGTTAAAGCTTTAGTAAATGGATCTGCAATGCTGTCTTGAGAGTCTACACGCTCCAAGGTGACGTCTCCTCTTTCAATGATCTCCCTGATCAAGTGAAATCGCCGCAACACGTGTTTAGATTTCTGATGAGACCTGGGTTCCTTAGCCTGTGCAACCGCTCCGGTGTTGTCACAGTATACGGGAACTGCTTTTCCAATGCTAGGAACCACACCAAGTTCAGTTATGAACTTCTTCATCCAAACAGCTTCCTTTGCAGCTTCACTTGCAGCTATATACTCTGCCTCTGTCACTGAATCAGCAACCGTTTGCTGCTTGGAACTCTTCCAACTCACTGCACCTCCGTTCAAGGTAAACACATACCCTGAAACAGATTTACTGTCATCTTGGTCTGTTTGAAAACTTGAGTCCGTGAATCCCTCGAGTTTTAATTCAGACCCACCGTAGACAAGAAAAATATATTTAGTCCTTCTCAAGTACTTTAGGATATTTTTCACTGCCTTCCGGTGCTCTTCTCCTGGATTCGACTGGTATCTGCTTGTTACACTAAGTGCGTGAGCAACATCTGGTCTAGTACATATCATACCGTACATGATAGATCCTATTGCAGAAGCATAAAGGATCTTACTCATACGGTCTCTCTCCTCAGGTGTCTTTGGGGCCTGTTTCTTATAGAGATTTATTCCATGGCTCATCGGCATGAGACCTCTTTTGGAATCTTCCATGCTAAACCTCTTTAGCATCGTATCAATGTACGTTCCTTGGGATAAGTCGAGCATCCTTTTAGATCTATCTCTATAGATCTTTATCCCCAAAATATAGGATGCTTCACCCAAGTCCTTCATGTAGAAGTTTTTAGATAACCAGATTTTAATGGATTGTAACATAGGAATGTCATTCCCTATCAGTAATATATCATCAACATATAATACAAGGAATGATACTGCGCTCCCACGAACCTTCTTGTATACACATGGTTCATCCTCGTTTTTGATAAAGTCAAACTCTTTGATTGTCTCATCAAAACTAATGTTCCATCTATGAGAAGCTTGCTTCAACCCATAAATGGATCGTTGTGGCTTACAGACTTGATTTGTTCTAACTTTTGAAATAAATCCCTCTGGCTGTATCATATACACATCCTCCTCAAGTTTCCCATTGAGGAAGGCCGTTTTCACGTCCATCTGCCAGATCTCATAGTCGTTGTAAGCTGCAATCGCAAGCAAAATCCGAATGGACTTGAGCATGGCTACTGGTGAGAAGGTTTCATCATAGTCAACTCCTTGTCTTTGTTTGAAACCTTTTGCAACCAGTCGGGCCTTATAGGTCTCTACCTTTCCGTCTGCTCCAGTCTTTTTCTTAAAAACCCATTTACACCCAATAGGTTTAATACCTTCAGGTGGTGAAACCAAAGACCATACTTTGTTTTCATACATGGAGTCCATTTCGGATTTCATGGCTTCAAGCCATTTCCCTGAGTCTTTATTACTCATAGCCTGTTCGTAATTCAATGGATCATCATCATTTATGATGTGTACCTCATCGTTATCCTCTATAACGAATCCATACCTCTTAGGTATCTTCGGTACTCTTCCAGATTTACGAACAGGGTGTGGTACAGTAGGTTCTTCTACTTGGTTAGGTACCTGACTTTGGTCCGTGGTAACTTGTGGTTCTTGAACTTCTTCAAGATATATCTTGCTCCCACTGACCCTTTCATGGATAAACTCTTTCTCCAAGAAGGTGGCATGTTTCGCAACAAACACCTTTTGATCAGTTGGATGACAGAAATAATACTCTACGGTTTCTTTAGGGTATCCCACAAATCTACACTTATCGAATTTAGTCTGTAGCTTATCATTTTCAAACTTTTTGACATAAGCTGGACAACCCCAAGTCTTAACATGCTTAAGATTTGGTTTCCTCCCTTTCCACATCTCATATGGAGTCTTTGGGGCGGATTTGGTAGGTACCTTGTTAAGTAGGTATGCAGCCGTTTCTAGGGCATATCCCCAGAGGAAAATTGGAAGGTCGGTAAAACTCATCATGGATCGAACCATGTCCAACAGTGTTCGATTTCTCCTTTCAGATACTCCATTTAACTGTGGTGTACCTGGAGGAGTCCATTGTGAGATTATACCATTTTCTCTGAGACAATTGAGAAACTCACTGCTTAAGTATTCTCCACCTCGATCTGATCGAAGTATCTTAATACTCTTGCCCGTTTGTTTCTCTACTTCACTTCTGAACTCTTTGAACTTTTCAAATGATTCTGATTTGTATTTCATTAAGTACACATATCCAAATCTTGAGTGATCATCAGTGAAAGTAATAAAATAAGAATACCCACCCCGTGCACTTGTTGTCATAGGTCCACAAACGTCTATGTGAATCAATGCCAACAACTCTGTAACTCTCTCTCCTTTTCTACTAAAAGGAGATTTAGTCATTTTACCCATGAGACAAGATTCACAAGTTGGATATGATTCATAATCAGATAGCTCGAGGAGCCCATCTTTATGCAACTTGGATAATCTTGTTTCATTGATATGACCGAGTCTACAGTGCCACATATAGGTATAATTAATATCATCTCTTTTCCTTTTCTTAATTTGTTCAATTTGAAATATATTTTCTTGTAAGTCAAGTGTATAAAGTCCATTTCGCAAATTTTCAATACCATATAAAACATCGTCTTTATAAATAGAACAACCATTGTTCTTTATAATAACGTCAAAACCTTCCATATCCAATACAGAAATTAAAATAATGTTTTTAATAATATTCGGAACATAATAACAATTATTAAGATAAATGGATTTGCCCGAAGGCATTGCTAAACAATAAGTTCCTACAGCTAATGCAGCAACTTTTGCTCCATTTCCCACTCGTAGGATCACCTCATCTTTGTTCAGCTTTCTACTTCTGACCAGTTCCTGCACAGTATTACATATGTGAGAACCACAGCCGGTATCCAATACCCAAGTAGAATTATGACTTTCAGAAAAATTAATTTCAATCATAAACAAACCTTGATTGGAAGTCGAAGCTTCTCCAAGCTTCTTCTCTGCTAGAAACTTCTTGCAGTTCCTCTTCCAATGTCCCGGCTCATTGCAATGAAAGCACATTCCTTTAGCTGGTTCAGGTTTCTTTTGCTCCTTTTCTTTCCCTTTTCCCTTAGCCTTCTTAGATTTCTTTTTTTTAGAAGATACCTTGGGCCTCTTCCTTTTATTGGAAGAATCCACCATCAAGACATGGTTCTTCTTGGATAAGAAGTGACCTTCTGCAGTTTTCAGCATGTTAAGCAGCTCAGGTAAACTGACATCTAGCTTATTCATGTGAAAATTAACCACAAACTGCGAGAAGGTCTCAGGGAGTGACTGCAAGACCAAGTCTTGACTCAACTCCCCATCCATGACAAACCCAAGCTGTCCAAGGCGTTCAATCAAATTGATTACCTTCAGAACATGAGTCTCGACGGCAGTGCCCTCGGTCATCCGAGATCGGAAGAGCTCCTTAGATATCTCATATCTAGCAGTCCTACTCTGTTCACCATACAACTCCTTGAGGTGAAGCAGCATAGCAGGAGCATCCATTTTTTCGTGCTGACGCTGAAGCTCGTTATTCATGGATGCGAGCATGATGCATTGAGCCACAGATGCATCATCTTGCCACTTATTGAAAGTGGCAATCTCTTCCTCAGAGGCTGTTTCTGAAACAGATTCAGAGATAGTGGAATTTAGGACATAAGAAATCTTTTCAGCAGTGAGAACAATTCTCAGATTTCTTAGCCAGTCCTCATAATTCGGGCCGGTAAGCTTATTTGCATCAAGTATGCTTCGTAGTGAGATTAGTGATTTTGACATTTTTAAAATTCTGCATGTGAAAAGACAACATTTTAGCAAACATTCATTTTATTAACTTTGCATACCAAAATAAATTTAGGTCTTTATTTTAAATTGGTATCTCCCACTATTTTCATCAAACTATATTACCCTCACTCATATAGTTCGGCAACATCTAATTAAAGATTTGTTAGTGAGATTAAGGATCCCATTTCAAATGTATATAACCTTGTGGATAGCACAACAAGCGATATACAAATAAATAGGTAGACAACTCTTGTCAATTACATCACCATGTAACTCCTTTTATTTTGCCTCTTAAATCATAATGGTCATGTGTGTGCACATCCGAACTAAAATGATTTAAGTTAAGTCCAGCCTAGCACTTCCATAAATTTAAAAAAGAAAAAGTATCGTCCTTGTGGATAGCACAACAAGACTAGATCGTTCAATTTTCTTGATAAGCATCAAATGTGATTAATTAACATCTTAAATATTCAATACTCGCCTTGTGGATAGCACAACAAACTCATATTAAATATTTAATACTCTATTAACTAATCATGCTAGAAGGCGGCGTTCGATATTCCAAATATCATTTGAACGCTTCAGACTTAATATTATTTCTTTGAGGGATTTGTTATTATTTGTCTCATCTTTTTAAGCGCGCATGCACATATATATATATATATAAAATACGCGTCATTTTATTAAACATGCGAAGCATGTTTGTATAAAATATAATATATATAATATTTAGCATGTAATATAGAATACTATATTCTACCCGGATTGATTATGGACTTTTATTCTAGTTTGGTTCACTAGAGCCACCAAGTGAACCAAAAGGTCAAACATAGGAGTGCAAGAATTTAAATTTAAATATAACTATTATATTTAAACCCTGGCTCCATACAAATGAGTCTTCACGCGTTCCTTGCTCCTTGGTCTCCAATTTCTTCAAAATAATTCTAGCTATCTCTATTACATTAACTATTTAAAATTAAATAGAAACCTTGATCAGCAGTCAAGGGGAAGTACATAGAAAGGAGATAGAATTTACATCGAGAATAAAACTAGAGAAGACGAGGTACGCAGACCCCTTTTTATAAAACCCATTCATTCAAGCATTCAACCAAAATAAAATCCAATCACATTGGTTATAGTCCATAATCAATCCCTTTTATTACCATACATATCATCATACGTATCAATAAAACTTATTCATCTCATAAAAATAAATTCATTCCATATATGTATTAATATCAGTTAATGGGCAAAAGTTTGCTAAACTTTGTTTTTGGAAAAATAAACTCCTTTATTTCATTCAAAAATAATTCCAAATTAAACTCTTTAATTTTATCAATTCTGAAATCTCATTTCATATAAAATAAACATCTTTATTTTAAACCTTTATTAATTAAATAAACCATTCATTTAATTAAATAATAAAAAAAAATTCAGTTCCTGTCCAGTGGCGCAGCTGCGCCAAGAATGTAAAGGGAACCAGCGTAGCTGCGCAGCATGAAAACCAGGAACAGCACCCGGCGCAGCTGCGCAGCAATATTGCCTTGTACCGGCGCAACTGCGCAGCTTCGCAGAATCTGAAAATTTTTTGTTGCCCAAAACTCGATCCAATCACATATCATACATGTATGGAATCACATAGACTGATAATTAGCATAAGATTGGCTCTGATACCACTGTTGGGTTTGTACGTAACGTAATCATGCAATCAAATCACATAAATAGGGCGGAAGCGTAAAAAACTAGGCTTTCAAAAATTTATACAAACCCATTACCATGATCATTCTTGTGCATCAATTATCAGTGAATGAAGAAGGAGAAAAATAGAATTATACCTTTAAAGATCCAAGCTTCCTCAGGTACAAGTTCTACTCCTTTGATTCCTTTGATTCCTCTGTAGTGGCTCCTTCCCTTGATCAATGTCAGCCACCCCAATGTTTGGCCTCTAACGGTGATCCACCAAGGAAGATGAAGAACTCAGTAAGATGGGTTATTGGCTTAACCCTTGTTTCTATCTCTATAGAATATGTGTACTCCCAACTCTTGAAAAATTCACGTTCCTTATTTCTGATATAAGACACTCTTATATAGATATTAGGTTAACCCTCCTAATCCAATTAGAATAGGGTTTTATTTAATTAATTAATTAATTACTTTTAATTAATTTATATCCTAATCTTTATTAGGATTGAGAGAGAGTACTGATATTATATTAATTCCTAAACTCCTTTAGAATTAAAATAATAATAATAATAATATTAATAAGACTCATCTTATTAATTTATATTTAATATTTCTAAAATATTAAATAATAAACATTAAGCTATTTAATTTATTCTATCATCATAGATTAAATTAATTATACTTAATGCATTATTACTATCATGCCATTTTCTTCTTAAATAATTCTTCTTCCTTTTATGGTGTGACCCTTTAGGTTCTCCATATTAAACCGGTTGTGAATAAATCAATTAGAACAATTCTAATCTTATTTAAATAAACAAATTAAACTAATAATCTATTTAAATAAATAACATTTATTCTACAATAGGGATAAGCCTCCCTAGCGATCAACGACTTTTCAGATAATATAGATTTCAACATTAATCATAAAAGAACCTGTGAGTTAATAGTTACCGTACAATTCAATCCTTCCACCATACAATGTCCCAATTAAATATAAGATATGAATTTACTGTCAAGTCTTAATTTATTTAATCATATGTATTTCGATTAGAAAATGCACAACTCCAAATAATGCAAATTAGAAACCTCTTTCTAATTTCATTCTACCTTGGCCAAGGATTCCTGGGTTGTCATTTAACGAATCACATAGGACATATCTCCTCTTTTACTAGAGGTGGTAGATTCTTTATTGATCATTCATTATCTCAAGCATACCCTATATATGCCTTAAAAGGCCTTAAGGAATTAGTCAAAGTATAATTTGTTACATACAAGATACTATGATGATCTCAAGTCCAAGGATCACATGTACTACTATCACATTAGGAATTCCTATTGACAGGCGAGTAAAACTCCATTAGGTATTCCATAGCGAGTCACGTTCAGTGAACTTATTCTCCAATAAGCACCTACATACTTGCTTTAGTGTCTCCACACAAATGACCATGAGATCAGTCATCCTCATCCAATGAGCAAGCAATATATGTACCAATCTATCCGGATTTACTAATCCCCATTTTAGTAATCCCACAATTGGGAACTATTTTAGTTTTTAAGCTTTTTAAGAATTTAGATCTCATTATCATGATCTCATCATGATTCTAAAAGCATTGCTTAAAACTATGGGTTATTTACATATTATAAAAACAGCACCATGTAGATAATTATATGCCTTAAATGAATATTTTATTAATAAATAAATAAGATTGTTTACAAAGTATGTGCTTTGTCATCATACATGATTGGCTTGTATGCACACTACTATCAGTGTCAACACAATTCTCAACAAATGAGCACTCCCAGAATTTCCAAAGTATGAAGCCTCTAGTCTGAGCTGCAAAGATACATTCCACTTAAAGGAAACCAGAGAGCACTCAACGAATGGCATGAAAGCAAACAGAAGATCTAACCAGCAACTCAATCAACATCCTGATTGAGCAGTGAAGCCATTCAAGTGAAGTCTTCCCCAAGCAAATCAGAAAAAGACTTCAGATATAATGACTGGCTGAAGAAAGTCAGCAAGTGCAGTAGCTGTCAAGAGAACAGAAAACAACGGTCTTAAAGATTACTCAGGATCGTAGTGTTTGCCAAACGAAGCAGGAGCTGATGCAGTTTACACAAAGATACTAACCAACGTCTGTACAACAAGACAGAAGTGATTAAGCATGGGTCAGACCATTGATGATAGGTGAACGAGAGATCACCAGAAGAAAGAGAGCTGGTCATGCCACAAATCTGATGGGTCTTGCTAATCAGAAGAGGCCAGAATGACAAGTCAAGCTATCAGTTCTTGAGATCAGTAAAGGCAAGCAGAAGTGTTGAAGCACTGCACAAGTGTAGGAAGAGGTGTTCTACATTGCAGATCCAAAGAACACTCTTCAGAATTATAGTGTTGTCTTAACCAGTCAAAGAGCAACATTCAACAAGACACACTACGATCAAGGTCCAAGAACATCAGCATTAGAATTGTAGAGTTCGAGCATCTGAATATTGAAGCACTGACAACGTCTCAATATGAAGACTGACATCCGAACGTTGCTGATTGAGAGCATCGATGCAAAAGGACAACTCCTGTAGATTCGAATCAAGGAATCAGAAAGGAGAAATAAAGGTGACTACCAGCCTGACACGGAAAGGTGACATCTCTGAGGCGGTAGGTGAAGTAGCAGACTGCTGTGTTAGTAAAGTCATAAAGGAGCTATCACGACACATCAGTAGTCTGCACCAAATAACTCGAGATCTGCGAAGCAATTTAAATAGCTCCCAACGGCTATATTCCAAAAGGAAGATTGTGAGAGAGTATATAACAGCTAGAGCTTCAAAGATCAAGAGTTGCTGAGTTGCAGAATTATTGAGTTGTTGGAATGCTAAGTTGTTGACCCTACGAGTTCTACAAAGCTGAACAAATATGTCTCAGTGGCAGTGAGACTACGAAAGTATAAGTGAAGCATATTTAAAGAAGGACTTAAACAAACAAAGGCTTCACTCAACAACGATGAGAATGCCATGGAAGATGGCAGCTAAGCTTAGAGCCGAGAAGGACTAGAAGATAGCATTCAGAAAAGTGGCTGAGTAGAAAGAAGATCAGAAGAGCCACTCTACGAATCATCATGAAGAACTAGAAGCTGAACAAGAACATATGCAGAACCATGTCTACATATCAATCAAGAAAGGTTCAAGGGCTGCTAAGGACCAAAAGAAGATGACCACAATGAAAAGCCTTAGCAGTCCTATGTGGTAATGGTGCACAGCTGACATCGGATGAAGATGAGCTGACCAGAATGAAGATTAGCTGCACCAAAGAAGAGGTGGTCTGGACTCTACACAAAATGCAAAGAGAACCACGACAAGCTGCTAAGTACAAAGATGATCAAGCTTCAAGTTATCTTAGCAACAGAGCACCAACAACAACAACTACAACAACAAGTAGCCAGGGCCTGAGGGGTCCTTATCCGGAGGGACTAAATGAAGTTCCAAGCCTGCTGGGCTTGAAGAGTTCGTAGAGAACTAGAGTTCCAAGGCTGCTGGCCTTGACGAGTTCTTAGTGAACTAGAGGAGTTCCAAGCCTGCTGGGCTTGGAGAGTTCTTATTGAACTGAAGTGCCAAGGCAGATGGCCTTGAAGGAATCTTAGTGATTTAGGGTGCTGCCCTTCCTTAGTGGATTTCCTGCTGGAGAAGCAGAATAGTGGATTAGGAGCTTGAGTCTCTGAACCACTTAAAATCTCTTGTGTCTTTTACATTCTATCATTTACCTTCTGTCATTTATATTATGTACTTAACTTTTATAACTGCTATGCATGTATTAACCACTTACAACTAAACTAACTCTAAGAAAAATGTATCAATATTTATCAATATATCAATGAAGGGGATATTTAACTTACTCCGCTGTGCTTGAAATGATTCTTATGTTTGTCATGTGCTAATTCTTAGCAATACAAAATAAAGTAGAAAATAGTTTAAAAATGCAAAGGATCTATTCAACCCCCCCCCCCCTTCTAGATCTATTGTGTGCCTATTAACAATTGGTATCAGAGCATGTTCTCATACAATATTCAAAAGCTAATCGCTTTGAGTCTGATCCTAGGCACAAGCATTGTTCTAAACTTAGTTTAGCAGTAAGTCATTTGTAAATGCAGATAAGCTCACACGTTGATAATAATGTGTACAGATAAATGTGTATATATGATAGTAGTGTCCATATAAGACAATCATGTATGATGATAAAGCACATACTTTGTAAACAATCTTATTTATTTATTAATAAAATATTCATTTATTAAAGGCATTTAATTATCTACATGGTGCTATTTTTATAATATGTAAATAACCCATAGTTTTAAGCAATGCTTTTAGAATCATGATGTTGATAATGCTAATGAGATCTAAATTCTCAGAAAATTTAAAAACTAAAATAGTTTCTAATCATGGGATTACTAAAAAAATGATTAGTAAATCCGGATAGATTAGTATATATGTTGCTTGCTCATTGGATGAGGATGATTGATCTCATAATTATTTGTGTGGAGACACTAAAGCAAGTATGTAGGTGCTTATTGGAGAATAAGTTCACTGAACGTGACTCGCTATGGAATACCTAATGGAGTTTTACTTGCCTGTCAATAGAAATTCCTAATGTGATAGTAGTACAAGTGATCCTTGGACTTGAGATCATCATAGTATCTTGTATGTAATGAATTATACTTTGACTTATTCCTTAAAGCCCTTTAGGGTATATAAAAGGGTATGCTTGGGTATAATGAGTTACATATGGAGATAATGAATGATCAATAAAGAATCTACCACCTCTAGTAAAAGAGGAGATATGTCCTATGTGATTCGGTAAATGACAACCCAAGAATCCTTGGCTAAGGTGGAATGAAATTAGAAAGGAGTTTCTAATTTGCATTAAATGGAGTTGTGCATTTTTTAATCGAAATACATATAATTAAATAAAATAAAATTTGACAGTAATTTCATGTCTTTTATTTAATTGGGACATTGTATGGTGGAATGATTGAATTGTACGGTAACTATTTACTCACAGGTTCTTTTATGATTAATGTTGAAATCTATATTATCTGGAAAGTCGTTGATCGCTAGGGAGGCTTATCCCTATTGTAGAATAAATATTATTTATTTAAATAGATTATTAGTTTAATTTATTTATTTACATAAGATTAGAATTGTTCTAATTGATTTATTCACAACCAGTTTAATATGGAGAACCTAAAGGGTCACACCATAAAAGGAAAAATAAATTTTTAAGAAGGTAATGACATAATAGTAATAATGCATTAAGTGTCTTATTAATATTATTACAATTATTATTATTTTAATTTCTAAAGGAGTTTAGTAATGAATTTAATATTAGTACTCTTATTTATTCCTAATAAGATTAGGAGATAAATTAGTTAAATAAATTTAATTAATTATTCCCTATGTGGTGGGAAGCCTAAATTAATTAAAGGAGTTTAATTAATTAAAAGAAATCCCATGCCTAATAGGATTAGAAGGGTTGACCAATATCTATATAAGAGGAGTCTTATAATAGATATTACTTGATGCAATTCCAATTATTGGAGAGTACTCATTTTCTATAGAGGATAGAAAACTAAGCCAACCACCCTCCTTCTTGATAATTCATCTTCCTTTGTGGATCACCTCTAGAGGCCAAACACTTGGGTGGCTAACGTTGATCAAAGGAAGGAATCTAACCTGAAAATTCAAGGAGATCACGAAGAACAAGGAGTTGAACTCGTACCTGTGGAAGCTTCGTTCTACAAGGGTATGATTCCATAACTTCTTATTTATCATTTTAAATTAATAATTTGCATAAAGGATGATCCGGGTAATGGTTTTGTAGAAATTTTTAAACTCTGATATACTATGCTTCCGCTAATTTTTGCAATTTGATTGCGTCACAATTTTGTACAAACCCAACAATATACACCTGAAGCTGCTCAGATTGGTCCATGTTCTTAAATGTCATAGTATCAAGACCAATCCTTGTCCACAAGCAATCTTGTTGTCTGAAGATCAGAGATGGGAAGTCAAGAGGCATCACTAGCAAAGAATCGAGCATCCTCCATTCTGAAAGATGAAAGGCCATACATGCTATGAAATGCTTATCCAGAGGAGAAAGAAGAATTTCTCATATATGTATTTGGCTAACTAGCAATTGGATGTGAAACCTGAGGTTCAAGGTGATCAAAAAACTAAAGATGCCGAGACTTTCTTAGCTTACCTCTTCAAGGCCGTGACTAATTGATCAAAGGATTACTGGAGCAATAAGCTGTCTGAAATGAATGAAAAGATAGGTATAGCAAGATAAATGACTGTCAAGAAACTGACAGTGTAAAGGTACAGCTCCTCATTAAATATAAATGTGTACATCATGTTGCATCACCTTATGTACTATAACAGTATTCTATCAAGAGACCATACTCTTCCTAAAAAGGGAAAGAGAGAAAGTACACTAAGGTTGGAAACTCAATTGCTAACAAACCTTCTCTCTACCCAAGTTTTAGGTTAAAGATAACATCTTGAAAGAAGTCTGAAATAGGTTATAAGCATATCAAGATTTAATTAAGTTTAAGTGGAGTATTCCTTGCTAAATGGTTTGTATGTATGTACAAACCTATGTTCTAAGTTTTTGATAACGCGTAGAGTATGATCAGTTCTAAAGGAGTATCTTAAAGATTCTTAGAAACTGATCATCTCCATGGATCAACCAGATACAACTAAGTAATAGAGTTAATTACTACTCTGCAAACATTCAAAAACTATGAACATAACCAAGCAAAGGGTGAAACCATCAAAGAAAAAGAGTGTCGTATTAAAATAATTAATCTTACACACACTCACCATCATGCATGATAAATATCACTTCTAAATATGATACATGCATAGATATGACCATTGATGCCAAATTTGATGTAAATTCCAGTATATAAGGAATAGGGATTTTGAGAAAACTAACCTAGCAGGACCCAATCAAGCATGGGTACCAAAGTAGAAAATATCTAAACCTGCAGGTACTTGGTCCATCTGATCATTCATGTCTAAGATGATAAAGATCTTCCATGACCTATTCATACAAGGAATATCTTCCCAGAAGGAAACACGAAGAAGTTCACATCAAAGAATCATCAAACATTGATTATGAGGAACTCATCATAGAAGCAGAACTTCGCGAGTGCAGTCTGTCAAAGAGCTTAAGAAAAATCGTAGTGTTCTCTACGATAAAGAATTAGTCCAGCCTGTGCAAGATAACACACAATGATTATGGTACAATGACCATAATCGTAGTGTTCCTCCAGTCAGCATCAAAGATCGCAGTTCTGATGAAGGAGGAAGGGCAACTAACTAAAGAAAGGCTGATGGGTGTTGACGAATTGATAGTCTCAAATGATTTTTCATTCATCCTTAATGTATATTGAAGAAACTAAGGAAGGACTATAGGGCTGCTGAAAACACCTGTTCAGATGTCAGATAAAGAAGACTACGTTCGTAGTTCTGTCAACAATCGTGGAGTGATCAGTCCTAAAGATATCTCCCTCTATGATCCAAGGAGGTTTAGATGATTCTAGTCAGAAAAAGATATGCAAAGCTGCCTTCTAATGCATATGAAGAAAAAGAACTCATACTTCTTTGAGAAGATAGTATCAACTATGGGGGAGCAGTGATCTGTTAAAGAACAGCAGCACTAAAAGTGTCAGGAGTATACTATGAAGCAGATCCTTCAGATCTTCCAATCTTTGATGATAAAGATTTAAGTGATAAATGAAGATGAAGTTGAAGGAAGTTGTGAACTTCAGAAGAAGAAGAAAAGCAGTCACAGAACAAAGAAGTTCTCACTCACTACGATTGAAGAAGTGTCATCAATCATAGAGTCCAGACAAATTATGACTGCAGATGAAGAAGATGCAACAGCCTCTCAGCCTGAATAACTATCAGGGCTGAATCTGAAGAAAGTGCAAAGGTCGTGTCCAAGTCAAAGAAAAGGACCAGGAGATTCATCAAGAAGTTTGATCTGGTATATGAGGAAGTGTCTAAGGAAGATGATCAACAGATGGCTGTCGAAAAGGCTAAACAAAGCAATCAATCTCAAGCATATGGTCCAACTAAGAAAGATACCAGAATCATAGAAGATGATCAGGAGATGATCAGTCATGCAGAGCACATTACTGTACCTGATCAGACTATGATCTATGCTGAAAGAGAAAAGTTGAAGGTGATGGAGATTATGGAAGAATAGAAGAAGATATGGAGATGGTGAAAGCCCAGAGAGCAAAATGAAGAAGTGGAATTCGTGTCAGAAGATCTGGGATAAGCTCAGAAGATAAATTAATCATGGTGCATGTCTATTGACCACACCACGATCATCAAAACCACTTTCGTCAATTTTATAGAAAACAGTAACTAACCCTAAATAGAAAGATTCCAGTTACAAAGTCCCAAAACTTTGTGGCTGATGAACCAAATGAAGATCCATAGTCAGTAGTAACATCCCAAAATGTGCTACTGATAACCATATCAACCACACACCTCAAATCGTGGAGTGCATTTGATCAAATATCTTATCATAGTGTAAGAGCATAAGGATACCACGATTACAACGTATACAAAATCCAACACCAATGAAGATTCAGAGTTGGTGAATGAACTCCCCAACAGAGAGATCAAGTGTGATATCAGTACTGACCATGTCTAAATCTCTTCATCTGGTAAGTGCCTCAGGGACAAACCTGACCCTTAGCTTTGAACTAAGAGGTTGGCCCTTTATGAGCTACCTTACTTCAGAAGAAGTGAAAACATTGAATGTATCACAAGAAACTCTACTGAAGCAAACAACATCTCATCAGAAGATTACAAGCTGCAAATGAGAATTGCCAATCCTTCAGAGTCTAATGCAGAAGTTGCCTATTGAAGCATGACCACAGACTACGATCATCGAAGAAGAAGCAAAGGTTATAGATCAGTCTGGGAAATTGTGGAGTACTGAACCAAGTTATAAGTCACTCCACAGATTAAAGAAGTCAATAGTCAACAAAAGAAAAGTCAAATATGGATAACTAACACGATGGAGGAGTTACAAATTGTGACCTATCAATGACTTACAACTGTCCCACTAAGAAACGTGGAAGGAACAGTTACAAAAGGGAAATTCAAATATTTGGCAGTTTCATTTTAGCGGGTTTTTCAAAAGCTCCAAACCTGTCAAATTTGTACACTTACCCTCTTTAGCCAAAACCTAAAACACCTTCAAACAGTCAAATCTTCTCAAACAGATATTCTTTCTCAAATTGCTTCCTGTTATCTCACAAGATCCTCACAAAGCCATAAAATCTAAAAACCCTAACTCTTCAAATGGCAGATTGGAGAGGATTCACTGGCATTCAGCTCGGAACCAAGACGTTCGAGAAATCTGAGAAGAAGTTCAGAGAGATTCTTGAACTTGTGAAGAAGGCTGGATTCTAAGAATGCCTTGAGTCAAACACTCGAATATATGTTGACCTGGTTAAAGAATTTCACTCCAACGCAACCATAAATTTTGGAACCGTTTCTACCAAGGTCAAAGGTCAGATTCTAAAGCTGAAATCTTCTAACATCAATCAGTGCTTAAGTTTCCCTGACCTAGGTCTGAAAAGCCTTGATGAGGTAAACACTGAAGAAGCCAAGAAGATTATGCGATACCAGAGAAACCCTAGTCTGAAGGATATAAAGAAAAAGGAGTTTCCTGAAGAGTTTGAGTTTCTTGCAGAGATAGTGGGAAAATGCATCCTATGCAAGGACACTTCACATGAGACAGTGAGTGATCAACAGTTGAAGATCATGTCTGCAATAGTTCTGAAGAAGCATATCAACTTCGAAGTTATCTTGCTCGACCAAATGTCCAAATGGCTGGATAAGGCAGAGAAGAAAAGGTTAATAGGAAAACCCCTCACGAAGGTTTTCCATGGAAGGTTCTTGAGTATCATACTGAAGAAGAAGCTAAGAAATAAAATTAAGGATGATGAAGGTGAAGCCCTTAATAGCCATAAAGTGATGACTACACAACTGTTTGCAAATTGGAAGAAGAACCCAATGGAGAACAAAAAACTAATGATATATGGAAGTACTAGCAAAAGCACTACGAAGAAAAGGAAGGCAAGTGCTATGAAAGAAGAAGAGTCGTCATCCTCTGAAGACTCAATTATACCAGAGACAAAGTCTGTAAGGCCATCCAAGAAGAAAGCCAAAGTGGTGCAGAAGCAAAAGTTAGTTCCTCAAAGAAGTATATCTACTGAATAAGAAAACGTAGAGTCAGAAGATAGGATGGGAACTGAGAGCTTCAAGGATGAATCTTCAAGGGGCAAGTCTGATGATGAAGAAGAATATGCAAGTCCTATGGCAAATTCTAATAGTAGCCATTCTGCTGACAAGGGAGAATCTAATCCTGAAACAGTTAGATCTCCTAGTACTGAAGTACCAAGGAGTCCATCTGATGGTTCAAGAGATGCAGAGTCTGAAGAAGAAACATCTACCACTTCTACTGATAAACCTCAAGGAAGTCTGTCTAATGTATCATAAACTTCAAAGACTGAAGATGAAAAGAGATCTAAATTTCCTGTAGCTGAATCCCCAAAAAGAAGGACGAGCAACAGATTGCGTGCTCAAGCTATTCTAGGAAAGAAAGGAGAATCGTCTACAGCCATCATTGAACTCCGTGATGATGAGGCTGTATCTAAAAGAGAAAATACTAAGGGAAGAAAAATAAAGATGTCTGCAAAGAATAGCAGCAAAAGGCTGAAGACTGCAGAGCTAGAAGAGGCTAGTAAGTCTGCAAAGGCAAACTCTGCTGATGATAATGAAGATGATGAAAAAATACATGAACAAACTGATGAGTCAGTTGAAGGAAGTCTACACCAGTCTGACTCCAGCTTAGATCATGAAGAAAGTGAAGGAGACTCCAGTCCTGAGAATGACGTGCCAGAAAATCTTCATGTCTCTTACTCTGTTCAGCGCAAGAGAAAAATAGTGGTAGAGGTTGATGAAGAACCACTAGATGTACTTCCAGAGAAATGGATTAACCATGGAAATAGAAGGATAAATGTGGTGAAAATGACTGCAGCACATCTACTCAACTATCGTGAAACTATAAAGCTAGACACTTCAACTGTGATTTATGATACTGAAATCAAGGATCATGCGGTAAGATGGTTTCATCCTCATATGCCATGGGTAAAGGCATCTCTCACTGGAGACAATGGATATCTCACATGGTGCTTCTCTCGCCTTCCAAACCTAGAGCTGGTGGCACAGAACTTTCCAAGGGTAAAGAAGTTTGCAATTCTGCTAATCAAGGACCAGTCTCATTTTAAGATCTATTGATATACTGGAAACCACTATATATCCTACGAATATCGAGTAGACCAAGGTTGTAAAAGGATCATACCTAAGCCCATACTCGTAAAGTCCTCTCACTCTACCAATGAAGATGGTCAAGATGAATTTAAGAAGTTGTACACCGCCCAAGCAGTATGGTACTCAATGATCTATCAAATTCTCACTGTCTTTAAAGGTCTATCTAAGAGTGAGAATCGTAGAGTCCAATCTGGTGTTCAGCAGGAAGAAAATCAATCAAATGCTCAGCAGGAGACAGATTAAGCAACTGCTCAGAAGGAAGATAAACAAATTGATATCAGATCAATTCAAGAGCAAGAGTTGTTAAAGAACTCTGAAGAACTGAATAAGGAGATCTCTCTTATAGCTGCAGAAGTAAAGGACCTGTCAACAGGAGAAGACAATGAGTTGTTAGAAAGGCTTCAAGCCAGACTCTCAGACTTATCCCTCAAGCTTCAACAAAGGGATCAAGTATTTCTGAAGGCTATGAGTGATCAGAAGGATGAAGCTCTACGAGCTCAGAAGACTAATGAAGAGAAAATTTTGTTTCTCTCTGACAAAATTGACGATATAAAACAGTCTCTCTCCCTCCAACTTGAGCTAAGCCAACAAGAACTCAAGATTGAGGTTGGTAACTCATCTCACCTGATGGAACAGCTTATGTCAAACGTGGAGCAGCTGTCTCAAGTGATTAATGACAAAAAGGGGGAGAAAAAGAGACATCAAAAGAGACATTCAAGAGAGGAGAAAAAGAAGTGGCACTCAACGAGCAGAATGAAGTCTGAGAAGAAGAGAAGCAGAGAAACAAAGAAGGCCAAGAAAGGGAAGAAGAAGAAAGCAGCAGCAGAAGCAGAATCATCATCTGAGGGGGAGCCAAAAGATGAAGATCCCATGAACACAAAGTTTGAGGTGGAGCCAGACAAAGAAGAAGAGCATACAAATGAACCAGAGTCTGAGCAAGGTAAAGCGTGCATCTGAGGGGGAGCAGAGGAAAGAAGAAAAAGAAGAAAAGAAAAGATGAGAAGCTGAGTAGCTGATCAACAGACATCCTGGAGACATACATGGAGGAGAAAAGGTACATTTCTAACTATCTAGGTATGTTCTGGATCCAAGATGTAGAATGTCATAGGTTATGTAACTTCATATTATCATCAATGACATTCATGATTATCTGTTCTAGAAATACAACTGCACACTATATATAAGATTCATTCATGCACTGATTATTTTTGTCATAATCAAATAAGGGGAGATTGTTAGAAATATTCATGAGAATGGTATTCCTATTTATATAAGATTTGATTATGATATAAATGAGTGAATATGCAAGTATGCTTGTGTTGATAAAAGCTGTAAAGTCCTTTGATAGATAATAGAAATATATGTACAAGGACTTAGACTGAAATGATCAAATATGTTAGGTTGATCCTACATAAGCAAAACAGCTTTGTAAAGTCCTAAAAAAGAAATGATGTACAAGGACTATAAATAGAAAGATCAAGCTTGTTAGGTTAATCTTATAAAGTGTAATAGATAGCCTTGTTTGATCGTCGAGCACTGCACCAGCATTGTAGTCTGCCAGGAGAGACAAGGAAGACTCGAGAACTATCAAGGCGGAATCGTAGTCTCCAAGATATTAGATCTCGGAGTTCGTAGTCTGCCAAGAGAGACGAGAAAGGATCGTAGTGTGTTGGGAAGAACTTTCTAAGTGCCGTAGTCTGCTGAGGAAATCATATTCAGAATCGTAAAGACAGCCTGTCTATAAGCCGACCGAGCGTCTGCCAGAGCTAAGTCAAGAATCGTAGGCACACTTGAAGTAGTGGAGTCTGCTGATCATATTAGAGGTAGAGATCGTAGTCAAACCAGATCAGATGAGGACAGCAAGCATGAAGGTAGAAATCGTAGTCTGTCAAGATCTAATCTCAGAGTCGTAGTGTCTATAGAACCAAAGCTAAATCATAGTCTGCAGAACTAAGGCTTCAACAAGGTTTCTCACAACGCCAAGAAAGAATTGTAGTGTCAACACGATTCTCAACAGATGAGCACTCCCAGAATATCCAAAGTATGAAGCCTCTGGTCTGAGCTGCAAAGATACATTCCACTTAAAGGAAACCAGAGAGCACTCAACGAATGGCATGCAAGCAAACAGAAGATCTAAGTAGTAACTCAATCAACATCCTGATTGAGCAGTGAAGCCATTCAAGTGAAGTCATCCACAAGTAAATTATAAGAAACTTCAGATATAGTGACTGGCTGAAGAAAGTCAGCAAGTGCAGTAGCTGTCAAGAAAACAGAAGACAACGGTCTTAAGGATTACTCAGGATCATAGTGTTTGCCAAACAAAGTAGGAACTGATGTAGTTTACACAAAGATACTAACCAACGTCTATAGAACAAGATAGAAGCGATTAAGCATGGGTCAGACCATTGATGATAGGTGAACGGGAGATCACCAAAAGAAAGAGAGCTGGTCATGCCACAAATCTGATGTGTCTTGCTACTCAGAAGAGGCCAGAATGACAAGTCAAGCTATCAGTTCCTGAGATCAGTAAAGGCAAGCAGAAGTGTTGACGCACTGCACAAGTGTAGGAAGAGGTGTTCTACATTGCAGATCCAAAGAACACTCTTCAGAATTGTAGTGTTGTCTCAACCAGTCAAAGAGCAACATTCAACATGACACACTACGATCAAGGTCCAAGAACATCAGGGTCAGAATTGTAGAGTTCGAGCATCTGAATATTGAAGCACTGACAACGTCTCAATATAAAGACTGACATCAGAACGTTGCTGATTAAGAGCATCGATGCAAAAGGATAACTCCTGTAGATTCGAATCAAGGAATCAAAAAGGAGAAATAAAGGTGACTACCAGCCTGACACGGAAAGGTGACATCTCTAAGGCGGTAGGTGAAGTAGCAGACTGCTGTGTCAGTAAAGTCATAAAGGAGCTGTCACGTCACATCAATAGTCTTCACCAAATAACTCGAGATCTGCGAAGCAATTCAAATAGCTCCCAACGGCTATATTCCAACGAGAAGATTGTGAGAGAGTATATAACAACTAGAGCTTCAAAGATCAAGAGTTACTGAGTTGCAGAATCGTTGAGTTGTTGGAATGCTAAGTTGTTGACTCTACGAGTTCTACAAAGCTGAACAAATATGTCTCAGTGGCAGTGAGGCTATGAAAGTAGAAGTGAAGCAGATTTAAAGAAGGACTTAAACAGACAAAGGCTTCACTCAACAACGATGAGAATGCCATTAAAGATGGCAGCTAAGCTTAGAGCCGAGAAGGCCCATAAGGTAGCATTCAGAAAAGTGGCTGAGTAGAAAGAAGATCAGAAGAGCCACTCTACGAATCATCATGAAGAACTAGAAGCTGAACAAGAACATATGCAGAACCATGTCTGCATATCAATTAAGAAGGGTTCAAGGGCTGCTAAGGACCAAAAGAAGGTGACCCACAATGAAAAGCCTTAGCAGCCCTATGTGGTGATGGTGCACAGCTGACATCGAATGAAGATGAGCTGAACAGAATGAAGATCAGTCGCACCAAAGAAGAGGTGGTCCAGACTCTATGCAGAATGAAAAGAGGACCACGCCAAGCTTCTAAGTACAAAGATGATCAAGCTTCAAGTCATCTTAGCAGCAGAGCACCAACAACAACAACTATAACAACAAGTAGCCAGGGCCTGAGGGGTCCTTGTCCGGATGGACTAAATGAAGTTCCAAGCCTACTGGGCTTGAAGAGTTCGTAGAGAACTGGAGTTCCAAGGCTGCTGGCCTTGAAGAGTTCTTAGTTAACTAGAGGAGTTCCAAGCCTGCTGGGCTTGAAGAGTTCTTAGTGAACTGAAGTGCCAAGGCTGCTGGCCTTAAAGGAATCTTAGTGATTCAGGGTGCTGCCCTTTCTTAGTGGATTTCCTGCTGGAGAAGTAGAAGAGCAGATTAGGAGCTTGAGTCTCTAAACCACTTAAAATCTCTTGTGTCTTTTACATTCTGTAGTTTACCTTCTGTCATTTACATTATGTACTTAACTTTTATAACTGCTATGTTTGTATTAACCACTTACAACTAAACTAACTCTAAGAACAATGTATCAATGTTTATCAATATATCAATGAAGGGGATATTTAACTTACTCCGCTGTGCTTAAAATGATTCTTATGTTTGTCATGTGCTAACTTCTTAGCAATACAAAATAAAATGGAAAAGAGTTTTAAAACGCAAAGGATCTATTTAACCCCCCTTCTAGATCTATTGTGTGCCTATTGGGAACTAACAAAAAGGACCAGTTTAAATACTGACAACCTTAGCAAATATTCATGGTCACTCTAGACCACTCAGTATCTATTATACAAATATTCGAATAATAACTTATTGAAATGTAATTCATGTTCTTCTACAATCAATTCCATTGTTGAACATTGAACGATAATTTTCTTTCAAATCATGATATATCTCCTTGTATATAAACTTGCTAAGCAAATTAGTTGCTTACCCTTGCTATATCATGACGTTTATTTCAGCTAAGCCAGGACCGTCTAAGAAAGACAAAGGAAATGGCAAGTTTCAAGAGTAGTTTGTTATGAACTAATTAAGTATCTGATGTAATTATTTAAGTAAACCTTTTGTAATAGTAAGTGTATATTTATGTTAAGGTTATGAGACCATGAGATTATGATGTAGACTTTATTTTAATGAACAATGTATGTTTATTATTCCGCAATAATTTATAGAATGCTTATGATGAGGATGTATCGTGAGCACCGAACCCGAGGTTAGAGAAGCCAAATTTGGGGGCGTCACAGGTTGGTATCAGGGATGTAGGTTATAAACTTTAGGAATGCTAAACCTAGGTCATAACCATAGAAAAAAACTCGTATAGAGTATGTTAAGTGGTGAATTATAGAAATTCATCATAGTTTTGGTTGTACTTAATAAAATATCATTTCATTTGATCAATGAATATATTTTATTGTGGTACTGATGTTATTATTGTTGTTTTGGATTATAGGATGTCAGAGGAGAGTGATGACAGCCGTACAGTAGATCAGCCAGTAGAGCATGAGGTTTTAGAGGATTCCACACAGGATATCCTTATTAGAGACCTACTGGCCAAGAATGAAGAGCTAGAGGCTAGAGTACAAGAGCTGGAAGTGGAGAATCACACTTTCCAGTACACCGAGCAGCAGCAGAAAGATTCCACTTATCAGGCATTAGCAGACTTAGATGAGACAAAAGCTAAAGTGGGTTATTAGAGTTTCAGATGGTTGAGAGGACGTTAGAGAATCAGGTGTTAAAGTTTGAGTTCGATCTGGAGATTGCAGATAAGATCAGAATTGAGGAGGCATGGATTGGAGCAGCCAAGATGGTGGACCAGCTAGAGTTACTTCTAGAATAGAAAGAAGTCAGATTACGGTCTTTGGGACGGGCCTTGGATGCAGCATATACGGGTCCCAGGGTTGGTCAGGTGAGGTCGCGTTTTGAGATCGGCGAGTCTAGCCAGACGGTGCGACGTCGTGTGATGGGAGATGCACTTCAGGAGTGGGTGAAAGTAGTATGCATACAAGCCAATCATGTGTGATGATAAAGCATATACTTTGGAGACAATCTTATTTATTTATTAATAAAAATATTCATTTATTAAAGGCATTTAATTATCTACATGGTGCTATTTTTATATTATGTAAATAACCCATAGTTTTAAGCAATGCTTTTAGAATCATGATGATGATCATGCTAATGAGATCTAAATTCTTAGAAAGCTTTAAAACTAAAATAGTTTCAAATCGTGGGATTACTAAAAATAGGATTAGTAAATCCGGATAGATTGGTACATATGTTGCTTACTCATTGGATGAGGATGATTGATCTCATGATCATTTATGTGGAGACACTAAAGCAAGTATGTAGGTGCTTATTGGAGAATAAGTTCACTTAACGTGACCCGTTATGGAATACCTAATGGAGTTTTACTCGCCTGTCAAAAGGAGGAATTCCTAATGTGATAGTAGTACAAGTGATCCTTGGACTTGAGATCATCATAGTATCTTGTATGTAATGAATTATACTTTGACTTATTCCTTAAAGCCCTTTAGGGTATATAAAAGGGTATGCTTGGGTATAATGAGTTACATATGGAGATAATGAATGATGAATAAAGAATCTACCACCTCTAGTAGAAGAGGAGATATGTCCTATGTGATTCGTTAAATAACAACCCATGAATCCTTGGCCAAGGTGGAATGAAATTAGAAAGGAGTTTCCAATTTGCATTATTTGGAGTTGTGCATTTTCTAATCGAAATACATATAATTGAATAAAATAAGACTTGACAGTAAATCCATGTCTTCTATTTAATTGGGACATTGTATGGTGGAAGGATTGAATTGTACGGTAACTATTTATTCACAAGTTCTTTTATGATTAATGTTAAAATCTATATTATCTGGAAAGTCGTTGATCGCTAGGGAGGCTTATCCCTATTGTAGAATAAATATTATTTATTTAAATAAAATATTAGTTTAATTTATTTATTTAAATAAGGTTAAAATTGTTCTAATTGATTTATTCACAATCGATTTAATATGGAGAATCTAAAGGGTCACACCATAAAAAGAAGAATAATTATTTAAGAAGGTAATGGTATAATCGTAATAATGCATTAAGTATAATTAATTTAATCTATGGTGATAGAGAAAATTAAATAGCTTAATGTTTATTATTTAATATTTTGAAAATATTAAATATAAATTAATAAGAGGAGACTTATTATTATTATTACAATTATTATTATTTTAATTTCTAAAGGAGTTTAGTAATTAATTTAATATTAGTACTCTCATTTATTCCTAATAAGATTAGGAGGCAAATTAATTAAATGAATTTTATTAAATATTCCCAATGTGGTGGGAAGCCTAAATTAATTAAAAGAGTTTAATTAATTAAATAAAATCCCATGTCTAATAGGATTAGAAGGATTGACCAATATCTATATAAGAGGAGTTTTATAATAGATATCAGTTGATGCAATTTCAATTGTTGGAGAGTACTCCTTTTCTATAGAGGATAGAAAACTAAGCCAACCACCCTCCTTCTTGATAATTCATCTTCCTTGGTGGATCACCTCTAGAGGCCAAACACTTGGGTGGCTAACGTTGATCAAATGAAGGAATCTAACCCGAAAATTCAAGGAGATCACGAAGAACAAGGAGTTGAACTCGTACTTGTGGAAGCTTCGTTCTATAAGGGTATGATTCCATAACTTTTTATTTATCGTTTTAAATTAATAATTTGCATAAAGGATGATCCAGGTAATGGTTTTGTAGAAATTTTTAAACTCTGATATACCATGCTTCCGCTAACTTTTTGCAATTTGATTGCGTCACGATTTCGTACAAAACCAACAGTGGCATCAGAGCCAAACCTTTATGTAATTATTAATTGTTTTGATTTCATATACATATGGGTATGTATTTAGAATAATTTATTGGGCATAATTAATTGTATAAAATTATTATTTATGGAAGAAAGAAAAAAAATGAAATTTATATTTTTTTTCTTCGTTCCATCCGTGAAACGGAAACAATTTATTTGGCACAAGGGGTGAGTCACGTTTGTTTCAAATCAACAAGGGATTATTGCTATACAAGTGACCCACGTTTTTGTGATCCAGGATTCTTTCAAAAAGGTGACTCACAAGTATTGCATCATGAATTGTTCGTTGCTGCTGTGATTTTTTTAAAAAAAGGAATGTGGTGATCTAAAAGATTTCACTAGAAAAGGAAAGGAAGTATTATATATATATATATATATATATATATATATATGTTACTTATATATATAAATATATTATATTATATATGGTTACTATATATATAAGATATATATATATACGGTTATATATATAATATTTATATATATACGTATTATATATATAATATTCTTAATAATTTTATAATTAAAATAAAGAGTTTATTTTAATCTTGAAATTAGATTTCTTGCAATTTAAAATTGCCCATTAAATGATACTCATATATATATGGAATGTTTTAATTCATAAGATAGATATTTATTTATTGATATATATGATGATATGCATGATAATAAATGGAGATTGATTATGGACTACTTGACCAATGCGATTTGATTTGATTTTAGTTGAATGCATGAATGAATGTATTTTATTAAATGGGGTCTGCGTACCTCGTCTTCTCAAATTTTTCTTGATGTGTAAAATTCTATCTCTCTCCAATGTACTTCCACTTGACTGTCGATCAAGGTTTCTATTTAAATAAATAGTTTAATGTAATAGAAATAGTTAGAATTATCTTGAAGAAACTGGAGACCAAGAAGCAAGAATCGCGTGAAGACCCGTTTGTATGGAGCCCGGGTTTAAATGTAATAGTTATGTTTAAATTAAAATTCTTGCACTCCTAGGATTGATCTTTTGGTTCACTTGGTGGCTCTAGTGAACCAAACTAGAATAAAAGTCCATAATCAATCCGAATAGAATATAGTATTCTATATGTGCATGCTAAATATTATATATATATATATATATTATATTTTATGCAAACATGCTTTATATATTTAATAAAATGATGCGTATTTTATATATATATATGTGCATGCGCGCTAAACAAGATGAGACAAATAATAACAAATCCCTCAAAGAAATTATATTAAGTCCGAAGCGTTCAAATAATATTTGGAATATCGAACGTCCCCTTCTAGCATGATAAATTAATAGAGTATTAAATATTTAATATGAGCTTGTTGTGCTATCGACAAGGCGAGTATTGCATATTTAAGGTGCTAATTAATCACATTTGATGCTTATCAAGAAAATTGAACAATATAGTCTTGTTGTGCTATCCACAAGGACGAATATTTTTCTTTTTTGAATTTATGGAAGTGCTAGGTTGGACTTAACTTAAATCATTTTAGTTCAGATGTGCATACACTTAACCATTATGATTTAAGAGGCAAAATAAAAGGAGTTACATGTTGATGTAATTGACAAGAGTTGTCTACCTATTTATTTATATATCGTTTGTTGTGTTATCCACAAGGCTATATACATTTAAAATGGGATCCTTAATCTCACTAGCAAATCTTTAATTAGATGTTGCCGAACTATATAAGTGAGGGTAATATAGTTTGATAAAAATAGTGGGAGATACCAATTTAAAATAAAGACCTAAATTTATTTTGGTATGCAAAATTAATAAAATGAATGTTTGCTAAAAATGTTGTCTTTTCACATACAGAAATTTGAAAAATGTCAAAATCACTAATTTCAATGCGTAGCATATTTGATGTTAATAAACTAACTAGATCGAATTACACGAACTGGTTAAGGAATCTGAGAAAAGTTCTCACTGCTGAAAAGATTTCTTATGTCCTAAATTCACCTGTCCCTAGAACTGTTCCAGAAACAGCCTCTGAGGAAGAGATTGCCACCATTGTAAAGTGGCAAGATGATACATCTGTGGCTCAATGCATCATGCTCGCATCTATAAATAACGAGCTTCAGCGTCAGCATGAAAACATGGATGCTCCTACTATGTTGTTTTACCTCAAGGAGTTGTATGGTGAACAAAGTAGGACTGCTAGATATGAGATATCTAAGGAGCTCTTTCGATCTCGGATGACCAAGGTCAAGGTGAACATAAAGGAAGAAAAGAAACCTGATCCAGCTAGCAAAGGAATGTGCTTCCATTGCAACGAGCCGGGTCATTGGAAGAGGAACTACAAGAAGTTTCTGGCAGAGAAGAAACTTGGAGAAGCTTTGACTTCCAATCAAGGTATGTTCATGATTGAAATTAATTTTTCAGAAACTCAAAATTCTACTTGGGTATAGGATACCGACTGTGGTTCTCACATATGTAATACTGTGAAGGGACTGGTCAGAAGTAGAAAGCTAAATAAAGATGAGATTGTCCTACAAGTGGGAAATGAAGCAAAGGTTGCTGCATTAGCTGTAGGCACTTATTGTTTAGCACTACCTATAGGCAAGTTCATTTATTTAAATAATTGTTATTTTGTTCCGAATATCATTAGAAACATTATTTCAAATTCTGCAATAGATATGGATGGATTTGATATTATAATAAAGAACAAAAGTTGTTCTATTTATAAAAAATAATGTTATATATGGTATTGGCCATTTGCGAAATGGACTTTACATAATTGACTTGCATGAAAATATATTTCAAATAGAACAAACTATGAAAAGGAAAAGAGATGATGTTAATTATACCTATATGTAGCACTGTAGACTCGGTCATATCAATAAAACAAGATTATCAAAGTTGCACAAGGATGGGCTCTTAGGGTTATCCGATTATAAATCATATCCAACTCGTGAATCTTGTCTCATGGGTAAAATGGCTAAATCTCCTTTTAGTGGAAAAGAGAGAAAGAGTTATAGAGTTGTTAGTGTTGGTTCACACAGACGTTTGTGGACCAATGACAACGAATGCACGGGGAGGGTATTATTATTTTATTCACTAATGATAACTCTAAGATATGGATAAGTGTATTTAATGAAATACAAATTTGAATCGTTTGAAAAGTTCAAAGAGTTCAGAAGTGAAGTAGAGAAACAAACTGATAAAAGTATTAAGATTCTTCGATCAGATCGAGGTGGTGAATACTTAAGCAGTGAGTTTCTTGATTGTTTCAAAGATAACGGTATAATCTCACAATGGACTCCACCAGGTACACCATAGTTAAATGGAGTATTTGAAAGGAAAAATCAAACATTATTGGACATGGTTCGAGCCATGATGAGTTTTACCAATCTTCCAATATCATTCTGGGGTTATGCCCTAGAAACGGCTACATATCTACTAAATAAGGTCCCTTCAAAATCTGTCCCCAACACTCGATATGAGATGTGGAAGGGGAGGAAACCAAATCTTAAGCATGTTAAGACTTGGGGTTGTCCAGCTTATGTCAAAAAGTTTGAACAAGATAAGCTACAGACTAAATTCGACAAGTGTAGATTTGTGGGATATCCTAAAGAAACTGTAGGGTACTATTTCTACAATCCTACTGAACAAAAGGTGTTTGTTGCGAAACACATTGCCTTCTTGGAAAATGAGGTTATCCTTGAAGGGGCTAGTGGGAGAAAAATAGATCTTGAAGAAATTCAAGAACCATAAACCACTACAGATCAAGTGGATGAACCTGTCCAAGTAGAGACACCTACTGTACAACACCCTATTCGTAAATTTGGAAAGGTACCAAAGATACCTGAAAGGTATGGATTCGTCATAGAGGATGACGATGAGGTACATATCATGGATGATGATGATCCATTGAATTACGAACAGACTATGAGTACTAAAGACTCAGAGAAATGGTAGATGACCATAAAATTTAAAATATATTTTGAAGCTATGCTCAAGTCCATTTGGATTTTACTTGCGATTGCAGCTTATTATTGCTTAATCTGGCAAAATGGACGTGGAGACGTCCTTCCTCAAATATACATTATTAGAGGAGAATGTATGTATGATACAACCAGATAGTTTTTTGTTTCAATGGTTGAAGCAAATCATGTATATGAGCTACAACAATCCATTTATGGATTGAAGCAAGATTCTCGTATATGGAACATTCATTTTGATGAGACAATCAAAGAGTTTGATTTTATTAAAAACGAGGATGAACCATGTGTGTACAAGAAGGTTAGTGGGAGTGCTATTTCATTCCTTGTATTATATATTGATGATATATTACTGATAAGGAAATAAATTCCTATGCTAAAATCGATCAAAAAAAAGTTGTCTAAACATTCCTCCATGAATGATTTGGGTAGAACATCCCACATTGGGGATATAAATCTTTATTGATATATTTAAAAGGATGTTCGGCTAAACCAAAGGAAACGTATATTCATTAGATGCTAAAGGCGTTTAGCATGGCAAACTCCAAAAGGTGTCTCATGATGATGAGCCATGGAGTGAATCTCTCTAAAATTATCCTCAATAAAAGATAGATCGCATGAGCCACTATCATGTATGCAATGAAATATACGAGACTTGATGTTGATCAGTCATATTTTGGAGAACATCACTGTGAGACAGTGATAAACATCTTAAAGTACGTAACTGACACTAAGGATGTCATCATATCACATGATGAGTCTGAATTAAACTAGAGTGCTAAACAAACTTAAGTTTTCAGACTGACCAAGACGATATCAAATCCACTTTAGGGTAAGTCGTTACCTTGAAAGATGGTGTAGTGAATTGGAAAGATTCCAAACAACAAAAGGTTGCTGCTTTAGTGACAAAGACAAAGTATATAACTGTAAGTGAAGCTGCAAGTTGATGTTTCGAATGAAAAGTTTATTACAGAACTAGGAATAGTTCCTAAGTCTCATCTTGAATCTAAACATGTGTTGCGGCACTCTGATTAAAGAAATAATTGAAAGAGGAGCATATAGACTCTCAAGATAACATTGCATATCCATTTACTAAAGCTATAACACAACAGCAGTTTGATCGTCACTTAGAGAAGTTGGTATGAGATACCATGGCGATTGGCTTTAGTGCAAGTGGGAGATTGAAAGTAGTATGCATACAAGCCAATCATGTGTGATGATAAAGCATATACTTTAGAGACAATCTTATTTATTTACTAATAAAAATATTCATTTATTAAAGACATTTAATTATATACATGGTGAGGCTTTTATAATATGTAAATAACCCATAGTTTTAAGCAATGCTTTTAGAATCATGATGATGATGATCATGCTAATGAGATCTAAATTCTTAGAAAGCTTTAAAACTAAAATAGTTCCCAATCGTGGGATTACTAAAAAGGGAATTAGTAAATTCGGATAGATTGGTACATATGTTGCTTGCTCATTGGATGAGGATGATTGATCTCATGATCATTTGTGTGGAGACACTAAAGCAAGTATGTAGGTACTTATTGGAGAACAAGTTCATTGAATGTGACTTGCTATGGAATACCTAATAGAGTTTTACTCGCCTGTCAATAGGAATTCCTAATATGATAGTAGTACAAGTTATCCTTGGACTTGAGATCATCATAGTATCTTGTATGTAATGAATTATACTTTGACTTATTCCTTAAAGCCTTTTAGGGTATATAAAAGGGTATGCTTGGGTATAATGAGTTACATATGGAGATAATGAATGATCAATAAAGAATCTACCACCTCTAGTAAAAGAGGAGATATGTCCCATGTGATTCGTTAAATGACAACCCAGGAATCCTTGGCCAAGGTGGAATGAAATTAGAAAGGAGTTTCTAATTTACATTATTTGGAGTTGTGCATTTTTTAATTGAAATACATTTAATTGAATAAAATAAGACTTGATAGTAAATTCATATCTCATATTTAATTGGGACATTGTATGGTGAAAGGATTGAATTGTAAGGTAACTATTTATTCACAGGTTCTTTTATGATTAATGTTGAAATCTATATTATTTGGAAAGTCGTTGATCGCTAGGGAGGCTTATCCCTATTGTAGAATAAATATTATTTATTTAAATATATTATTAGTTTAATTTATTTATTTAAATAAGATTAGAATTGTTCTAATTAATTTATTCACAACCTGTTTAATATGGAGAACCTAAAGGGTCACACCATAAAAGGAAGAATAATTATTTAAGAAGGTAGTGGCATAATCGTAATAATGCATTAAGTATAATTAATTTAATCTTTGGTGATAGAATAAATTAAATAGCTTAATATTTATTATTTAATATTTTGAAAATATTAAATATAAATTAATAAGAGGAGACTTATTAATATTATTATAATTATTATTATTTTAATTTCTAAAGGAGTTTAGTAATTAATTTAATATTAGTACTCTCATTTATTCCTAATAAGATTAGGAGACAAATTAATTAAATGAATTTTATTAAATATTCCCAATGTGGTGGGAAGCCTAAATTAATTAAAAGAGTTTAATTAATTAAATGAAATCCCATGTCTAATAGGATTAGAAGGGTTGACCAATATCTATATAAGAGGAGTTTTATAATAGATATCAGTTGATGCAATTCCAATTGTTGGAGAGTACTCCTTTTCTATAGAGGATAGAAAACTAAGCCAACCACCCTCCTTCTTGATAATTCATCTTCCTTGGTGGATCCCCTCTAGAGGCCAAACACTTGGGTGGCTAACGTTGATCAAAGGAAAGAATCTAACCAGAAAATTCAAGGAGATCACAAAGAATAAGGAGTTGAACTCATACCTGTGGAAGCTTCGTTCTACAAGGTTATAATTCCATAACTTTTTATTTATCGTTTTAAATTAATAATTTGCATAAAGGATGATCCTGGTAATGGTTTTGTAGAAAATTTTAAACTCTGATATACCATGCTTCCGCTAACTTTTTGTAATTTAATTGCGTCACGATTTCGTACAAACCCAACAGTAGGAGCATGCCCAAGGGGCACCTGGCAGCCACTGAGGTGTTGATTGGTAGTAATGACTATAAGATGCAATAGTACCCTTTTTGTTTAGCAGTGTTAGATTAAGTATGATGTAAACCTCTAGCTATGAGAGGTTGTATATAAAAATGATGTACCCCCATCTTAGTTGTGTAGGGGAGTATACCTTTTGATGGATCCCATATCTAGATGTTCAGAATGGGATAGTTAATATTTATAGGAATATGCCAGGCATGTGTATGACACTAAAAATTTGGTATATGAATATAAGTGAGCTATTATGACTAAATGTTTGATTAAATAGATAAGTCTTTAGAATGAAGATAGTAAGTTATCTCTGTAATAATCAAAAGTTTTATTAAGCTGAAAAGAATATTTCAGCAAGCTGAAATGGATAGTTCAACAAGTTGAACATGATGATAATGCGATTATTAAAGTTAAATTACATGTTGTATTTTAAATACTTATAACATATAATGAAACTCGAAGTGATAAGGTAGATGTTGTTTAAACCAGATAATGCCGCCAAGACTCCAAAACCGTAACCAGAGGGAGGAGCAATCTGTAAATAATAAAAGAGAGCAAGCTGACCCAATGCAGAACTTCGCTGACATGATAGTTCAAGCTATGCAAACTCATGTACCTGCAGCAAGGAATCAAGTGAATAATAGATTAGCAAATTTTAAAGATTTCAAGACTGTAGGACCACCAGAATTTAGCGGAACCACGAACCCCATAGATGCTCAAACATGGGTGAAAGAGATGGAAAAGGCCTTTATCATTGCTAGGGTAGCTGAAGAGCAAAAGACGGCTTTTGCTACCTACTTGATGAAAGGTGAGGCTAATTACTGGTGGGAGTCAAACCAAGCTAGAGTAGGAACGGAGGTAGTTGCATGGACAAGATTTAAGGAGTTGTTCTTTGAGAATTATTTCTCGGAGGGCACGCAAGCCAAGATGGAGGTGAAGTTTTTGGAATTAAAGCAATAAAATATGACGGTTGTCGAATACGCAGCAAAATTCAATGATCTAGCCAGATTTTCACCTCATCAGGTGGAGACAGAAGTGCGGAAGGCGCGAAAGTTTGAAAATGGGTTGAAGCCGTGGATACACAGTAAGGTTACAGTGCTGCAAATTCCTATATTTTCGGCACTGTTAGAAAAAGCCATTATTGCAGAGGGTAGTAGTGAGGCAGTATCTAGATTAAACCGAGAGAAGAACAAGAAGAAGATTGAAGGTGGACATCAAGGTGCCAGCAGTGGGGGTAGTAACAGTAAGAAGCACAAGTGGAACAGTGGTAATGACTCGGGAACTCAACAAGGGAGTACACCACAGAAGAAGCCAACATGTGTAAAGTGTGGAAGAAATCACTCTGGGGAGTGTATGAAGGGGAAGAGTGTATGTTATAACTGCGGCCAAGAAGGACATCGAATTATCCTAAACCAAATATGGGAGGTTGCTTTTTCTTGTGGGGGAATGGGACATCGATTTAAGGATTGCCCATTTAAGAGGAATACTGATGGAGGAAGTGGAAACAGAAGCAGTACCCCAAAGTTAACAATTGGTGGGCCAACGCAGCAGAGCAAGCCAACAGCCCGAACTTTTAACATGACTGTGCAAGACGCAGTTGCATCAAAGAAGGTGGTGTCAGGTAAAATTCCGATCAATAATATAAATGCATATATATTGTTTGATTCGGGAGCTACCTGTTCATTTGTGTCTGAGGAATTTGCTAGAAGATTAAACTTACCCTGTGAAAAGTTAAAGAACCCTATGAACATAGAAGTTGCAAATAAAGAAGTGATCCCTGTAGAATTTATCCATAACAACTGTGGTGTGGAAATATGGGACGTAAGTTAAGCGTGAATTTGATTCTGATACACTTAAGGGAATTTGATGTTATCCTAGGGATGGATTGGTTGTTTAACCACGAGGCAGTTATAGATTTCCAGAAGAAGAGTATACGCCTTAAGACACCAAATAAGTCTAAGGTTGTATTTTATGGTAGCAAGTCGCCAAGACAAACGAGTTGTCTGACGATGATGCAGGCCAGGAGGATGTTACGAAAAGGATGTGAAGATTATTTGGCTCATGTAGTGGATACACGGGTTGTGAATTCGGACATGGGGCAGATACCTATACTTAATGAGTTTGGGGATGTCTTTCTAGAAGAACTTTCGGGACTTCTGCCAGACAGAGAGATAGAGTTTGTGATTGATTTAGTACCGGGGACAAGGCCGATATCAAAAGCACCGTATCGAATGGCTCCGGTAGAAATGAAAGAATTGATGATCCAGCTACAATAGTTGTTGGACAAGAAGTACATCTAACTGAGTGTATCTCCGTGGAGAGCACCTGTGTTGTTTGTAAAGAAGAAAGATGGTTCGATGAGGCTGTGTATAGATTATAGAAAGTTGAATAAGGTGACAATCAAGAACAAATATCCGTTACGAAGAATAAGACGATCTATTTGATCAACTTAAAGGAGCGAGATATTTTTCTAAGATTAACTTAAGGACTAGTTACCATCAGTTGAAAGTGAGGACGGAGGATGTACCAAAGACAGCGTTTAGAACTCGTTACGGCCATTATGAGTTCCTAGTGATATCGTTTGGACTGGCGAACGCACCAGCTACTTTTATGGACTTGATGAATAGAGTGTTTAAACCGTACTTAGATAAGTTTGTGGTTGTGTTCATTGATGATATTCTGGTATATTCAAAGACTGAGGAGGAGCATGCCGAACATTTATGGATAGTATTGGAGACGTAAAGAAAGGAGAAGCTATATGCGAAATTTTCAAAATGTGAGTTCTGGTTGAAGAGGGTTCAATTTTTGGTACATGTTATCGACAACAAGGGAATTTCTGTTGATCCAGCGAAAGTAGAAGCAGTGAAAAATTGGGGACAACCGAAGACACCGACAGAGATCAGAAGTTTTTTTGGGATTGGCAGAATATTATCGGAGATTTATTCAGGATTTCTCGAAGATAGAGACACCATTGACTAATCTGACGAGGAAGACTGTTAAGTGTGTGTGGACAGAGAAGTGTGAACAGAGGTTTCAGGAATTGAAGAAAAGATTAAGTGAAGCACCTGTGTTGTCTTTACCAGATAGTACGGGGGGGTTTTACAGTGTATAGGGACTAGGTTGCATATTAATGCAGAATGGTAAAGTCATTGCGTACATATCACGATAATTAAAGGACTATTGTGACGCCCCCAAATTCAGACCGTCACTGATCTTGAATTCGGTTCATCACGTACTAATTCTAATAACAACTAAAATCTCAAACAATGGAATAATAGAATAATTTACATTAATATAACATAAATATTCTCGTCCCAAGTCTCGAAACTATTACTAATACACTTCATAACTTAAACCAAACATATCTTAATACATAACATTAAATAAGTCTTAATACAACATAACGGAAACATCCTAATATAGAAAAGCACAGCTACTCCATAGGCTTGCCTTCGTATTTGTCCTGTCCTGGGGTTCCACCTTGCCCTGCCCTAACTGAAATGTTTATGGGAAGCAAGAGTGAGCAACAAATTTGCTCAGCAAGTAATATGCCAATAAATGTGAACAAGAATATATACAGTTCTAAATCTCAAGGGTAAAACGGTAATTAATCATTCAGGATTTCAAATAAGAATGTTGTGAACAAAATAAATAGCAATGACTTCCAAATCTATTCTGTGAAGTTAAATAAGGACTACTACGGGTCTAGAAGTTATTAAAGGATTCAAAAGTTTCAACAATTTCAAGTGAATGAATAGATATCACTAAGTGTCGCTATAGACCAAGGATTTATAAAAGAATCCAAAGAATTCAAAGTTTCAAGTAAATAAATACTAGATACTGAGTGGTCGCTAAGAACCACGAACTTCTACTAGAATCACCAAAAATATTTTTGGTAACCTAAACAAGTACAATTAGGGGATCAGCCTATCGTACCTGGAGTTATGCATAACCTACCACACCACTGTCGGCACCCCGACTATATAGTTCCCCTTTTTACAAGGGTTGTTCAACTCAGTCAATTTATAGGAGTTCGCACCATGGTAATTGGTGTGGATTGCTTTCCAATTCATGATGTTGGTCTAGCCGAATTAAATGGCGTAGACAATTTTAACAATGTATATAAGAATAATTTATGAGTTCAATACTCGCAACAATAATTCGAAAAATATAATCGTGATTTAAATCAAACTATGAAACATAAGTTTGGAAGGCAAGAATTATTCTAGCACCTATGTACTAGTACGACCAAAATTAGTACAAGCTCGAATATGTTTTCAATGAACAGTATGAATCAAATACTTGCTCAATAAAAAAGTAGTCAGATACTTGCAATTAATATACAAGAATGGTTTCAAGGAAACTTGCACAATAAAATAGTATAAGTTAGGGAACTTGCTTACGACGTTCCTCGAATAAGTAAGCACAAGGATTGGATACTTACAACACAATAAAAGTAGGGTTCAGATACTTGCACTATAAATGAGTGTCAGTCAGGAAACTTGCCTTATGCGTAGTTTATCCTCGTTAAATAAATCAACACTTTCGAATTCCTATCGTAATATAGTTACGTATATATATATATATAGTTACGTATATATATATATATATATATATATATATATATATATCCATTAGTCATACAGTTTAACATTATACTTTATCTCATATATACCATCCACATATAAGTTAAATCTTTAACCTTACTATACAGTCATATATAGTATCATATTTAATTCACAAGTCTTGACTAATATACCTTTATCCTCAACATTCTTTTTTTTGAGTTTAAACACATTCTCATATCATATAAGATCGCAAGAATTAGCAAACATGCTCTCATATTATTAATATCACATAAGACCATTATTAATACTAAATGTATTTTATTTTAGCAAGTTATGGCATTCTCATAAGTTAACCGTCAAAATCGGGTTCAAGTAACATCATATAATATCACGTAGCATGTATACATGTTTAAAGGATACTTTTATGTGTATACAACCTTTCCTTGTTCCAATCATACATGCAATAGATTCTAAGTTAACACTTTCAATAATTTAAAGCCATTCAAGGTCATGGAATTCACAAGGCCTATCATGCTAGCTCTTTAAACACATAAGGTATTCATATACTTTGCATTAGGTATACTTATGAGTATTCATATTTTATACATGTCACTATTACAGTTATTAGTTGAAAACATGCTTCGTTTACGCTAAATTTTAATCATGACATCTAGCATGGTATATATACATTTATGATACATAAGTGGATCTACGAGTATTATCTCATATATCCGTAAACTCTAGAATACAAACTTGCAATAACATGTTAAGGTTCTCAATCAAAACTTATATTTTTATTAGTAAGGCTTACTAACATGTTCGTGTTACATCATGAAATCCGTATACATAAGTCAACAGGTCCAATATGCATTTCAAGGTTATATAAACATGCTCGAAAAATCAGAATGTATATATGGTCTTTTCATGTCAATATCAACCTTCAAAACTTGCATTTTTGTTAGAAATGTTTGCTAGTGAGGTCTAACATGCTCTTGTCATACTATGAACTATATATACATAAGTTATTATGTCTTTTATGCATCTTTACCTCAACTATTATGCCTCGAAAATCAGAATATCAATGTGTTACACACATGTCAAAAGTTCGTTTGTAAAACTTACATTTCCGTTACAAATGAGGTTTGCACGTTCGTATTTCGTTATGAAACTTATCTACGCAAGTCAACATACAAATCATGTGTTTCTAGGTCATACAAACATGTATCAAAATTAGAATATAATCATGCTTCGTATACGTTGACGTTCGTCCATTAAACTTTAAGTTTACGTCAACACTATATGTCGTTTCATAATTCTTGCATGCAATCATAGCCAAATCATGTTTATGTTATCTCCATATACTTATATAAGTAGGTCAAACCCATTAGCATGCTTGTCTTAATTCCTTTCAATATCTATCACTTAGCAGACATCAAGCAGGAACATAATCTGCAGAAACTGGGATCAGGGACCGGCGCAGCTGCGCAGGGCCTTGGCCAACAACACACAAGTCTGGTACTGGCGCAGCTGCGCAGCATCCCAGTATAACCAGGGCGCAGCTGCGCCGTTGCCTGGACCGAGTTGATTGCTTCTGCTTCGGCAGAAGCTAAGCCAAATCTCAATTCTTTCTACGAATTTGATTATAATCGTGCCACATTTTAGTTTAAACATACCACTAACTCAGATAATAGCTAACAAACATAATCCAATCAACTTATCACATTATTCAAGCTTAATTCAAGAATTAAAGTTTTGACAAAAAACATGAATTGAAGAAATAAAATTGTAGTATACCTTTGTAATGCAAAGTATGTTTGCTGGAATCGAAGCTTCTTCCTCTGTAATTATCTAACAACTCACAATACACTCTCAATTCTTACTTAGAATTTCTCAGCAAATAAATTTGTGAAGGAGGGGGCTTAATTTATAGAACAAACAATAACCAGACAATGATTTTCTCTCCCAAACCAAACCAACGGATTGAAGGATTGCATGAAGGTTATGGAGTGGTAGGTAATTAGTTGGTAGAACCTATCATGATTTCCACTCCCCCATTGATCATGAGCTAGAATTTGCTGAGTTTGAGGGAATAGGGAATAGGCTAGCTTGGAGTATATCACGTGAAGAGAATGTGACTGTTATTTTAGGACAAGCCAATTAGAAGCTCAGCAACTTGGCAACCATGCAATACAAAATACTTAGTTTCATGATATATACACTTAGGTTATACTTTAGTTAGAGTCACAATGTAATCCTAATGAATTCACATAATGTAGTAAATGCAATTTGAACACATATAATCCATGTACATTTTATCTCACCGGTATAATTTACTAGGATATAATCACCTCACATTATCACCTTTATTTAATTCTATTATTCCATTATATATATAATTAATCATCGATTATTATTTATATTCACGATACATTATTTTAATGTCCACACACTCACATAGTCACATAGGCATTATCATGTAACTTAGTAAATCTTACTATATGGTTTCTATATAATATAGTCACACCGCACTTTAAACTTTATATATTATATAGTTAATTGCTATACGCTATACATTTAAGTCGCATGCTTGCACATAGAAGTAAATAATTTATTTATCTTATCCATTAATTAATAATATTAATTAATCCATTTCTCGTAATTATTAATAACACTTAATTCATGATCATAGGATTAATTATCACATTAACAAATATAAATCTTAGCATATTTATAAACAGGTTGTTTATTATTATTTCCTCGCTTGAAAAAATGATAATTAACATATTATTAATCGCTACTAACATTCCATAACAATTAGTTAATATTCAACAATAACAATTAACAGTTACTATAGATTAATTGTTCACTTATTAAGTCCTTCTTCAATTAATATCATCAGTAATATTCTTTATCACTATGCCACACAAGGCTTTCACGAGTTTATTATAAACTCCGCATTTTCCGCAATTATTATAATTACTTAATTTAATATAATTGAGTTAACTCACAAAATTATTTATATTCAAATAAATTATCATTTCCATTAATATCTTTATTTATTCTTTAACAGGTTATTATTCTTAACAATATTATTTTAACTATAACATGTATTGCACACAACAAATAATTAAATAAATATAACTCTTATTATATTTATCAATTATTTACTCATAAATATTTTGTTACTCACAATAACATATTAATAATTACCCATTAATAGGCTATCACTAACAACAATTAATTAACAATGTAATATTAATTAATCCTTCACTTATCGATTTCTCTCTTAAATTAATTAAATCATCATCTTTTCCATTCTCATGCCACACAAGGCATTCTACGAGTCGCAATTCTTCATATTTCCTCAATTATTATAAATTTAATTTAATATAATCGAATTACTTTTCTCATAACTCATAAACACTTATATTTTAATAAGTAATCATTTTCTTATTATAAAATAAAAAAAATTTATTCATGAAATTCACGGTTCTTACATCTTCGCCCCTTTATAAAAATTCCGTCCTCGAAATTGGTACAAGGTTACACAAATAGATGGGAATAGTCCCTCGTCGCCCTATCTTCTAATTCCCTCGTGGCCTTCTTGGCATCGTGGTTTCGCTAATGCGCTATCACAGAAAATATAATTTTATTTCTTAAGATCTGTTCTTTTCTATCTAGTATTTCGACAGGAATTCTTCATCTGTCAGATTCTTCCCTACTTGAATGGGCTCATAGGGTATCACACACTTATAATTAGGCTTATATGATCGTAAGACAGAAACATGAAACATACTGTGGATATGTTCCAGTTCAAGAGGTAAGGCTACCTCGTACGCCACTTTGCCTACTCTCTTCAATACTTCAAAAGGTTTCACGAACCTCAGACTCAATTCTTCTTTCTTACCTAATCTTATCTTCCCTTCATAGGGAAACATTTAAGAAATACAAAACTACCGTCTTCAAAATCTTGATTATAACGATGCCAATCTGCGTATTTCCCATGTTGATCTTGAGCTGCTACTAATCTGGCTCTTTTTGTCTTCACATCGTTTGCCATTCGTCGTACTAAATCTGGTCCCAATCGAAGTCGTCGTTCTCTGACCTCATTCCAGCATAGCGGTGTTCTGCACTTTCTTCTGTGGAGAGCTTTGTACGATGGTTTATCGATATTCGTATAATAATTATTACTATAAGCGAATTCTACTAAGGGTAAGTGATCTTCCAAGTTTATCGTTGAAATCCATTACGCAAGCTTTTTCAAAAATTTGAAGTGGAGCGCGAGTCTCGATCAAAAATTATTAACACTGATATTTCGTGTCGCTAAACGATTTCCTTTACGCATAATTTCGCTAACTGATTTAAATTGAATCGAATATCTATAGGTAGAAAGCGCATTGTCTTCTTTAATCGGTCGATGCATTCTACAACTTCTCGTCTCATATTGACCACCAATAGTGTCTTCGAAGATCCTGGTACGTTTTCGTGCTTCCTGGGTAAACAAAATATGTCCAACTATATGCCTCATGAAAATTCTTATCTCGCAATTTTAGTTACGGTTGACTCTCACGCTCGATCTACAATTCTCAAGATACCATTATTATTTCTTCTGAACTTTTTCTCTTTATCTTCTCGCACTTTTTGTCTTTATCTTGTTATCCCTTCACTCTATCCAACAACGCTAGACAAACCTCCGTTATAAACTTCCCTTTGGACTCTCTGGGTCCCTTCACTTCTATTTCCAATCTCTTCATCTTCCTGATTAGTTCCTCTCGAGTTATCAACTTGAATAATTTTTCCATTCCCTTTTCCTACTTAGCATATCGACTACTACGTTTGCCTCTTCCAGGTAATAGAGAATTTCGCAATGGTAGTCTTCGTCTGCTCCCAATTACTTACCGCCTTCAACTCTGCCGGATCTGACGTGCCCTAAAACTAACCTTCTCCTTGACTCACAACACTGGTGCTCCTTAAGGGAAAACACACTCGACTGAATATATCCCTTTATCTAACATTTCTCGCAATTGTATTAATAATTCTTCATTTCTACCGGTGCCATAAGATAGGTACTTTCTAAATCAGTGCAGTCTCCGATACTAAATCTATTACGACTTGTTTTCTCTTTCTGGCGGAAGGCCGGGCAGATCTCCTGGAATACATTTTGAAATTCTGGTTCTACTAATACATTATTTATTTCTACTTCCGTTCTCTTAGTATCTATAATAAAAGTGAAACAATTTATACCAACTTTTCTTAACAATATCTTAGCCTGCATCATCGTAAGGCAACACAATTGCTTAAATGACGAGCTACCATAAAACACTTCCTTAGACCAGTTTGGAGTCTAAAGGTTCACATTTTTCTTCTAAAAGTCAATTATCGTAGTATGGTTATATAATCAGTCCATTTTTAGCATCCCATCACACTTTCCAAATTTTATCGGAATCCAGTCTATGCTTAGCTTACGTTCCCTAATTTATACGCAATAATATCGACAAACGAATTTCTACGGAAATTACTTCCTTATTCGCAACTTCTACGTTTAAAGGATCTTCTAATCGTTCTTGGGGTAACTTAGTCGTCTCATAGTTCTTCAGATGCAAAAGGGAAAGATAGCACTCGGATTAGATAATATATACGCATTTATATTATAGATTAAAACAGTACCTGACATCACGACTTGGAACGCCACTACATCATGTATCATAACGTTAGTCGTACTTGGCATTGGTTCACTCGATTGAGCTAGTTCGATTATTGCCGACTTCCCGCTATGGCTTCCTTTGTTGCTGTCTTCTTCCTTCCTTCCTTTCTTTGGGCAGTTCTTAACCTGATGATCTGTTGACTTACAAGCAAAGCATCCTCTAATCTTCTTCGGGTTTGGGCAATTCGGGGAAATATGCCCTTCCTGGCCGCAGTTATAGCAAACGCCTCGTCCCTTCCAGCACTCTCCTTGACGACTCTTTCCATATTTTGGGCAAACCTTGTTCTTTTTTTTGAGTCCTTCTTGGTGACTTCCCCTCGGATTGTTGTTGATGTTGTTGTTGTCCCGTCTTCTTTTGTTTTCGTTTCCCTTCTCGTTCGTTTCCTTCTTCCGATAACGTATTTGACGTTTTTCAGATCCATACGCAAAACAATCTATGGTTTTCTCCTCCCTAGGACAGTTAAGAGAAATATGACCCTTCACACCGCACTTATAACATACATGTTTTCCTTTCAAACATGCTCACATGTGGTTCTTTCCACATTCCTTACAGGCTTCTATCTTCTTCTTCCATAGTTATTCTTCTCCTCGTACATACTTATTCTCATTCCACTTCCTCTTGAAATTCTTACTGATACCACTACTACTCTCTTCCATCCTACCTTCGTTCGCTTTCTTTGAATTATTAACCTCTCTTTCTTTAGTCAAATTAGTATCTTTTCCTACCTCAGAAGTTTTCGTCTGTCTCTTCTTATAATCATTGATTCCTTCTTCAAAAGCATTTACTATAAGGTCTACTAATTGTTGTAAGGGTTCTTAATTCAGTTCCCTATCTCCATTCTCCGTTGCTTGACGAGTCTCTCCTCCTTGAGGTATTGACATTTCTCTGCGTATAAATAAAATGGTATTATCATCTCTTTGTTAAACATCTAATACTTCTTAAGACGTATAAGTTTGTCTATTCTCCCTTGTTATTATATAACATAATCTGGTTACTACACGCATGTTTAATAAAAACATGCCACAAGAAAACATATCACATCGTATAGCATTCTGCTAGTCTCAATACATACCCCTCTCGGGTACCACTAAAGTTGGGGTTAGAAATATACTTCCCACATTATCCCTAAAATTGGGATCGATAACACTGTTTCACATCTATAAATATTTATCGTATCATTCGCAACACTTATTCCACTCTCTACCTACTACCTTCACTATGTCTATATCTGTTAGTTACTAAACTGAAGTTTTAGAACTTTGCCTTCCACTATTGTATCTTATTCTTCATCTTAAAGTAACTCACACATGCCTCAATCCTGAAAGAAAACTTTCACCGTGGATTTCTACTTGGATTTCGATTCCATCCCCTCCTAGGTTAAGGTTATTGCTGTAAAAGGCTTAACTTCAAGTGGTGTTGCGGACACCACATGTATATCACGTGGTTCCCCCTCCATGACCCTACTAGGTTTACCTATCTCTGACATCCATAATCACAAAACCAATAACTTTATTATCATCTTCGAATAAAATATAATTTCATTGTATAGAATGAAAATATATTTTATAACACTTCTAGCTTTCTAAGAAAACTCTACATGAGTTTTATCTCCTTTTATTCTCTAAATTCTTCTAAGGTTATATCCTAAGGACTCTCGCTCCTAAGGTTTATAACCTACAGCTTTGATACCAACCTGTAACGCCCCCAAATTCAGACCGTCACTAGTCTCGAATTCGGTTCATCACGTACTAATTCTAATAACAACTAAAATCTCAAACAATGGAATAACAGAATAATTTACATTGATATAACATAAATATTCTCTTCCCAAGCCTCAAAACTATTACTAATACACTTCATAACTTAAACCAAACAAATCTTAATACATAACATTAAATAAGTCTTAATACAACATAACGGAAACATCCTAATATAGAAAAGCACAGCTACTCCATAGCCTTGCCTTCGCATTTGTCCTGTCCTGGGTTCCACCTTGCCCTGCCCTAACTGAAATGTTTATGAAAAGCAAGAGTGAGCAACAAATTTGCTTAGCAAGTAATATGCCAATAAATGTGAACAGGAATATATACAGTTCTAAATCTCAAGGGTAAAACAGTAATTAATCGCTCAGGATTTCAAATAAGAATGTTGTGAACAAAATAAATAGCAATGACTTCCAAATCTATTCTGTGAAGTTGAATAAGGACTACTACGGGTCGAGAAGTTATTAAAGGATTCAAAAGTTTCAATAATTTCAAGTGAATGAATAGATATCACTAAGTGTCGCTGTGGACCAAGGATTTATAAAAGAATCCAAATAATTCAAACTTTCAAGTAAATAAATACTAGATACTGAGTGGTCGCTAAGAACCACGAACTTCTACTAGAATCACCAAAAATATTTCTGGTAACCCAAACAAGTACAATTAGGGGATCAGCCTATCGTACCTGGAGTTATGCATAACCTACCACACCACTGTCGGCACCCCGACTATATAGTTCCTCTTTTTACAAGGGTTGTTCAACTCAGTCAATTTATAGGAGTCCGCACCATGGTAATTGGTGTGGATTGATTTCTAATTCATGATATTGGTCTAGCCGAATTAAATGGCGTAGACAATTTTAACAATGTATATAAGAACAATTTATGAGTTCAATACTCGCAACAAAAATTCGAAAAATATAATCGTGATTTAAATCAAACTATGAAACATAAGTTTGTAAGGCAAAAATTATTCTAGCACCTATTTACTCGTACGACCAAAGTTAGTACAAGCTCGAATATATTTTCAATGAACAGTATGAATCAAATACTTGCTCAATAAAAGAGTAGTCAGATACTTGCAATAAATATACAAGAACGGTTTCAAGGAAACTTGCACAATGAAAGAGTATAAGTTAGGGAACTTGCTTACGACATTCCTCGAATAAGTAACCACAAGGATAGGATACTTGCAACACAATAAAAGTAGGGTTCAGATACTTGCACTATAAATGAGTGTAAGTCAGGAAACTTGCCTTATGCGTAGTTTATCCTCGTTAAATAAATTAACACTTTCGAATTCCTATCGTAATATAGTTACGTATATATATATATATATATATATATATATATATATATATATATATATATATATATATATATATGATATCCATTAGTCATACAGTTTAACGTTATACTTTATCTCATATTTACCATCCACATATAAGTTAAATCTTTAACCTTACAATACAGTCATATATAGTATCATATTTAATTCACAAGTCTTGAGTAATAGACCTTTATCCTCAACGTTCTTTTTTTTTGAGTTTAAACACATTCTCATATCATATAAGATCGTAACAATTAGCAAGCATGCTCTCATATTATTAATATGACATAAGACCATTATTAATACTAAATGTATTTTATTTTAGCAAGTTGTGGCATTCTCATAAGTTAACCGTCAAAATCGGGTTCAAGTAACATCATATAATATCACGTAGCATGTATACATGTTTAAAGGATACTTTTATGTGTATACAACCTTTCCTTGTTCCAATCATACATGCAATAGATTCTAAGTTAACACTTTCAATAATTTAAAGCCATTCAAGGTCATGGAATTCACAAGGCCTATCATGCTCGCTCTTTAAACACATAAGGTATTCATATACTTTGCATTAGGCATACTTATGAGTATTCACATTTCATACATGTAACTATTACAGTTATTAGTTGAAAACATGCTTCGTTTACGCTAAATTTTAATCATGACATCTAGCATGGTATATATACATTTATGATACATGAGTGGATCTACGAGTATTATCTTATATGTCCATAAACTCCAGAATATGAAACTTGCAATAACATGTTAAGGTTCTCAATCAGAACTTATATTTTTATTAGTAAGGCTTACTAACATGTTCGTGTTACATCATGAAATCCGTATACATAAGTCAACAGGTCCAATATGGATTTCAAGGTTATATAAACATGCCCGAAAAATCAGAATGTATATATGGTCTTTTCATGTCAATATCAACCTTCAAAACTTGCATTTTTGTTAGAAATGTTTGCTAGTGAGGTCTAACATGCTCTTGTCATACTATGAACTATATATACATAAGTTATTATGTCTTTCATGCATCTTTACCTTAACTATTATGCCTCGAAAATCAGAATATCAATGTGTTACACACATGTCAAAAGTTTGTTTGTAAAACTTACATTTCCGTTACTAATGAGGTTTGCACGTTCGTATTTCGTTATGAAACTTATCTATGCAAGTGAACATACAAATCATGTGTTTCTAGGTCATACAAACATGTATCAAAATCAGAATATAATCATGCTTCGTATACGTTGACGTTCGTCCATTAAACTTTAAGTTTACTTCAACACTATATGTCGTTTCATAATTCTTGCATGCAATCATAGCCAAATCATGTTTATGTTATCTCCATATACTCATATAAGTAGGTCAAACCCATTAGCAAGCTTGTCCTAATTCCTTTCAATATCTATCACTTAGCAGACATCAAGCAGGAACAAAATTTGCAGAAACTGGGATCAGGGACCGGCGCAGCTGCGCAGCTCCCCAGTTCAAAACTGGCGCAGCTACGCAGGGCCTTGGCCAACAACACGCAAGTTTTGTACTGGCGCTGCTGCGCAGCACCCCAATATAACCAGGGCGCAGCTGCGCCGTTGCCTGGATCGTGTTGATTGCTTCTGCTTCGGCAGAAGCTAAGCCAAATCTCAATTCTTTCTACGAATTTGATTATAATCATGCCACATTGTAGTTTAAACATACCACTAACTCAGGTAATAGCTAACAAACATAATCCAATCAAATTATCACATTATTCAAGCTTAATTCAAGAATCAAAGTTTTGATAGAAAACAAGAATTGAAGAAATTAAATTGTAGTATACCTTTGTAATGCAAAGTATGTTTGCTGGAATCGAAGCTTCTTCCTCTATAATTATCTAACAACTCACAATACACTCTCAATTCTTACTTAGAATTTCTCAGCAAATGAATTTGTGAAGGAGGGGGCTTAATTTATAGAACAAACAATAACCAGACAATGATTTTCTCTCCCAAACCAAACCAACGGATTGAAGGATTGCATGAAGGTTATAGAGTGGTAGGTAATTAGTTGGTAGAACCCATCATGTTTCCCACTCCCCCATTGATCATGAGCTAGAATTTGCTGAGTTTGAGGGAATAGGGAATAGGCTAGCTTGGAGTATATCACGTGAAGAGAATGTGACTATTATTTTAGGACAAGCCAATTAGAAGCTCAGCAACTTGGCAACCATGCAATACAACATACTTAGTTTCATGATATACACACTTAGGTTATACTTTAGTTAAAGTCACAATGTAATCCTAATGAATTCACATAATGTAGTAAATGCAATTTGAACACATATAATCCATGTACATTTTATCTCACCCGTATAATTTACTCGGATATAATCACCTCATATTATCTCCTTTATTTAATTCTATTATTCCATTATATATATAATTAATCATCGATTATTATTTATATTCATGATACATTATTTTAATATCCACACACTCACATAGTCACATAGGCATTGTCATGTAACTTAGTAAATCTTACTATATGGTTTCTATATAATATAGTCACACCGCACTTTAAACTTTATATATTATATAGTTAATTACTGTACGCTATACATTTAATTCGCATGCTTGCACATAGAAGTAAATAATTTACTTATCTTATCCATTAATTAATAATATTAATTAATCCATTCCTCGTAATTGTTAATAACACTTAATTCAGAATCATAGGATTAAATATCACATTAACAAATATAAATCTCAGCATATTTATAAACAGGTGGTTTATTATTATTTCCTCACTTGAAATATTAATAATTAACATATTATTAATCGCTACTAACATTCCATAACAATTAGTTAAATATTCAACAATAACAATTAACAGTTACTATAGATTAATTGTTCACTTATTAAGTCCTTCAATTAATATCATCAGTAATATTCTTCATCACTATGCCACATAAGGCTTTCATGAGTTTATTATAAACTCTGCATTTTCTGCAATTATTATAATTACTTAATTTAATATAATTGAGCTAACTCACAAATTTTTTATATTCAAATAAATTATCATTTCCATTAATATCTTTATTTATTCTTTAACAGGTTATTATTCTTAACAACATTATTTTAACTATAACATGTATTGCACACAACAAATAATTAAATAAATATAACTCTTATTATATTCATCAATTATTTACTCATAAATGTTTTGTTACTCACAATAACATATTAATAATTAACCATTAATAGGTTATCACTAACAACAATTAATTAACAATGTAATATTAATTAATCCTTCACTTATCGATTTCCCTCTTAAATTAATTAAATCATCATCTTTTCCATTCTCATGCCACACTAGGCATTCTACGAGTCGCAATTCTCCATATTTTCTCAATTATTATAAATTCAATTTAATATAATCGAATTACTTTTCTCATAACTCATAAACACTTATATTCTAATAAGTATTCATTTTCTTATTATAAAATAAAAAACAATTATTCATGAAATTCACGGTTCTTACAACTATGAGCACTGATATCCTACCCATGACCTGGAATTGGCTGCGGTAGTGTTTGCCCTTAAGATTTGGAGACATTATCTCTACGGAGAAAGGTGTGAGATATACACAGACCACAAAAGTCTGAAGTATATCTTTACACAAAAATAGTTAAATATGAGGCAGAGGAGATGGTTAGAATTGATCAAGGACTATGATTGTGATATTCTATATCATCCAAGGAAGGCCAATGTAGTGGCAGATGCTTTAAGCAGAAAGAGCCGAGAAAAGTTGTTCATATTGACCAACCAAGAAGAATTAGTCAGGGAAATGGAGAAAATGATGTTGGAGATGAAAAATCCAAAGAATTTGGATAAAGTAATAGAAATGGAAGCAAGTCTGACTTTACTCGAAAAGGTGAAGGAGGCCTAAGAAAATGATGAAGAATGCGGTAACCTCACAAAATGATTAGCTGAAGGCGAAAAGTCGAATTATAAAATTGACGACACTGGATTATTGAGATTTGAAGGAAGAATTTGGGTACTCGCAGTACCCGAGTTAAGAGAGGAGATTTTGTAAGAGGCCCATACTACGAGATATTCAATACACCCAGGAAGCACGAAGATGTATCAAGATTTGCGTCAACGTTATTGGTGGCCTAACATAAAGAGAGAGGTTGCAGAATGCGTCAGCAGATGTTTAACTTGTCAAAGAGTTAAGACAGAGCATCAACGACCAAGCGGACTATTACAACCATTGGAAATTCTGGAATGGAAATGGGAGCACATCACGATGGATTTTGTGGTAGGACTTCCAGCGACACAGAAAGGTTCTGACGCCATATGGGTGATTGTCGATCGTCTTACAAAGTCAGCACACTTTTTGCCGATCAGGATCAGGTATACTTTATATCAGTTAGCCAAGTTGAATATCAAAGAAAATAATTTTGAGACATGGAGTGCCGGTATCAATTGTGTCTGATAGAGATCCACGCTTCACGTCTAACTTTTGGAGGAGTCTTCAAGAAAGAATGGGGATACAGCTAAGGTTATGTACCGCGTATCATCCACAGACAGACGGGCAAAGCGATAGAACGATTCAAATACTAGAAGACATGCTCAGAGCCTGTGTGATGGACTTCAAAGGAAGCTGGGAAGATCATCTTCCATTGGTAGAGTTTGCGTATAATAATAGTTATCATGCAAGCATTGGAATGCTGTCGTACGAAGCCCTGTATGGAAGAAACTGTAGAACACCCTTATGTTGGGACGAGGTAGGTGAACGTCGACTGTTGGGCCCAGAATTGGTACAGCAGACCGTGGAGATCATCAAGGTGATAAGAGCTCGACTAGTTGCAGCTCAGGATCGACAAAAGAAGTACGTAGATATTCATCGTAAGAAAAGAGACTTTGAAGTGGGAAGTTATGCATTTCGGAAAGTATCTCCCTGGAAGGGAAAGATAAGATTTGGGAAAAAAGGTAAATTGAGTCTGAGATTTATTGGACCGTTCGAGATATTGAAGAAAATAACTGAAGTGGCGTACGAGGTAGCTCTACCTCCTGAACTGGAACATATTCATAACGTGTTTCATGTGTCAGTGTTGCGACCATATAAACCTGATAACAAGCATGTGATATCGTACGAGCCAATTCAAGTCGAGAAGGACTTATCATATGAAGAAATTCCTACCGAAATTTTAGATAAGAAAGAGTAGAAGTTAAGAACTAAGGTTATACATTCTGTCAAAGTTCTATGGAGGAACCACAATGCTGAAGAAGGTACGCGGGAACTCGAGGAAAAGATGAGGGAGAATTATCCGAATCTTTTTGAGTAACCTTATATGAAATTCCAGGGATGAAATTCTTATAAGGAGGGGAGAATGTAATAACCAAAAATTTCAAGTCATATTATAAATAGATATATTAATTAAATATTAATAATATTGAAAACTTTGTGTAATATGGTGATTGAATAAGTGATTATGTAACAAGTGTGTTATGAGTATTTTTATAGGAAGTCCCACTAATGAAATAATTAAATTAGTGGACTAACCTAAGTATTCTAATAATCAAGGAAATTGATTAAGATGATGAACCATAATTAAAAATTCAATTTACTTGTATATGGCAAGTCTAATTGGGTTATGTAAATATAGTATTATTATTGATTTATAGGAATGTGTAATAGTCCAAGTAGTATATAATACTAGTGGACTAGCCCAATTGGATTAATAATCAAGCCCACTTATTTTATTGGAGGTGGACTTGAATGTCATTAGGTAAATTAATTAACTTAGCCCAACATGTAAAAAAATAAATAGTAGCCTAAGTATGGTATAAATAAAATTGACTACTAGTGGCCCAAATTAATTATATGAGCCCAAACATTAATTAATGAGGCCCAAATCTTGATCCATGGAGGGAGGGAATTTTTAGTCATTAGAGTAAGTAAATAATACAAGAAAAATAAATCTATAATGGGAGAAAAAGAGGGATATGGCTGGCCCCTTAGGGGTATTATGGGGAGAGATAGCAACATTATTTAGCTTGTCCAAAATCTTGGTTAAAATCTACCAAATCTACTAACTAAGCCTTATGTGTCACTCTCATAGCATATCCAACACTTATGGTTAAGTGTGCAAGCAACCATGATAATGCTTAAGAGAGAGAAGTAGTGGAGGATAGAATACTTACACATTTAATCATACTTACTTCATTTTATTCCTTTCACTTCCAAGCTACTTAGCAAAAGAAAAAGAAAAAAATAGAGAGAGCAAGAGAGAGAGGAAAATTCGGCCAAGAGGGGGTCTAAAGAGGAGAGCCTTGGATCTTCATGCATCCTAAATACTTAAGCTACTTTGGAAGAATAAGAAGAATAGCAAGAAAAACAAGGTAATGATTCTAAAAATTTTCAAGTTTAGTCACTTATTTTATTAGATTTTGATGAAACAAGAAGCCTTATGTTTGATCTTTAAAAAACTCTTCATCTATATGAATATGAGTGTTTTATATGAGGATCAAAATATTTTTAAAGTTGAAGGTTAGACCCAAAAAGAGAAAAGAGAAATTTGTATAAAATGGGTAAAGAAAAATCTTATTCATGCATGCTCTGTGTATGTTATGTTAGATTTTTGGGATTTATGCTGTATATGGTTAATATCATATTAGAATGCTAGATCTTGAGTTTAATAAGTTAAAATTGTGGATTTGTATGAGTTTATATGAAAACGTTTGGAAAAAGGAAGTTATATGGATTGTTAAAAAAAATTTTACTTAACTAGTGTGCTGTACCATGTGCATGTTGAAATCTGCAAGTGATATTTGAGATTTTTTTTCTTGGTATGCTAGATACATGAGTTAAGGGCAAAAACCCTTTGGAATCACTCAAATATATTTAAAAATGAGCAAGTTATGAATTTAATCCCAAACTACCCAACTGTTGGAATTATGCTACTGATCAGCCACTTCTGGGCTATTTTCGGTAACCAAAAGAGACTCAAATTTGGTGTTTGATATATGAAAATTGTAGCTCGGGAAAACACGAATCCAACGATATCAATTGGACCTAAATCGGAGTTATATATTTTCGTGTCTGAAGGTTTTAGTGAAGGACCCCAAATCTGAAAAAATGAACCAACTATTGAAAACGTCCTTTCTGATCAGTCACTTTAACACCGATTTCTGGGATCTAGACAGATTAGAATTTAATTTTTGATAAATGAAAACTATAGTTCAAAAAGATACGAATCCAACGCCTCCAACGGAACCTAAATCCGAGTTGTAGATTTTGTTTTACAAGTGTTTCCGTAAAGGACCCCATATTTGAAATTTGGGCGAAAATTATAGTAAGAATAGAAATTGAACGGAAAATGAATAATAATAATAAATAACTTTTAAAACCACTAGTGGGTTAGTAAACTACTTACATAGAAAGTTAAATGTAATTAACTATTTAATTATTATTTAAATGATATTAAATAATAATTAAGTAGAGTTAGTGTTAATAAAATAATTATTTATTATTTGATTAAGATTAAATAATAATTAGAGTTAAACAATTAATTAATTATTATTTAATTAATATTAAAGAATTATTAAAGAATATTTAAGTAAGATTAAGTAATAATAAAGTAATTACTTACTTACATTAACATAAAAATTTATAATAAATAATTATTTATTATTTAATTAACATTAAATAATAAATAATAAATAAGAACAAGTAATAATTAATTATTCTTAATTTAATAAGAAAGAATAATTAAAGATTTATTAAGTGAATTAATTATTTATTATTTAATTAACATTAAATAATAAATATGGACAAATGCTAATTAATTATTCTTTAAATAATAATAAGGAATAATTAAAGACTAATGAAGTAAATAAAATAATTATTTATTGTTCAAGGATAAGGATTTAATTAATTATTATTAAAGATAAATAAAAATTTAATTATCCCTTATTTAATTAAAATTAAATAATGAGAAGCTATAATTGGCTATTATTTAATATTAAATAATAACTAAATGTAATTAATTAATTACTATTTAATTAATATGAAATAGTAATCAAACGAAGAGGGAGTTAACAATTAAAGAAAATTTAAATAACTCCTTAATTAAACAATTATAATAAATTGTTTAAGGATCTAAAAAGTATTTATCACCTAAGAAAAGCTTTATAAATTATTAAATCATTAACCTAAGATCAATTAAATATCTTATAGGATTAATGATAGTGCATTAAATATGTACTTTGTGATCGAATTATTTGTTAGATGATAGCACCAGTAAGTGTATAGATGAACAATTATACACAGTACTAATTGATAGATCTACATTATCAATGTTAGGTCATTCAAAGAGTTTTAATTAAAGCTAGCTAGCCGTAGCTCGTCGAACAGGCAAGTTCTCTAACTCAAACTCGAGTTGTTATTTTTCAAGAATGGTAGTGGATAATTATTATTGATTATTCCACATCTAAGTTTATTATTGAATATTTGCATTTATTTCAAGTTTCCTAAACTCGAGTAATTACTTTCAAAGCATGTTAGTGGATAATTATTGTTGATTATTCCACATCTTTAATGAATTATTGTAAATCGCAGTTTGTGCAATTGAATTATAGTTCTATTATTTATTGAACTGTAAATTGATTAAAGTTCTTTTATTCATGAACTGTTTATGAATGGATATATGCTAGTTGTATCAGCTAGATCAAGTATGGCTAAAATTTGTTAATTCAATTCGTTTTATGAATGCTGTTCTTAATCAATTAACTTGATAAGGACTCTTGACTGAGAAAAGAATATGTTATTAAAGCATTATATTGGAAAATAATTGTTGCTAGTCAATTAAGTGTTTATGCATAATACACCGGGTATGAAAGGTTGATCCCCTGATTACCAAATTCATTAAAAGGACCAGTTTAAATACTGACAACCTTAGCAAATGTTCATGGTCACTCTAGACCACTCAATATCTATTATTCAAATATTCGAATAATAACTTATTGAAATGTAATTCATGTTCTTCTACAATCAATTCCATTGTTGAACATTGAACGATAACTTTTTTTCTAATCATGATATATCTCCTTGTATATAAACTTCCTAAGCAAACTAGTTACTTACCCTTGTTATATCATGACGTTTATTTTAGCTAAGCCAGGACCGTCTAAGAAAGACAAAGGAAAGGGCAAGGTTCAAGAGTAGTTTGTTATGAACTAATTAAGTATTTGATGTAATTATTTAAGTAAATCTTTTGTAATAGTAAGGGTATGTTTATGTTAAGGTTATGAGACCATGGGATTATGATGTAGACTTTATTTTAATGAACAATGTATGTTTATTATTCCGCAATAGTTTATAGAATGCTTATAATGAGGATGTTTCGTGAGCACCGAACCCGAGGTTAGAGAACCCGGATTTGGGGGCGTCATAATCATTTAAATGTAACACGTACTTTTAAACTCAGACAATCATATAATCAAAATGTTGGATTTTAGAAATTTCAGCTTACTGTATTAACCAATTCGGTTTGCTACATTACCACATTATCATATAAACAGCTTACTCTCTTAATTTTCAAAAGTCATTTACTTAATCAAACATATATTCATATTCATTCAACCAGTTCATAGTACTCATATCATATAGCACATATTGTTATAAACATCTATCATCCTATGGTGACAACAAAAGTCGGGAATCCCTACTACAACTTATACAAAAGTTGGGTAATATATTACACACATATGTATATCATACACACATTTCCTACCATACGTAATCATATAATACTTATCCTACTTGTTTCCTACACCCTCCCTTGATCCTGGATAACTTTTCGCCTGGTGACCTTCTAACCCACATATAAAACATGCACCTTGCTTCGGATTGGGACAATGAGGAGAGATATGTCCCTCATGTCCACAATTATAGCATACATTTTTCCCTTTCCTGCATACTCCTTCATGCTTCCTTTTACAGTTTGTACAGTTTCCTATTTTTTTAAAGTTCCCTTGGTTATAATTAGAATTTCCTAGATCACGGTCATTCATCTTTCTTTTCCCCTTCTGGTTTGGAGCTGCACACTATCGACGTTTGTTTAAAAAATCCGCAGGTTGGGTCACAACCCGAATCTTTTAATCACTCTTCCTGAATTATCTCTACCCTTATTCTTTTTATTTAGGAAAAAGGTTTTGAAGGGTTTTTTAGGAAAAAGGCCAACATGTATCATGTCGATGATTTGAACGTTTTATAGAGTCGTCAGTTGGTAGATTTGAAAATGGTTGTACCAACTCAACCGAGTTTTGTTTGAAAGAGGCCCATTTGTTGGAGATTGTCGAAACTTGATCTTTGAAAACAAAGTTTGAGCTCGGGGCTTGGTTAAGTGTGGAAAAGGTGTTAGGCACCCCACAACTCCCGTGTAAACAAGGTACCACATCTTTTCAATATTTCCCTTAAAACTGGAATGCGTGAGTGAATGCTGTTTTGAAAATTGGGCCTATCGATTTGATTGATTGAAGTAGTGCTTTGCTTCGTTGAACCTATATACGAAGGGTTTGATTTAATTTGAAAATCAGTCTTTGATTTGATTTGCAAAAGCATTTAATTTGATTTTCTTCGAAAAGCTTTTCTTTTGATTAGATTGAAAATGATGTTTTGAAAGCTAGTTTATCAAACCCTTACGCTAGCATAGGAATTGAAGCATGTTGATACTTCCAATTTTATCTTTATAGCCTTAAGGCTGCATGTGGATGGTGATTTGCGGGGCTGCGAAGCATCCTCGACCACAGAAATAGACAAATATCGGTCTCCTCATGGGTATGAAAACCATCGGAGGGATGCTGACACGACAATTGACATTTTTTATTATATTGAGACCTTAAATCAGGATAACCATTTTAAGGTCTATTTACATGTACATTTTTACAGAAAAACTGGCAGGGTACATTTGTAAATCAAAGTTTGTCTATCGTGGGAATCAGATTCTGATCAGTTTTATCATGAATCCCACGATTCCTAGGCTCACATATGAGTAGCCAAAACCTTCATAGTTCAAATTTGTACAGAAACAGATAAATATCCTAATATTGCCAGAACCGAGGATTCATTCAGTAAATCCCGGTTCGCACGGCCGAAGCATCTCGTTCCCACTAGATAGCGATCTAAGGGACACAAGTTTGCTTTTGAAGCTGAAACTAGAAAGAAAATAAGATTTAAAAAAATCTCAGCCATTCTAGCTTCCCGGTTCAGTCTGGAGGTTTTGAACCGTTTAAAAACTAGAATTGGCGAGATTTAAATAACTCTAATTCTCCCACATATATGTCAGTGCCAATTCATATAAAATGAATATTTAAAGCAGCAGTTAAATAGAAAGCGAGTAAAGCAATATATATACAATTATATATAAAAGTTGTAAAGGACGATGGGTTTTCACGCCGGTTGATAAGTAGGTTTTATACCTACTTATTGAATATCAACTTGCTATGACTAATACTTAAACTCAAGTATTTTAGTGTCTTTTGATGTGTTTTATCTTTGTTTTGTAGATTTCAGTCAAGAAACTCAAATGGCAAGAAATGGCATTAAAATGGCATGGAATTGGCAAAAGGCAATGTGGAGAGCTTGAAAGAGGAAACAAAGGTGGACTTGGAATGGAAAGGGCATATGGCATGTGCAAAAAGGGCCTCAAAGCAGTAAGACGTGAAGGAGAAAGAAGCAACAAAGCAACAAGGAAATCAGCATTACACCAGAAGAAGCCAGCAGAAAGTGCAGATCCGCGTGACCGCGCCGGGATAACAAAGGGAAGCCGCGCGCCAGCGCCAATTAGCAGAGTCCAGAGAGCATTCTAGGGAAGCGTGCGGTCGCGCCCTAAATTTACTACACGGCCGCGCCGGTCAAGGTTGAGTCAAAATTTGACTTTTCATTTCTAGCATTTTTGCTGAGTGTATTCTATATATATGTTATGTTGCAAAGAGATGGGAAAGATTCATTCAGACATCATTTATTACCAGCATTAAATATTTCCTATATTCTAGGGTTAGAGAGCTTGAGGGGACTTGGAGCTTCACTTCTTCTCCCTTCTACTTCTAGTAGATTTCTTTTCTAGGGTTTCATTTTGGGGATTGATTGTGGTCTGAACTTGAGCTTGAAAGCTTCTATTGAAAGGAGAACCACAAGATTTACATTTTCCATCTCTCTACTCTCTTTACTTTTGTATTTGCTTCAATGCTTAGCTCAAATCCCATAATGGTTATTGGTTCAGAGATGAACTAACTACCATTATGGGATTCTAATTGATTTTATTGCTTAGTTTAGATGATTATGCCTCATTGATATGTATTATTGATTATATATGGATCGCCTAGCTTGGTTGTGTGTATTGAATAGATGCTTGATCACATCTACTGTAATAGTTAATATAGAATTGAAAGAGGAAGTGTAAACTTAGATTTTGCCATGCTAGCATATGTTCATGAAATTTGCATGTGATGAATTTTATGATTCGTAATCCAGATAGAAATATACCGGCTTACAATATGTAGCCAATTGGGAGCTTTCACTTAAATCGATATTGCTTGTAAATCACATAGACATATAGTGATTTAGGTTTTATTGATGTTCATGTGAATTCTATCTCTTTTGTGGATTTTATATGATATGGACTTGGTTTATTCAAAGATAGCCATTTCTCACATTCGTGCTCTCGACTAGCAATCCTAGGTAATTAATTATGCTTGATATGAGGTGTGTAATCTAGATGATGCAATAGGTGAAGTTAGGATCCCATATTTCTCCAATTTGAATCCACCATCTATTAATTAGTTAAGTTAGCTTTAAAATCAGTCTAGTTATTAATTCACACTTTGATACTCGTTTGAGCAGCCAAAAATAGCTATAGAATTATTGCATTATAGTTTAAACTTAATTGCTTTTCTCCGTGGGAACGATCTTTACTTATCACATTTATTACTTGTTGGCCGTGTATGCTTGCACATGTTTGTGTCCGTTTTGTTAACACCAAAACAGCGCAACACCGGTGCCCGGACTGGAAATATATATATATTGACAAAAACGTAGTCAACCAAGACTGGGAAGAGGACCAGTGATGGTGAAGGCTGCTTATATATGCATAATTATATATAAAAGCAGTAAAAAGGCCACAAAATGATCCAGGCCGAACTAGAATGTAAATGTACAAAAAAGTAGTCAACCAGGGACTGGGAAGATAACCCAATAACGGTGAAGTGTGCAAAAATAGTAAAAAGGCCACAAAATAGTCCAGGCCAAACTGGAATGTAAATTGCAGAAAAGTAGTCAAACAGTGACTGGGGAGAACACCCAGTATGGCGAAGAGTGCAAAAGCAGTATAAAGGGCGATGGGTTTTCACGCCGGTGCCCGAACCGAATTGAAATATATATATATATATATATATATATATATATATATATATATATATTGACAGAAATGTAGTCAACCAAGACTGGTACGAGAACCAGTGATGGTGAAAATCGCTTATATATGCGTAAATATATATAAAAGCGGTAAACTACCTCGGATTTGACATCCGGGCTTGACAGAATTGAAATGTTAGAACATGTACAGTTAAATATATACAAAAAAAGGCCAAACCCGGACTAGGAAGATAACCCTGTCCGATGAAGTTGCTAGAATGTGTGTGCTAGTGCATTGAAGCTGCTGGAGCTGACGGATCGTCAATCCGAGTTGTAGAAATGCCAAAAAAATTAATTTATGTACAACATTGTACCAAATTTTGACGAAACGACCATGGAACTAAGTTCCAGGCAATTTTAGAAAACAAAATTTAACATGCAAGTGTATAAAAGTACGAAGAAGTAATATTCACTTTCTGATCGTGAAAATACTTACAATGGACTGCTACACGGGCTTTTTGCCAAATCGTAGGCTCTATACGTCTAAATCTACTGATTATTTTCTGATATGTGGTAGTATATGGGTATATCTACGTGTTGGAGTGAAAATATTTGGGTTTGGAAGAGGTGTAAAAGTCAGAAAATTAAAGTGACAGGCTTCGCTGCGTTTCAGAATTCTTGAAAATGAAGGGGGCACCTTTATTTATAGGCCAGGGAGCCTCCACTCTACCTGCGGTTGCCGTAGGCAGAGGTGCGGATCCCCTGGTGGGGCCTGCGGCGTTGAGTTTTGTCGTCTCGAAGTACGTGCACTCCAAACAACTCGTAGTCGAAGTCGAAACTTTCTAACTTTTGATCGGAGCATCCGTTTGAGGCGTGCGATACCTTTTTGGAAAGCCCTCACCGAGAGTGTCGCAATGACATGGGATAAAACATTTTTTGTGTCCAAGAAGACGGGTTCATAACAAGGACTTTGATTCCTCGCAGTTTGTCCGTTGAGCTGTCTTGCGCCGTTTGCACTCGGGATCGTCGTTATGCTTCATTCTGACTTTGATGGCATCAATTTGGCTTGAGTTTGACCAAATCGGCTAAGAGTTGGTAAAATGATCATTTTGCCCCTCCCGAGGTGGTCCTTGGTGGATCTGGCTTCCCAGGGTTATCTCTGGGGCTGAACTGCACTTCCCGGATTGATGTCGGGGCTGATCTGTACTTCCCGGGCTGAGACCGGGGATGACTTGACATGTCCTGGGTTGATGTCAAGGTTGACCTGTACCTCCCTGGTTGATGTCGGGGCTGACTTGACAGCCCGATATTGAGATCGGGATTGATCGGTACCTCCCGAGTTGATGTCGGGGCTAACTTGTACCTCTCAGGTTGCCGCCGAGGTTGATTTGAAGGCCCGATATTGAGATCGGGGTTTAACTTGGCCGCCGATCGAAAACGCAGCGAAGCCCTGTCAGTTTGATTTTCTGACTTTTACACCTCTTCCAAACCCAAATATTTTCACTCCAACACGTAGATATACCCATATACTACCATATATCAAAAAATAACTGGTAGATTTGGACGTATAGAGCCTATAATTTGGCAAAAAGCCCGTGTAGCAGTCCATTGTATGTATTTTCACGATCAGAAAGTGAATATTACTTCTTCGTACTTTTGTACACTTGCACGTTAAATTTCATTTTCTAAAAATGCCCAAAAAACGTAGTCGTTTTCGTTAAAATTTGTTATATTTTTGTACATAAACTGATTTTCTGGCATTTCTACAACTCGAAATGACGATCCGTCAGCTCCAGCAGCTTCAACGCACTAGCACACACATTCTAGCAACTTTGCTGGACTGGGTTATCTTCCCAGTCCGGGTGTGGCACTTTTTTCTATATATTTAACTATATATGTACTAACATTTCAATTCTGTCAAGCCCGGATGTCAAATCCAAGGTAGTTTACCGCTTTTATATATATTTACGCATATATAAGCAATTTTCACCATCACTGGTTCTCGTACCAGTCTTGGTTGACTACATTTATGTCAATATATATATATATATATATATATATATATATTTCAATTCAGTCCAGGCACCGGCGTGAAAACCATCGCCCTTTATACTGCTTTTCCACTCTTCGCCATACTGGGTGCTCTCCTCAGTCACTGGTTGACTACTTTTCTGCAATTTACATTCCAGTTTGGCCTGGACTATTTTGTGGCCTTTTTACTGCTTTTGCACTCTTCACCATACTGGGTGCTCTCCCCAGTCACTAGTTGAATACTTTTTTGTACATTTATATTCCAGTTCGTCCTGGATCATTCTGTGGCCTTTTTACTACTTTTATATATAATTATGCATATATAAGCAGCCTTCACCATCACTGGTCCTCTTCCCAGTCTTGGATGACTATGTTTCTGTCAATATATATATATATATATATATATATATATATATATATATATATATATATATATATATATATTTCAATTCTAGTCCGGGCACCGGCGTGAAAACCTATCACCCTTTACAGCTTTTATATATAACTGTATATATATATTGCTTTACTTGCTTTGAATTTAACTGCTCCTTTAAATATTCATTTTATATGAATTGACACTGATATATTTGCGGGCGGATTAGATTTATTTAAATCTCGCCAATTCTAATTTTTAAACGGTTCAAAACCTCCAGACTGAACTAGGAAGCTAGAATGGCTGAGATTTCCTTAAATCTGGTTTTGTTTCTAGTTTCAGCTTTAAAAGAAACCTCGCGTCCCTTAGATCGCTATCTAGTGAGAACGAGATGCTTAGGTCGTGCGGACCGCGATTTACTGAATGAATCCCCGATTCTGGCAATATTGGGATATTTATCTATTTCTGTACAAATTTGAACTGTGCAGGTTTTGGCTACTCATATGTGAGCCTAGGAATCGTGGGATTCATGATCAAACTGATCAGAATCTGATTGCCACGATGGACAAACTCACCTCCGGTTGTCCATATCGACAGATGACATTGTTTCTGGTAAAACTAATGATGACCTCTTTTGTGACTTTGGGAAAAGAGGCTGCTTCAATCCATTTGGTGATGTAATCGATCATGGTGAAGATGAATCGATGACCATTGTTGGCTTTTGGTTCCACAATGGACTGCTACACGGGCTTTTTGCCAAATCATAGGCTCTATACCCGAGGCTGATCTGTACTTCCCGTGCTGAGACCAGAGATGACTTGACATGTCCTGGGTTAATGTCAAGGTTGACCTGTACCTCCCGGGTTGATGCCGGGGCTGACTTGACGGCCTGATATTGAGATCGGGATTGATCAGTACCTCTCGGGTTGATGTCGGGGCTGACTTGTACCTCTTAGGTTACCATCGAGGTTGATTTAAAGGACGATATTGAGATCGGGGTTTGACTTGATGGCCCGATCAAAAATCGGGGTTGATTTGATAGCCCGATATTGAGATCGGGGTTGATTTGACTGTTCGATTGACTATCGGGGATGGATTGACGGTCCGATTGACTATCGGAGCTGGATTGACGGTTCGATTGACTATCGAAGCTGGATTGAAGGTCCGATTGACTATCGAAGCTGGATTGACGGTCCGATTGACTATCAGAGCTAGATTGGCGGTCCGATTGACTATCAGAGCTGGATTGACAGTCCGATTGACTATCGAAGCTGGATTGACTATCTGATTGACTATCGAAGCTGGATTAACGGTCCAATTGACTATCGGGGATGGATTGACGGTCTGATTAATGATCGAATTTGCTTGAGTACCGATATTGATGATTAAATTTGAACTAGATGACCGGCATTGGTGGCCGAATTTGAATTGGAAGCCCGATATCGGTACCGGGGTTGATTTAATTGACTGCTTTGCCCTCCTACAGTGTTAGTATTGGGGCAAAAAAAATTTTGAGTGTCTACACACACGATATGCTGTATTTGGCTCCCATCTTTTTAATTTAGATCTTCAACTTATCTTGTTCTTCCATTATTTTGATTAAAGCCTTTTGCAATTGACTATTTAGTAACTTTTCTATTTCCCACAACTTTTTCAGAGAAGAAACCTTATTCTTCAAATTCTACACTTCAGTTAATGCCTGATCAGCTCCAACTTCCGTGTCCGAATCACTATCTGTCAGTACCACCCTTATTGGTTCCGGTACTATATTTTCCAAAATGATCACCTCATCAGGGCTGCTTTCAATGCGTGCCTCTATTTCAGCTATTGGCTTAGACATTGGCTCGGGTAGGATGATTTTCTCCTTCTTCACGATATGAGAGTCTCCTAATCCTTTTTCGCTTGACATCTACACATAATTTGTCTTGATTAGTACATATTATATACACATAACAAGCAATAGTTTCATATAAGTTACTTTTATTTCATTTTACGATGAATTTCCTTAATTCATCTCCTTTAAACTCTATTTGAGTTATTTGTCTTTCAACGCTTCTATCTATCCTAAGGTTATAGCCTAAGGTATCCCCACCTAAGGTTTCTAACCTAAAGCTTTGATACCAACCTGTGACGTCCCCAAATTCGGGTACTTGAAACCCGTACTTGGTGCTACACGATACCATTCATACAAACTGCTTACTATATTATATACTTAAAAATTATATCAAAGTTGACTAATCCCAAGGTACGACGACCTTTAAGTACTTTATTACATGATAAATATCATATTATCACAATATGAAACTCTAATTATTACAGATAACACCTTATGACTTAATCCTTTAGCTTCCCCTTTTCTTTGTCCTTGCCAGAACCTTCTGGTCGATCACGCTTAGCTGAATACATTTAATTTTAAAGCAAGAATGAGCAATTAATTGCTCAGCAAGTAATAGCATATAATAAACATCAACTAAAGGAAATAAATATTTTCTTTGAAGTATACTTCTACAAAGAATTAATAGTTGTGAAGCCATTTGAAATAATTCATAACAACATATCAAACCGTTTACAATTTTGAAATGACGTAGTGACTATAAATGTTGAGCGATCAATAGACAATGAACCATAGTTTTCAAGTTTGAAAAGGTTTGTACAGAAATTCATCTGCAAACCATCATGACTTACGGACACGTTGGGTGATCAACCTGTATGCCCTGTATTGATCAACACTACATGCTGGAACGACATATGTGTTCATCATAACCGCCTTTGGCATATAAAAATTTCCCAATTTCAGGATGTTCATACTAAGTCTGGAGTCCGAACTAAAGCAATTCAGTTGGACGACTTTATCATAAACAATAATATTCAACGATACATTTCAAACTATGTCTAGCCGAGTCAAGTAGCTTAGACAACTTTTAAACCATGTATTCGTACCAATATTGAATAGTATGCATTAAAACTTGTCATGTCAAATAATTTTGAGTTTAAGAATACTTGTTCAAATGCAACAGTTCATAAAAGTGAGGACACTTACATAACCAAACTTAGCTTACAAAGAACAGAATAATTTTTGATTATATATGAATCATATGAAGACAATAATGAAATACTGGTATTTAATGAATAAATTAAATACTGTTAAAGAACTGGCTTGCACATAATTAAATGTTATATATAGAATATTTGCATAATAACAGAGTATAGAAACTTGCTTACAAGATCCATTGCATAAAGTAAATGCAAGAGTTAGGATACTTGCCTTGATCATTAACTACTGCTACACAATCTAATTTAATCTCTTTGTTGGAAAGACCTATCATTGTTAGGATTGATCTTGCAATCAGTATATCACATTATACCTCATAATACTACTACTTTATAAGTAAATTATCTAACATTTAACCACATAATCAAATATTAGATAACACCTTAACACCATAAGTATTCACAATTCTAAACCTAGCGCACATCGAGTCTTTAATAGTGTTCAATACAGTATGCTGAGTGGTTTCCCACAAACAACTAACAAACTAGTTTCCCATCTCGTCTACACTATTTTTCACAACGAGTTAGATCGGTAGCTAGTTCGTATATACATATGCTCCCTGAAGGAATCGTTTAGCCCAGATACTATACATCAACCATTAAAGAGTACGACTGTACCACTACTTTAGATTTAACACTTCCTTTTTTATTTTATAAGTTCTTATTTATGTTTCGGTAAATCGAATACCTAATCCGGTAAATCGAATACCTAATCCAGCAAATTGGATTGCCAATCCAGCAACCTAGATTACCATTTTCAGCATATTGCATGTCCAATCATACTATATACATAATATAGTCCATGGAATGTCTAATTCAACAAACTACATTTAAAGTAACTTTATTTCTTTATATAACTCATTTTAAACTCTTATATAATATTATTAATTATTTAATAATATTTTATTCATTCATAATTATTATTAATCATTTAATAATGTCTTATTCACCACATAATATTATTATTCATTTAATAATAGCTTACTCATCTCATAATATTATTAATTATTTAATAATATTTTGATCCTTAACTAATATTATTAATAATATTTTAATCTTTAACTAATATTATTAATCATTTAATAATATTTTGCTTTAACTTTAATCTAATTATTATTAATCACTTAATAATATTTTAGTCTAATATTATTAATCATTTAATAATATTTTAATCATTTATTAAATCAATAAATAATTTATTTTAATTGTTTAATCTTTACTAATTAATTCATTTAACCATCTTACAATGCTATAAACATAATATCTCATCAACATATAACAAAATATCTTTCAAAAATCTGTATATATCTTATATAGGGTTTTCAAGCCATAAAATCCTATTTTCCATATTTTTAACATTACATAATTAATTTAATTTATTTATTTATAACTCAATCATTTATATGGAAAATATCAAAACAACTCCAAAAATATTTCTTTTCTGGAATTTGACAGATTATAACTCCCTTATGAAAATATATTTTTTCTGGAATTTTTCGATTTCCTTTAGTATTTTTCAAAAGTCCATTTTTAGTTCGTAACTTAAGAAAATTAGCTATATCATGCTCAACTCCAACAATTCCCAACTCTTGGCAAAATCTTACACGTATTAACATGAACTTTCAGTTTAAATTTCGTGGCCATCGGAGTTATAGAACTTCAATTATAGTAGTTTTTGTCAGAAAAACCCAAAAATTAAAATAGTCATAACTCAATCGATTTAAGTCGGAATAAGCTCATCTTTGGACAGGAGCTACTTTATATCATATATTTTCATGTCCCAAACGATTTGAATTTATTTCATTCACTAAGTTGCCGAAACGGCCCTTGGAAAGTTTTGGGCAGATTGTTTTTTGGTTTTTCCAAATTTTGTCTACTTTGATAAAAACAGTCCATACAAAAATCTAAAACTCCTTTTTTAGTGATTCCACTTGGAGATGTTAAAAGACTCATAGACCTAACTCCAGGACTTAACCACACTCAAAAATTCAAAATAGAATGAGAGACATGATTGTTTGAATTTAATATTTTATTTTCTTAAAAATCTGATTTTCTAACCCTTATGATTTTTAAGAAAACATTCATAATCTCTTGATTAATCAAACATTAAACATCATAAACCGTCGTAATACAGACTAATACTCCTTAAAATTAAGGATCTACCATGATCACTCATCTATTTCATTAAACCTTCACCAAACCCAAGCAAAGCATAATCAATGCTAAAAAAATTAAAGACTTGGGTTTTCTAAACATAGTTTTTATTTTCTTACTTTAGATCTAAATTTTGACACACAAAAGTGATAGATTTAAACATAAAACACTTATTAACACATAGATCTAAGGTTTTAGATCTCAAGATCATAAACTTTATATCATCAAAATCACATCAAAATAAAAAGAAATAAACTAGATTAAGGTTAAAGTATTTTATACCTTTGCTTGATTTTCTTTCTTCTTCTTTCTAGGTTTTGCTTATGGAACTTTAAGCACACAAAGCTCTATCTTTTTCCCCTCTAAGGGCTGCCAAAATCTCCCTTTCCTCTCTCTCTCTCTTGGTTTCGTTTTGCTAACTCTGAAGTAAGAGAAGAAATGAAGAAAAGAAATGTTTTTACTAAAGAGAGGTGTACTTATTATTGGTAAATATGTATAGATATACAATATGTATATCTATGATACATCTCCCAACTTAATCTCTCTCTTATTCATTATTAGGTTACTTGCAAGCTAGAGATTGCTTGTAACTTTGGTGAACATTGGGGCAAACTGAAAGGTTGACACCTAAGGAGAGTGGTTAGAATTAGGTAAATCAAATCATTACATTCATGCTCCTTATTTTCCTTCCTTTTGGGCTTAGCTTGGGATACTTTATTTAATCTCTTGGGCTCTTAAATTAAATAGTTTGGGCCATGTAAAATGACATGGTCCAATATCTAATCTTTTATCTAACTCTAATCATTTAATTAGGGTTTCCACTCACTCATTTGTAATTTAAATAATCACTCATGTAAATTTAATTTTATAACTCAATTAGACTTGCTTTACTTAAGTTATAAAATTAACTAATTGAGATATATACAATAAATCTCTTAGGGTTTAAATACTATCATTTTTCAATATTATAACCATTAGGTTATTTCACTCACATTTCTAAAATATATATTAAGCTACAAATCTTTATTATCAACTCTCTTTATATGCTAAACAAATATATACACATTTAAATAATATATATATTTAATCACATACATAATCCATAACACATTTATCATTGTTGATAAATTCTTATCATATTTAAGTACGCACATAATCATATAATCACTATATATAATTCATATAAATAATTAATTACTTAACATTAATCACATAATGTACATACATTATATCTTAAATAACAAATGTATTAATATTCAAATCCCTATTTGAAATTCAAATTAGGGTTTTGATCAGTTATTCATCTTAGCTTCTTTTCTTAGTTAACTCATAATCATTAAATTGACTAACTTACTTAATTCAAATCGCATATGTTCAAAATATTACTAACAACAATAATGATAATAGTTAATAAAATAATAATATATAAAAAAAATTCATTCGTAAAATTATAGTCGTATAAAATTCTCGGTCCTTACAAGAGGTATTATGTCTGAAGCACCTGCAAGCCATCATCCTTGTCCTATGAAAAAAACTCAAATTAATTTAGGTTTTCACTAAAAGCCTGAACTACGAATGACCTGATCTCCCTCAACCCGGGAGTACGTAGGCAACCATTTACGGCACGGTCAAACCAAACAAAAAAATCCAAAAAACCCCTCAAACCAAGCTCAAACCCAAATAAACACTTCTAAAACCTTTTAGGCCAAGCTCAACTCGGGAGTACGTAGGCAGCCATTTATGGTGCTGTCTAACCTTCAAGAAAAAAAAACACAAACCCTATTGAAAACTAGTCCCAAGACACCAAAACCCCATATAAAACCCAAATATTATCAAGCCTCCTTGATCAACATGCCCTTCTAGGGTACTCTTCGACATCTCAATGTCAATCCATCAAGGAAAAGTTCATGATACATCAAGACAACAAGTCATAAAAAAAGTGGTAATCATTCAGTAATGACAAAATATATCCAAAAGGGAAGTGAATCAAAATATATTTCTCTTCCATATAATACTGTTTAATATATATACAATGTATCATGTACATGACAAAAATGGTTGACCTAGTCTGTGCAGGAAAATGAAAGCTAGTCTATAAACCCGCTGATAAACGGGATAGCAAGTCCAACATGACATCCCTCTCAGAAGATGGAGGTGCATCTGTAAGCTTCTGCCCTAAGGTCTCCATGCGAGCTAGAAGATCCACAGCCATTTGCATAGTGCTACTATGATCATCTATAAAGGCACTCATATCTGCAATAATGATATGCATATAAGATCTAAATGCAGTACGATCAGCAATGTAAACATCCCGGGTAGTTAGAGCCTCATCCCGCTTAATAAAAGTAGCATCCCGGGCAACTAGAGTCTCCTCTATCTCAACAAAAGTTGTGTCCCTAGTAGCTCGAGCATCGTCCCTATTAATAAAAGCAGCATCCCTGCCAGAAAGGGCTGTCAACGTCAGTGTTCTCGCCAGATCCCTCTCAAAGGTCATCCGAGCTAACGAATCTATAAGAGATGGATCCGTCGCAGCCAGAGTGCTAGGGGGCTCATTGACCAAAGCTACTGTCAAACCAACAAATAACTCATCCTCGGTAGGAGAATTAAGGTCCACCATAGGCTCCTCCTTATCAGAGTCAATACTAGGAGCTGAGTGAACAACCACAACTGATGCAATGTCTGCCTCCAACCATACAGAATACTCTAGAGAAAGACCTGGATGACTAGTAGAAAAATCAGTCCTCTCACGATGAGTCCAATAATCATAAATCCTTGTGAACTCAATTGATGACAAAGACGAAGCTGATAGTCGCTGATCTAAAGCCCCCTCAAAGCGGTGAATATCCTGAAACTGATTAAACTGTCCCATGATAACCAGTGGATGGTATGTGGTCACCCCTCTCAAACTCGCCAAGGGTAGATAATCCATGCCAACTACATAAGTAATGAAGCTATAAGGAGAACTGAGCCCTGAACAGGGCAAGATCGCAAATAGATGCTCAATCGCTGTCAGAAAGGCTAACCACGATGCCACATCTGTACACTCAGATGGCTGAAAGGAGTAGGATATGGCTATCTCATGAGTAAAATAATACCCATGATGTCTAAAAGTTCCAATGGGTTTCAAGTGTATCATAAACCACACGTACAATAAAACGGCACTACCCCTAAAAAACCCCACATGATGGGTACGGCAGAATGTAGCCGACCTCAAGGTCTCTACTAGTATCATGGGAAGGATGGTACAACCTTGTCTAAGAGAGCGAACCACTATGATCAGGCCGATATCAAAGTGATCCATATACAGCGACATATACAGGTAAGCTGTGATGCACATCAACAAAATATCTACGCGTACAGTCTGCCAATCGTCTGCAGTAATAGTAAAATCTCCTGAATATCGTTCATAGCTGTCCAGCCGGCCAAATCGATCAATCAAAAAGTCCAGGGACACCAAATGCCCCGAATTAATCTCATCTGTGATAACTCTGCGCCTCAAGCCAGTCAAGGTCATGAACTGTCGTCTCATATCACTAATGGCCATCCTAGCACAAAGCCGATCCAATGGCGGACCGGTGATGCACTCATACTCCTCCAACGTATGAGTCAGCTCATGGATGCCAAATCTGAAAGCATATCGCTTAGGTATCCAACAAGATAGCATGTTGTCCACAAAGCCTAGTGGGACCTGAAAAGCCAAGATGGCCATAGAATGCCTCAGCATCTGATTAACTATCGCCCTATTTATGGGAGGCAAACTATCATACCAGGATCTCAAAGAAGATCCTATCAATGAAGGTGGCATGTGCTCAATACGGCTGACGGTAGATGAAGACATCTGTAGAACCATATTATGAGACCATCCAGGGGTCAAAGCTAAACTTACCTATCTGAATGCATATCCATGACATAATGCATGCATCATGATAGATGATAATGATAAATGACAATAGGATGCAATAGATAGGAAATATCATGCATTTCTAAATACACTGTCTACTGAAAGCATCACCTCTGTCTGCTACTAAAATAAAAAATAAAAAGTAAAGGGAAATGAGGCACAACCGCCTAATGACTAACAAAGGCCAATCAAAAGAGATAACGAGAAATGGGGCAAAATCGCCCAATATCTAATAGATGCCTATCAAAAGATATAACGAGAAATCTATCAAAAGAAGTCTATGATCTTTGTATCTTGATGATCAACCTGCTACAACTCCTCTTGAGTCACTGAATCTCTGCCAGAAGGAATGTCTAGTCAATAGAAGGGAGGAACTGCACCAGTATAATTGCCAGAATATGGACCTCCTGAGGGACCAGCTCCAGAGCTAGAAAGATCAAAAGAATCTACTTCTGAAGGATCCCTGCCAAGGTGCCTAATAAAAAACTATGCCCGCTCTAACCGCTGGGTCAAATTAGAAATCTGCTCCAAATGAGTAGGCTCTCGAAGGCAAGCTATCCAGTTTGTCATTATAACAGACCCATGCACCATGTCTGCCATGAACTGAGTGGCACGAGTCTAAGCCTCAATAGTGCGAGGACTCCACCAGCGATAAAAGGCCTCCTGACTGTGAGGAACCTTTGATAGGGTGAAACCATCTAAGCCCACCAAGGGAATGTATGTGACTGGCTGAGATAAGGGCCAATGATGCCTAGCAGGAGGAGGGAATGGAATGCGGATCTCTCTTATGACGCTCCTGATAGCTCGCTCTCCCAAATAGAGCTCCCAACCTCCATAGGTCAAAAGGGGAATCCAGCGAGTGGACAATATAAACTCTAATCCGGTCAGGAATCCATCCACGAATCTGACTGTCAGATAATCTGGGGTGTAAGGAACCCACGTGATGGAATCGACGGTCAATAGCTCTAAATACAAGCGGGAATCTGCTACAGGGACCTTTGTAAAGGTGGAATAATTTCATCGTTGTCCTCGAGGATAGGTCTTTAGACCAAGAGTAGTAGCCAGGCGCAGGCAAGGGAGCCTCTCATATACCCAAAATTGGAAGTGCAAAAATAAAATATCCTAGTGATAAAGATTGATAAACACAAAATGAGGGAAATTGAAAGGTGAAAGAGAAATTTCTCACCAGAAGGAAAGGATAAAAACCCAGCCAAGCCTCCGTCACGCCCTCGGAGCATAGGCATATCCCACGAAGAAAATAAGCGAAGGTGAAGGTGCCCCATTCAAAATCCCTGATGCGCTCCACATCTCGAGTAGCGCTAACCAGAGCAAAAGAGACCGTCGATGAGTTATCTGCTATGAAAAACCCCTGATGATGACAAATAACAGTCGCCGAAGAATGCGATCTCTAACCCTCTGATCATCAGGTAGAGGCTCAGTCAAAGCCCTACTTTGGGCATCAACACTAAAAGGCCCAAAACTGGCTGTTCGGCCCTTGATGGCCGTCACAGGAACTCTCAAAAGAGATCGAACGGTAGTAAGAGAAATGTCAGCCATAAAAGGCACTTGCTCACCTGTAAACTCTAACCCTGTGATGAACTGCTAATCCATCAGTGTCATCATAATCTCGCAGTCTAACAAGTAGAGAGACTGGGTCTGGTGGAACCAGCGCTTAGATAAAGCCCGTAGATAACCCCAAGGGCAACGACAGGGAGGAATAGAGAAGAAGGCCTCGAAACCCCAAGTGTTGACGATGGCCTGATACTCCGAAAGTAGAGTATGATACATGGAGTTGACGCTAAACTAGTTTCCCCTCGGCTGAGTAAAGTCAGGAACCTGCATCAAATTGCAAATCCAAATTAAACCTTTGTCCTAAAATGGCAAAAGGAAGAAGAGTCCAAAATAAAAAATTCGATCACCTCATTGGCATGAAGATAAATCGAAGGATGGCGTCTCAAATCATCCAAAAGCTCTGGAATCATCACAAGGATGGCTGGAAGCTCCCGACACTAGGTAGTCAAACCTAGAGCGGGATCCAAAAAAAGGACATCCTCCTCGTTGTCCACATCATCCGGCCTCTCAGCCTAGATCGGATGAATCACTGACTTAGCTAATAAACGAGGCTGTCGGGCTGGATGAGGCTGAGGGACATCAGAAGCTCTCCTCCTCCTCACACCTACAGAGTGCTAGAACTTCCTAGTCTATTTGAATCCATAACCAGAAAAAAAACCCTCCAAATCACCTCAGAAAGGGTGAGGTAAGCCTTAAATTTACTGCCTATTAAAATTAAATCATTTTTTTATGCATATTCTAAGTCCTAAAGTATGCATTAGTTTAACATACATCCCTAGTAGAGTTAAAATTGCATGTTCATTAAATGCTTAGGCTTTTGAAAAAAATTCGCCCGAGTCTCCTTTGTAAAATGGACTATCTACGTACACATAAACATGACTAGGTGGCCATTCAGTAGCACATCGACCCAAAATCAGGAACATTTCAGATATATATATATATATATATATATATATGTAAAACATCAAAATCAAACTCTCCATGACAGCTAAATTACCACGTGTATTTTTAGTTGAAAATCTAGGCTCATTTGTCAAATAGGATGAGTAAACTGGCCAAAAAGGGCGCCAAATGACTATCTCAAAAATCAGTTTTTTTCACATCAAAACGTTCAGCATGGTAAAACATACACATTTACTAAGTCTGAAAATTTTTATCAAGTCATATAAGCATACATATTCACTACATTATATTTAGAAGCATTTTATATGAAATCTAACGTTCTAACGGTCAAAACTTGAAAAGAAAGGGTGTAAACGTTATCGGAGTTGTGCAAAACAATTGTATGGTGATAGATTTTGAAAAAAGCAACCCGAACTCAGTAGATCTGAAGAGGAATTTTTAGATTTTCTATATAGTTCAACTTGAAAATGACTTGTGAAAGCCACGGGGGGACCAAAATATACCCGTAGGGAGCCGCAACTCTACCTGTGGCACCCTAGGGTGGGTCCCACCCCCTCCAATTTGGTCCAAATGAGGTTAAAGCGGTGTTCCCATAAGCTAAAAAGTTAAATCAGGGAAAAAAGTGCTACCTCATTGAGCAGAATAAGCCCGAAACCTTGAATCTGTGCATCAAACTCCTGATGAAAGAAAATCTTCATGTAAGCCATTGGTATGGACCCTGATGTGGTATTTGGAATTCCAATGACGCAAATTGCTAAAAACTTCCTCTATCAAAGCATCAGGAAGGTCCGTCATTATAAACAGTGGATTTTTGAATGCATCAAAGTATCCAGAATTGTCCGAGTGTATAACTTATCATAAAGATACACCCAACATCGAGATCAGGTATGTCTGATATTGCAAACCATTGTCCGAGGATATATCTTATCCAGATTACGTCTAATCAGCCTCCATAGCACTAATGGATATCTTAAAACCGTTGGCTTCAACCCAATGTAGCATCGGGAAAGATCTGGTGATGAAAGCTTCACAAACTACCGTTCGAGTAGGCATCAAAAGAGTTTAGTGAAAACCACCATGAACAACTCCATCCCCAGCAGAAATGGCGGGAGTGGTCAATGGTGGAACACCGTGGCAACTAACACTGCAAGAGCATATAAAATTTATGACATATTATATCATGCATTGCATTACATTTTCATGTGTTATATTTCCAGTGTCTGGTAGTCTTTATCATGTTCATTCCTTTGCATTGCATAAACATGATAAAGAGGGGCATCTGTAGACACTCGAAATTTTGCATTCCTGTTACTAACCCTGTAGGAGGGCAAAACCGTCTTCCAACCTTGGCGACAACCCTGGGAGATAGAGTCAACCCGGGAGATAACCCCAAGAAATCAAATCAACCTTCGGAGACAACCCCGAAGCATCAAATTAAATCCCGGCGACAACCCCAGGAGATAAAGTCAACCCCGACGATAACCCCGGAAGAACAAATCAACCTTCAGAGATGACCTAGAAGCATTAAATCAAACCTCGATGATAACCTCGGGAGATACAGTCAACGCCGACGACAACCCTGGGAGACCAAGTCAACCTTTGGAGACAACCCCGAAGCATCAAATCAAACCCTGGCAATAACACTAGGAGATCAAATCAAGCCCCGGTGACAACACCGGGAGATCAAATCCAACCCCGATGATAACCCCAGGAGATCAAGTCAACCTCGGCGACAACACCGGGAGATCAAGTCAGCCCCGGCAATAACCCCGGGAGATCAAATCCAACTCCGATGACAACCCCTAGAGATCAAATCAACCTTCGGAGATAGCCCCGAAGCATCAAATCATCCACAGAGACAACCCTAGAATATAATGTCAACCTCGGAGATGACCCTGAGGAAGAACAGAGTCGGCTGGGATCAAATCTCGGAAACAACCTTGAGAAACAGTCAAAAACCTTGTTAATCCTGGAGACAACCCTCGAAAGGGTAAAATGGTTATTTTACCAACTTGACATCAAATCAAGTCAAAATCAAGCCAAATCAATGCCATGAAGGTCATGCAGAACCATAACATCAATCCCGAGTGAAAACATCACAAGACAGCTCAACGGGCAGACTGCGAAGACTCGAAGATCTGGTCATGGACCCATATTTCTGGATTCAGAAAAGGTCAAATCCTATGTCATTGTGTAGCTCTCGGAAAGGGCTTTCTGTAAAGGTATAGCACGCCTCCATCGGACTCCCGGATTGAAAGTTATAAAGGTTCGAAGCAGACAGTGCATTGGTCGGAGTGCAGGTACTTTAAGACAACGAGACCTACGGGACCGGGGCCCACCCAAGGAGTCGCAAGTAGACCCGAAGCTATTTTGGTCTATAAATAGAGACCCCCACCAGCCAACAAGAAAAAGAAAAAGAAAAAAAGTATAAAAGAGAGGAAATTCTGCCCATTTCTGCTCTTAACCCTTCCTATAGTGCTCCAAACTTCAATATTTCTCTTCCAATACACTTGTATACGTATAAATACTAACGTATCAAATTTTAACCGATAGAAATAGAGTTTTCAAGCCCTCCAAGTGGTTTAAAGCCTTTAGCACTATATATTGTAAGATTTCTTAGAATCTGAAGCTTTTTACTGTGTTATCATATATATATGAGCGTATATATATATTTATAGCTTCTAGTTTCGCCTAGATTTTAAATCCGTGGCTTTTCTAGATTATATTTATGTATATATAATTATATATATATACATTATTAAGGACTTTTGCAGCCTGGATTTTAAATCTGTGGCTTTTATCGCTTTAATATATATATATATATATATATATATATATATATATATATATACACCATTTGGGGCGAAAGTAAGGGATGAGAAAAAGAGGAGATTTGTGACGCCCCCAAAATAGGTCCAATACTCAACCCATTCTGAGTCGCCAAATACATGGTACAGAATTCAAATACAATCTTTTATAACAAAAGGTCGTGAGAAATACGACCATACAACTATGAATTTCAATGCAAATCGTATATAATACGAAAAATAAACATTCAAATTCATTCCTTATTCATTACAATTATTATCCCACTATTTTATAGAATAGTGAGAACTTCTACAAATCTAACTCTGATCATCACACTGTTCCCCGACTAGTTCCCGCAACGTTCTCATTCCCTAAAGAGGACAATAAATGAAAAGGATGAGCTCAACTAGCTCAGTAAAGAATATTATGACTAAGATAATAGAAAATAAATTATTGTTAGTCTTCAATAATTCAGATAAAATATTATGGACAACAAGTTTTAGATCAATATTCGCAGCGAAAATAACAATTCATTAGAAGAGTTAAGTAGAGAATGAAGTCCACTATCTTCTATGATTTAAAAGTCCATCATCAATATTTTATCCCTGTAACATCAATCAATATACATCTCAAATCAAATATTCATCTTTGCACTACGGGCCAAAGATATTCATTTGTATCATCAGTTGGTCATGTTCATCTCAACACCTGTTCATCTTTGCACTACGGGCCAAAGATATTCATCAGGTAATCATTCATCTTTGCTCTACAGGCCAAATATATTCAATTATATCACCATTTAGGACTGAGGATGATGAAAAATAATATAAATAACGAATCCAGTGAGATAGAGGACAAAGATTAGGGATTCGTAATCTAATTTATCCAAGTTCAAGAATACTCTATAATAATACTTTGTGGAGCAAAATTTAAGAATAAAGATCAAAACTTGGATCCAATCAAAGATAGGACCCATAATAGCTAACTTGGACAAATAGAAGAAAATTTAATTTTTTTTGTGAATAGTGCCGTATACGTGAATAGTGCCGTATACGTGATAGTGTTGTATACGTGAATAGTAACCCTGACATGAAAAGGTAAAAATTTCATAATAAAATTTATACCAACGTTTCCAATGAAATGATACTAGATGAAACGCAAAATTCGAAGAATTTCTGATTATTTCAGGAATTATAGAAGCAATACTTACCGTAGTAAGTTTTAATTTGGGCATATGAAAGGAATTATTATCGTTTTCATAATATGGAATATGAAAGAAAAAAATATTGTTACGAGTATTGCAATAAAGTAATATCCTTTACCTTAGTAGAAACTAGATTTGACTGGAATATCGAATATTATTCAGAGAAAATCTTGCACAAAAAGTTACACTCAAAGTACCCTTATACTCAAAAGAAATACTCAAAATATTGCAGTAGGAATGTTTAAAATATTTGGTGTCTTTAGGATGGAGGTTGCCTCCCCTTTTATAGTGCAACCTCGAAGTAAAAATCAAATACATTTGCCTAACTTTCTTTCTTTCTCCTCTCCGCCTAACCTCTCACTTTCTCAGCCTAATTTTTCAACCTTTCCTGCCAAACTTTGAAATTTCCATGATTGGGGGCCCACTTTTTTTTTGGAAAAGGATTTGCAAGAGGAGTAAGCCTCCACTTTGAAAAATATACAGGAGAGAAATCAAAATGTGCACGGAAGGTTTTTAAAACCAAAATGATAACTTCCACTTTTATTCACATGCTTGCAAATCTTATATATTATAATATTATTATTCAAGTAATTATTATATATTATAATAATATATTTAAATAAATATTTTATCGGAGAAGATAATTGCCAAACTTTCAACAAATATTTCATTCTAAAAATTATTTCATTTAAAATATTTCCTTATCATATAAATCAATAATTAATTATTCACATATAATATTACAGAACTACAATATTGACAACCAGGTCGTTCCCAGGAAAGAGGGGGCCTTCCGATAAGGGTTTCTCCTTACTAGCGCGCAATTAAATAACCCCTCCTAGACAGAACTTCCTTAGACATTGCCAATAATGCTATCTAATATTATTATTCAAAGAATATGAATTATTGATTTGATAATTTGAAATACTGTGCAATGACAATTATTGAATCAATAATATAAAATATCAATAGCAATTATTGAATCAATAAAATATTATGCAATTATCAATGTAGCAATTATTGAATCAATAATATAAAATATTGAACAGTAATTACTGTAACAATAATTGAGTAAGTGCCTTCTTACGTAAGAACCAAAAATTAAAATTACTATGCAATACCGTGTGCTACTGTGCAACACCGCGTATTACTGTATTTTAACCACCGGGTATTTCAACAGTTCTAAAGGTAACAACTACGCCGTTATTTTTATAAAAAGGTTATTTCTGTCGCTTTCTATATCCGGCAGTTATTCTTTTGTGGGGCCCACAAATAGTTGCGCCGTAGTACGAATATTCCACAACCAAACGAATATTCCCCGACAATAATGAATATTTTATAACCACTTGCTTATTTTGAAATATTTGCACATTTCATCCAAACTTTTCACATTTATCAAATCAACACCTTACTATTTCAAAATAATATATAAAGAAAATTAAATCTTTATTCATAAAAGTTGGGGTCTTACAACCTCCCCTCCTTATGAAATTTTATCCTCAAAATTGACGTACGTACCTGGTATATCGAAAAGGTGAGGAAACCTCGCTTTCATTTTCGATTCTAACTCCCAGGTCATTTTCACAATTTCATTGTTTCTCCATAAAACATTGACTTGAGATATAACCTTTGAGCGTAGAACATTCTCTTTCCTATCCAAGATCTTGACAGGTACCTCCTCGTACGTTAAATCTTTGGCTATCTCGTCTGGTTCTAACTCAATAATGTGGTTTGGGTCTTTCACGTATTTACGTAGAATGGATATGTGAAAAACGTTATGAACACGAGATATGCTAGGCGGTAAAGCGAGTCTATAGGCCACATTTCCTACTCGGTCAAGGATCTCAAATAGACCAATGAATCTTGGATTGAGCTTTCCTCTCTTGCCAAACCTCGTAACTCCCTTCCTTGGAGCAACACGTAATAACACGTGGTCCCCAACATTAAATTCCATGTCCTTTCGATGAAGATCGGCATAACTCTTTTGTCAATCTTGTGCGGTTTGTATCCATTGCCGGATCATTTGAATCTTTTTTGTAGTCATACGTACTAACTCCGGTCCCAATAATGTTGCTTCACCCACCTCATCCCAGCATACTGGAGAACGACACTTTCTCCCATACAACGCCACAAATGGAGCCATTCCTATACTTGCCTGATAGCTGTTGTTGTAAGACAATTCCACCAATGGTAGGTAGTTATCCCAACTCCCATTGAAATCAAGAACACAAAGTCTCAATAGATCTTCAAGAGTTTGAATAGTCCTTTTCGATTGCCCGTCCGTTTAAGGATGATATGCAGAACTGAATCGTAAATCCGTGCCCATAGCTTTCTGCAAACTGATCCAAAATTATGAAATAAATCTGGGGTCACGATCCGAAACTATGGATACTGGCATGTCATACAATCACACAATCTTGTTTACATATATATGAGCAAGACGTTCAAGTGAATAAGTCTCTCGTATAGGCAAGAAATGAGCAGACTTCGTTATTCTATCGACAATAACCCAAATCGCATCTATGCCTTGACAAACCTTGGGAAGACCCATAATGAAATCCATGGTAATGTGTTCCCACTTCCACTTTGGAATCTCAAGTGGTTGCAATGGACCCTTTGGCATCTGATGCTCCGCCTTGACACGTTGACACATTAAACACCTCGAGATGAACTCCGCGATCTCTCTCTTCATATTGCTCTACCAAAATGTATGTTGAAGATCACGATATATTTTGGTACTCCTATGATGGATTGCAAACGGTGTGTTGTATGCCTCCATCATGATTGTATACTTCAACTCAGAATTGTTAGGAACACAAAGTCTGGAGTTGACTCGAAGTATTCCTTTTTCATCGATTCTTGCTTCTGGAATAGCACCTTCTTGCACCTTCTTCTTCATCTTTATCAGCTCCGGGTCTGTAGCTTGAGCAGCTTTAACTTTTTCAATCAAAGCTGGTTCCACGCGTATACTTGACATCATCGCATGGGTCCCCGGAGTTTTGAACTCTATCTCCATCCTTTGTAAATCACACAAAATAGTCCTTAAAAGCATCGCATTCATTCCCGCATATGATCTTCTACTCAACGCGTCAGCTACCACATTCGCTTTCCAGGATAGTATTGGATGGTATGATCGTAATCTTTTAATAACTCAAGACAATGTCGTTGTCGAATGTTGAGTTCCTTTTGAGTGAAGAAATATTTAAGCTCTTATGATCCGTATAAATCTCCACTTTCTCTCCATACAGGTAGTGTCTCCAGATCTTCAATGCAAAAATGACTGATGCCAACTCTAGATCATGAGTAGGATAATTTCTCTCATATTCCTTGAGATGTTGTGAGGCATAGGCTATGACTTTCTCATGTTGCATGAGAACACATCCTAACCCTTTGCCCGAAGAATCATTGTAGATAACAAATCCATCCGAACTAGATGGTATTATCAGAACAGGTGCAGAAATGAGTCTCCTCTTAAGCTCTTGGAAGCTTTTCTCGCATTCTTTGTTCTATACGAATTTTGTATCTTTTTGAGTCAACTGAGTTAATGGAGTAGCGATTCGAGAAAATTCTTCCACGAATCTCCGATAATAACCAGCTAAGCCCAGAAAGCTACGTACTTCGGTCTCCGACTTAGGTTGCTCCCAACTTTGTATTGCTTCAATCTTCGCTGGGTCAATAGATACTCCATGTTTTGATACCACGTGCCCAAGGAATGCTACTTTATCAAGCTAAAACTAGCACTTCTTTAACTTGGCATAAAGCTTATTATCACGAAGCCTTTGGAGTACTAGCTTAAGATGGTGCTCATGATCTTCACGGCTTTTGGAATAAATGAGGATGTCATCAATAAATACAACCACGAACTGATCCAAATACTCCTTGAATACACGGTTCATCATATCTATGAAAGTAGTAGGAGCATTAGTTAATCCAAAAGACATGACTAAGAATTTATAATGCCCGTATCGAGTTCTGAAAGCAGTCTTTGGAATATCCTCAGTTTTAATCTTCAGCTGATGATATCCAGAACGAAGATCGATCTTTGAAAGAATTGTGCACCTTGCAACTGGTTTAATAGGTCATCAATACGAGGTAGCGGATACCTATTCTTGATGGTGACATGGTTCAACTCCCAAAAGTTAATACAAAGTCGTATACTCCCGTCTTTCTTTTTTACGAATAAAACAGGAGCACCCCAAGGAGATTTACTAGGACGAATAAAACCGATGTCCAACAACTCCTGTAGTTGGACCTTTAACTCCTGAAGTTTAATAGGAGCCATTCGATATGGGATTTTAGAAATGGGTTTTGTACCGGGTTCAAGGTCAATAAAAAATTTAACTTCACGTCCTGGGGGTAGACCGGGAAGTTCTTCAGGAAATACATCAGGAAACTCATTGATCACAGAGATATTATTCAAATCTGACGTATTCTAGTTCAAATCAGTGACATGGGCTAAGAAAGCTTGACATCCGTTTTTCAATAAAGGAATAGCTTTATGACTTGAAATGACATTGATTGATTTTAGGGGTTTGGTGGTTTGGATTCGCGCAACAGGTTGATTAGGAATATGAAAACTAACAACCTTACGAAAACAATCAATTTTTGTATGATAAGTGGTTAACCAGTCAATTCCTAAAATCACATCAAATGCAAGTATTTTCAAAGATATAAGATCAACAGGTAGGGTGAGGGTACCAATTTGAATTAAATAAGATTTGTAAACTGTAGATGTAATAAAGGTTTCTCCCAACGGAGTTTCAACAAATAAGTCGAAGTCTAATTTATCAGGAGTTAAGTTCAAACGTTGAGCACATGCAGGTGAAATAAAAGAACGGGTAGCACCGGTATCTAATAAGGTGTAAACTTCGCAAGAGTTTATTATCAGCTTACCCGTAATAACCTCGTTCGGGTTCCTTGCTTGTTGGGCAGTCACGACAAAAGCTCTTCCAGGAACCACCAACTTTGACTTGTCCGAAACTGCCTTAGGAATCACCACCCCCGCTGGACTTGGTTTCGCTACAGGACACACTTGAGCTATATGTCCTTCCTTTCCACAGTTATAGCACACCTTGGATTGTTGTGTGCAGTTGGGACTGATGTGTCCTTCTTTCCCGCATTTAGAGCATACGACCGGTGGTCGTTCTCCTCCCCTAAAAATAGTTGATGCTGGTGCTGCTGTCGATGTTTTCACGTTCTTATTGATGTACCTTCTCTTCTTGAAATCTCCCCCCGACTCACTTATTTTATTATCATGGCCACGATTACCGCCAGAGTGGTTACCGCTTCTGTCATGATACTTTCCTCCCTGTTGGTTGTCATTGTTCAGATGACTACTGCCACCGGTACGACCTTGGTTGTTGTCCCTTGGTTGAACATAATCATTATCTCGTTCTAATAATTGGGCCCTGTTTACTACATCCGAATATAGAGAAAATTTATGAGAAATGAGGTATTGATGAATTTTTGGTTTCAAACCTCTCAGAAACATCCGCGTCATACGTTCCTCATTCTCTACCAAATGCGGTGCAAACCGGGATAACTCCGCGAACTTAGCCTCGTACTGGGACACCGTCATGTTGTTTTGTTCCAATCTGATAAACTCTACCTCTTTTATGTGACGAATACTTTCTGGAAAGTACTTGTCATTAAAAAGTTTTTAGAATGCCTCCCAAGACATCTTGAGTGCGGCAGGCTGGGTACGCTTCACAGATTCCCAACAGTAATCTGCCTCTCCACGGAACATAAAGGTGGCGAATGGAACCTTCTGTTCCTCCGTGCATCCCAAGACATCAAATATATTGGTAATTTGCTTAACCCACATCTCTGCCTTGATTAGATCTGGCTTTCCCTGAAATTCTGGTGGTCCCAACTCTTTGAACTTCTTGGCAGTGACAAGTCGCGAGTTATTATTTTCGCATGTATTATGAACACGAGTCTCCCTCGTCTGGTTTTGCATGAACTGCAAAAAGCTTCTAAACATCCCATCGTTTATCGTTTCTTCGGTAGGATTGTTTATAGGAGGAATATAGCCTTCCTGTTGCACATTCTCCTGGTTGGTGATTAAAGGTGTCTCAACGGTCTCAATCACTCCATTGTTTAGATTTTCAGCTGCCATTCTCAAATACTGCCACAAAACAAGGGTTAATCAAATAAATAAACATATCACATATTAACCCTATGTTCCAAACGACCAATTAAATAACAAATAAGCTTAGGTAGGACACACTAGCGAAGGATTTACTCGTCTCTCCCCTCCTAGTTCTATTCCCAGATATCCGCCAGAGAACATATCCCTAAGCTCTGATACTAACTGTAACATCCCTAAAATAGGTCTAATACTCAACCCATTCTGAGTCGCCAAATACATGGTACAGAATTCAAATACAATCTTTTATAACAAAAGGTCGTGAGAAATACGACCATACAACTATGAATTTCAATGCAAATCGTATATAATACGAAATATAAACATTCAAATTCATTCCTTATTCATTACAATTATTATCCCACTATTTTATAGAATAGTGAGAACTTCTACAGATCTAACTCTGATCATCACACTATTCCCCGACTAGTTCCCGCAACATTCTCATTCCCTGAAGAGGACAATAGATGAAAAGGATGAGCTCAACTAGCTTAGTAAAGAATATTATGACTAAGATAATAGAAAATAAATTATTGTTAGTCTTCAACAATTCAGATAAAATATTATGGACAACAAGTTTTAGATCAATATTCGCAGCAGAAATAACAATTCATTAGAAGAGTTAAGTAGAGAATGAAGTCCACTATCTTCTATGATTTAAAAGTTCATCATCAATATTTTATCCCTATAACATCAATCAATATACATCTCAAATCAAATATTCATCTTTGCACTACGGGCCAAAGATATTCATTTGTATCATCAGTTGGTCATGTTCATCTCAACACCTGTTCATCTTTGCACTACGGGCCAAAGATATTCATCAGGTAATCATTCATCTTTGCTCTACAGGCCAAATATATTCAATTATATCACCATTTAGGACTGAGGATGATGAAAAATAATATAAATAACGAATCCAGTGAGATAGAGGACAAAGATTAGGGATTCGTAATCTAATTTATCCAAGTTCAAGAATACTCCATAATAATACTTTGCGGAGCAAAATTTAAGAATAAAGATCAAAACTTGGATCCAATCAAAGATATGACTCATAATAGCTAACTTGGACAGATAGAAGAAAATTTAATTTTTCTGTGAATAGTGTTGTATACGTGAATAGTGCCGTATACGTGAATAGTGTCGTATATATGAATAGTAACCCCGACATGAAAAGGTAAAAATTTTATAATAAAATTCATACCAACGTTTCTAATGAAATGATACTAGATGAAATGCAAAATTCGAAGAATTTCTGATCATTTCAGGAATTATAGAAGCAATACTTACCGTAGTAAGTTTTAATTTGGGTATATGAAAGGAATTATTATCGTTTTCATAATATGGAATATGAAAAAAAATATTGTTACGAGTATTGCAATAAAGTAATATCCTTTACCTTAGTAGAAACTAGATTTAACTTGAATATCAGATATTATTCAGAGAAAATCTTGCACAAAAAGTTACACTCAAAGTACCCTTATACTCAAAAGAAATACTCAAAATATTGCAGTAGGAATGTTTAAAATATTTGGTGTCTTTAGGATGGAGGTTGCCTCCCCTTTTATAGTGCAACCTCGAAGTAAAAATCAAATATATTTGCCTAACTTTCTTTCTTTCTCCTCTCCGCCTAACCTCTCACTTTCTCAGCCTAATTTTTCAACATTTCCTGCCAAACTTTGAAATTTCCATAATTGGGGGCCCACTTTTTTTTTGGAAAAGGATTTGCAAGAGGAGTAAGCCTCCACTTTGAAAAATATACAGGAGAGAAATCAAAATGTGCACGCAAGGTTTTTAAAACCAAAATGATAACTTCCACTTTTATTCACATGCTTGCAAATCTTATATATTATAATATTATTATTTAAATAATTATTATATATTATAATAATATATTTAAATAAATATTTTATCGGAGAAGATAATTGCCAAACTTTCAAAAAATATTTCATTCTAAAAATTATTTCATTTAAAATATTTCTTTATCATATAAATCAATAATTAATTATTCACAAATAATATTACAGAACTACAATATTGACAACCAGGTCGTTCCCCGGAAAGAGGTGGACTTCCGATAAGGATTTCTCATTACTAGCGCGCAATTAAATAACCCCTCATAGACAGAACTTACTTAGACATTGCCAATAATGCTATCTAATATTATTATTCAAAGAATATGAATTATTAATTTGATAATTTGAAATACTGTGCAATGACAATTATTGAATCAATAATATAAAATATCAACGTAGCAATTATTGAATCAATAAAATATTATGCAATTATCAATGTAGCAATTATTGAATCAATAATATAAAATATTGAACAGTAATTACTGTAACAATAATTGAGTAAGTGTCTTCTTACGTAAGAACCAATAATTAGAATTACTGTGCAATACCGTGTGCTACTGTGCAACACCGCGTATTACTGTATTTTAACCACCGGATATTTCAACAGTTCTAATGGTAACAACGACGCCGTTATTTTTATAAAAAGATTATTTATGTCGCTTTCTATATTCGACAGTTATTCTGTTGTGGGGCCCACAAATAGTTGCGCCGTCATACGAATATTCCACAACCAAACGAATATTCCCCAACAACAATTAATATTTTATAACTACTTGCTTATTTTAAAATATTTGCATATTTCACCCATAACTTTTCACATTTATCAAATCAACACCTTACTATTTCAAAATAATATATAAAGAAAATTAAATCTTTATTCATAAAAGTTGGGGTCTTACAAGATTAGCGGAGAAAAAGAGGAGATTGGAGCATATACAAACACAACAATTACTAATGGAACATAATATTATTAAAACATAAAATATGTACAAATTAAAGATAACTTACAATTGTAGCATAAGCTACAAGCTTACTAATGCACAAGCTACAAGCTTACACGGTGAATTCTGCTCTAAGAGAAGAGAAAGAAAGAAAATAAGAGGTAGGACGCAGCCTGCCACAACTAAATGACTATATCTTTCCTTTATAGAAGAAGGAAAGAACTATTACAAAAATACAAATAACTTTTACTATTGATGAACAGTACATGAATAGTGACTCTTTTTTTTTTCTTTTTTTTTACTATTTGGGACAACTTTCGGCAACTTTTGAAGAATGGCCGACAAGCTATCCATGCTTTAAAAGCAGACACATGATTCTTTTGACTAGGGGCCTGCTTTTGGTAGAAAAGCAAAGGCATATGACTGAGGGGGCTGCTTTTGGTGGAAAAGCAGGAGCAGCATGCATGTTACTGAGGGGGCTACTTTTGGTGGAGCAGCATGACTAGGCAAATGGGTCCTGAGCATCTTGAAGGTTGATGCTACCATAAGGATCATCATCAATGTTATTACTGGTGACTGACGTTTTCAAAGAAGAAGAAGAACATTCACTGTCCTCTATTTCTTCATGAATCTTGCTAACTCTTTTATGGATGGCTTGGGCCAATAGCTTTAACTCAAGGTTGGAATAATTATTTATATTTAAAATATCAATAGAACCAGCGGGACTAGGGTTTGACGGAATTTCTTTAGATTTGCTTGAAGAACCTTGTTATGGGATAGATTTAATAGGACTTGTAGGAAATTCCTTTTGAACTTGACCAACAATCCCATAAACATCGAACTTACCCACCATTTAATGAAGAAAATACGAGTGACCATGGTAATTTGACTGATACTACTAGAAACAGTTTTATGACTCTAATTAGGGGACTGGAAAATGGATTCAATGACTAGGGTTTGAAGGTTATACTGCCATTTAAGAATCCAAGAAATCTTATATTTACTAACAAACTGAAGCAGTATAGGAATACCATCAAACTTTGAGTTATACTGGCTATAATTACAGAAATGATTGACTTGAGACTGGAGTAAATCTGGAAAAATATTTATAGAAGGACCATATCTTGACCACCATAAATTAAACAGAAGGGAATTTGACTTTTGAATTTGTCGTAGAATTGAATGAACCACGAATGACTAAAAGACTGGTTTTGGTATAGAAAAATCTTATGCCAAGCTTCTATAAAATCATAATAACAAAAATAGTGATTTTGACTGATTAATGGACTAAGATTAGAAGGATGCTTTCCCCAATTAGGCAGGGAAATAATTTGCTTAATATAGAGAGAATGGAAAATGACTCTAGAAGCATCATTCGTATCATAAATAGGTTTGATGAGAATTGACTTTATTTGAATAAGAATATCTTTATAAAACGTAAGAGATTTATTTGGCGCAAGGGGAATAAAATGCCAACCCATAGGGAAGAACTGAGAAGCTAAGATAACTGGGTCTTCTTTAGGTATTATTACTGGCTCAACATGGAATAAGTTGACTTCTTAGATAGGGATATATTGGGAGTTTTAACTTTTGGGCATATTCTGCTGAGGGCTGCAAAATGGATCACCGGGATTGGGTTTACAGGCTAAAACTGTATTGTATGGTTTTGGAATGGAGCCAAGGATTTGGTATCTATTAACTAAATCAACAGATGAAATTGGGTTTACTGGGTGAGGAATTAAGGAACCTTTGGGTTGATTACTTGGGCCTGAAGGGCGGCCTAAACCACTAGAACTACCTCGCACACTCATTTTGAAACAATTGGAGTACCTGAATTAATGAATTCCTGTGTAAGAAAATTGGGAATAGAATTATCACTTCCTTTAATATATTCAATGTCAAAGTAAAAAAGGCTTAAAAGAGCTTGCCATCTAGCAAAAGTTTGATTAGCGGCAACATTTTCAACATCCTTTTCGAGGATATATTTTGCTGACTTGCAGTCAATTCTAACTAAAAAATTTTGAGTTAATAAATCGCTTTGAAATTTATTAATAAATAAAACTAAGGAAAGAATTTCCTTTTTAATAGTACTGTAATTAAGCCGTGTTGGGTTCCAAACGCCAGAATGAAATTGAACAATTTGTGCAGGAGAAGTAGGAGTTATCTTTTGTTTAAGAATACCTCCGAATTCAATTTCAGAAGCATCAGTTTCAACAATTTTGAATGCTGACTCATTAGAAATGCCAAGGCATGGCAAAACCTTAACATATTTTTTAACTTGTTGGACAACGGAAGTATGATCATTTGTCCATGGAGGAGGATTGTCTTGCAGATGCTGAAAAAGAGGTTTGCAGATTTTTCTATGGTTTTTGTAAAATTTTCCAACGTACTTAAGAGATCCTAAAAATCTTTGAAATTGGGTTCTATCAGTGATTTTATCAGGAAATCTATTGGCAAATTAAATAGCACGATCGATAGGTCGAACAAGACCTTGATGAATATCATGACCAAGAAATCTGACTCTAGTCTGAAAAAGACTACATTTTGTAGGAGACAAGACAAGTCCATTGATTCTTATTGTGTTGAAGAACGAGTTCAAATGTTTATGGTGTTCTTCAATAGATTTAGAAAAGTTGAGAATATCATCGATGTAGACCATAATAAAGTGACTGAAAGGGTTTAGAATATCATAAAGGATATTCAGGAATTCACTAGGGGCATTCTTAAGACCGAATGGCTGAACAATCCATTCATAATGACCAAAGGGAGTGGTGAAGGCAGTTTTATGCCTATCATCAGGATGAATTTGAACTTGCCAAAACCCTAATTTTAAGTCAAATTTGCTGAAGACTGTGGTATTACTTAATCTGCTAAGTAAATCTTCTTTATTAGGCAATGGGTATCTAATCCATTCGAGAACTTTGTTTAAAGGTTTGTAATTAATAACTAAACGAGGAGTACCTCTTTCTTTCTCAGCTTCATTGTTAACATAAAAAGCTGGACAAAACCAAGGGGACTTACTATGTCTAATTAATCCTTTATTGAGTAAATCATTAATTTCTTTTTTACAAAGTTTCATTTGCCGTGATTCATTTGTATTGGTCTGGCCTTAGTAGGAATTAAATGTTCTTTAAATTCCTTAGCATAAGGTAGCCTTACTATATGTTTCTTCTTATGCCAGAAAGCATTAGGGGAATCAGAACAAAGGTTTTGACTTAGATAATTTTTTAAACCTTGAATTTTTTCTTGAACCCTTTTATTTGTGAATTATTTTTCAACCTGTTTATATTTAATCTCTTCTTTCAAGAATTTTAACTGAGTGGTCTTACTATTTAGCAGGTTTATAGATTTAGAAATAGATTCTTCCTGAATAAATTTTAAATCTCTTTCTTTAGGTTTAGTAATAAATTTAAATATTACTTTTTGGCCTAAATGTTCACTACTTAAGCCATTATTGCTAGTAGTAAAAGGATATAATAAATATATAAACGGTAATCCTAAAATAATTTTATCTGTCAAATTACGGATTAAAACAAAAGTTATTTTAAAACACATGTTATTTTGACAAATATGAACTTTAGGCAGTTTATATTTTATTTTCATTTGACTACCATTAGCTGAGCTTAATCTTTCACTAGTTTTTTTTTAAAACTTGGTAGGAACTAATCCTTCTTGAATACAATTCAAATCTGCACCAGTATCAACTAGAGCCGGAAGTTCAATTGTAAAAGTTTTATCAATTACTAGAGTAATGGAAATATACCATTTTTGAATTGTAATGTCTTTCAATCTTTTGAGAGAATTTCCTTGAACAATAAGAAATTCTGACTCATCTTTAGTGTTAGAAGACTCTAGTTCATCTTCGTCTGCTAAAGAATCATTAACTTGAAGAACATGGCCTTTAGGATCTAAATTTAGCATCTTTTTACGTAAATCAGAAATTTATGTTTTAAGATATGAAATTTCCTTTTTTAACTTATTAACTTCTTGATTTAAGTCAGGGAGGGTAATTTCTTTATCAGGTGTTTTAAACCTTTCAAGAGTTTTATTATGACTGAAAATAGGTTTTTCTTTTCCTTTAGTAATCATATTCTTAACTGTGTTATCTTTAGTTAACAAATCCTTTAATTGTTTCATATATATTAAATTTTTAACTCAGAATCTGTAATCTTGCTAATTAGATCAATTAACAAAGAACTTTCTTCTTCTTCTTTGTTAAGAACATTTAATCTTTTATTACAACAATTAGTTTTACGATTATCAGTACATAAGGTGACTTCTTCCGTATCACTATCTGTTTATTTGCTCTTATTGCTGTTAGAAGAATAAGGAATATCAGAATAATCAGTGCTATCAATGTCATTCTCAGTTCTTATTAATTCTAAAAGTTGTTTAGTGTCTTCATTAGAAACATTTAATTGTGATAATTTTTGTTTTATTTTACATTCATTTTTATAATGTTCTTTCTGTCCACAATTATGGCAGCAAGTAATTTTACTTTTGTCATATTTTTTAGTTTTACATGTTGATTTTTTATTATGTGACTTAGGTTTATCATAATAATCATCTTGATTTTTAGGCTGACTAGAACATTTTTTATGATGGTTACGGCTTTTGTGTTTTTCAATATGTTTATGACGGTGTTTTCTCCTAGAAGGAGCAACTGGGGGTAAACTATATTGTTCACAAAAGGTCCCTAACTCATATTTATCTTTGTTTTTGTCCTTACCAGCTTGCTTAGCAATTTTAAAATCAATACACATTTTTAAGCAAATTTTTTGGATATAGTTAATTATGTCACCATAAGTTAGGTTATAATAATCAATATATCCTAAGTTTTTACTTAATTCTTCTCTAACTTTGTGGGCAAATAGATTTGGTAAACCATTAACAAATTTTTCTTTCCAGAAAAGTTTGTTACTATTATTTCGCATCATAACACAAGAAGTAAAAACATCTTTGTACCATCTAAAATCACTTAGAGTGGGACAAGTAAGATTACTTAACTGATCATGAATTCTTTCAGTTATGTTACTAGGAGTTCCAATAAAATATTTTATTATGGTAAATATTAAAGTATTCACTCCATCAGGAGGGCCAACACCAACATCTTCATTAAAGATGGGGTTGCCATCATCATCTATTTGGACCGCATGGATTATTGATAACCTAGTATCTTCAGTGAGGTGTTTTTCCCACCAAGATCTAAGTATGCCAGTAAATCCACTAGTTATCAACTCCATAATATCAGACTGGGCTAGCTTGTGGAAGGCTGTGATATAACTATTAGCTACCATGGACATGTGATTTAACTTATTTAATATTTCTTGTTCACTGAAACCATCAATATTTCATTCATAGATTTTATTAGAAGAAACAGAAAATTAATTATCTAGATTCCTTTCTTCAAATTGAAGATCAGGGGGAGTAGGTCTAGTATACCAATTTTTTGTTATACTGGTTTTATTAAAAGTTAATTTATTTAACTGATCATTTAAATCTTGAACATAGTTAGACTGATCTGATTGACTAATGCTTTCACTGTCAGAATACTCGACTTGATCAATGACAGCAATAGTTCCACTAGTTTCACCAGCTTTGAATTTTTTAAATAACTTATCAATGACTTTAGTGAGTTCATTATCTTTGTTAGGTAGACCTAATCCGACTCTATTTTCTGGAAGGTCTAACAAAGGCTGTTCAATTTTGGTATTTGGTTTTTGAATAATAGTTTGTTCAAACTTTTCTTCAATTTTATCTAACTGCTTGCCTATAGTTGCTAAGTATTGATTAGTGAAGTTATTTTGTTCAATAATCTTTTTCTCATCTTTACTACCATCTGCTAATTTAAAAGGACCAGCAATAACCGAAGTGTTTTTGACTGATAAAAGAACAGTTTCAAGAAGAGGGTGACTAGTCGACACTTTTGACTTATCTTCTTTAATCCACTGACTTTTTATTAAAACATTACATTTACCGTAGTATTCTTCATACCAAGTAAAGAAAGTAATGTTTATCTTTTTATCATTAATAAATCTTTTTCGTTTATTAATGACTTTATCTCTTTCCTTTTCACTGTGATTAGCACGAAATAAATGTCTTTTTTCTTTATTAGATTTGGAATTAAAATCTTCAACAAGATTTTTCCATTCTAATTTAAAATCCTTTTTAATAACTCTTAGTTGATAGTTAATGGGGGTTTCAAAATCTGACTGAGTTGGCAATTCTAAAAGTGTAGCAGGGGATAAATCTTGATCATCTTCTATAGGTTCATTAGCGGTATAGCAGGGATGACTAGTTTGACCATGATTTAAAATACCTTTCATTTTAATATCTTGAATAGAAATATTACTAAGTATTTCAGTATCTCTTCTAGAAGGAACTGAAGAATTAGTAAAATCTTCGATAACTAAGGGTCTTCTGGTACGTTCAAAACTTATTTTGACAGTACCGTCAGAAAATTGTCTAATGTTTTCAACATTCAACAAATTATTATTAACAGGTTGTTGAGGAATTTCACTAGGCAAGGTCCATTGACTAGGTAAAGTAATATTTTTCCAAAGAATAGTTCTTGGAATCTGAACATTAGCTTCACTAGTACTACTTTGTATTAAAACAATTTGATCTTTAGGACTTTTATTAAGAGCATGAACATCTAAATTGGTTTTCATTGTTTTATAATATATTCTATAAATTAACGCTAAAGCCTGAGAACCTTCAATCATTTGAGTGATTTCTTCTGCTGTTTTAATATTAAAAGTTAAAGCTTTTAATAGATGAGGATCACTAAGGCTTAGAGTGAAATCAGGAAAATAATTAAAATGGATAGGTCTAATGTGCAAACTTGATTCCATTATACCAATAATACTAGGGAAATAGTTAAGGAATCGAGTGTCTCTGAGACACAGATAAATACTCGAATTTATTCCCTTAATATTCAATGGTTTAACAGCAACTTGAATTAATCCTATATGAATAAAATTATAACCCCTTTTTCTATGTTTTTTAATAACATCTGTGGTTAATAAACTACAGTTTGCATATTCTTTATTAATAGCGTAAACCTTTTCAACAGTTTTAACATTATAATCAGTTTTAAATTTATCTAAGAAGGTTGACTGGTAGATTTCTTTAGAAGAAATACTAGGTATATTCCAGTTACTTAAAGCTTGACTAATGTTTTCATAACTGTGGTCTTCCTGGTTTAATATGTTTGGAACAGAGGGCAAAGCTGAACGGTTACTAGTAGAGGAATTGGATCTAAATAATCTATTCATCTAGTCAAGGTTCAAAATTTATTCTTAAACATTGTTCTTTCATACATACCCTCTTACCTTAAGCAGACGTATACCTATGTTCTATTGTCACTACCCGATACTGCTTGCACAAGAGACTTACAAGGGTTTAAGACACACGAACACGGTGTTTTACAGTAAGTTAGGTGACTGCTGAACAAAGAAAAGAAGTAGAATTTTGGGAAAAGAGAAGATGGATTGATTAAGAAGATATATATATATATATATATATATATATATATTTATGAGTATTATTTAGCCTGGATTGTTAATCTGTGGTATTTTCGGCTCTAATATATATATATATACATAACTATATATATTTATATATTTACATTTAATTCATTTATGTCTGGATTATAAATTTGTGGCATTTTTTGCTTTAATATATATACAACTATATATATATATATATATATTTATACTAACTCCGTTAGCCTGGATTGCTAATCCGTGGCTTTTTCTCGCTTTAATATATATAATTGTATATATATATATATATATATATTTATTTATACTAATTTGTTTGGTCTGAATTGCTAATTTGTGGCCTTTTCAGCTTCAATATATATATATATATATATATATATATATATATTTACATTAATCAGTCACGCCTGGATTGGAAATTCGTGGCTCTTTTCGTCTTTAATATATATATATATATATATATATATATATATATATATATATCTTACTTATTCTATGTGATTACATATCTGTTTTAACTATTTATTTAATGTAAATCTGTTCTAATGTAAAGTTTGTGGATTAGATTTATCTAAATCTAACCATCTCTAACTTTCAACTGGTTCAAATGTTTTCAAACTGGAACCGTTGAACTGTGAGCCTAGGAATCACGGGATCTAAGATTAACCACATGGATCTAGATCTGATTCCCACGATGGACAACTTTTCACTGTAAATACAGCTTGCCTGTACTTTTGTAAATGTAAATTAGAGGGACCTTAAAACGGTTATCCGAATTTAAAATCTCAACATAGTAAACTGTTGTTTGTAGTGCTCGGGTCACTTTGATGGCTTTCATGTCCATAAGAATCCCGACACTTGTATATATATTATTTAGTCGAGGATGCTTCGCATCCCGATAATAAAATTAAAATCAGCCGAATGCAGAATAAAAACGAAAGTATCAAAAGGCTTTAATTCCTATGTTAGCGAAAGGGTTGGAAAACCATCTTTCAAAACATCACTTTCATATCTTGTCTGAAAATGGACTTTTCAAATAAATCAAACCCTTCGTATATAGGTCCAACGAAGCACAACACTACTTCAAAATAAAGCACGTAGGCCTAATTACTGCAAGCACACACACACACACATTGCGAATAAATTAGAGAAATTGAAAAGTCGCGAAAATCGTGTTTCACGAAAGTCGGGGGGTGCCTAACACCTTCCCCCTACTTAATCAAGCCCCCGAACTCTATGAATCTCGGTTTTCAAGGCCAACTTAAACAGAGTCTAGTAATTGGGACTACTTGCTAAACTTTTCAAATAAAATTTGGTTGAGTTGGTACAACAATTTCAAACATATCAACTGGCGACTCTTTAAAATCAAACTTTTCAAATCGTCGGCTTTTTCCTAAAAATTCACCCTTCAGATTAAACAAATCAAATAGAAGATAACAAGGGTAGAAATACATAGGGAAATGGGGATCGCCAAAGATTTTTCCCAACATCGACAGAGGCCAAGAGAAATAACTAATCAAATTGATTGAAGAAAAAGTAAGACAAATTTATGTATAAATTAGCATAGTTTGAATATTGGCCTTGAATGGCAAATGAAAAGATTTATAATTTTAAGTGATTAATTGATATAACTTATATATAAAGTGATTATATGAATATGTAATAACTTATCAAGCCAATTAGGGCTAATTAAGTTAATGAATTAATGGAACAAAAAGGAAAGTCAAGAAATAAGAATATTAAAATATTTATTAACAATATTAAAAACTTTGTGACATATATTGAATAAATATGTGATTAAATGAATATAATAAATATTTATCAATGATGATAAATTTGTTATGACATATGTGGGATATGTATTAGACTAAATATATATATATATATATATATATATATATTATAAATGTATATATATATATTTATTTTTTATATATAGTGAATTAAAAAGAAAAGATTTATAACCTAATATTATATATTAGGAATGTGAATTAAATAGCCTAAGGGTTATAGTATTAAAGAATTCTAGTATTTAAAATATATACTAACCTAAGAGATTTATTTGATATATCTCAACTAATTAATTATTTTAACATAATTAAAGAAAACCTAATTGGGTTATATAATTAAATCTATGTAAGAAATTATTTAAAATCCAAAAGGAGTGGATTAGAAACCCTAATTAAAGAATTAGGGTAATGTAAAATTAGTATGTTGAACACATACTATTTTACATGGCCCAAATAATTTAATTACAAAGCCCAAATTAATTAAATGGATGGCCCAAACTTAGTCCAACTTGTGAGGGACTTTTAGGTCATTTGATTAAGGAAATTTGGCAATAAAAATTAAATCAAAAATTAGGCAATCAAGGGGGGATTTATCTGCCCACTTTAGGGAGGATAAGTGCATGTGCTTTAATTTGTTTCTTCCAAAGTTGGTCACTAACTCTGAACTACTCCAAGCCAAGTGTCTCCTTATCATTTAGTCTTAGTATTTTACTAAGTTTTCAAGCAAAGAAGAGAGAGAATGGATAAGTCTTCCATGCACTTATATGTTTATGAGAATAAAGCCTTACTTACATATTTAACACCCCTCTTTTTTTTTTACTAGCAAATAAAGTCTTACTTCATTTCTCTTTCATCATTTCCAAATAAGCTAACAAAAACAAAATAGAAGGACAGAGAGAGAGAGAGAGAGAGAAACCGTGGCCTTAAGAGGGAAGAAGAGAGATGGCTTTGATCTTTATGCATTCTAAATTCATCCATTACTTTGGGAGAAGAAGATTTTCTAAGAAATAAGGTATAAACCCTAACCTAGTTTATTCTTCTAATTTGTTTATTTTAATAAAATCAACAAGTTATGTTCATAAACTCTAAAACGCTTGATCTACATGTTTAAAAGTATTTTATGTGTAGATATAATCATTTTGGGTGTTAAAAGTTTGATCAAAACAAAGAAAAGGAAACTAGTTTTCAAAAAGATTAGAAAACCCTAACATTTGGCTACTTTGAAAATCTACAACTTAAAGTCTACACATTATTTTTGTCATCCGTCAAAGAGGGGTGTTAAATATGTAAGTAATTAGCTTTCAAACCCAAGTGGTAGCACTCAAATAGGTTAACTACACAAATCATACCAACTGTTTTACTAAAAATAGTCCTGCCAGAAAAGCTGAATCGAATAAACTATTTTGGGTCAATGTGGTCTAGGGTATGATGATTTAACAAGTTTCAGACGAAAGATGGTGATTTTTGGACGTGTAGAATGAAAGTTATGATTTTTACAAGAAAGGACTATTTTAAAAGTGAACTGAAATAACTTTTTGTGTGTAACTCCAAAAATTATAAATTTTTTACTAGAGGTAGAGGGTCATAACAGGAACTAACCTTGGAAATCCCGTAAGTTTTGGACAAATGAATAATTTATGATAATTGTTGCAAGATCAGACTGTTTTGAACCATTTAAAAATAATAAACGAAATTGAAAATTTTCAAAAAAAATATATGTTCATGAGAATATCATATTCTGATATTTCCCTAGATAGAAAATTTTTTGGAGTTGTTTTGGTATTTTTCATGTAAATGTTTGAGCTATGAATAAATGGATAAATAAGTTATATGATGTTGTAAATTGAGAAAATGTGATTTTATTACTTAAAGACCCTTAAAATGATGTAATAAGATTTTTGGAGGGTATTTTGGTCATTGTTAAAAAAATGTTATATTTATGGCATTTTAAGTTTGTTAAATAAATGATATAATAAATGGTAAACAATTAAATAAATTATTTATAAGTTTAATAAATGATTAAAATATTATTAAGAGATTAATAATATTAGATTAAGATATTATTAAGTAATTAATAATATTTAGATTAAAATATTTTTAAATAATTAATAATATTAGATTAAAGCATTAGTAAGTGATTAAAATAGTATTAAATGATTAATAATATTATTTAAGACTTAAAATATTATTAAATAATTAAAATATTATTAAATGATTAAAAATATTAGATAATAAATAATATATTATTACGTGATTAATAATACTAGATAATGATTAAAGTATTATTAAATGATTAAAATATTATTAAGTGATTAATGTAGACACTCGATATTTTCTTTCCTTGTTACTAATACTGTAGGAGGGCAAACTTGCCATCAAATCATCCTCGGTCTCAATACCGGGCAGTCAACTCAACCCCGATCTCAATACCGGGCCATCAAATCAATCCCAGTCTCAATACCGGGCCATCATGTCAACCCTGGTCTCAATATCGGGCCATCAACTCAACCCCGGTCTCAATATCGGGACATCAAATCAACCCCAGTTTCAATATCGGGCCATCAAGTCAATCTCAGTCTCAATACCAGGCCAACAAGTCAACCCCGGTCTTAATACCGGGACATCAACTCAACCCTAGTCTCAATACCGAGCCATCAAATCAACCCCGGTTTCAATATCGGGCAGTCAACTCAACCCTAGTATCAATACTGGGCTATCAAATCAACCCCGATCTCAATATCGGGCCATCAAATCAACCCCAGTCTCAATACCGGGTCAACAAATCAAACCCCGGTCTCAATACCGGGCAGTCAAGTCAACCCCGATCTCAATACCGGGCCATCAAATCAACCCCGATCTCAATATCGGGCCATCAACTCAACCCCGGTCTCAATACCGGGCCATCAACTCAACCCCGGTCTGAATATCGGGCCATCAACTCAATCCCGATCTCAATATCGGGCCATCAAATCAACTCCGGTCTCAACCCGGGAGTCCCGCCATGTGGGCCCTGCCACATGGAGCTGCACCTCTACCTACGACAGCAGCAGGTAGAGTGGAGGCTCCTGGGTCTATATATATGAGCTCACCCCCAACTCATTTGAAAAAAAAAAAGAAAAACGCTCTATACCCCTTCCCATTTGGTTTTCCAGCCATTTTCTTATCTTCCAAACCCAAACTTTTTCACTCTAACACATAGATATACCCACATACTACCACATATCAGAAAATAACCGGTAGATTTGGACGTTTAAAGCTTACGATTTGGCAAAAAGCCCGTAAAGTAGTCCATTGTGAGTATTTTTACGATCAGAAAGTTATTATTACTTCTTCGTACTTTTATACACTTGCATATCAAGTTTTATTTTCTAAATATGCCCGGAACTCAGTTCAGTGGCCGTTTTTGTTAACTTTTGGTACATTTTATTACTTGAACGCATTTTCTGGCATTTCTACAACTCGGATTGATGATCTGTCGCTTCCAGCAGCTTTTATATACTTCCATCTTCGTATTGAGCAACTTCGCCGGACTGGTTTATTGTTCCAGTCAGGGTTTTTTTTTTTTTGTATATATTTAACTGTATATATACTAACTTTTCAATTCTGTCAAGCCCGGATGTCAAATTCGCGATAGTTTACTTCTTATATATATATATATATATATATATGCATATATAAGAAACATTCACCACACTGGGTTATCTTCCCAGTCTTGGTTGACTACTTTTTTGTCTATATATATATATATATATATATATATATTTACATTCCAATTTGGCCTGGATCATTCTGTGGCCTTTTTACTATTTTTATAAATATATATATTTATATTTTCGTCCGGGCCTCGAAGTAAAAATCCATCGCCCTTTATGTTTTTTCTATATATATTTATGTTTTGTCCGGCTTGGATCATTCCATGGCTTTTATACAGCTTTTATAAATAAATATATTTACATTTCAGTCTGGGCACCGGTGTGAAAATCCATCGCCCTTTACATCTTTCGTATATATAATTATATATATATTGCTTTTCTCATTTTTATTAAATTATTGCTTTAAATATTTATTTTATATAAATCGGTACTGACATTTCTGCGGGCGAACTAGATTTCTTTAGATCTCGCCAACTCTAGCTCTTAAACAGTTCAAAATAGGTTCAGGCAGAACTGGGAAGCTGGAATAGCTGAGATTTATTTAAATCTAGTATTTTTCTAGTTTCAGTTATGAAAGTAACCTCGCGGCCCTTAGATCGCTATCTAGTGGGAACGAGATGCTTCGGCCATATGCGAGTCAGAATTTACTGATGAATCCTTAGTTCTGGCGATGTTGGATATATTTTTGTACAAATTTGAGATGTGCATGTTTTTGTACCCTGCCATTTTTTATGTAAAAAATATACATACAAAAGACCTTAAAACTGTTATCCGGATTTAAGGTCTCAACATAGTGAAAATATGATTTGTCGTGTCAGAGTCACTCCGATGGCTGTCATACCCATTAGAAGACCGACACTCGTATTAATTTTGTGGTCGATGATGCTTCGCAGCCCGACAATCACTGTTCAAATTGAGCCTTAAGGCTGAAAAGATAAAACTGAAGTATCGATATGCTTTAATTTCTATGTTAGCGTAAGGGTTTGAAAACCTTCTTTCAAAACATCATTTCAATAATCTTATGGGAAAAAGAATCTTTTGCAAATCAAATCAAACACTTTTTGCAAATCAAATCAAAGATTTTTGCAAATCAAATCAAACACTTCGTATATAGGTTCAACGATGCATAAACATACTTCCAATCAAAGCATAGGTCCAATTTCTCCCAACATTCACACACATATTTCAGATTTAAAAGGGAAATATTGAAAAGATGCGGTACCGTATTTACACGGGAGTTGTGGGGTGCCTAACACTTTCCCCCCACTTAACCAAGTCCCCAAACTCAAAACTTCGATTTCAAAAATCAAGTTTCGACAGTGTCAAGTAATTAGGCCTCTTTTCAAACAAAATTCGGTTGAGTTGGTACAACCATTTCCAATCTACCAACTGGCGACTCTGTAAAAATGTTCAAATCGTCGACATGATACATGTCGGCCTTTTCCTAAAAAACCCTTCAAAAACCTTTTTCACAATAAAAAGAGTAAGGGTAGACATAATTTAGGAAGAGAGAAAGATCCGGGTTGTGACCCGACCTGCGGATTTTTTCCCGACGTTGACAATTAATAATATTAGCAAGTGATTAAAGTATTATTAATTGATTAATAATACTAAGAATGGAATAAAATATAATTAAGAGAATAATAATATTAAGAAGTGAATGAAATATTATTAAATAATTAATAATATTATTAAGTGGTTAAGATATTATTAAATGGTTATTAATATTAGAAAATGAATAAAATATTATTAAATGATTAATAATATTAGATAAGAGTTTATGATAATGATTAAGTGATAGAAATATTATCTAAGGATGATAATATTACTAATGAGTAAGGTATTAGCAAATGTTTGATTATGTGATTACATGTTAGATAATTTGTTATTCGAGTATTAGTGATTGGAAGATATGTTGTGCTAATTGAAAGGTCAATCTTATTAATGATAGGCCTTTCAAAAGAAGTTAAATTAGATTGTGTAGCCGTAATCAACAAACGAGGCAAGTTTTCCTAACTCAAACTTGAGTTATTATTTTTAAAACATGTTAATGGATAATTATTAACAATTATTCTATATCTATGATTATTGATATTTGCACCTAGTGCAAGTTTCTTGAAATTTCTTATATATTATCCTGTACAAATGATTACCTTGTGCAAATTTATTTCTCTTGTATAGACTTTATGATATATGAGTTCCATATATTTTCTTTTATTGTCTAACCTTGTATAATTGATTATTGTGTGCAAGTTCATATGTTCATTTAACTTTGTTCTTATGATTATTCTATGATGTTTGAAAATTCTAAATTTGTTCGATGTTCATACGTTGATTAAATCCTAAAACTTATACAAATCTTTTATATTTGTATAAGTGTTCAAGCTATCTTTAAAATTTGATTATACCTAAATTGTTTAAGTATTACGTCAATGCCATTTGTTTCGGTTAGACTAATATTTGATGAAGCGTTCTATTATTTGTGAACCGATTTGTTATTGAAGATCAATTTCATTTGTTTCGGCTAGACTAATATTTGATGAAGCGTTCTATTATTTGTGAACCGATTTGTTATTGAAGATCAATGCCATTTGTTTCGGCGAGACTAATATTTGATGAAGTGTTTTATTATTTGTGAATTGGTTTATTGAAAGATTTATGCCATTTATTTCGGCTAGATCAATATTGATATTATATGTTGAAATCATAGTATTTCTTTAAAATCAATACAAACCATATTAATGTGGTACATACTCATGATGTAAGATTGAGATAAACAACCCTTAGAAAAACAAGGGGAACTTTATTGTCAAAATATGACACGCACGACACATGTGAGTATTATGCATAATCACGGGTACAATGAGGCTGATCCCCTTATGTACTTGCAGGGGAGTATGATTTAATCTTTACGGTTAAATTATACTCTTGAGGTATTCGATCAGTAAATGAACTGACAATTCCTCGAGAAGTTCTAGATCCATTTGTGATCGCTCAACATGAAATCTGGGAATATCCCACTTTAATTATATATTGTTACAGTATTGCTAATTCTTCTTAATCAATTGAATATTATTGAACTTTGGAAAGAATTTAAGTCTTTTATTCTTGATATGTTATTCAGCATGGAATTTAAGAAAATTCTTGATTTGGATATGATTCATTATTTCAGTTACTTCACAATCTTTTGAATATTGTTGAAGTTCTAAAGAGTTAATCTCTTCTAATCGTAATATATAGTTCTTGTATTTAAACTTGTTGAGCGAACTAGTTGCTCACACTTGCTATATCATGATATTATTTCAGTTAATCCCGAATATTCGAAGAAGGACAAAGGCAAAAAGAAGGCAACCGAATAGTGTCTTTTATGTAATGATTTTTATGTTATCCAATGATATAAATCTTTTGTATTATTAAGTCATATAAGGTTAAGGTTAGTGAAACCTAGGATAATGTTTAAGGTATTTAATGAATGATGTAATTCATAAGAAATGGGTAGATAGATGTGATGTGTATGATGTATCGTGAGCACCGAATCTGAGGTTCAAGGGACCCAGAGTTAGGGGCGTCACAAAGGATGATCTGGGTATATGGTTTGTAAATTTTTAAAACTCTGATTTACTATGATTCTGCTATTTTTATGCAATTTGATTGCGTTCATGAATATTACAAACCTAACCGTATAAGTGTGTGAAGATAAAATAGTGTTGCTAAAGATATTGGTTAATCCATTAAATGTATTCAAAAGGTTTTTTTAATTAAAATAAAGTCAAGGGAGGGAGATACCATTCCAACCAACTCAAAATTTGTTATTATGACCTCATAACAGGTTTTGCAAACTAGAGAGAAGTAGAGAATGTCTTATCATAATAGGAAAATAACTCATAAATACTGCAATGTTCTATTAGATACGTATCGATATGAAGTGTTCAGATATTCATGACAAAATCCAATGTAGACAGAAAAACCAATCAACCCGCACAATATTTAAGAAAAAATTTAGCCCAACACAGAGGTTTAAACCTATAAATTTTAACCCATCACAGTAATCATAAATATATCTGAACCAAAACTTGATCTCAACAAAGCATCCCAATATTTTTTTTAATTCAGACTTAACCCAATAGACGACTTTTACTATTATGTATAGAAGAGACGAGAAAGAGGAATTATACCTGAAAGCTCATTCTGAAAGAGAATGCATGACCACAAATTTTTAGTTTTCTCAGCAAACTCAGTAGTTAAAGCAAAAAAACTTTTACATAAAGGATAAGAACTTAGTCAATAAAAACACATTAGGGTTTTTTAAAAAATTTAGGGTTTTGAGAAACATCAAAAGTAAAAAAAATACTTTTTTAGAAAACCTAGAATTGATATACCCACTCATAAAATATGTTGTTTTAGCAAAAAATTAACAGATCCACCAAAAATTAAAAAAATAGCACTAGAAACCCTATAAATGTCATAAATCAGAGAGATGACAACATTATCCAATTTAAAAAATGGCTTTTGTTGATTTAAGACAAGCTTTTGAAAGATTTGATGAAGAACTTGTAGATCTAAGAAAATATACAAGATTATCCGAAACAAAAAGGTCAACTAAAACAAAATTAATCGGTAGAGTGATGAAATTGATGGTGTGGAATCGATTTATCGGTTTAGATTTTTTAAAATCCAACTGCAGATCAGACATTTTTGCAGAGATCGATCTAGGGTTTGAGAGGAACTCGGGAAGAGAGAGAGAGAGAGAGAGAAGGCGGTAGAAGAGGGAGCAAGTGAGAGATAAAAGGAATTAAAAACAATTTATTTGATATTTATATTTAGGTTAATTAAACTGATCTGATGGTTGATAAATAATCTTAAAAGTGATCAACGATCAGGATTGAATCGGAGTTTTAAAACTTTTGAACTGACCGATTAATATTGATCCAACGGCTAGGATCACTTTGTGCTTTTTCTTGATGATCTGACGGTCCTCATGTTTGATCTGTGTGATCTATGTGGGTGGCTCCTGATTGGTATAGAGCAGAGAGTACGGATTGACTTTATGTTGATCGTTGGATGAATGCCTTAGATCAACAGCTCAAATTTTCTCTTGATACATTTATATTTATATATATAAATACTTATTAAATAAAGATTAATAAATATATTAATACATATATTTAATTTAATTAAGAGGTTATATGTCCTAAAGAATTTTATTTTTGTTTTGTAATATAAATAACTTTAACTATTAATTATATAAGTATAATAATATGTATTTGTATAAGTATACGGATAGTAGAAGAAATTTAAAATATATAGAGATACTTATATTTATATATAAATATAATAAAGTAAAATGTTTATAGATTTTTTTTTTAAATAATGCAATTTTAACTAGATAATGATCTAATTATAAATTAAATAGATATAAACATTCTTAAACACGTAAATATAATAAATATTTGAATATTAATAAGACATTTTATATTAGGAAAATAAAAGGATTAACTAATTATAAGTGATAATAATAACTTTATATTAGTAAAATGCAGTTTTTATAAAGAGAATATATATATATATATATATATATATATTATAAATGCAATAATAATTATGAGAAAATATCTCACATTCTTAAATCCAAATGTAATTTACAAAATCTATCAGAACTTAATAGTTTAGTAAATATATCAGTAATATTTAATTCTGTGTCGATATGTTCTAACTTGATAATGCCACTATTTATATTATCACGTAAGAAATGATGCCTGACATCTATATATTTTGATCTAGCATGTAATACAATGTTTTTACTCATATTTATAGCACTTGTATTATCACAAAAGATTGAAACACAATTAAACTTTTTATTGTAATTAATCAGGGTTTGTTTCATCCATAATATTTCTGCACAACATCGTGCAACAACTATATATTCTGCCCTGGTGGTTGAGATAGATACCGAGTTTTGTTTCTTAGAGAACCAAGAAACTAAACACCCACCTAGAAACTGACACGTGCCACTTGTACTTTTTCGATCAACATGGTGACCGGCATAGTCAGAGTCTAAAAATAAACAAGATCAAATGGTTGAACTTTAGGATACCATAGACATATGTCTGTAGTTCCTTTGAGGTAACAAAATATTCTTTTTACTGCAATCAAATGTGATTCTGTAGGGTTTGATTGGAATCTAGCACATTTGCAAACACTGAACATAATGTCAGGTCTACTAACTGTGATGTATAAAAGGGTACCAATCATTCCTCTATACTTCTCTGTGTTAACATTTTTTCCATTTTCATCAGCAGTTAATTTATCAGTGGTTGACATAGGAGTATTAAGAGGTTTCACAGATCCTAACCCAAATTTTTTAATCATTTATTTGTAATATTTAGATTGAGAAATATGAATACCTTTTTCTCCTTACTTGATTTGCAATCCTAGGAAGAAATTTAATTCTCCTACCATACTCATTTCAAATTCCTTACTCATGCTTTGAGAGAAATCATTGCACATAGTAATGTTAGTAGAGCCAAAAATGATGTCATCAACATAGATTTGTAAGATAAGTATATCATCATTTTTATATTTAGTAAATAGAGTAGTATCGACGGTTTTCCTTTTAAAATCATCTTCTAGTAAAAATTTACTTAATCATATATACCATGCTCTAGGGCCCTGTTTTAAACCATATAAAACTTTATGCAATTTATACACATAATTAGGATAATCATTATCTTCGAAGCCAGGAGGTGGTTTAACATAAAATTCCTCCTCAATAACACCATTTAAAAAGGTAGATTTGACATCCATTTGAAATAGTTTAAAATCTTTATGGCATGCAAAGGCTATTAACATACGTATAGACTCAATTTTAGCAACAGGAGCATATATTTCATCGTAATTAATACCTTCAAGTTGATTGTACCCTTGTGCAACTAGTTCTGCCTTATTACGTATGATAGTTCCACTTTCATCTAACTTATTACAAAAAACCCATCGAGTTCCAATAATGGAAGTTTCCTTGAGTTTTGGAACTAATTCCTAAACTTTGTTTCTTGTGAACTGTTCAAGTTCATCCTGTATAGCTATAATATAATCTTCGTCAAGCAACACATCTTTTATGTTTTTAGGCTCAATTTGAGATAAGAAAGATAAATGATCGGCTAGGTTTTGTGCGTGTGATCTCGTAAGAATTCCTTTATCGATGTCACCAATTACATTTTTTATCGGATGATTTTTAATGATATGTGACTCTTTGGGTAAGTCTTTAACTGAGGATTGAGATTTTTAAGAGGATTAATATTGACAGTTGGAGATGTATTATCTAGTTTTAGTTCTTCCATATTCCTGAGAGTGTCTTCAATGGCAACATCATTATCTACTATCTCTTTTTATTTTGGAGGGGGTTTAGACTTATCAAAGGTTACATTCATTGATTCTTCAACGACTAGAGTTCTTTTATTAAAAACTCTATAAGCTTTACTATCAAGTGAATATCCCAAAAATATTTCTTCATCAGATTTGGGATCGAATTTCACCAAATATTGTTTAGTATTCAGAATAAAGCATTTACTCCCAAAAATATGAAAGTAATTTAGTTTTAGAGTTCTTTTATAATAAAGCTCATAGGGAGTTTTGAGAAATATTGGTCTTAGTAAAACTCGATTTAAGATATAACATGATGTTGCAACTGCTTCAGCCCAAAAGTATTTAGGAAGTCGATAATCATTTAACATAGTATTTTGCCATTTCCTATAAAGTACAATTTTTCTTTTCAACCACACCGTTTGATTGTGGTGTGTAAGGAGCAAAAAAGTTATGGTTTATACCGTGCCCCACAAAATATTATGAAATCAGAATTGTCAAATTCTTTTCCATGATCAGATCGAATATAAACAATAGACCTTCTCTGTTGATTTTGAATTTTCTTGAATAATGCAAAGAAAGAGTTTATCGCTTCATTTTTTAATTTTAAAAAATCAACCTATGTGAATTGTGAATGATCATCAACTAGGACTAGAATATAAATAACACCACCCATGCTATATTTAGGGATAAAACCTACAAAATCCATATGCAAAAGTTCTAATAGTCAAGAGGTTGACACTGTGAATTTAGGTTTATGAGATGCATGTATTTGTTTTTGTAATTCACAAGCTTCACAAATATAGTCTTTTAGAAATTTTAGTTTTGGAAGAACACATACATGTTCCTGGGAAGATATGTTGTTTGTCAATTTCATGTTAATGTGTCCTAACCTACAATGCTAAAGCCCTGGATCATCATTGGCAGATACCAGACACACATTATCTAGGTGAGAATATGTATCTAAGTCACATGTGTACACATTTTGACTTCTAGGACATAATAAAACTAATTTACCATATTGATCACATATTGAACAGTTATGAGGATTAAAAGAAATTTTAAAACCACTATCACATAGTTGACTAATAGATAGAAGATTGTAAATGAGTCCCGTGACTAATTGGACGTTAGAGATTGTTATGTGTTTATTACCAACACTTTCAATTCCAATAACTTTTCCTTTTTTGCTATTTCCAAAAGTTACCTCACCATAGTCTGTAGTTTGTAGATTACTTAATTTTGATTTGTCTCCTGTCATGTGTCTTGAGCAACCGCTATCATGATTCCATTTATTGTTACTAGATCAACTGCTAGACATACCTGTTACAAATGATAGTTTCACAAATTGGTACCTCTTAATAAAAAGGGTCATTTGGGTGAGTCTTCCACTTTATATAAGGATCACTTGTATTTTCCTTTACAAAGTTTGGTACAGGATAATAAGTCTTAGTAAACACAAGTGTTCTATGGGTAGCAAGTCTATAATATGTATGATTTACTCTATTATTGTATCTTGAAAAGTTTTGATGAAACTTTTTTGTTGTATTTCTTGTGATAATAAGTACATTGTAAGTTCCTTTTGGTACCCATATCATTTTTCCTTTATAATTTCTATTTTTGGCATTGCACGAGTGAACAGAATGACCATTCCTATTATAATAGGAACATTTAGTAAAGGGAGATGTGTGACTTTCTTTTTCTTTACTTTTAATATGATAGAGTCCTTGTCTTTTGTTTTACTAGATTGTCCAATATATCCTAATCTCTCTTTATTAAAACCACATTTTTGTTGATTAAGCATAACATCAAGGTTTTTTTTTGTGAATTTAATGACTGTTGAATTTAAGCCATTATGTTCTATAGTTAGAATTTTAATTTGATTTAATAATGTGGATTCTTCACTTTGTTTTTCTACTCCTACTTTTTGAAATGAATTTTTATCCTTGAGTGTTTTAATTTCTTCACTTAATTCTTGATTTAGTATTTGAGAATCCTCGATAAGAACAACAAGTGTTGAATTTTCAACTTCAAGATTTTCAATAGAAATAATAAGTGTTGAATTTTTGATTTCAAGATTTTAATTTATTTTTCTTAATTTTTCTAGTTCTTCTTTTAACATAAGATTTTCTAAAGAATCTTTTTCTAATTTCTCATTTTCTTCTTTTAAGGTTTCATCAATTATAATTAAATTTGAGTTTTTTATTTCACGATTTCTGTTAGTCTTAATTAATTTTTCTAATAAAATTTTTAGTTTAATAAAGTCTTCTTTAATAATTTCATTATCTTCATATAAAAAATTATATGATTCTTGTAATTCATGATGTTCTTCATTTTTATTATCTAAACTGTGTGTGAAAAATGAAGTACTAGGTAATTGATGTTCTGAATTTATCTCTGAATTTGGTGATGACTCATTGTCTGCCATTAAACATAGATTTGCAATTTTCTCGGTTTGTTCGACAGTTCTTTCTTCATCATTTAGATTCCAGCCTTCTTCAGCTAGTAGTACTTTGTTGTTGACTAGTTTTGGACAATCCTTTTTGAAGTTTCCAAGTTGATTGCATTCAAAACATGTATTTGAATTTTTATTGGAGCTAGCATTTCTAAAATTGTTGTTGTTTGCTTTGAAGTTTGCTCCTTGTGGTTTTGGCTTGAAGACTTGTTTGCATTTGAAGTTGTTGAAGTTGTTGTTTGTCTTTAGAAAACCTTTGCCATATCTTTTGGCTTTACTTTGGATTAATCTCCTAAGTTGTCTTGATAATAGAGCAACTTCGTTATTATCTAGACTTAGGAGTTCTTCATTTAAGTCCTCATCATCACTTTCTTATCTACTAGTAGTGCTTTTCAAGTGATTCCTTTCTTTCTGAGATTTGTGTCTGATCCTACTTTTTCGCTAACATGTTGACTTCGTGGGCACGAAGATTTCCAAAAAGGCTATCAAGAGGATATACAGTTAGATCTTACATTTCCTTGATGGATGTAACCTTCATTTTCCACACTGATGGAAGAGCTTTGAGAATTCTTTTATTTTTCTCATTGGTTGTGTAAGCTTTTCCCAGTTATTCTAGTTCATCAATGATTCTGGAAAAAACGTGTTTCCATATTAATAATTTTTTCACCTTCTTCCAACTTGAAACTCTCATACTCTTGGATTAGAGCTTTTATGGTTTCTTTGATATGATTGGTTCCTTCATATGTTACAATCAATTTTTCCCAGATTCCTTTACCATTCTTGTAGTTGCTAACTCTTTTGTACTCTTTTTCTATGAGAGCACTGGTCAGTACTTGTTCGGTTTTGGATGCTATATTCATAGTCTCCTCATCTTCGATGGTGAATTCATCAGCATCTTTCTCAATGATCTTTTAATTTTCAATTTTTGTGAGAATTTTTACTCCTCATTCTATTGCCAACTAAATTTTGATTCCTTGTGACTTGGCATAGATTTTGAATCTATTCTTCCAGGTGGCAAAGTTTGTGCCATCAAATAGTGGAGGTCTGGACATTGATAGTCTTTCTCCTCAACCAGTAACATTATAGGCCATAGATGGATCTACTCTTAGGTATGCCTGTATTCACTTAACAAATAAGTTAAAGAGCATTCCTCTGATACCGATTGAAAGTCCAATAATAATCTAGAAGGGGGGGTTGAATAGATTATTACGGTTTAAAAATTATCTTAGGCCTTTTTGAATTTTTTGTAAGATCAATTTATAATGTTAGAGATAAATAAGCAAGATATGAAAAATTCAATCACACAATGCACAAAGATTTGTCTGGTTCACAATATACACCTCGGGTATATTGCTATGTTCAATCTCAAACTCCTCTCCAAGACTCGAGATCCTATTACTCCCAATAATGAATGCTCCTTCAATAGGCGGAGAACCCTTTACAAAGTTTTATAGGTAAACTTATAACTATCCACAACTAACTATCTTGGACAGCAAACTCCTAGCTTTTTCCTCAAGCTTAGTTGTACCTTCCTTTGAGTTTAGAATTATTCTATAGTCTGGTCTTGAAACAACAACCTCTTCCTTACCTCACAAGTAGTACACTAGAGATCCAACTCCCAACTGACCTCTCTAACACTCTAGTTTTGGTCAAAGAATTTTGGTCTTTCTCACAAATACATAAAATAAACGGACTCTACCTTTTCCCTTTTACAAAACATTGGTTTAACTTTGCTTCTAAATAAAGCAGATAAAGATTAGTATAAACTTATAAAAGTTTAAATAATTTAAACTTTTATATTTAATACTTCTCAGATAAGCAGATACACAATTAAAGATCAAATATTAAATAAAGTTCAAGACTTTTTTGTGATATGTTTCCGTGTAAGCAGATATGTGAGTTGATACACTTTTATAAAGATTTTTTTTTTTTTAATATAGAGTGTGTTTCTATGATGTAAACAGATATAGAAAAGATTTTTCTTTATAAATAAAGAGTGTTTTTCTATGGGTTAAACAGATATAACTTCGAGTTTAGATAACCATTTAAATCACTTATAATGCAGCAAGTAATTTGTGAATAAGTATGTTTGTGTATAAATTACTTGTGATGACAGTTATCAAGTATAACGGATTTAATCAATTAAATAATACTTGATATTTATATTTGTTTCACTCACGTATATATATTATATTATATTTAATCTATGTTGTGAAAATTTGGCAACTTAGGATTTTAAAGACCGTTCGGAGAATTTCAGAGAAATAACTTTCGAATTATATTGGTATCTAAATACTGACCAAATTGTTTGTTTCACAATCTGATAATTATATAAATATTTTTCAATACTTATATAATTTTTCTATATCAATAAAAAATAACTTAGGATTTTAAAGACCATTCGGAGAATTTTAGAGAAATAATTTCTGAATTATATCGGTATCTAAATACTGACTTTTTATATGATATTTGGTAGATGAAATTTATATATATATATATATATATATAAATGTGTATAAGAATTTATCTTTATATATCTATATATATAAGCAAGTATGAGATAATATAAATACAATAATTTAATAACTTATCTCAACTACTTTGACTAATTTTATCTTCTTCGAATAATTAGAACTTTGAAGTAGAAGATAGAGAGAAAGCTTCTTCAGAGAGAAAATATATGCAAGGAGATATAGATTTTCTTTACTTTGTAAATTGGTAAGTTTAGAATGAAGAAAAGATTTCCTAGTTTTAGAGTTTTAAAGTTAAGGGAAAAAAGGTAATTTTGGAAATCTGATTTGGAAAACAAGTCCAGATTGTATGGATGTGAAATGGAGGGTCCAGATTAAATATTTGAGCACACGGATTGGGCAATAGTTTAGCCCAAGTCATTTTTCAATTTATCTCACCAAGCCTTCCACTTTTGAGTCAGCACATGTAGTTAGTAAACATTTGATAACAAAGGCTTTAAGCCTTAGTTTTTTCACAACACACACACACACACATGTTCGCATACACTTGCACACACACCGTTTTCACATTTCACACACACACATGTACTTATATATATATATATATATATATATATATATATTTCTATATATATTAGAATATTTCTTTTTGCCCAAAAGATTTTTAGAAAGATCAATTTTAAAAAGAAATAAGAATCTCCTTGTCTTAGGAAATGTTAATATTTGAATTAATTTAATTAACATTTGAAAATTAATTTATCAAGGTCAAGAAAAATAAATTCATTTAGGATAGAAAACATTTTTAGTTTTGTAATAAAAATAGAATAAAATAAAATCCTATAGAGAGGATTCTACCAATTTGATTCTATTTACTTAAAATTTGTTATCATCAAAATAAACTAATCGATTTGGAGACCTATCAATGACCAGGGCTATCGGCATGCATGTTTATTGAAGAGTCGTTAGAGCTAGGGTTATTTGAATCCTCGTTCCCCTTCCCATTGAAGAAAAAGAAGATGGAGTGAGTTTCTTTTTATTTGTTTTTTTTGTGTAATCTCACGTGCACCTTACAACAAACTTTTGATACGTAAAAAATGGAGTCTTCCTTCCATCATCGGTGGTTTTGATTTATGTACATCACTTTTAATATTACTATCACACAGATTACTATTACACGCGTAACGATGCAAGTGATGAATGAGTTTTATACCTACGAATTTTGTATTTTGTACTTGATAATTTTGTGAGTTCTTTAGTATTGTTAGTTTATTTTTATGCTTTTATGCAGGAATTGGAATTAAGCTTGAAATGGAATTTAAGAGTTGAATGATGGAATCTCATTTATAGTTATACAGCATTTGGTGTTGGTATGTATCAAGTGTTGGCATCAACAAAGTATCTAAGCACGACGTTAAAAAAGAGAGTCAAATTGTTATGCAAGGAAAGAATGAAGAAAATTAACATAATGTCAAGTTCAGCTGCACTATCAACTAACACAATAGCGCTGTGAACTGGTTAATAGCGCATCGGCGCTGGTTCGGGCAGATTGTGGGTTTTACGAATTACATTCGATTTGCGACTCTGTGTTACGCGTAATTTAGTTGGGATTTACCTAGGTTTTGCAAGTTGGAATATTATATATATGGTGACTGATCATAACAAGGGAGATCATCATTATTATTCAGAAACACTTGATTTCCAGATTTTTCCTGAGATCGTGGAAGAGAGCACGCGAAGAAGAACAAAGATTGGAGGCCAAGCGTGGAGATTAAAGTTGTTCCACATATTTTATTCTCTATCTTTTTCTCTTTAATTTTTGTAATTCAAGGACACTTGGTGATTTAATTAAGGTGTTTTCTTTCATTGCGATGAACTAAATTATTCTTAAGATTACAATGGAACCCAATGACTAGTGTAAATTGAATTACTCTCGTTTAATTGTTATTAAACATATACAAGTTGTTTATCATATTTTGTATTACATGATATAATTGTTTGTCCAACAATTAACCTGATGAACTAGATGATATTGAAAAATAGAATTTAGGGTTATATCTTAATGTGATAAATGTTATTTTAATTATTCTATGTTTTGAATAATTGAATTTGTGTATAGGGTAGGAATATACATATATGTCACATGTAACTTGAATAAGAAATGGTTGAAATAATCTATTCTTAACTATGTCACATAGGAATATAGCGGATTAATTAAGATAGATATTTTATCTAATCATCGAAAGGGATTTTATAAATAAATTTAATTTGTTGGTTAACAACTTGATATGGTTAATTAATTACAAGAGAGTAAGGAGATTTAGTTGAAGTATTGAGGAAAATTGTAATCTTAGTCATTAAATCTGAAATTAATATGTGGTAAATAATTAGTGTAAGTCTTAGTTAATAATTCATATTATTCAATTCATTGTTTAAATAAAGTCGAGTAGATATTAAGTTAGTAGTTGATTAATATTATTAGATTATTCCTCATGGGAACGATATGCAACTTGTCACTTTATTACTTTTTGATCACGTATACTTGCGTATAATTGTCAATACCAATTTTGGACAACAAGTTTTTGGTGCCGTTGCCGGGGAATAGTTATAGTAATTTTTCCAATATTAATTAAAATTAATTTGGTTTTAGTTTAAATGTAATTGTTACAGTTGTGTTTCTTTTGCAGTCATTCTTGAATTTTGTATGAAAATGCAAGATCTAGGTAATATGGTTGTGGAAGAACAGAAAGTGTTGAGAGATTATGCTATGCCAATAGTGACAGAAAACCAATCAAGCATTCAAAGACATACAATTCAAGCAAATAGTTTCGAGATACAATCGGGTATGATTCAGATGATTTAGAGTTCGGTACAGTTTGGGGGTTCACCTAATGATAATTCGAATGAAAATTTGATAAGCTTTTTGGAAATCTGTGACACGTTTAAGTATGACAAAGTTACTGAGTGTGACGTCCCAAAATTCGAATACCTCTACCTAAACTTGGTGCTCCATTATACAATTCATAATCTATCTAAATCTCAAAATATTGCAGAATATTATAAATATAATATATATATCATTACAATCTTTCTCCCAGGTTCTCACGACCTTAACTATTACATAACTTAGCTTAGGTCTTTCAAATATATAATTAATAAGTCTTAATATAATTAATCATAACAGTAACTTAATATCTAATATCCAAAGCTACTATTAATCATAATAGTAACTTAATGTCTTCAAGCCTAAAGTAGTAACAGGGCATAGGCAAGGAAGCCTCTTATAGGTCCAAAATTAAAATATCAATAAGTAAACCAAGTAATTTGATAGCCCGAACAAGGAAAAATTGAAAGATGATGAAAGCTACTCACCAGCAGAAATGGGTAGAAGCTCAACCAAGCATCTGTAACGCCCTTTGAGCGCAGACATATCCCGCGTAGGAAATACACAAATATAAAGGATCCCTAATCGAAATCCTTTATGCGGTTAACATCGCAAACAACGCCGACTAAGGAAAAAGAGACAGTCGAAGAGTTATCTGCAATGAAACAACCCCTTATGATCGTTAGAAATAAGCGCCGCAGGATGCGATCTCTCTCCCTCTGATCATCAGGAAGAGGCTCTAATAAAGCTCTGTTGGAAGCATCAACACTCAGAGGACCGAAACGGACGGTCTGACCATAGAGGGCCAAAGGAGGAACCCTCAGTAGGGATCGTACAATAGTTGGGGAAATATCTGCCACTAAGGGCACCATCTCAACTGTAAACTCTAAGCCAGTTATGAATCGCCAATCCATCGGCGTCATCATCACCTCACAGTCTAGCAAATGGAGGGACTGGCTCTGATGAAACCATTGCTCAGACAAAGCTCTTAGATAACCCCATGGACAATACCGGGGTGCTATGGAAAAGAAATCCTCGAAGCCCCAGGAATGCACAATGGCCTGGTACTCGAGATGAAGATTCCTATACAAGGAATGAATGTTAAACCAGTTCCCCACTCGGCTGAGTAAATTCGAGAACCGGCATTATTTTCAAATCAAGGCTCAACCATTGCCAAAAATGGAATTCAAATTTAAAAATCATCAATACCTCATTCGCAAGAACATGAACCGATGGATGACGTCCCAAATCACCTAAAAGATCGAGAATCATCACATGTCGACCAGGAAGATCCTGGTGAGAGGTGGAAGAAGGAGTTAGATCTGCAATAGGGGCATCCTCCTCATACTTTGGAAGTTCAGTCCTATCAACTCTGATATGACGAATCGCTAACTCATTCAACCGACGTGCCTGTTCGGCTAGGCGAGGTAATGGAACATCTGAGCTGTCCTCTTAACCCTCGAGGAAATCCTACGGGAGGCGGAATTGCCAAGCCTATCAGCATCCATGCCTGAATAAAAATCCAAATCACCTCAAACAGCCATATATGAACATTAAATTAGGCCCACAATGGCAACCAAATTACTAGGGGCAATTAAAATATAGCTTTGTAAAAATCATGCTCATTTATCTTAAAATAGGATAGCTATTTAGCCAAAATGCGTTGAAAACTTATTTTTGAAAAAATTAAAAAAATTCACATCAGAATGTTCAACACAGTAAAACACAGATATTTACTAAAGACTGTTCATTTTATTAAGTCATCTATGCAAACATATTTGATACATTGAGTTTAAACTCATTAAGCATGAACTCTATCAATCTAACGGTCAAAACTTGGAAGAAAAGGATGTAAACATTATTTTGTGCAGAACATTTGTACCGTGATGGATTTCACAAAAAGCAACCCGAAATGAGTAGATCTGAGCAGGAATGTTCAGATTTTTCAGAGGTAATCAAGTTAAAAATGACATGTGAATGGGCCAGGGGGGTTTAAAACCACCCGCGGCTTATCGCGAGTATACCTGCTTCAGCTGCGATTCTACCTGTGGTAGGCTGGGGTGGGTTCAACCCCCTTCGGTTTGATCAAACATAAGTCCCAGTTGGTCCCCCTAAAGCCAAAAAGTTAAATCAGCAAAAAAGGTTCTACACGATTGAGCGGAAAGCACCTGAAATCTTAAAAAACTTTAGGAATACAAAATTCTTAGTTAAGTCATTGGTGTCACCGTAATGAAGCATCAGGGAAGCCTGGTAATGATAGCTTTGGAAAACTTTATTCATCGAAAGGAGCGATGATGGAATCTATTATAAAAGATATCCCCAGCAAGGTATCGAGATAGTCCGATGATGTAAACCATTGTAAACTATCATACAGGTAGGCATCAAGGCAGTTTGATGATGTAAATCGTTGTAAACTACCTTCTGGGTAGGCATCAAGATAGTCCAATGATGTAAATCGTTGTAAACTACCGTCTGGGTAGGCATCGAGGTAGTCTGATGATGTAAACCATTGTAAACTACCGTCTGGGTAAGCATTGAGGCAGTCCGGTGATGTAAACCGTTGTAAACTACCGTCTGGGTAGGCATCGAGGCCGTTCAATGATGTAAACCATTGAAAATTACTGTCCGGGTAGGCATCGAGACAGTTCGGTGATGTAAACTGTTGTAAACTACGGTCCGGGTAGGCATCGAGATAATCCGGTGATGTAAACCGTTGTAAACTACCATCTAGGTAGGCATCGAGGCAGTTCGATGATGTAAACTGTTGTAAACTACCATCTAGGTAGGCATCGAGGTAGTTTGGTGATGTAAACTATTGTAAACTACCATCTAGGTAATCATCGAGACAGTTCGATGATGTAAACTATTGTCAACTACCGTCTGGGTAGGCATCGAGGCAGTCTAATGATGTAAACCATTGTAAACTATCGTCTGGGCAATCTTCGAGGCAGTCTGATGATGTGAATCATTGTAAACTCCCGTCCGGGTAGGCATCGAGATCATTCGATGATGTAAGCATTGAAAACCATCACCATCTAAGTTAAAAACATCTGATAATGTAAGCTTTGGAATACCATCTTTAATTAAAACATCTGGAGCAACCGATAGTGGAAGTCGTTGAAGCTAGCTCTAACAAAAGTATTTAACATCCATGACATCTTATTGAATAACATTGTATCATTTGATATCTTGTCATATTTCAAGTGTCTAGTAATCGTTGCCATGTTCATTTCCTTGCATTGCATAAACATGAAAAAGAGGGGCATCTGTAGACACTCGAAATTTTGTTTTCCTGTTACTAACCAATATATGAGAGAAAAAATGTCTTTTTCCAATCCGGAGACAGCATCAGAGGAATGCAAATGGTCATTCTGGAGACAAACCGAGAGGACTACATCAAATTAAACCCCTTAGACAACCCTGGGGGATATCAAATCAACCTCAGAGATAACCTTGAGGAAAAATTGAGTTGGCAGCAGTCAAACCCCGGAGACAGCTCCTAGGGACAACCAAAAGCCACATCGACCCTGGAGACAACCCTGGGAGGGAAAAGATGTAATTTTACAAGAACAACATAAATTGTCCCCTTTCGGCTGTGGATCAGGTCATAGGAGCCACCGCAGCAATCCCGAGTGCAAACTACGCAAGACAGCTCAACGGATTACCTACGGAGACTTGAAGATGTTATTCTGGTGATGGACTAATCTTCTCGGATCTGAAAAGGGTCAAGCCCTATGTGATTGTGTATCTCTTGAAAAGAGTTTTTCGGAATGGTATGGCACACCTCCATAGGATTCCCAAATTGCAAGATATGAAGGTTTCAGCAGACAGTGCGTCAATCAAGGGAAAGAAATTTGAGGCAGTAGGGCCCACCTTGCCCAGCCGCAGGTACACCTGCGGCTGGTCGGGTCTTTAAATATTAGCCTCCTAGCTCATCTTTAGAAAAAAAATTTGAGAGAGAAAGGGTCCAGGAGGGAGAAAATCCAAAATATATAGTATCAAACAGCTCAAATCTTGCTTCTAAACCTTCTTAATCTTAGTTGTAAACCCTTATATATATAAACTCTGTTATATCAAGTTTTAACTGATGGAAATTGAGTTTAAAGGAGACAAAGGTCGCTCATTTGCAAATCTCGTATATCAAGTTTTAACTGGTGGAAATTGAGTTTAAAGGCGTCAAAAGCTGCTCGTTTGCAAATCTCGTGTTAGACTGTAACATTTTTTTAAATTTACAACCTTTTATACTTATATATATATAGTAGTCAGTTATTGTGGTTAGATCTTAGTTTTCACCATTCAATTTGTCTAAATAGTCAATATTAAAGTGTATTGACTAGATCTATACTAGATCTAACTAGATCTAGCTTTTAACCAATTCAAAAGTTATAAAACTTGTACCTTTTGAGCTAGACTAGCTAAGATTTAGATAAATCTAGTTTACTTTCTAGTTTATTTTGTAAATATTTAGCAACTACGTGACCCTAGATCATTATCTAGAGGAAACTGGAAGCTTATTTACTCCCATACAAGGATTTAACCGATAAATCACTTGTTTAGCGAAGTGTAGAAGTCTTTATATGCTTTGTTTCAATATATGCATTGTGTAAGCTTGGAAATGATGTCATGTGAGCCTAGGAATCATAGGATTGAAGATCCAACCAATGGATCTAGATCCGATTCCCATGATAAACTTGTTTAAGTTGTATAGCCATCTTGTAATCCATTGTACTTGTAAATATCGGGCCTTAAAATGGTATCTGGATTTAAGGCCCCAATATAGTGAAAAACATGTATGTGGTGCTCGGACTCACTTAGATGGCTTCCATGCCCACAAGGAGCCCGACACTTGTAAATAGTTTCAATACTGTCAAAGATGCTTCACATCTTAAATTAAATCAAATGAAGTCGAATCAGTTAAAATGAAAGTATCAAAAGACCTCGATTCCTATTTGAGCGAAAGGGTTTGAAAACTATCTTTTCAAAACATCATTTTTATATGCTTTATCTAAAAAAAAGAAGAACTTTTATGTAAACCAAACCCTTCGTACATAGGTCTAAAGAGGCACAACACTACTTTCAAATAAAGCACTTAAGCACTCTTGCATATGTAAGCACACAAACACATTAAATGCATATGGAATGAAAAAGTAGCCGTAACCATGTTTCACGGAAGTTGAGGGGTGCCTAACACCTTCTCCTCGCTTAAGAAAGCCTCCAAACTATATGCATCTCGGATTCCAGACCAATTAAATAGAGTCACATATTGGGCCATATTGTAAAAACTTTCCAAAACTCGGTTGAGTTGGTACAACCATTTGAACTTATACCAACTGGCAGCTCTGTCTAATTCGGCCCAATCAATTGAAAATCAAATCTTTGAAAAATCGTCGACAGTTATGTTGGACCTTTTACTAAAACTCACAAGGTAAATAAACAAACCTAGAAAACAACACAAAAGGGAAGAGGAAAAAAAAAACCCAGCGTCAACAATTATAATTTTATTTAACAAATTATTAATTCTCTAATTTAATTATTAAATTTAATTAAAATATTATCATTACATTATATTATAATTTAATAATTCTCTAATACACTAATTTAATTATTTGATTAAATTAGGACATCACCAACATATTAGCGTAATAAAATATGCACAAATTATAAAATTATTTAACATCAATTTAATTAATATTATCACACTAATTAAATTATTCCACAACAACTTCCATCAATTATTTATTTTATTCGGAAAATAAACCAACTAAAATATTTATTTAATTTAATAAATATTTTAAATTATTACAAATTCACGATCGTTACATCTTTTCCTCCTTAAAAGGATTTTGTCCCCAGAATCACGACACAATTAATACATCTATTACATTCTCCCCTCCTTACAAGGATTCTGTCCCCATAATCAAAATACATGGGTTACACAAATAAATCTGGATAATTCTTCATCATCTTGTCTTCGAGCTTCCACGTAGCTTCTTCAGCGTTGTGGTTTCTCCATATTACCTTAACAGAAGATATTACTTTATTCTTGAGAACTTGTTCTTTCCTGTCAACTATCTGAACAGGAAATTCTTCATAAGACAGATCGTTCTCAACTTGTAGGGGTTCATATTCTATAACATGCTTATAATCTCGTTTGTATGGTCGTGGCACCGAAACATGAAAGATATTGTGAATATGGTCTAACTCTAGAAGTAGAGCTACCTCGTAAGCTACTTCACCTACTCTTTGCAAAACCTCGAAAGGCCTAATGAACCTTGGACTCAGTTTCCCCTTCTTTCCAAATCTTATCTTCCCTTTCCAGGGAGATACTTTTAGAACAACAAAACTTCCATCTTTAAATTCTCGCTTTTGTCGGTGCTGATCCACATACTTCTTTTGCCTGTCTTGAGAAGCCAACAATCTTGCTCTTATAACCTTGACGATCTCGGCAGTCTGCTACACCAATTTGGGTTCTAGCAGTTGTCGTTCACCAACCTCATCCAAGCATAGTGGAGTTCTACACTTTCTTTCGTACAACGCTTCGTAAGGCGGCATGCCAATACTCGTGTGATAACTATTGTTATAGGCGAACTCAATTAAAGGTAAATAGTCATCCTAATTTCCTTTGAAATCCATGACACAAGCTCTTAGCATATCTTCCAATGTCTGGATTTTCCTTTCTCTTTGTCCATCAGTTTGAGGATGGTATGCTGTGCTCATTCTCAACTGTGTTCCCAAGCGTTCTTGCAAACTTTTCCAAAAATTCGATGTAAAACGTGGATCATGGTCTAATACAATTGACACCGGAACACTATGCCTCATAATAATCTCCTTAATATATAAATTTGCCAACTGATCTAAATTAAACCTAATCTTAATCGGCATGAAATGTAATGATTTCGTCAGCCGGTCCACGATAACTCATATCGCGTCATAACCCTTTTGAGTAGTTGGACGACCTACCACGAAATCTGTCATAATATTCTCCCATTTCTATTCTGATATTTCCAACGGTTTCAACAACCCACTTGGCATTTGATGTTTTGCTTTCACTCTCTGACAGGTCAGGCACCTTGCAACACATTCAACAACCTTTCTTTTTATATTTGGCTACCAAAAATGTTGTCGAAGGTCTTGGTAATATCTCAAATTATGGGCCTCTTGTAGAATTTCATCTCTGACTTCTGGTACTGGCGGAACCCAAATTCTTCCATCAAATTGCAACAACCCTTCGGTATCAATTTTGAATTTTACTCCTTCAGCTTTAGACATCCTTTTTCTTATCTTTTCACACTCTTCATCTTGGAGTTGCACTTCTTTCACATTGTCTAGTAAGGTTGAACGGGTTTCTATCTGAAATAATTTTTCCTTTGACTTTTTCGGATATTTTACCTCCAGCACCAACTTTGCCATTTCTGAGATCAGCTCCTCCGGAGCAGTTAACAGCGATAACTTTTCTTGACCCTTCCTTCTTAATGCGTCGACAACCAAATTCGCCTTACACGGATGGTAAAAGATTTCACAATAATAATCTTTAATCAGTTCCAACCATCGCCTCTGACGCATATTCAGATCCTTCTATGTGAAAATATATTTTAGACTCTTATGGCCCGTATATATCTCACAGTTCTCCCCATAGAGATAGTGTCTCCAACTTTTCAGAGAAAATATCACTTCAGCTAATTCTAAATCATGGGTCAGATACCCTTTCTTATATTCCTTCAGCTGTCGCGATGCATACGCAATGACCTTGTCGTTTTGCATAAGCACACAACCTAGTCCCTTATGCGATGTGTCGCTATACACCACAAAATTCTATGTATTATCTAGCAGACATAATACGGGTACCATACTTAACCTCTTCTTAAACTCTTGAAAACCTCCTTCACATTTATCAGTTCAAATGAACTTCATCGCTTTTCTCGTCAAATTAGTCAATGGAGTGGCTATCTTGGAGAAATATTGAATAAAATGGCAATAATAACTTGCAAATCCCAAGAAACTCCTTACTTCAGATGTTGTCTTCTGCTGATCCAAATTTATCACAGCTTTAACTTTTGATGGATCCAACGAAATCCCGTCCTTGTCAATTACATGCCTAAGAAATTGTACACGCTCCAACCAAAATTCGAACTTCGAAAATTTTGCGTACAACTTCTCCCTTCTTAACGACTCTAACGTCACTCTCAAATGCTCTGTATACTATTCTTGGGTATTGGAATACACTAAAATGTCGTAGATAAACACCACCACAAACTTATCCAAAAATAGCTTAAATAATATATTCATCAAGTCCATAAACGTTGCAAGCGCATTGGTTATCCCAAAAGACATTACCAGAAACTCGTAATGACCATATCGAGTTCTAAACGATGTCTTCGGTACATCCTCTTTTCCCACCTTCAACTGATGGTATCCACTTCTCATATCTCTTTTTGGAGAAGTACTTCACTCCTTTTAACTGATCGAACAAGTCATCAATCTTAGGCAACAAGTATCTATTCTTGATAGTGACCTTATTCAATTCTCTATAATCAATGCAGAGACGCATTGATCCATCTTTCTTTTTGACAAATAATATAGGTGCTCCCCATGACGATACGCTCGGCTGGATATATTTCTTATCCAATAACTCCTACAGTTGAACCATCAACTCCTTCATCTCTACTAGGGCCATTCGGTACATGGCCTTTGATATAGGGGCAGTCCCTGGTACCAAATCGATCATGAACTTAGTCTCCTTATCTGGGGAAAGTCCTAGTAAATCATCACAAAGTCTCTAACAACTGGTATCTCCTCTAGCTTCGCACCTACCGTTCGAGTATCAATTATGTAGGATAAATATCATACACATCCTTATCTTAACAACCTCCTGGACCGAATCATCGTCTGAAAACTCGCTTGTCTAGGCAACTTGCTGCCATAAAATATTACCTTTGACTTCTTTGGAGTCATAAGGTTCACAAACTTCTTTTGGCAGTCAATTACCGCCTTATTGTTAAACAACCAATCCATTCCCAAAATAACGTCAAACTCCCCAAGTTTAATCGGAATTAAGTCTACTGTCATCAATTGGCCTTTAATATCTACCTGATAGTTTATGTGTACAAACCTAATAGGAATCACTTCTCTATTCGTAATTTCTATGTTCAGAGGGTAGTCTAACTCTTCTTGAGGCAAATCTAATTTCTTAGCAAAATCATTGGATATAAATGAACAAGTAGCACCCGAATCAAATAATACGTAAGCATTAATACCATTGATCAGAATAATACCTAACACCACATCCCTTGATTGAACAGCATCCTACACCGTCATGTTGAATGTTCGGGCAGTTAGTCGATTTGATGGCGCTGGTTCGGTGATAGTCAGATTGCCACCACTGTTATTTCCCTTGCTTCCACTCACTCCACTTTCAGCTTTCTTGGGACAGTCACGAGCCAAATGATCCTTCGATCCACATTCAAAACAAGCTCCCTATGGCCCTCTTGACCACAGTTATAACATACTCTTTTCCCTTCAAGCACACTCTCACGTGATTCTTCCCGCAGGTAGCACAAGCCTCTATTCTCTTTTTCTGGTTCCCTTGTTGACTTCCCACACTTTTATTATATCTCCACTTTCTTTTTGATTATCGCCACTATGGTTACCATCTGTCTTATTCTCACTTTCATTCTTCTTCTTCTTCTTCTTCTTCTTCTGGTTGTACTTGGTCAGAGCATCACTTCCTCCTTCAGCTATAATTGCCTTCTCTAGTACGGTTGAAAACGAATTAAGTTGGACAATTGAAACTCGACTATATAGCTAGGGATTTAGTCCCTGTTCAAACCTCCTCGCCTTCTTCTCGTCTGTGTTGACTTGATACAACGCAAACCTCGTCAACTCATTGAATTTTACAGCATACTCTGGCACCGTCATCGTACCTTGCTTCAACTCCAGAAATTGAACCTCCATCTGGTTCTGTGAACTCATTGGGAAATACATTTCGAAGAACATCTCCTTAAATTGTTCCCACGGAATCAACCCTTGACCGCCTCGGTACTTGTTAGTTTGCCACCAGTAGCTAGCATCTGACTTCAACATAAACATCGCGAAGGAATTCTTCTGGTCCTCGTTGACCCTAGCAATGTCAAATACTTTCTCCATTTCCATGACCCAGGTTTGGGCCTCAACCGGATTCATGGAACCTTAAAATTTTGGTGGTCCCACAACTTTGAAATCCTTTAAAGTCAGGATATGGGCTTGCGGCTGAGTCGCAATTGCTTCCGCTAGCAAATTCACTAATTGATGCACTGCGTTAGCATTAGCTTCATCGTTGTTATTTGTAGATCCATCTGGGTCTGCTGACGTGGTTATCTTCTTCTTGGCGGCATCTTACTGTTTAAGAATTCGCTATTAGATCATTACTCATTTATTTAAACATTTAAGAATTAACTTAAACATTTTAGATAACACATAACAAAACTAGTAAACTTTTTATATATTCATTTCCTGTTTCAAAACATAACCAAGATAGTATCACTGCTGTCGACGTTAGGAAAAAATTCGCGGGTCGGGTCACAACCCGGTCCTTTCTCTCTTTCTAAGTTATGTCTACCTTTACTTTTTTTATTGTAAAAAAGGTTTTGAAGGGTTTTTTAGGAAAATGCCAACATGTATCATATCGACGATCTGAACGTTTTACAGAGTCGCCAGTTGGTAGCTTTGAAATGGTTGTACCAACTCAACCGAGTTTTGTTTGAAAAGAGGCCCAATTACTATACACTGTCGAAACTTGATCTTTGAAAACAAAGTTTTGAACTGGGGGGCTTGGTTAAGTGTGGGGAAGGTGTTAGGGACACCACAACTCCCATGTAAACACGGTACCACATCTTTTCAATATTTTCTTTTTAAATCTGCAATGTGTGCGTGAATGCTAGAAGAAATTGGGCATATGCTTCGATTGATTGAAAGTAGTGCTTTGCTTTGTTTGAAACTATATACGAAGGGTTTGATTTGATTTGCAAAAGTCTCTTTTTTAGACAAGATTATTAAAATGATATTTTGGAAAATGGTTTTCAAACCCCTACGCTCTCATAGGAATAGAAGCCTGTTGATACTTCTCTTTTAAGCCTTCTGGCTCAATTTGAATAGTGATTGTCGGGCTGCGAAGCATCCTCGACCACAACATATATACAAGTGTCGGTTTTCTCATGGGCATGATAGCCATCGGAGTGACTCTGACATGACAAACCTGTTGGGTTTGTACGTAACGCAATCATGCAATCAAATCACATAAATAGGGCGGAAGCGCAAAAACTAGGTTTTCAAAAATTTATACAAACCTATAACCATGATCATTCTTGTGCATCAATTATTAGTGAATATAGAAGGAGAAAAATTTAATTATACCTTTGAAGATCCAAGCTTCCTCAAGTACAAGTTCTACTCCTTTGATTCCTTTGATTTCTCTGTAGTGGCTCCTTCCCTTGATCAATGTCAGCCACCCAAATGTTTGGCCTCTAATGGTGATCCACCAAGGAAGATGAAGAACTCAGGAAGATGGGTTATTGGCTTAACCCTTGTTTCTATCTCTATAGAATATGTGTACTCCCAATTCTTGAAAAATTCACGTGTCCCTTATTTCTGATATAAGACTCTCTTATATAGATATTAGGTTAATCCTCCTAATCCAATTAGAATAGGGTTTTATTTAATTAATTAATTAAACACTTTTAATTAATTTATATCCTAATCTTATTAGGATTTAGAGAGAGTACTGATATTATATTAATTCCTAAACTCCTTTAGAATTAAAATAATAATAATAATAATAATATTAATAAGACTCCTCTTATTAATTTATATTTAATATTTTTAAAATATTAAATAATAAATATTAAGCTATTTAATTTATTTTATCACCATAGATTAAATTAATTATACTTAATGCATTATTACTATTATGCCATTTTCTTCTTAAATAATTTTTTTTCCTTTTATGGTGTGACCCTTTAGGTTCTCTATATTAAACCTGTTATGAATAAATCAATTAGAACAATTCTAATCTTATTTAAATAAATAAATTAAACTAATAATTTATTTAAATAAATAACATTTATTCTACAATATGGATAAGCCTCCTTAGCGATCAACGACTTTCCAAATAATATAGATTTCAACATTAATCATAAAAGAACCCGTGAGTTAATAGTTACTGTATAATTCAATCCTTCCACCATACAATGTCCCAATTAAATATAAGACATGGATTTACTTTCAAGTCTTAATTTATTTAATCATATGTATTTCGATTAGAAAATGCACAACTCCAAATAATGCAAATTAGAAACCTCTTTCTAATTTCATTCTACTTTGGCCAAGGATTCCTGGGTTATAATTTAACGAATCACATAGGACATATCTCCTCTTTTACTAGAGGTGGTAGATTCTTTATTGATCATACATTATCTCCATATGCAACTCATTATACCCAAGCATACCCTATATATGCCTTAAAAGGCCTTAAGGAATAAGTCAAAGTATAATTTGTTACATACAAGATACTATGATGATCTCAAGTCCAAGGATCACTTGTACTACTATCACATTAGGAATTCCTATTGACAGGCGAGTAAAACTCCATTAGGTATTCCATAGCGAGTCACGTTCAGTGAACTTATTCTCCAATAAGCACCTACATACTTGCTTTAGTGTCTCCACGCAAATGACCATGAGATCAGTCATCCTCATCCAATGAGCAAGCAACATATGTACCAATCTATCCGGATTTACTAATCCCCATTTTAGTAATCCCACGATTGGGAACTATTTTAGTTTTTAAGCTTTCTAAGAATTTAGATATCATTAGCATGATCTCATCATGATTCTAAAAGCATTGTTTAAAACTATGGGTTATTTACATATTATAAAAAACAGCACCATGTAGATAATTAAATGCCTTAAATGAATATTTTATTAATAAATAAATAAGATTGTTTACAAAGTATGTGCTTTATCATCATACATGATTGGCTTGTATGCACACTACTATCAATCTCCCACTTGCACTAAAGCCAATCGCCTTGGTATCTCATACCCATCTTCTTTAAGTGACGATCAAACTGCTGTTGTGTTAGAGCTTTAGTAAATGGATCTGCAATGTTGTCTTGAGAGTCCACACGCTCCAAGGTGACGTCTCCTCTTTCAATGATCTCCCTGATCAAGTGAAATCGCCGCAACACGTGTTTGGATTTCTGATGAGACCTGGGTTCCTTAGCCTGTGTAACCGCTCCAGTGTTGTCACAGTATACGGGAACTGCTTCTCCAATGCTAGGAACCACACCAAGTTCAGTTATGAACTTCTTCATCCAAACAGCTTCCTTTGCAGCTTCACTTGCAGCTATATACTCTGCCTCTGTCACTGAATCAGCAACTGTTTGCTGCTTGGAACTCTTTCAACTCACTGCGCCTCCGTTCAAGGTAAACACATACCCTGAAATAGATTTACTGTCATCTTGGTCTGTTTAAAAACTTGAGTCCGTGAATCCCTTGAGTTTTAATTCAGACCCACCGTAGACAAGAAAAATATCTTTAGTTCTTCTCAAGTACTTTAGGATATTTTTCACTGCCTTCCAGTGCTCTTCTCCTGGATTCGACTGGTATCTACTTGTTACACTAATTGCGTGAACAACATCCGGTCTAATACATATCATACCGTACATGATAGATCCTATTGCAGAAGCATAAGGGATCTTACTCATACGGTCTCTCTCCTCAGGTGTCTTTGGGGCCTATTTTTTGGAGAGATGTATTCCATGGCTCATCGGCATGAGACCTCTTTTGAAATCTTCCATGCTAAACCTCTTTAGCATCGTATTAATGTACGTTCCTTGGGATAAGCCGAGCATCCTTTTAGATCTATCTCTATAGATCTTTATCCCCAAAATATAGGATGCTTCACCCAAGTCCTTCATGGAGAAGTTTTTAGATAACCAGATTTTAATTGATTGTAACATAGGAATGTCATTCCCTATCAGTAATATATCATCAACATATAATACTAGAAATGATATTGCGCTCCCACTAACCTTCTTGTATACACATGGTTCATCCTCATTTTTGATAAAATCAAACTTTTTGATTGTCTCATCAAAACGAATGTTCCATCTACGAGAAGCTTGCTTTAACCCATAAATGGATCGTTGCAGCTTACAGACTTGATTTGTTCCAACTTTTGAAATAAATCCCTCTGGCTGTGTCATATACACATCCTCCTCAAGTTTCCCATTGAGGAAGGCCGTTTTCACGTCCATCTGCCAGATCTCATAGTCGTTGTAAGTTGCAATCGCAAGCAAAATCCGAATGGACTTGAGCATGGCTACTGGTGAGAAGGTTTCATCATAGTCAACTCCTTGTCTTTGTTTGAAACTTTTTGCAACCAGTCGAGCCTTATAGGTCTCTACTTTTCCGTCTGCTCCAGTCTTTCTCTTAAAAACCCATTTACACCCAATAGGTTTAATACCTTCAGGTGGTGAAACCAAAGTCCATACTTTGTTTTCATGCATGGAGTCCATTTCAGATTTTATGGCTTCTAGCCATTTCCCTGAGTCTTTATTACTCATAGCCTGTCCGTAATTCAATGGATCATCATCATTCATGATGTGTACCTCATCGTCATCCTCTATAACGAATCCATACCTCTCAGGTATCTTCGGTACTTTTCCAGATTTACGAACAGGGTGTAGTACAGTAGGTTCTTCTACTTGGTCAGGTACCTGACTTTGATCTGTGGTAACTTGTGGTTCTTGAACTTCTTCAAGATATATCTTACTCCCACTGACCCCTTCATGGATAAACTCTTTCTCCAAGAAAGTACCATGTTTCGCAACAAACACCTTTTGATCAGTTGGATGATAGAAATAATACCCTATGATTTCTTTAGGGTATCCCACAAATCTACATTTATCGGATTTAGTCTGTAGCTTATCATTTTCAAACTTTTTGACATAAGCTGGACAACCCCAAGTCTTAACATGCTTAAGATTTGGTTTCCTCCCTTTCCACATCTCATATGGAGTCTTTGGGGCGGATTTGGTAGGTACCTTGTTAAGTAGGTATGCAGCCGTTTCTAGGGCATATCCCCAGAAGGAAATTGGAAGGTCGGTAAAACTCATCATGGATCGAACCATGTCCAACAGTGTTCGATTTCTCCTTTCAGATACTCCATTTAACTGTGGTGTACCTGGAGGAGTCCATTGTGAGATTATACCATTTTCTTTGAGACAATTGAGAAACTCACCGCTTAAGTATTCTCCACCTCGATCTGATCAAAGTATCTTAATACTCTTGCCCGTTTGTTTTTCTGCTTCACTTCTGAACTCTTTGAACTTTTCAAATGATTTTGATTTGTATTTCATCAAATACACATATCCAAATCTCGAGTGATCATCAGTGAAAGTAATAAAATAAGAATACCCACCCCGTGCACTTGTTGTCATAGGTCCACAAATGTCTGTGTGAATCAATGCCAACAACTCTGTAACTCTCTCTCCTTTTCCACTAAAAGGAGATTTTGTCATTTTACCCATGAGACAAGATTCACAAGTTGGATATGATTCATAATCGGATAGCTCTAGGAGCCCATCCTTATGCAACTTAGATAATCTTGTTTCATTGCTATGACCGATTCTACAATGCCACATATAGGTATAATTAATATCATCTCTTTTCTTTTTCTTGGTTTGTTCAATTTGAAATATATTTTCTTGTAAGTCAAGTGTATAAAGTCCATTTCGCAAATTTCCAATACCATATAAAACATCGTCTTTATAAATAGAACAACCATTGTTCTTTATAATAACGTCAAAACCTTCCATATCCAATACAGAAATTGAAATAATATTTTTAATAATATTCGGAACATAATAACAATTATTAAGATAAATGGACTTGCACGAAGGCATTGCTAAACAATAAGTTCCTACAGCTAATGCAGTAACCTTTGCTCCATTCCCCACTCGTAGGATCACCTCATCATTGTTCAGCTTTCTACTTCTGACCAGTCCCTGCACAGTGTTACATATGTGAGAACCACAGCCGGTATCCAATACCCAAGTAGAATTATGACTTTTAGAAAAATTAATTTCAATCATAAACAAACCTTGATTGGAAGTCGAAGCTTCTTCTCTGCTAGAAACTTCTTGTAGTTCCTCTTCCAATGTCCCGGCTCATTGCAATGAAAGCACATTCCTTTAGCTGGTTCAAGTTTCTTTTGTTCCTTTTCTTTCCCCTTTCCCTTAGCCTTCTTGGATTTCTTCTTTTCAGAAGACACCTTGGGCCTCTTCCTTTTATTGGAAGAATCCACCATCAAGACATGGTTCTTCTTGGATGAGAAGTGACCTTCTGCAGTTTTCAACATGTTAAGCAGCTCAGGCAAGCTGACATCTAGCTTATTCATATAAAAATTAACCACAAACTGCGAGAAGGTCTCAGGGAGTGACTGTAAGACCAAGTCTTGACTCAACTCCCCATCCATGACGAACCCAAGCTGCCCAAGGCGTTCAATCAAATTGATCACCTTTAGGACATGAGTCTCGATGGCAGTACCCTCGGACATCCGAGATCGGAAGAGCTCCTTAGATATCTCATATCTAGCAGTCCTACTCTATTCACCATACAACTCCTTGAGGTGAAGCAGCATAGCAGGAGCATCCATTTTTTTGTGCTGACGCTGAAGCTCGTTATTCATGGATGCGAGCATGATGCATTAAGCCACAGATGCATCATCTTGCCATTTATTGAAAGTGGCAATCTCTTCCTCAGAGACTGTTTCCGAAACAGATTCAGGGATAGTTGAATTTAGGACATAAGAAATCTTTTCAGCAGTGAGAACAATTCTCAGATTTCTTAGCCAGTCCTCATAATTCGGGCCAGTAAGCTTATTTGCATCAAGTATGCTTCGTAGTGAGATTAGTGATTTTGACATTTTTAAAATTCTGCATGTGAAAAGACAACATTTTAGCAAACATTCATTTTATTAACTTCGCATACCAAAATAAATTTAGGTCTTTATTTTAAATTGGTATCACCCACTATTTTCATCAAACTATATTACCCTCACTTATATAGTTCGGCAATATCTAATTAAAGATTTGCTAGTGAGATTAAGGATCCCATTTCAAATGTATATAACCTTGTGGATAGCACAACAAGCGATATACAACTCTTGTCAATTACATCACCATGTAACTCCTTTTATTTTGCCTCTTAAATCATAATGGTCATGTGTGTGCACATCCGAACTAAAATAATTTAAGTTAAGTCCAGCCTAGCACTTCCATAAATTCAAAAAAGAAAAATTTTCGTCCTTGTGGATAGCACAACAAGACTAGATCGTTCAATTTTCTTGATAAGCATCAAATGTGATTAATTAACATATTAAATATTCAATACTCGCCTTGTGGATAACACAACAAACTCATATTAAATATTTAATACTCTATTAATTAATCATGCTAGAAGGCGACGTTCGATATCCCAAATATCATTTGAACGCTTCAGACTTAATATTATTTCTTTGAGGGGTTTGTTATTATTTGCCTCATCTTGTTTAGCGTGCATGCACACATATATATAAAATACGTGTCATTTTATTAAACATGTGAAGCATGTTTGCATAAAATATAATATATATATATATAATATTTAGCATGCAATATAGAATACTATATTCTACCCGGATTGATTATGGACTTTTATTCTAGTTTGGTTCACTTGAGCCACCAAGTGAACCAAAAGGTCAAACCTAGGAGTGCAAGAATTTAAATTTTAGATGTAACTATTACATTTAAACCCGAGCTCCATACAAACGGGTCTTCACGCGCTCCTTGCTCCTTGGTCTCTAATTTCTTCAAAATAATTATAACTATCTCTATTACAATAACTATTTAAAATTAAGTAGAAACCTTGATCAGCAGTCAAGGGGAAGTACATAGAAAGGAGATAGAATTTACATCGAGAATAAAACTAGAGAAGACGAGGTACGCAGACCCCATTTTATAAAACCCATTCATTCAAACATTCAACCAAAATAAAATCCAATCACATTGGTCATAGTCCATAATTAATCCCTTTTATTACCATACATATCATCATACGTATCAATAAAACTTATTCATCTCATGAAAGTAAATTCATTCCATATATGTATTAATATCAGTTAATGGGCAAAAGTTTGCTAAACTTTTTTTTTGGAAAAATAAACTCCTTTATTTCATTCAAAAACAATTCCAAATTAAACACTTTAATTTTAGCAATTCTGAAATCTCATTTCATATAAAATAAACATCTTTATTTTAAACCTTTATTAATTAAATAAACCATTCATTTAATTAAATAAAAAAAATTCAGATTCTGTTAGTGGCGCAGCTGCGCCAGAAATATAAAGGGAACCGGCGCAGCTGCCCAGCATGAAAACTAGGCTAAGACACCGGCGCAGCTGCGCAGCTTGAAAACCAGCATAGGACACCGGCGCAGCTGCGCAGCTTTGCAGAATCAGAAAAAAAAAATTTTGTTTCCCAAAACTCGATCCAATCGCATATCATACATGTATGGAATCATATAAACTGATAATTAGCACAAGATTGGCTCTGATACCACTGTTGGGTTTGTACGTAACGCAATCATGCAATCAAATCACATAAATAGGGCTGAAGCGCAAAAACTATGTTTTCAAAAATTTATACAAACCCATAACCATGATCATTCTTGTGCATCAATTATCAGTGAATATAGAAGGAGAAAAATAGAATTATACCTTTGAATATCCAAGCTTCCTCAGGTACAAGTTCTACTCCTTTGATTCCTTTGATTCCTCTGTAGTGGCTCCTTCCCTTGATCAATGTCAGCCACCCAAATGTTTGGCCTCTAATGGTGATCCACCAAGGAAGATGAAGAACTCAGGAAGATGGGTTATTGGCTTAACCCTTGTTTCTATCTCTATAGAATATGTGTACTCCCAATTCTTGAAAAATTCATGTGTCCCTTATTTCTGATATAAGACTCTCTTATATAGATATTAGGTTAACCCTCCTAATGCAATTAGAATATGGTTTTATTTAATTAATTAATTAAACACTTTTAATTAATTTATATCCTAATCTTATTAGGATTTAGAGAGAGTACTTATATTATATTAATTCCTAAACTCCTTTAGAATTAAAATAATAATAATAATAATAATAATATTAATAAGACTCCTCTTATTAATTTATATTTAATATTTCTAAAATATTAAATAATAAATATTAAACTATTTAATTTATTCTATCACCATAGATTAAATTAATTATACTTAATGCATTATTACTATCATGCCATTTTCTTCTTAAATAATTTTTCTTCCTTTTATGGTGTGACCCTTTAGGTTCTCCATATTAAACCGGTTGTGAATAAATCAATTAGAACAATTCTAATCTTATTTAAATAAATAAATTAAACTAATAATTTATTTAAATAAATAACATTTATTCTACAATAGGGATAAGCCTCCCTAGCGATCAACGACTTTCCAAATAATATAGATTTCAACATTAATCATAAAAAAACCTGTGAGTTAATAGTTACCGTATAATTCAATCCTTCCACCATATAATGCCCCAATTAAATATAAGACATGGATTTATTGTCAAGTCTTAATTTATTTAATCATATGTATTTCGATTAGAAAATGCACAACTCCAAATAATGCAAATTAGAAACCTCTTTCTAATTTCATTCTACATTGGCCAAGGATTCCTGGGTTGTCATTTAACGAATCACATAGGACATATCTCCTCTTTTACTAGAGGTGGTAGATTCTTTATTGATCATACATTATCTTCATATGCAACTCATTATACCCAAGCATACCCTATATATGCCTTAAAAGGCCTTAAGGAATAAGTCAAAGTATAATTTGTTACACACAAGATACTATGATGATCTCAAGTCCAAGGATCACTTGTACTACTATCACATTAGGAATTCCTATTGACATGCGAGTAAAACTCCATTAGGTATTTCATAGCGAGTCACGTTCAGTGAACTTATTCTCCACTAAGCACCTACATACTTGCTTTAGTGTCTCCACACAAATGACCATGAGATCAGTCATCCTCATCTAATGAGCAAGCAACATATGTACCAATCTATCCTGATTTACTAATCCCCATTTTAGTAATCCCACGATTGGGAACTATTTTAGTTTTTAAGCTTTCTAAGAATTTAGATCTCATTAGCATGATCTCATCATGATTCTAAAAGCATTGCTTAAAACTATGAGTTATTTACATATTATAAAAAACAGCACCATGTAGATAATTAAATGTCTTAAATAAATATTTTATTAATAAATAAATAAGATTGTTTACAAAGTATGTGCTTTATCATCATACATGATTGGCTTGTATGCACACTACTATCAAAACCATTTTTTTACTATGGTGAGACCTTAAATCCGGATAACAGTTTTCAGGACTTTTTGTATGTACATTTTTATAGAAAAACTGGTAGGGTACATTTGTAAAGTGGAGTTTGTCCATCATGGGAATCCGATTCTGATCAGCTTGATCATTAATCCCACGATTCCTAGGCTCACAAAGGGAGGCCAATAAAACCTGCACAGCCAAATATGTACAGAAATATATCCAAATTTCGCCAGAACCGAGGATTCATCACTAAATCCTGGTTCGCACATGGCCGAAGCGTCTCGTTCCCAATAGATAGCGATCTAAGGGCCGCGAGGTTGCTTTCATAACTGAAAATAGAAAAATACTAGATTTAAATAAATCTTAGCCATTCTAGCTTCCCAGTTCTGTCTGAACCTATTTTGAACTGTTTGAAAGCTAGAGTTGGCGAGATTTAAAGAAATCTAATTCGCCCGCAGAAATGTTAGTGTCAATTCATATAAAATAAATATTTAAAGAAGCAATTTAATAAGAATGAGTAAATCAATATATATATATATATAATTATATATACGAAAGCTATAAAGGGCGATGGATTTTCACACCGGTTCCCGGATTAAAATGTAAATATATATATATATATATATATATATATATATATATATTTATTTATATATTTATAAAAGCTGTATAAAAGCCACAGTATGATCCAGGCTGGACAGAATATAAATATATATAGAAAAGCAATAAAGGGCGGTGGGTTTTCACTCCGAGACTTGGACGAAAATATAAATAAATATATATATATAAACAGTAAAAAGGCCACAGAATGATCCAGGCCAAACTAGAATGCAAATATATATATATATATATAAAAGCATTAAAAAGGCCACAGAATGATCCAGACCAAATTGGAAGGTAAATATATATATATATAGACAGAAAAGTAGTCAACCAAGACTGGGAAGATAACCCAGTGTGATGAATTTTGCTTATATATGCATATATATATATATATATATATATATATAAAAGTAGTAAAAAGGACACTGAATGATTCAGGCAAAACTGGAAGGTAAATATATATATATATATATATATATATATATATATATAGACAGAAAAGTAGTCAACCAAGAATGGAAAGATAACTCAGTGTGGTGAATGTTGCTTATATATATACATATATATATATATAAGTAGTAAACTACCTTGGATTTGACATCCGAGCTTGATAGAATTGAAAAGTTAGTATATATACAGTAAAATATAAATAAAAAAAACCAAACCTGGACTGGGAAGATAACCCAGTCCGGTGAAGTTGCTCAACACGAAGATGCAAGTATATAAAAGCTGCTGGAAGCGACGGATTGTTAATCTGAGCTGTAAAAATGCCAGAAAATGCGTTTAGGTACTAAAATTTACCAAAAGTTAACAAAAACGGCCACGAAACTAAGTTCCGGGCATATTTAAAAACAAAACTTGATATGCAAGTATATAAAAGTGCGAAGAAGTAATAATAACTTTCTGATCGTAAAAATACTCAAAATAGACTGCTACACGGGTTTTTTGCCAAATCACAGGCTTTAAACGTTCAAATCTACCGGTTATTTTCTGATATGTGGTAGTATGTGGGTATATCTACGTGTTAGAGTGAAAAAATTTAGGTTTGGAAGACAAGAAAACGGCTGGAAAACCAAACGAGCAGGGGTTCAGAGCGTTTCTGAATTCTTGAAATGAGCTGGGTGTGAGCACATATATATAGACCCTGGTGCCTCCACTCTAGCTGCTACTGCTGCAGGTAGAGGTGCGGCTCCACGTGGTAGGGCCCACCTGGTGGGTCCCATTGTATCGAAGTACGTGCACTCTAGGCAATGCGATGTCAGGTTTAAAATTTTTAACTTTTGATCGGAGCTTCCGTTTGAGGAGTTCTGTACCTTTCTAAAAAGCCCTCGCTGAGAGTGTCACAATGACATGGGATAAAACATTTTTCGGGTCCAAGAAGACGGGTTCATAACCAGGTCTTTAATTCTCCGCAGTTTGTCCGTTGAGCTGTCTTGCGCTGTTTACACTCGGGATCATTGTTATGGTTTATTCTGACCTTGGTGGCATCAATTCAGCATGAATTTGACCGAATCAGCTTAGAGTTGGTAAAATGACAATTTTGCCCTTCCCGAGGTTGCCTTCAGTGTCGGCATAGCGTTCGGCTGACTTCCTGGGGTTATTTCCAAGGTTTTGGATCCCAATTGATTCTTGTTTGTCCTTAGTGTTATTTCTGAGGCTGAAATGGTCACTCCAGGTTTTCCTCTAGAGATGTTATGATGCTTTAGGATTCTTTTTGAAGTTGACCTGACCTTTCGGGTTGAGACTGGGGCTGAACTATACCTCCTGGGTTGAGACCGGGGCTGACCTGTACCTCCCGGGTTGAGACTGGGGCTGACCTGTACCTCCTGGGTAGAGATTGGAGCAGACCTGTTCCTCCCGGGTTGAGACTGGGGTTGACCAGACGGCCTGGTATTGAGACCGGGATTGAACTAACGGTCTGGTATTGAGACTGGGGTTGAACTGACGGCCCGATATTGAGATCGGGATTGATTTGATGATCCGGTATTGAGACCGGGGTTGAACTGACGGCCTGGTATTAAGATCGGGGTTTAGTTGACCGCCCGATAGTGAGATCGGGGTTAAGTTGACGGCCCGATATTGAGATCGGGGTTAAGTTGACGGCCCGGTATTGAGTCCGGGGTTGAACAAACGGCCTGGCTTTGAGATCGGGGTAGATTTGATGACCCTGTATTAAGACCGGGGTTGAACTGGCGGCCCGATATTGAGATCGGGGTTGATTTGATGACCCGGTATTGAGACCGGGGTTGATTTAACGACTCGGTATTGAGATCGGGGTTGAACTTACGGCTCGGTATTGAGATCGGGTTGAATTGACAGCCCGGTATTGAGACCGGGGTTGAACTGACGGCCCAGTATTGAGATCGGGGTTGATTTAATAACCCGGTATTGAGATCGGGGTTAATTTGACAGCCCGGTATTGAGACCCGGGTTGATTTGACAAGACAGTTTTGCCCTCATACAGTGTTAGTAACAAGGAAAGGAAATTTTGAGTGTCTACGGATGCCCCTCTTTATCATGTTCATGTAATGTAGTGAAATGAATAGGAAATGTAAATGTAAAGGGTAGGCAATGCATGATAGGGTATGTCATGAATGTCAGATACCTTGGAGGAGGTAGGGTTATCACTGATTAATTACGTTAGCTTTTATTGGGAATAACGTTGTTCATGATATCCCTTGGGGCGGCACTGTCAGACAATCAATGGTAGGATAACCACTGACAAGTTTTCAGAATTAGGCGATCACAGATTGTTCTCGTCTTATTCTGCTGGGGATGTCACTAATAGGCTACCGTGAACTGTTTTCGTCAGTTTCTGCTGGGGAGGACGTTACTCATGATATCCTAGGTGAATTCTTGGTTTGAGACCAAGGGTTTTCCCTCATTCGTTGATATTCTTCGTTAGAACATATTTCTTTTCGGTTGATGCCGTTATATATTTTTGAATGCCCTCCGCTGGGGATATATCTTTGTTGCAGATTTACCTCAGTGGACGTTTCTGATGCTTATCCTGACGATAACTTACACCGGTAGTGGGAAACAAGGGTTTGAAACACCAATCTTTCTTGGTGCTCCCTCTGAGGATGTGTATAACAGATTCCATCATTGGGGATGGATTATTATATTTCTTTCATCACTGCATCCCTTCTGATGCTTCATTGGGGTTGAGCCAACTGCTGAACTGTCTCGGTCTGTACCCGATGCTTCACTGGGGTTGAGCCAACGGCTGAACTGTCATCGGTCAGTACTTGACGCTTCGCTGGGGTTGTGCCAACGGCTGAACTGTCATCGGTCCGTACCCGACGCTTTGCTGGGGTTGTGCCAACGGCTGAACTGTCATCGGTCTGTACCCGACGCTTCGCTGGGATTGTGCCAACGTCTAACCTATCATCGGTCAGTACCCGACGCTTCACTGGGGTTGTGCCAACGGCTGAACTGTCATCGGTCAGTACCTGACGCTTCACTGGGGTTGTGCCAACGGATGAACTGTCATCGGTCAGTACCCGAGGCTTCGAAAGTGGCAGTTTTCGACAGTTTTGCGCAGTTTTTCTGCAATTTTTTAGCATTCTTCATCATTAATCCCTAGACATTGCTTCAGGATGAATACCAAGGGTTTTTAGGGAGTTCCCATTTTTGTCAGGATTACGCTGCTTAAACGCAGGATTTCAGGACAAACCGCTCAATCACGTAGCGATTTTTCTTTAGATTTGACTTAGCAGTTCATATGAACTCCATTTCAACTCGAACCAAACCGAGTCAGAGGGAGCGGGGCCTAGCTTGGGGAGCTGCAGGTAGAGGTGCAGTAGCCGCAGGTGGGCCCGCTTCTACCTGTGGCTTTATATTTGCTACGGGAGTTCATTTGGAATCGGTTTCATTTCGAGTTTCAAACGGAATCCGATCTTCTTTTTCAGATCTACGGAGTTCGGGCAGCCTTTTTTAGATTTTGTCAGTTCCCACGCATTCAGCGCATCGCAGGTAACGTTTTACATCCTTCTTTTGCTAGTTTTAACCGTTAAAAGCATGTAAACCACGTAGGGTGCTTCTAGACGCAATGTATGAAAAATGTATGCCTATATGACCTGCTAAAAATTTTTTGACTTCATATGTATTCATATTTTATTGTAATACACGATTTGATGTAAGTAAATTCAGATTATGAGACAATCATATTTTGCTCTTTTTGATCAGTTTACTCATCCTTTTTGAGGCCTAGCGAGCCTAGATTTTCAACTAAAAATGTCCATGGTAATTTGGCTACCAGGTGAGGTTCACTTTTGATTTTATTTCATAAATATGAACTGTTCCTATTTTTGGGAAGGTGTGCTACTGAATAGCCACCTAGACATGCCTATGTGCATGCGGACAGTCCATTTTACAAAGGAGACTCTGGCGAAATTTTTTCAAAAGCCCGAGCATTTAATAAACATGCAATTTTGACTCTACTGGTGATTTTTTACTGACCAGTGCATGTTTTTAGGATTTAGCTTTTGAAAAACATGTAGTTTTGACTGTACGAGGATATTTTGACTGGCCCATGCATGTTTTAGGACTCAGAAATGCATAAAATACTGATTTAAATTAATAAGCCACATGTGTTAGGCTTACCACACCATTTCTGAGGTGATTTGGAGACTTTGTCCAAGTGATGGACTGAGACAAACCCGACAGTGCTAGCAGGGTAGTTTCAGGCGTTAGACGAAGGCGAGCTTCTGATTTTCCTCAGCCACGTCCAGCTCGACCGCCTCACAGATTAGCAGAGTCGGTGATTCGTCCAGCACAGGACGAGCAGCCGATTGATATTGATGATGAGCAGGCTCCTTTTGCTGCTCTTGCCCCAGCTCAGGGCCCAAGTGCGGAGCTTCCCGACATCGTTGTGCCAACCCAGGAGTTGCTGGGAGACTTGAGTCGTCATCCATCGAGATTTCTCCATGCCAACGAGGTGACTTGAAGTTTTTCTTCTTTCTAGATTCTCTTTCTTTCTTTTGCCATTCTCGGGGCACAAGTTTTTGACATGGTTTAGTTTTTGATGTAGGTTCCCAGCTTTACGCATCCTCGAGGGAACTGGTTCAACGTGCACTCCCTCTACTATACTTTGCACCAGGAGTACAGGGATATCGTTGACGGCTGGTGGTTTCAAGCCTTCTTCTCTATTCTTCCCCGCCGTTGCCCTTGGGTTATATGAGAGCTTTTTCTGAGCGCTGGTTCCACCAGACTCAGTCTCTTCATTTGTTGGACTGTGAGGTGATGATGACCCTTATGGACTGGAGGTTCATCACCGGCATCGATTTCGAGAGTGAGCCAGTGCCTGTCATGGTTGACATCATACCCACTGTTGTTCGGTCCCTGCTGGGGATTCTTGCGACGACGATCAAGGGTCGAACGGTCCAATCGGGTCCCTTGAGCATAGATGCCCAGAGTGGGGCTTTACTTGAACCTCTGCCTGATGATCAGAGGGTTAGGGATCACATTTTGAGGCGATTATTTTTGATGATCATCAGGGGTTGTTTTGTGGCAGAAAACTCATCGACCATTTCCTTCGCCCTGGTTAGTGCTTCCCGATATGTAGAGCACCTCAGTGACTTTGATTGGGGTTCCTACACCTTTGCCTATTTTCTCCGAGGTATGCGCATGCTTTCGGAGGGATGGAGGCTTGGTTAGGGTTCGCCCCATTTTTGCTGGTGAGTACATCTTTCTTGTACCTTTTTGATTTCTGCATTTACATTTGTTAGTCTTGGTCACTGAGGACTTTTGATATTTATATGGCCAGTTCTGGGCGTATGAGAGGCTTCCTTGCCTAAGGCCAGCCACTACTTTAGGTCTGGAGAGCTATCCTCGGGGACGGCGTTGGCATCACTCCACTCTGACGGAGGTCCTTGTTGCTGAGGGCTTTACTCAATTTTGCCTGAAGTTGGAACTTTTGACAGCCGGAGCGATCTCGTGGATCCCATATACCTCTGAGTTTTTGACTGTTGGATTTGAGGGAGGCTTCCCCACTGGTCGGGAGTTTGCATTGTCGACTCGCAGAGTCCCACTTTTGATAGAGGGAGGTTGAGAGCTTTATCTGGTAGAGCGTGCTATCCAGAGTATCACGGGTCAGATTCGTATTCCCTTTGTTCCTCCGACTTGGCATCATTGGCCATTGATCCAGCCACTAACAGATATCCCTATGGAGGGCGTAGATGGCTTTGCCCTATCAGAGGGCCCTTACAGCTAGGAGGGATTCAGCAGCTGGTGGAGTCCTCGCACTATTAGAGCTTAGACTAGGGCTACCCAATTCATGGCAGACATGGTGCCTGGGTCTGTGATGATGACAGACTGGATAACTTACCTCAGGGAGCCGACTCATTTAGACCAGATCAAAGGGCTGACCCAGCAGTTAGAGAGAGCTCATTTATTCATCAGGCATCTTGGCAGAGATCTGTCAGAGGCATCTTCTTTTAACCCTTCTAGCTCAGGAGTGGGCCCCTGTTCAGGTCCATTTTCTAGCAATTTTGCAGGGGCTGATCCTCCCTTGTATCGCCCAGACATTTTTGATGACTGCGACTTTGTGTCCACGGAGGAGATGGAGCAGGTAAACCACCTGAGTGTAGATATTTTGGATCTTTTTGGATAGCTATTGTAGCTATATCTTTTGGTCGGCCACTATTTTGGCTGTTGGGCGACTGTGCCTCATTTTGATAGACCACTGTTAGTAGTTGGGGTGGTGGTGATGCCCCATATTCTTGTACTTTTTATTTAGTTTTGTATTTATCATATAGGGATGGAGCTTGCAATAGATAGTTTATTGTAGATATGCATGATATTTCCTATCTATTGCATTATGCTTATTATTGTCATTATGCATGTATTATGTCATGTGTATGCATTTAGATAGATGAGTTCAGATTTGACCCCTGGATGGTCTTATGATACGGTGATACAAATGACATCTTCCACCGTCAGTCGTATTGAGCATTTACCACCATCTGAGGTGGCATCATCCTTGAGATCGTGGTATGAGAGCCTGCCCTTCCCATCTAGAGGGACAGTGGATCAAATGTTAGGGCATTCATTGGCCCTTATAGACTTTCAGGTCCCGTACGGGTTCGTGGATGGCATCTTATCCTGTTGGATACCTGAGAGACAAGTTTTCCTCTTTGGGCGACACGAGCTGACTCCGAATTTAGAGGAGTATGATTGGTTTACTGGTTTGGTTTTAGACTTGCCCTGCACTCATACTGCGATCGGCGACATGAGGAGACCATTTCTACAGATGTCAGGTCTTCACCAGAGTGTAGTTATGGATGAAAACATCTTTGGACGTGTGATCTCCATCGACTTTTTGATCGATCGATTTAGTGAGCTTGACAATTACGATCGACATGCCAAGGATTTTATTGTATCGGTAAAGGCGTGGCATTTGGCCAGGATAGACATTTTGCTGATGTGCATCGTAGCTTACGTCTATATGCCGCTACGCTTGGACCATTTGGATGTGGGATTGATAGTTGTGGTTCGGGCCCTTAGGCAGGGTAGCACTATCATACCGATGATATTGGTCGAGACGCTGAGAGAAGCCATCTACGGCAGTACCCACCCATAGGGGTTTTTTAGAGGTAGTTCGGTCTTATTGTATGTATGGCTCATGTCCCATCTGTGACCGATTAGATTTTTCAGACACCAGGGGTATTGTTTCACCCATAAGATAACCAAGTCACACTCCTTCCAGCCTGCAGAGTGTACCGACACAGAGACATGGTCAACATTTTTGTCTGATATTGCACATCTTTTCTTAATTCTGCCCTGCTCAGGGCTAGTCTCCCCTTATAGCTTCATCACCCATGCATCTGGCATGGACTATTTGCCCCTAGTCGGATTGAGGGGAGTGACTACCTACCATCCTCTGGCTGTTATGGGCCTGTTCGATCAGTTTTAGAGCCTACATCAATTTGAGAGGGCTGTTGATCAGAGGATGTTAGCTTTGTCTATGTCATCTACCGATTTGATCCAAGTGTATGAGTTTTGGACTCATAGGGAGAGGGTTGATTTCTCCAGTAGTCATTCGAATCGTTCTCCAGTGTACTAAGCGTGGTTGGAGGCAGATATCACATCAACTGCATTCATTCAATTAGCTTCAATAGCGGACTTAGACGAGGAGGAGCCTATAAAGGATCCTGAGTCTCCTACTGAGGATGAGTTGTTCATAGGTCTGACAGCAGCACTATTTAGTGACCCGCCGATTATTTCTGTAGCGATAGATCCAGCTTTGGCAGACTCACTAGCTAGGATGACCTTTGAGAGAGATCAGGCTAGAGCCCTAATGTTGACTGCCCTGTCTAGCAGAGACATAGCTTTTGCTGAGAAGGATGCGACTTGAGCCGCTTAGGATATGACATTGATTGAGAGAGACGAGGCTTGATCTTCTCACAACGCTGCTTTTGTCGATATTAAGGAGACTTTGATCGCCAGAGACGCAGCTTTCGCAGAGAGGGATGAGATTTAATCTGCCAGAGATGCAGCCTTTGAGGAGATTGAGGAGGTTTTAATTTCCAGGGATGCTGCTTTTGTGGAGAGGGATGAGGCCATAGCTTCCCGGGATTTCCACATTGTCGACAGTGCTTCTCTCTGATCTAATACTCATGGTCCGATTACCGAGATGAGTGCATACATTGATGATTACAGTGCCACACTGCAGATAATTATGGATGTTTCGACCCATATTGAGGCCGAGGGTATTGCACTTGCAGTAGCTCCTCCATCTTCAGAGAGAGATGCCATGTTGGCATTATTGGCCTGCTTATCCTTGGGTCCATAGACTAGCTTTGTTTTTCCTGAACATACTAGATCAACCATTTTTGTCATATACAGGACAATATGTATATATCAAACAGTATTATATATCAGAGAAATATATCATGATTCACTTCCCTGTTTGGATATGTATTGTCATTGCTGAGTGATTACCACTTCTTTCATGACTTGCTATTGTTGATATATCTTGAGCTTCTCCTTGATGGGCTGATAGTGAGATGTCAGGGAGTATCTCAGATGGGCCTGCTGTCCAAGGAGGCTTGATAGTTTTTAGTTTTTATATGGTTTCTGTGTCTTGGGACTGGTTTTTATTTGGTTTTTGTTTTTATTTTTTTTCTTGAAGGTAAAACCGCACCATGAATGGCTGCCTACGTACTCCCGGGTGTAGGGAGATCAGGTCATTCGTAGTTCAATTTTTATGTGAGAGAGGCTTGAAAAGTATTTGTCTTGTGTTTTGAGTTAGGTTTGATGAGTTTTTGAATTATTTATTTGGTTTGACCGCACCAAAAATAGCTGCCTACGTACTCCTGGGTGGAGGGAGATCAAGTCATTCGTAGTTCCAGTTCTTAGTGAAAACTGAACCTGATTTGATTTGTAGGACCCGGATGCGGGTATGTATGTGCTACAGACATAGTATCTTTTTATGGAATCTGAGTTATTAAGTTGGGGAAATTCGCTCCCATCCATCTCTTGTAGTATGATAGCTCCTCTTGTTAACACTTCCTTGACAATGAAAGGGCCTTCCCAATTTGGGGAGAACTTTCCTTTGGCTTCGTCTTGATTGGCCAAAACTTTCTTCAGCACCAAGCCATTTTCTTTGAATTATCGTATTCGGATTGTAGGATCGAGCAATCCTTTGCTGATATAACTGCCCGTGGAAAATGACTGTAGCCCTCTTTTCATCTATAAGGGACAGTTGGTGGTACCGGTTTTGCAACCACTAATCTTCTTCCATTTGAGCGTCTATTAACACTCTCATGGACTCCATCTCTACTTTTATGGGAAGGACTGCTTCCATGCCATAGACCAACGAATTGGAGGTAGCCCCAGTAGAGGTGTGCATTGATGTCCTGTACGCTAACAGGGTTAGAGGCAGCAGGTCAAGCCATTCTTTGTGATTGGTGGACATTTTCTGCATGATCTTATTGATGTTCTTGTTGGCCACTTCGACAATACCATTCATCTTGGGCCAATAGATAAAAGAGTTGAGATACTTAACGTGGAACTTGCTACATAGCTCCTTCATCATTTGATTGTTCAGATTCTTGGCGTTGTCTGATACGATCACCTCCAATTGTCCATATCGACAGATGGCATTGTTTCTGATGAAACCAATGATGACCTCTTTGGTGACTTTAGGAAAGGAGGCAGCTTCAACCCATTTGGTGAAGTAATCGATCATGGTGATAATGAAATGATGACCATTGCTGGCTTTTGGTTCTACTGGACCGATCACATCCATTCCCCACACGGAGAAAGGCCATAGTGAACTCATATTGTGTAGCTCATTTGGAGTAGCATGTATGCCATGTCCATGTACTTGGCATTGAAAGCATCTCCTGACGTGATCGTCACAGTCGGCTTTGAGAGAGATCCAATAATGTCCCGTTCTTAATATCTTCTTGGCCAGCAAATGACCGCTCATATGTGGACCACAGACTCCACTGTGGACTTCATCCATCAATCTCTAGGCTTGCTCTTTATCAAGGCATCTTGACATGCCTATTCCAGCATCCATTTTGTAAAGTGCATCTCCGCTCAGATAGAACTTCATAGCCATTTTGTGAATCCGCTTTCGCTCGGATTGGCTTGCCCCAGCGGGTGTAGATCCATCTTGGAGATATTCCTTGATGTCTTGATACCAAGGCTGTTTGATAGGAGGTATTTCATCTAATATGTCTCCAATGTAATTCTCGTATGTCTGGGCCTTCTGACTTGTGAATTTGATGCAGGGAATCCCACTCCTATTGGATATATAGATCAAAGAAGCCAACATTGCCAATGCATCAGCGAAGTCATTCCTACCCCGAGGTATATGGATGAAGGTTATGTCTTAAAATCCCTTGGATATTTTGACGACCTGTCGATGATATGGCAACAAATACAGTTCTTTGGTGTGATATGCCCCAGTGGTTTGTCTAATAACCAACTCAGAGTCTCTGAAGACCAGTAGATGTTTGATACCCATGGATTGGGATAACTTCAACCCCATTATGCAGCCTTCATACTCGGTTGTGTTGTTGGTGTTGCCAAATTACAGTTTGGTAGCCACAAGATATTGTTCTCCTGTACTAGAGATAATGACTGCCCCAACTCCGGCACCGTCCATGTTTACTGCTCCATCGAAATACATTTTCTATGGTTAGACTGTATTTTCTTGTTGGAGTTGTTGAATTGTCATAATCCCATCATCTGGGAAATAAGTCTCCAGGGGCTCGAACCCTCCTGAGGGTGCTTCGGCTAATTAATCTACAATGCCTTGACCTTTGATGGACTTCTGAGTTACGTAGATAATGTTAAACTGTTGTAGGATCAACTGCCATTTGGACAGTCAACAATTCAATATTGGTTTGTTGAATATGTATTTCAGCGGATCCATTCGGGATATGAGGTAGGTCGTGTGCCCATGAAGGTAATGTTGTAACCTCATTGCGGCCCATGCTAATGCACATCATGTTTTCTCGATCAGGGTATATTTCTGTTCACCACTGCTGAATCTTTTGCTGATGTAGTAGATGGCTCTCTCCCTGCTACTATCATCTTTCTGTCCCAGTATACAGCCCATTGCATTGGCATTGATAGACAGGTACATGAACAGGGGAACTCCGTCCCTTGGGGGTACCAATATTGGTGCTTCAATCATCTTCTTCTTGATGGCAAGGAAGGCTTTCTTACAATCCTCATTACATTTGGTGGAGGAATTCTTCCTTAGTAGCTTGAAGATGGGTTCACAGGTTGTTGTGAGCTGGGAAATGAACCTACTTATGAAATTGATCCTTCCCAGGAACCCGCATATCTCCTTCTCTATTTGAGGTGCTGGCATCTCAGTGATGGCTTTGTTCTTGGCAGGGTCTAGCTCGATGCCTCGATTTCTCACCAGGAATCCCAACAACTTGCCTGATTTGATGCCAAAAGAACATTTGACTGGATTCAGCTTGAGGTTATACTTACGCAACTTGTTGAACAGCTTCCTAAGATGGTTTAGGTGATCATTCTCTTCGAAATTTGATGATGATATCATCCACATAAACCTCTATCTCTTTGTGCATCATGTCATAAAACAGGGCCATCATGGCTCGATGATATGAGGCTCCGGCATTGATGAGGCCGAAGGATAATCGTCTATAGCAGAAGGTTCCCTAGGGAGTGATGAAAGCAATTTTCTCCTGGTCTTCTTCAGCAACCATGATTTGATGGTAACCAACAAAGTAATCCACAAAGGAATATATGCTATACTGCGATGTATTGTCGATTAAGATGTTGATAAATAGCACATGGAAATTGTCCTTAAGGCAGGCTTTGTTCAAGTCCCTGTAATCCACATATACTCGCACTTTCCCTCCTGGCTTTGGCATGGGAACTATGTTTGACAGCCACTCTGGGTATGTTGACACCATGATGATACCGGCTTTGAATTGTTTAACGACTTCTTCTTTGACTTTTAGACACCATTCAAGTTTTAATCGCCTGAGCTTCTGCTTGACTGACTTGAATCCATCTTTGATGGGCATTCGATGGATGACAATATAAGTAGATAAGCCAATCATGTCCTCATGTGAACATGCAAACACATCCTAAAACTGCATTAAGAGTTCGATCAGATCGATTTTTAGGTCTTGGGTGAGGTCTATGCCTATTTGGATTTCTTTGATGTTTTTGGAGGTTCCTATGTTGATAGTGGTAGTTTGGTCAAGTTTCAGTTTGGGTTTGTCTTCGACCCATTCTTTGATCTCCACGGGCACCTCATAGTCATCTTCCTCCTCTTGATCAATATCCATCAAGTCGAATTTCAGTTCTACATCAAAGTTATAGTCACTGTGACAGGTTGGCATCTCATCAGCAGCGACAAACAAATCAAATTCTAGAGTCCTGAAAACAAAAATGCTTTCACTTTAAAATATGCAACTGCTTAAATATACAAAGCATTTGGCAAATCATGACAAAAGTTACTGCTATAGCTATGCAATCAAAAGTAAGTAGTAAATGAAAGCATGTTATAGGGAAGACGGACTCTCTGCCCCTTTACCCTTTTTGACTGAGGCACGGGACGCTACTCCAATTATCCAAGGTTAGAATCTCATGAACAGGGAGAATCGAGGAACTTTGCTCGTCTGCGTCATCTCGGATAATGACTGAGACATCCTTTACAATAAGGCCGGGGTCTTTCTTTGAATTGCCCCTTTTCCTTTCTTGATGCGAGGAGTTTGAATTTGATCCTCATCGTCACTGTCCAAGATCTCATCATTCATACCCTCCTAGTTTATGATAACCCACATGTTAGCAAATGGGTCTCGTCCTTCATATAAAATCTTTTATTTTCCCCTTTTGCTATCACCTTTAGGCTTTGGGGTCTTTCTTTCACATACCGGTATGATTGGAGGAAACAGCATGGCTGATACCACAGTTGGGATCTTCCTCATTGGCTTTATGAAATCAGTATTAGTGAGATTTGGCAGTAGTATGGTGGAAGCATGAGCCTTAGGGTGCTTATGTGGGTTTCGACGGCTTGATCCGGATGAATAACCCAATCCGTCTCTCCCTGACTGGCTCGGGATTTGGACTGGACTTATAATACCTTGTTGATTCTTTCCTAACCCTTATCCAGGTTGGAAACCTAAAGATACCATCTCTTAGCCTACTGTCATCACTTCATGGGAGACTTTAGGCTTCAAGGCTGGTGCCCCGACTGATAGGTACTGAGTATCGCTTACCTCCAAATCTTGAAAACTAGCAGGTTCAACCCCTGCATCCAGGCTAATCACCGGCATGTCTCCCTGTATGCAGATAGGGTATTCCGATTCGGCGTTCACCGTGATTAGGTTGCCATTGATAATGTACTTGAGTTGTTGATGGAGGGAGGATGGTACTGCCCCAGCCATGTGGATCCATGGCCTTCCCAGTAATAAATTATATCCGATGGCGATGTTGAGCACCTGAAAGGACACATAGAAAGTGTGCGAACCAATCTCCAACGGAAGCTCTATTTCTCCCATAGCTTGTCGGCGAGATCCATCGAAAGCCCTGATGACCACATAACTGGTTTTGATCCGGTTTGAATTAATCTTCATTCTCTCCAAGGTATCGTAGGGACAGATTTTGAGGGATGATCCTCCATCTATGAGCACACCTCCGATCACATACCCGGATGACATTGCAGCTATATGTATGGACTTACGATGGCTTGTCCCTTCTACAGGTGTATTATTGTCAGTGAAAGATATCACATTGTTGTTGAAAATGTGTTCTACCATGTGATGGAATTTCTCGACATCCACGGTATGTGGCAGATGAACTTCTTCCAATACTTTCACTAGAATGTCACGATGCTCCACCGAGGACAGAACCAGATCTAGGATGGACATTTGCTTGGGTGCATCCTTCAGACTCAGCAATATCTTGATTTCATTGTGTCCCATTTTACTGAGGAATTCTTTGATTTTCTCTTCAGCCAACTTTTCTTTGGCTTAGATGACTGGTTTGATTACCCGTTGAGGCAGGTACAAGGATTATCCTTTGGTACTATGGCAATGTTGTTTGAGGTGGAACCTTCGTCATTCCCGTAGTTCCATGGGACCCTCTTCAGACTGATAACTGGATACTGAGGTCTGAAAGGCAAGATTAAAGGCTTGGGTGCGGCCACCTTCACAGGGTTTTGTGTTTCTTGGACCCCATTCCCTGGCAGTACTAAGGGTGTGAGGGCTAGCTCCTTATCACAGGAAATAATAGCCACTATATCCTGATTCCATACAGTGGGAATAAAGAGAGTGTCTTCATCTGGGAGGCCATAATCTCGATTCCCTCTTATAAATTCACCGCTTTCAATCATATTCTGAATCAGGTTACGAAGTGCCCAGCAATCCTCAGTATCATGGCCGGGTGACTGACAAGTTTGGTCAGGTTTGCATTTCTTGGATCGAGGGTTTAATGGAGGTAATAAATCTGCAACCATTCCCTTGTTGATTAACATCTGGAGGATTTCCTCCATTAGTTGGTTCAGGCTAGTGAAATTCCTTTGAAAGGAGAATTTCCTACCAACTTGGAAATTCTCTTCTTTGGCCATCTTGTCAGCCCAGGGTTCATGTTCATGAGATCAGTAGTGATCCCTCATGGGAATGGGACTAATCTCCATTGTGGGAGGACTTGCATTAGACTGGTTGGTCTGGTTTATCAGCTGCATGGTAATTTGATGTTGGTATACAACCAATTCTGCTAACTTTCCAATTTGTTCCTTGATAGACTTAATCTCTTGTTCTATCAGGAAGTGCCTTTCTGCATAATCCCAACTGTCTGGGCTATTGTTGCTGGATGGAGTTGATTCCCCCAAATAACGGAGGTACTTGGATCCTTCTCCATTTCTTGTGTTGATCATATTGACATTTTCCTCTTTGTGCTGAGGGAGGGGATAATCTTGCATGTGTAGTTGCTTCGGTTTGGTTACCACAATCTCTCTATTGTCAATCAAGTCTTGGATTTTGTGTTTAAGAGACCAACAATCTTGGGCGTCATGGCCCGGAGATCCAGAATAATAGGCACACTTCTTACTTGGGTCGAAATTCCGCCCACCGTTATTGGTTGGTGGAAGGAGTTGTACAATCTTTTTCTGTGCAGTTAACAATTTCAGCACATTCTTAAGTGAATCCCCTAATGGGGTGAATGTTCTCCGACATTTGGCCTCCATAGACTTCTGAAATGGAGGGTTTGAAGGCTGTGCAGGAGCTTAAAATGGGGTATAATTCCTCCTTTGAATGGGCATATTGCTTAAATCACCCCTTAGATTCTGTCCTTACAATACTAAAGACACTTTTTCATCTTTCTTCTTATGTGCTCTCAGGGGGTTACTCCTGTAATTTCCGGACTGGATATGTTCGGCAACGGCTTCCAAGGTAGTCAAGTCCTTTATCTTCCCAGACTTCAGCCTCATTTCGGCCATTTTACCATGCTTGATCATCATAGAGAATGGTTTTCCTATGCCTGCTAGGACCCTCTCGTAATATGGAGCTTCTTGAATATCGATGAAGGTCATGACTATCTCAAACTCATTCATAGGTGGAATGACTTTTTCTGCAACTCGTTTCCATCGTTGAGCATACTCTTTGAATGACTCAAAACTTTATTTCTTGATTTTGGTTATCTGATATCTGTCTAGAGCCAGCTAAGACTAGAAATTATATTGACTGAGGAAGGCATGGGCCAACTCTTCCTAACTGTGAATTTTTGAGTTGCCTAGACAGGCGTACCAGGCTCTAGCCTCTCCGGTCAGACTTTTCTGAAATAATTGCATTCGAAGCTTCTCGTCCTCTGCATAGGATCCAAGCTCTCCAATGAATACTTTTAAATGAGTGTAGGGGTCTCCCAATCCATTATATTTCTCAAAATCAGGAGTCCTAAATTTTTCGGGATAACGAGCCCCAGGAAAAATGCATAAGTCAGAATAATTAACACTGCCAAATGCCCCAGTCTCTTTGATAAATCGGATGGTTTCTTTCATCTGCTGCACTTTCTTTAGAATGTCACCAGCTTCTTGTTCTTTGCTAAAGACGGTGTTTTCAAGGGTTTTGTTGGTTGTGTCCTGGTTTTGTGGTCCAGGAATCTGAGTCTCTATTTTTTTGGTCTCTTGACTCCCACCACCACCACCAGGAGTTCCCGGTTCTATGTGAGCTTGGGATTGCTTCCCTTTAAGAGCTTTAGTTTGCACTCTTAGGAAACTGGCCAGTTCGGCTATCTGATTCTTCAGTCCTTCAAACTCTTCCCTAGAGACAGGGATGGATTCTGGCTGAGCACTGGAAGCCATGTCCGTTAATGGACTTAGTGCTTTCTTAGACTTAGATCTAGTGACAGGACAAATTTTTCACCTACAACAAAACGTAAGCGTGTCAATTTCTTGAGGTAGGCAGGGATATGATGCATGCCATGATGTGTTTTTGTTGTTTTTTAATCTTATCCTGCAAAACAGAGGTCAGTTGTTTTGATGATAGGATGGCAAGATGTATTATAACAGGGAATGTAAATTTTTATTATGATATTTACGTTGTGCTCCTTTACATTGGAATTGAAAACTTGACATTGAATTGAAAGAGGAAGGCATGAAGAAGCTTCCCAACGAATTTGGTTAATCAGAGGCTGACCTATCTTAGGCTACCATCGCGGCTTTTTGGCATGAAGGTCCCCAGATCATTGCAATCTATTAGAGGAGAAATTAATCCGATCTTTCAACTGGAGCGAATCTGGGTGGTGCATTTTCATGAGCCCTAGAGACTTAACCGTCCCCAGAGACATTACTTATCACCGACTGGTTTGCCTCCCAGAGGAGGAATCACACAACATACATTCACATACATCGTGTCTCACCGTTATGCATATGATGACATGGGTGAGAAGCACTAATATGGGTGTGAAGCACTAAAAAGCAGGAAAGCATTCATTCACATTCATTCAATGTAAAGACGCATCATTCATGCATTCATTCAATGTAAAGACGCAGCATTCACACATACGTAGATATAAAAGTGAAATTTTTGAAAAGATTTGAATGCGGCCTAAGCCCTATACTGTCCCTAGCAGAGTCGCCACCTATCTACTTCGGGAAAAAATTATAAAGTTGGGTCACAACCCGGATCTTTCTCTCTTCCTAAGTTTTGTCTACACTTACTCTTTTTATTGTAAAAACGGTTTTGAAGGGTTTTTTAGGAAAAGGCCAACATGTATCATGTCAATGATTTGAACGTTTTACAAAGTCGCTAGTTGGTAGATTTGAAATGACTGTAACAACTCAACCGAGTTTTGTTTGAAAAGAGGCCCAATTGCTAGACACTGTCGAAACTTGATCTTGGGAAAACTAAGTTTTGAGCTCGGGGGCTTGGTTAAGTGTGGGGAAGGTGTTAGGCACCCCACAACTCCTGTGTAAACACGTTATTACATCTTTTCAATATTTTGTTTTTAAATATGCAATGTGTGTGAGAATGCTGGAAGAAATTGGGCCTACGCTTTGATTGATTGAAAGTAGTGCTTTTCTTCGTTTGAACCAATATACAAAAGGTTTGATTTGATTTGCAAAAGTCTCTTTTTTAGACAAGATTATTAAAATGATATTTTGGAAAATGGTTTTCAAACCCCTACGCTCTCAGAGGAATAGAAGCCTGTTGATACTTCTATTTTTATCTTTTCAGCCTTCTAGCTCAATTTGTATGGTGATTGTCGGGCTACGAAGCATCCTCGACCACAACATATATACAAGTGTCAGTCTTCTCATGGGCATGACAACCATCAGAGTGATTCTGACATGACAAATCATGTTTTCACTATGTTGAGACCTTAAATCCAGATAATCATTTTAAGGTCTTTTTGTATGTACATTTTTATAGAAAAACTGGCAGGGTACATTTGAAAAGTGGAGTTTGTCCATCGTGGGAATCAGATTCTGATCAGCTTGATCATGAATCCCATGATTCCTAGGCTCACATAGGGAGGCCAATAAAACCTGCACAGCCAAATATGTACAAAAATATATCCAATATCGCCAAACCGAGAATTCATCAGTAAATCCTAGTTCGCACATGGCCGAAGCATCTCGTTCTCACTAGATAGCGATCTAAGGGCCGCGAGGTTGCTTTCATAATTGAAAATAGAAAAATACTATATTTAAATAAATCTTAGCCATTCTAGCTTCCCAGTTCTGTCTGAACCTATTTTGAACTGTTTGAAAGCTATAGTTGACGAGATTTAAAGAAATCTAATTCGCCCGTAGAAATATCAATGCCGATTCATATAAAATGAACTTTTAAAGCAGCAATTTAATAAAAATGAGTAAATCAATATATATATATATATATATATATATATATAATTATATATATAATTATATATACGAAAATTATAAAGGGTGATAGGTTTTCACACAGGTGCCCGGACTGAAATATAAATATATATATATATATATACATATATATATATATATATATTTATAAAAGCTGTATAAAAGCCATGAAATGATCCAGTCTGGATAGAATGTAAATATATATAGAAAAGCAATAAAGGGCGGTGGGTTTTCACTCCAAGGCCCGGACGAAAATATAAATATATATATAAAAAGTAAAAAGGCCACAGAATGATCCAGGCAAAACTGAAATGTAAATATATATATATATATATATATATATAAAAGCAGTAAAAAGGACACAAAATGATCCAGGCCACACTAGAAGGTATATATATATATATATATATATATATATATATATATATATATATATATATATAAGTAGTAACCAAGACTGGAAGATAACCAAGTGTGGTGAATGTTGCTTATATATGCATACATATAGAAAAACAGTAAAAAGGCCACAGAATGATCCAGGCCAAACTGAAAGTTATATATATATATATAGACAAAAAAGTAGTCTACCAAGACTATGAAGATATCCCAGTGTGGTGAATGTTGCTTATATATGCATATATATATATATATATATATATATATATAAGCAGTAAACTACCGCGTATTTAACATCCGGGCTTGACAGAATTGAAAAGTTAGTATATATATACAGTTAAATATATACAAAAAACAAAAAAACAAAACCCGGACTGGGAAGATAACCCCATCCAGCGAAGTTGCTCAACACGAAGATGGAAGTATATAAAAGCTGCTAGAAGCGACGGATCGTTAATCCGAGTTGTAGAAATGCCAAAAAATGTGTTTAGGTACTAAAATGTACCAAAAGTTAATAAAAACGGCCACGGAACTGAGTTCCGGTCATATTTAGAAAACGAAACTTGATATGCAAGTGTATAAAAGTGCGAAGAAGTAATAATAACGTGGAGCCGCAGGTAGAGGTGCGGCTCCACGTGGCAGGTCCCGTTGCATCGAAGTACGTGCACTCCGAGTAATGCACTGTCAGGTTCTAAACTTTTTAACTTTTAATCGGAGCATCCGTTTGAAGCGTGTTGTACCTTTCCAAAAAGTCCTCGTCAAGAGTGTCACAATGACATGGGATAAAACATTTTTTAGGTCTAAGAAGACGTGTTCATAACCAGGTCTTTGATTCCCCGCAGTTTGTCCGTTGAGCTGTCTTGCGCTGTTTGCACTCGGGATCATTTTTATGGTTTGTTCTTACCTTTGTGGCATTAATTCGGCATGAGTTTGACAGAATCGACTTAGAGGTTGTAAAATGACCATTTTGCCCCTCCCGAGGTTGCCTTTAGTGTCGGCATGGCCTTCGGCTGACTTCCTAGGGTTGTTTCCAAGGTTTTGGATCCCAGTTGATTCTTGTATGTCCTCAGGGTTATTTCTGAGGCTGACATGGTCGCTCCAGGTTTTCCTCTAGAGATGTTATGATACTTCAGGATTATTTTTGAAGTTGACCTGACCTTCCGGGTTGAGACTGGGGCTGACCTATACCTCCTGGGTTAAGACCGAGGCTGACCTGTACCTCCCGGGTTGAGACCAGGGCTGACCTGTACCTCTTGGGTAGAGACCGGGGCAGACCTATTCCTCCTGGGTTGAGACTGGGGCTGACCTGATGACCCGATATTGAGACCGGGGTTGAACTGACGGCTTGGTATTGAGACCGGGGTTAAACTGACGGCCCGGTATTAAGACCGGGGTTAATTTGATGACCCGGTATTGTGACCGGGGTTGAACTGACGTCCCGGTATTGAGACTGGGGTTGAGTTGACGGCCTAGTATTGTGACCGGGGTTGAACTAATGGCCCGATATTGAGACCGGGGTTGATTTAATGACCCAATATTGAGACCGGGGTTGAACTGACGGCCTGATATTGAGATCGGGGTTGAACTGACGGCCCAGTATTGAGACCGGGGTTGATTTGATGACCCGATATTGAGACCGGGGTTGATTTAACGGCCCGATATTGAGATCGAGGTTGAGCTGACGACCCTATATTGAGAACGGGGTTGAGTTGACGGCCCGGTATTGAGACCGAGGTTGAACTGACGGCCCGATATTGAGACTGGGGTTGATTTGATGACCCGGTATTGAGACCGGGGTTGATTTGACGGCCCGATATTGAGATCGGGGTTAATTTGATATGACAGTTTTTCCCTCCTACAGTGTTAGTAACAGGGAAAGGAAATTTTGAGTGTCTACAACTGCTATTTACATCATCTATTCTGAAATCATAAAATTCACGACTACATCATCATATCCCATTATTTATCTCAAAATCTGGGACTTACATCTTTACTAACTCTCTTAGTTATTAACATATTATATTATTGCTTTTCTCGCATCCTACTATGACATTCCACGTCGCACAACTTCACTGCGCTCCTGTTCCATGATGTGAATCATCGTCCTACGATCCATCATATACCACGAAAAATCCTCAAACTGAATTGGATAATAAGAGACTTGGTCCTAAGTTCTATCAATCGTTGTATGGAAAGCATAGTCCATTTCATCTATCTTGGTCTTCTTTGCCCGAACCTCGCCTTCAACGAGATTTGCACGCTAAGAAGACATCAACCAAGCATTTTCAGCTCTCGCCCGCTTAGCAGAACCCTCTCTCAAATTATCCTGTACAATCTTCTTCTCAGCTATCAACCGTCCTACTTGATATTCTGACTGAGCTAACTTCTGCTCTACCTCTGCAAGACGTTTAGTGAGTTCTTCAATCGTCTCATCCTTTTTCTCCAACCCAGTATGGTGCTCTTCATCTTATCCTTCCAGCTCCTCTACCTTCTCCTATAACTCTATGTTACGATCATACACCTCATCAAACATCTCAGCTCTGATAGAGTTAAGTGTTAACTCTTAAGGATCCTCTTCCTCTTCATCCTCTACCTATATCTCCTTAGACTCATCCTCCAGATCAAACTTAGGCTCGTACTCAAGACCCACAACAGTGATCAACGTGGATGACTCCCTTGGCACTAACTGCTCCCAGACTGTATGGATGTCTCGGGACTCCTCCTCCTTAGCCACTCTAGTCTCCTCCTCCCTAGCCTGGCTGGATCCTCCCATATCAGCATCCTGACAACAAAATTTTAAGTTTTAATTACTACTCCATACTACTCGCGAGCACATAAGTTTTTTTTAACAAGTAAGCACATAAAGTCTTTTATTATTTTATCTTTAATGAATTTCCTTAATTCATTTCATAGAACTCGATAAGAGTTTATCACCCCTATATTTTCGATCTTCTATAAGGATATTTCGTACGGTTTCCCCACCTAAGGTTCATAACCTAAAGCTTTGATATCAATTTGTGACACCCCCAAATCTGAATACTTTAATCCAACAGATTTGATGTTCACGATCCAAAACAATCACCCCTAACTACTAATAATAAAGGATAATATTAATAAACTTTATAAACCATCTTCCCATTAAAGGGTTACAACTCAAATAAAATAATCCCAGGTCATCTAACCTTTATTACATCATTTGCGAAATAAAACATAACACAAACTTAAATAAGTCTTATTACATTAACTTTTCAACATAATATAAATTTAAACTTCATCATTTGTTTATCTTGCCCTTGCCCTTGCCCTTTCTTGTAGGGCGTTCCTCAGGTTTCTCAATCTTAGCTGTAATGTTTTTATGCAAGAGTGAGCAAACCAAATGTTCACAAGTATAACAATAACAATGATGACATGTGAACAGTCAATGAATAGATTTCAACTGAATAACATAATCTTTCCTGTCAATGATAATCAAGAACAAAAAGCTCAATAGAAAACTCGACTTTTGAATCAAGATTATAAAACAAGGTCAAAAGTACATCTGAGGGTCACAAGACCACGAACTATGTCCTAGGTTAGCAAGTATCTCTACCGTATCCTTTAACAGTCTTATAGACTATATGGACCATCCATCTCGTACTCCAGAGGATCAACCCTTCGTACAATGTATTGTGCACAAACATTTTTAACGCTACTGCATAATATAATCCCCTATAATAGGGTTGTTCATCTCAGCTTTGACATTAGAGGTCGTACCAAAGTAAGTTTGGTTTGCAATAGCTTCAATAGAAATTCTAGATTTTTAGAACGCTCATGAACTATGGACTAGTTGAATCGAAGGGGTTCACTAGCCATGCAACAACTTGATATCAACAACAATGTAATCTATGTAAAGTGGAACCTCAATAATAATAGAATACAATGATTTCAAAAGATTAAATATCATACATTGAAGTAATACTTTTGGAAGACTAGAAAGCTTAATTAAATCGTAAGCATTGGATATTATAAGAAATCTCGCTTGAATAACAAGAAACCAAGATTGGAAAACTTGCTCAATGAAAAGTAGAATTAGGAAACTTGCATATATATTAACAAGTTAGAGATAAGGAACATGCCTTGTGCGTTCGCTACACAATTATCACACACGTTTTCCAAATATCCTACATATATCGTTTAGGATCACCACACCAATAAGATTACTTCTCATTATAATCAAAACTATAATCTTTAACTTTAAATCTGACTATATTAACCATATAGCTAGAATCTGAAACCCTTGTTTAACAAGCAACACAATACTTAATTAACAATACCAAACCCCACGAACTTCGAGTTAAAGTCCTTGTACAACTTGTTAATTTACAACTTAAAATAATCATACTTATGTTAACAATCTGTTATAACGTCCTACTATCTGGTTAACACGTCTTTATGTTCATTAGATGAGGTTAGATTAAAACAAGTCTGCTGGGGCGGCGAACCCGCTGGGGCTAACATTTTGAACTGGGAACTCCGCAGGGGAGAAGTCTGTCAAGGCGTGATTACTTGAACTGGGAACTCCGCCTAGGCGGAGAACCCCAGATTCTGGTTCTGCAGTTCGGGAACAACATTGTTTCTAAGCCAAAATTTTCCAATTTCTACAATCCAGAACCAAATTAAACATACCTAGACACTATAAACCTTATAGAATCATAACCCAACCTACATAACATGATTCTAACAACATAAATAACTTAAACAACCAAATTAAAGACCCAGAAATCATAGTTCATGCTAATTTTACATATTTTGACATATTTAGCGAATTTAACCACTACGAATTCGTTATTCAACCAAATTGATCCATTTAACTTTCGTTGTTTTCGTATTTCAACATATTAACAACACAAACCATCAATTTACAAGTTACTACATTATTTAACCATCAATTTTGACTCCAAAATAAGATATATCATATATATAACAACAAAAACTAAATTTCTTCTTTTAAAACATGATTTCATGAATTTGATTACTAAAAACTCAACTATATATAACATAGAACGAATTATACATATCCATTAACAACTATAACCAATTTCTCATCAATCCAACCATAGAAACTCAATTACAGAGAACTTAAGAAAACCAAAAACTAAGAACTTGAAACTTAGAATTTTACCTTTGATTTCCTTTTTAAATTAGCTAGATGATGAGAATTGTTTAGTTAATAATCCTCCTCTTCCTTGATTCTTCAGTTTTTTGCTCTCAATTTCTCTCTTCTCTCAAACTCTCACCAAAGCGTTCTCTTTCTCTGCTCTCTCTCCTTCTCTGTTCTTTACAAAAGAACGTATGAGGGAATAAACTGACGAAGCCTTTAGTTGAGCATATCAGTTAAAAATACCAAAGGATTTTATTTGATAAAAATACCAAAAGCCTCAAGGCCTTGTTTGGCTTACCACTCCTAATCTCTTTTAATTTATTTTAATATTATTCCTATTATAAGCTTCACCAAATGTCACACTTTATTTAATTTAAATATAATCTTTATTTAGCCAACATAAAATTACTTAACCAATATACTTGTAATTTTATTTAACAAATTATTAATTCTCTAATTTAATTATTAAATTAAATTAAATTATTATATTATATTATAATTTAATAATTCATTAATCCACTAATTTAATTATTTAATTAAATTAGGACATCACCAACATATTAGCGTAATAAAATACGCACAAATTATAAAATTATTTAACATCAATTTAATTAATATTATCACACTTAATTAAATTATTCTACAACAACTTCCATCAATTATTTATTTTATTCAATAAATAAATCAACTAAAATATTTATTTAATTCAATAAATATTTTAAATTATTATACAATTCACGATCGTTACAGAATGTCATAAATCCGAGAGATGATAGGATTAACAAATATTTTTTGAGTTATAAGAGAAAAACTGGGTAAATCTATAATCTTCATAGAAAAAAAATATAGACAATAAGACGAAAAGAAAAAAATGAACAAAAATCGAAAAATCAATCGGTAGAAATATAAAGTTGATGATGAAGAATCGCTTAGTCGGATTGATTTTCGCATAATGTTACTAGAACTGTCGATTTGGTTGAAGAGATTGCTAGGGTTTAAGGGGAGTTTAGGGAGAGAGAGATTGGATGCGGCTGAAGAGAGAGAAAGGAAAGGAAAAAATAAATAAGTTTTAATTTATAGTTAGGTCTTTCTGATGAATCCAACGACTAAGAGTAAATCCCTAAATTAATGAATAGTTGAGATTAATTCAAAATTTTAAACAAATTTAACTCACCGGTGACTTTTGGTTTAACGATTGAGATTTGTTTGTGTTTTTCCTAGATTGATCGAAAGGTTGTAAGCTTTAATCTGAGTGATTTGCTTAGATGGCTCCTGATTGGTCCAAACTGAGGGACGCAAATGAATCTTATTTTTACCGTTAGATGAACCTTTTAGATCAACATCTCAGATTAATTCTTATATAATTATATATATATATATATATATATGTTGCAAAAAGTAATTTTTAAAGATAAATATAAGTTACTAAATATAATAATAAATACATAAATATTTACAAATATTAAAATATATTTATAATAATAAAAAAGATTTTTTAAATATAAAATAAACTATATAATACTAATAAATATTTAAATATAATAATAATTATGAGCAAATATCTAACATTTCTAAATTTAAGCATAATTTACAAAATCTATTAGAACTTAAAGGTTTAGTAAATATATCAACAATATTTAATTTTGTATCAATATGTTCTAATTTAATAATGTCATTATTTACATGATCACGTAAAAAATTATGTCTAACATCTATGTGTTTTGATCTAGCATGTAATACAGTATTTTTACTTAAGTTTATAGCACTTGTATTATCACATAAGATTGAGACAATTAAATTTAAATTGTAATCAGCAAGGTTCTGTTTCATCCACAATATCTGAGCACAACAATGTGCAGCAGCTATATATTCGGCTTCGGTGGTTGAAATAGATACTGAGTTTTGTTTCTTAAAGAACCAAGAAACTAAACATCCACCTAAAAACTGACAAGTGCTACTTGTACTTTTTCGATCAACATGATGACTGTTGTTCGAAATTGGTATAGACAATTTACACAAAAGTATATGTGGTGAAAAAGTAATAAAGTGATAAGTAGTGTCGATCCCATAAGAAATATGCTAATAATATTAAGTCAAGCACTAACTTTGTATCAATTCAATCTTATTTAAACAATTGATTAAAGATTATAAAACTAATTATTAAAACTAAATTACTAATAAGGATTAAAAATCAGATTTAAAAGTTAAGATTATAATTTCACCCAATGTCTCGTCTAAATATTATTAAATTGATTATTTAGAATTGTCAACAGAAAATCACTAATAATTTATATAATCATTTTCCAAATAATTATATAGCATATCTATTATTATTATTTTCACTATATTCCTATGAGAAACAATAATAATAACTTCATTAAGTGTCATCTTTCACACGTTGCTTGCGGTTTACAAGTATATTCTTATCCCGTCTCAAAATTAGCATTCACTCCGAGGAAGAATTACTAAGCACAAGTTAGCATATTCAGATCTAAATTTATAATCCATCGTCCAATTTCATATAAGTTATCACAATAATTGCTAGCTAGATAATCATTCATGAAGCACAAAACATGATAAACGATTCAGATATAATCAATAATAACCAACAACGAGAATAAATTAATTTAAACTAAATATTAAGTTCAATTGCAATCTCAATAAAAAGCTAAGTCATAGCGTAGGAATAAAACATCATCAATAAACCAAGTAACATCCTAGATTACAAAAATAAAAAGAAGAGAAAAAAAAACAAAAACTTTGTCACGCAACCTTGCTCTCCAATTCCGCCTTTAATCCTTGTGCTCCTTCTTGCTCCTTGAAAGCTGATGAGAAACCCTAGCTTTGATGTGTGTTAGATCAGATTCTAGTCTCCTCTCTAAGGTGTTAGTCTCCAAAAATCATGTCTCTTTATTGGTATTTATAGATCTCAAGTGAAAACCTATCAAAAGTACGCATTCCAGCCCAATTCCAAGTCAAAAGTGTGCCAAAACTTGTCTAAACGCATCCCAGCTGAAGACCAGTGTGCCTCAAGCACCGCAGCTTTCCATATTACTGGCCACAACTTCCATCCAATGTCGCGACTTCCTCTTTTGTCGGTCGCGGCTCCCAACATTCTGTTCACGAAAAATCTGTTGTCGTGAAGGAACTTGTGAGTTGTGTTTATATTAGATAACGACCGAATCTCGACTTGGTCTCTTCTAACGAGTTGTAGCCCTGGAAATTTAGATGAATTTAGGCTTTTAAATCACCTTATTTGGAGTCCGGAAGCTCAAGTTATGCCCAATTGAAGTGAATTGTTCCAACAAGGAATCTAACCAAGCAAGGTTTGGATCAGCTGACTTTGACACACTGTTTGGAAGTCCAAACGAACTCAAATTTTTGCAAACCACATCTTTCTAAAAATCTTGAGAAGTCCTCTACAATCTTCAAGAAGACCACTCTCTTATTCTAAAATTCTAACGCCATCCAAATCTTAGATGAAGCTCCGGAGGTCAAATCACCAAAAAATCAAAAAAATCGCAATATACTTCTATTTTACTCAAAATGCATCCATATAGCTCCAATTTAACTAAAATGTAACCAAATAGCTCCCAACTTCAGTTCGTACATAAAAACATAAAAACACATAAAAAAGAATAGAAAATACTCAAAAACTCACAAATCATTAAGTCAAAAGTACTCAATTTAAAGGTATAAAAACCACTCATCAAATACCCCCAAACTTAAATATTTGTTTGTCCTCAAGCAAAACACTAAAAACAAAACTAAGACCTAACTAGGACAACTCGACTCGATAAATGAATCAATAAGAGTTTAAACAATGGCCTCAAAAATCAATAACAATACCCAAAATCTATGTGAAAACAATGTCATGTTATAATTCCAACATGTTCATCAATTTGCACAAACCCTTGATTATGTTTTGTGTGTGTGTGTGTATATCAACTATCTTAACCAGTTACAACTCAGATCAATCCACATAATCAACTACTTAACATAAAATTTCAATCTCGACCCTACAAAACTGCTAAAAACATCAAATTCAGATAATTCCAACCAAACACCAAGTCTAGGGTTCCCAAAGATGTTTATTATTATTATTTTCTTTATTAAACGAGTGCGCTTTACACCCCATCTCGTTCTTAAACTATACTTTTGACTTGTACAATCTCTAATTTTCTTAGGCTTTTCAAAGTTACCCTTGTAACGAGCGTTTTACCAATGACTGTCGAACCAGTTGGCTTTAGGGCACTAGGTGTAAAGACACCCCTAAGGATCTATTAACTAAAGTAACAAAGGTCACATAACTAGACTAGTCAAGCTAAATTTATATATAATTATTTATTTTATTTTTTAATTTTCTACTTGACTTATGCAATGTTCAACTTTCTTAGGCTTTTCAAAGTTACCCTTTTAGCAAACTTTCATCCAACGACTCCAAAACCAGTTGGTTTTAGGGTGCTGGGTGTAGAGACACATCTAGGGCTTACTTGTTCAAGCAACAGAGGTCACAAAGTTAAACTAAGTCAGATTTTATTCACTACATACATATATATATATATATATATATATATTATATTTTTTTTCTCTTTTTTCATTTATTATAATTTAGAAAAAGGAAACATCTCAAGGATTCCCCCAAACTTAGAATCTTGTCTAAATTTCACTTTCAAAGACATACAAATAAGTTTTATAGGATTTCAACAAAAAATTTCAAAAGTGGTTAACCATTTAAATTTTTTCAAAATTGTAACTAGCCAAAATAACTAACTATGTGCTTATTAAACCAACATGAATCTCAGGTAAGACAAAACCAACTCACAACTCAAAACTACAACTATAGATTATTTATCAATTCCTTTGAGTTAACTAAAATCTTCTCTTCTTTTGTTTCATCGGCCATTAACAAATACGATCATTTCATTGCTCAAGTTACCCTAAACCTACTATCTAAAATGCAACTCTAACAAATCATATACCAAATAAACAAATAAAAATAAGGACAAATACCCCCAAACTTAAACTAGACATTGTCCTCAATTTCAAAAATATAATAATTTAAATCAAAGGACTTCCCTGAGAAACTCGTTGATTTGCCACGTTTGCGTCCTCCTCGTCCGCTAAGTCTGAAGTGTAATCCATTTTGTTCGATACTTGGTAACTGAAAACAATAGAAACAACTAATTAAAATGCAACTAACTAAACTAAAAAACTAAACTGCAAAACCTAAAATTTAAACTTAGGTTGCCTTCCAATAAGCGCTTGGTTTAGAGTCGTCAGTCCGACCTTTTCAATTCTCTATCCAATCCCCCTACGAAAATTGAGAAACCTTCCATCCATCAGTAACAATCTAACTTTTGAGGGCTTTACTTCTGTAAGGGACACTGTTTCAAATTCACCTAGCTTGTTCTTCTTAGATAAAATCTCCTTTATGAACTTCAAGTGGCTAGGAATTTGCTCCATTGTGTCTACGAATAGAATATTGAATTGAATCTTCTTAAACACAACTAGATCTTCATTAATCTTCTCATGGACCCCTCTCTCATTACACCATAGCTCCAAATTTATACTGGCTCCCATGTCACTTAGAGCTCTGCCCATGGAATGACTACCATTTGTGCACGAGATTGTAAAGCTACCTGGATCTTTGAACTTTGGTGGAAAAAACATAGGGGGCACTATCCAAATTGGCTCATTGGCATTGGAAATCAAGGTAAGATCTTTTCCGGCCTCCTTTTCCTGCTCCCCACTCGTATCCTCTTTTTTAGCATTCACATCTTTTAGCATGGGTATTCCATTAGTTTCCAGAACCATGTCACCATGTAACGCACCTTGAGGGCGATTGTTAATGGCTTTGACAATCTGTTCCATTTTGTTCTCAAAATCCCGAATATGCACAATCATCTGATCCTTATACAATATTATGCATTTGAAAATATGTTCCCCCATGTTTGAATGATTTTCTTGTTAGTGAGGAGCTTGATTCTAAAATTCGGAAGTGTATGATTGACTTGGAGTAAATGTTTGAACTTGATTATTATGGCTCCATGCAAAATCCGGATGATTCCCCCAACTATAATGATAACGGTTAGAATAGTCGCCGAAGTTGCTACCATACTGTGCCGACTCGAAACTGATGGCGCATTGATGACTCAGATGATTTCCACCACAAATTTTATAAATCACTGTTATACTTTGAATAGGTAAAACCGCTAAAGCATCTAACTTCTTCAAAAGTGTCTCAATCTGTACAACTAATGTAGTAAGTACATTGAATCCATAAATCCCTACTTTCGTTGCCAGAGTCATTCTCTCATTAGGCCACTTATAATTATAGTTAGCATGATGTACCTATTTAAAACAAAAATTAAAATGAAAAAATTAAAATAGAATAATACGTTTAAACTAAGACCAAATTGATTGAAATTAATATTGGAAAACTATTATTTGTAATATTCCCTGACAACGGCGCTAAAAACTTGTTGTCTGAAATTGATATAGACAATTTGCATGCAAGTACACGTGGTAAAAAAGTAATTAAATGATAAGTACAGTGTCGATCCCACGAGTAATATGCTAATAATATTATGTCAAGTACTAACTTTTTATTAATTCAATCTTATTTAAACAATTGATTAAAGATTATAAAACTAATTGTCGACGTCGGGAAAAATCCTCCCTCTTCCTAGGTGTTTGGTTCTTACCCTTTTATATGGTTTGATTTATCTTGCTTAAAGGGTGAGATTTTAGGAAGAGACCGACATAAAATGTCGATGATTTGAAAAAGATTGATTTTATTTGATTGGTCCGAATTAGACAGTGCCGCCAGTTGGTATGAGTTAAATGGTTGTACCAACTTAACCGAGTTTTGAAATATTTTGCAATATGGTCCAATATGGGACTCCATTTAGTTGGACCTGAGATTCATAGAGTTCGGGGGTTACTTAAGCAGGGGGAATGTGTTAAGCAGCCCCCGACTTCCGTGAAACATGGTTACCACGTCTTTTCATTCCCTAATTATTGTGTGTGTGTGTGTGTGTTGCAGTTAATTGGGCCTACGTGCTTTATTTAAAAGTAGTGTTGTGCTTCGTTAGACCTATATACGAAGGGTTTGATTTATTAAAAAGTCCATTTTAAGAAATAATATGAAAATGATGTTCTGAAAAGAGGTTTTCAAATCCTTTCGCTCGCATAGAAATTTAAGCCATTTGATACTTCCATTTTATTCTATATTCGGCTCGTTTTGATTTGATTCTCGAGATGCGAATCTTCTTTGATAAATTAGTATATATATATATATATGTGTGTGTGTGTGTGTGTGTGTGTGTGTGTGTGTGTTGGGCTCCTTATGGGCATGAAAGCCATCGAAGTATGCCCGAGCATCATATATATGATTTCCATTATTTCGGGACCTTATATCCGGATAACCATTTTAATGTCCTGGATTTACAAATACAAAATTAGCAAGCTGACTATACAACTCAGAAAGGGTCCATCACGAGAACTGAATCTAGATCCATTGGTTGAATCGTAGATCCTATAGCTCCTAGGCTCATAGGAAATTAAGTAAACATCCTGCATATTGAATATACAGAAATAAAACATAAATCTATACTAGACATCGCTAAATGAAGGATTCATCAGTTAAATCCCTATACGCGAGTAGCTCATAGCTTCCAATTTTCACTAGATACAGATCTAAGGTCACGTGGTTGCTAAATATATACAAAACTAGAAAGAAAACTAGATCTGTACATGTCTTAGCCATTCTAGCTTCCAGGTTCAAGTTTTACAACTTTTGAACAGGTTAAAAGCTAGATCTGGCTATATCTAGTAACGATCTAGTCAATAAAGCTTAAATATTGACTATTTACAAGAAATGAACGGTTAAACATAGATCTGATGAATATAAGCTACTAAATATATGTATATAGCACTTATATACGTATTAGAGTAAGCGAAGAAGACAGATCTGGTGAAATCTTATAAGGTTTCGTGAGAACGGCTCTCGAACAGTTTTTGGCACCTCAAAACTCATTTCCCACTGGATAAAATTTGATATGTTGTAGTATATAAGTATATAAGTGTTTACAAAGAAGTTTTACAAAAATCGGAGTACGATAGAGCTCTTTTCTAGCTATACTAGCATCTATTTCTCTAGTCGCGACCCTTTCTGTGACACCCCCAAATTCGGGTACTTCATTTTCACATGATTTAGTGTTCACTTTCTAATTAAAACATACATCTACCCAATAATAAAGAATTATAAACTAATTACAACCTTCATAAAACCTTAATAAAAATCTTTCTTTAGAAAGGATTACAACTTGTCCAATATAATCCCAAGGTTAACTAAACCTTAACATTAATTAAATAAATGCAGAAATAAAACATAACATAATCAACCAAGTCTTATTACAATAGAAACTTGACATAACAAGCCTTCACTTGTTCATCTTTCCTTTTCCTTTACTTGTTGACGGTATGTCAACATTCTTGTTCTCAACTGCAAGTGGTGGTAGAACATGCAAGAGTGAGCAAACAAAAGCTCACTTGAAATTACAACAATGATATGACATATATGAATAGCTTCAAAGGAGTTTGAATAACTTTACTTTCATCAATATAAAGAATTGAATTACAATTCTTTCATCAATACATAGAATTCAAATATAGAATTATCTGAGGGTCATAAGACCTTGAACCATTGTCCTAGGTTATAAATATTTCTATTTAAACCTTTAACAATCAATAAGACTATGGACCATTAACTCGTACTCAGGGGGATCAACCCTTTGTATCATAAATTGTGCACAACTATCTTAACGCTTTCGTATAAATATCCCCTAATAAATAGGGTTGTTCATTCTCAGTAATTGAATTCAAGTCCGTACCAAAGAAAGTTTGGTTTTGATAAATCAGGAAACTTTGGAGTTTTAACTATCATCAACTAGGAGTAGTTGAATCGACTCGTAGTACTTTAACAGTTCCATGATATAATAATCATGAACTAACTATAAGATATGACAATGAAATTCATAATAGATAGGCATGCTTTAGAAGTAACTCAAAGCAATTGAAAGAATAAGTAAATCTTGCTTGAACAACTAAGTCAAGATCATAATACCTCAATAATACTTCATTATTTGAGCAATAGGAATATTCGAGTAAAACAACGCTTGTACAAAGTAAATAACAAGTTCGAAATGGAAACTTGTTTAACTAGAAAACTTGCACAATAATAAGTTTAGAGATAGGAAACTTTCTTAACGTTAATGGGTTTAGGGTTTAGAAGACTTGCCTTAAGCGCAAGCTACACTTGAAACACAATTACAATCACTTCACAAACACCCTACACATTTATATTACACTCAAACCATCTATTAGTATCCAACTACAACATTTAAACCATCAAACTTCATATCCAAGTTCAACACACAATGTACTTTACCACATTGGTTGCTAACTAGTCAAGTACGTGAGTCTATACTCACGACATACATTCATAAGCTTATAATACTATCAATTGTGTTGTGTACCTTAAGAAGGTAACACAATCATACACATGTAACACATTCATAAAATACTTCAACCTAACTTAAACACATCAAAAGCATGTTATCTTATTACATATTTCACTTTCCAAGTCATAGAAGCAAGTTAGCTAAACAAACGGGGCATGAAAACTCAAAAGCCAAAAAGTAACTTTTCTGGATAAATTGTTAACCCAGTGGGGCGGGTCCCCCAAGGGAAAAAACCGCGCTGGGGCGGGTGCATGCTCTGGTGGGAGGGCTGGCTCGCGAATTGGTGGAGAAATAAGCCAATTTGGCTCATTCCTTCACACCGAATTCGATTTTTCCCAACATGATAAACATGAAACTTGATACAAACAATATTTTAAACTCATTAACATGCTCATAACATCTATAATCCATAGAACACGTAATCATAATCAAGATTTCATGATTTTCAAAGAAAAACACAATATTAAGCGTTCTTGACGGAAATTGCTATGACGAATTCGTTTTTCAATCAATTCAAGTGATTCCAATTGTAATAACTTATATTCTTAACATACTAACATAACACATGATCAATTTCAACAATAAACCATATTCAAACATCAATTTGATAGTTTCAAAAGCCATTTTTTTTAGAAATTAATTCAAAGAAAATCACTATGAACACAATTCCTATTGTTTATCAAAAATTCATTATTTATTTTGCTAACACAACTATATAACTCATATATAATCATGTTATATCACATATTACACATAACTCAAGCTCACATCAAGGATTTAAAAATAATTTTCAACATCACTTCATAAAAGAGTACTATGAACATGATTTCATAGTGTTCATCATAAACTTGTGAATTGAAACTCTTAAATAACTATAAAAATCATATTTAAACATATCTATATACATATATATGTACACATCTCATACATATATTAAACTCAAGAACTTTCACAAAGAGACTTCCACATAGAATTCTAAAACCATGAAAACATAGAAGAACATGCTTTGAAAACTTATTTTTTTACAACAATTAAAATATGAAAATCCTTTCATGGCATATAATTTCATATGAAGAATATATGAATACCATATATACATATAAACTCATGATTATGAAAACCTAATTTGATGAAAAACAAATTCAACACATAAGAATTAATTCTAGGGTTAAGATTATAACCTTACTAGTTGGACTAAGAGAAGAGATGATGAATATGATGATCCTCTTTTGCCTTCTCAAGCTTTTCTTCCTCTTCTCTCTTCTTCTTCTCTGACAATTCTCACTAACCCTCTTCTTCTTTCTTTCTTTGTTTTGTTTGTAAAACTAATGTACTAACTATCTGACATATATTATAATATACATATACATATATAATATTTATGTAACTTATAAATAATAAGTATAATACTTGTAAGCATATTAGTTCTTATTAATAACATAGGTTATAAAATTTGAAAAGCCCAAGGCCATGTTTGGCAAACTCTTAGTTAAAAAAAATAGGTTTTAGTGCTAAGGCATTGTTTGGGTAAAATAAGATTAAACAAGTACAAGGGCCTTGTTTGGTAAAACCACTTAAAACTCTTTTCCATTCTTTTAATAAATCCTTAAATCCAAAAATTAAATATTATACTTATTTAATTAAATTACAACACTCTAATTCAATTAAATAAACTAACATTCACATAATACCAAATTGTCACACAATTTTAATTCCTTTATTAAACATAATTCATGTAACAAATTATTATCACTTAGCACGTAACATTAAATCTAATTGAATTGTTCTCAATTAAATTAAAATTATGCTACACCATTGCTAACATATCAATTTAAATAAACATATAGCACTTAATTAAATTGTCCACAACAATCACTCAATTTATTTATTAACTCAACAAATAAATTCAATAAAATATTTATTTAATTCAATAAATATTTACAGTTAATATATAAAATTCTCAATCATTACACTTTCCTTCTCTCTCCTTCTCTTTTTATTCCTTTGGAAGCTAAGTGGGGGAGGCCATATATATAGACCCGATCAGCCGTGGGTCTACCTGCTGCTGGGCCTGGTGGGCCCCACTGTCTCAAAGTACACGCACTCCGACCAATGCGCTATTCGCTTGAACCTTCATAACTTGCAATCCGGGAATCCGATGGAGGCGTGCTATACCTTTCCAGAAAGACCTTTCCGAGAGCTACACAATGAAATAGGGCTTGACCTTTTTTGAATCCGGGAAGATGGGTCCATGACCAGATCTTTGAGTCTTCGCAGTCTATCCGTTGAGCTGTCTGGCACAGTTTTCACTCGGGATTGCTGTGATGGTTCTGTGTGACCTTCTTTATAGTAATTTGATCTTATTTGATGTTGATTTGGCAAAATTATTCTTTTGCTCATTTGGGTTGGTTTCGGGCTTACTGTAGATGTAGCTGTCTTTCTCGGGGTTATCTCCGGGGTTTGACTGCTGCTAACTTCTATCTGTCTTCAGGGTTGTCTCTAAAGTTGATTTGATATTTCCCGAGTTTGTCTCCAGGTGTCTGGTTTGATGATTTTCTGGGGCTGTCTTCGGGGGTCTGGTTTGATAATTTAGGCTTCTAGGGTTATCTCTATAAGGTAAAAGACGATTCTGCCCTCCTTCATGGTTAGTAACAGGAATGCAAAATTTTGAGTGTCTATATATGCCCCTCTTTATCATGTTTACGTAATGTAATGGAATGAACAGGATAAAGATTGCTAGACACTAGAAATATAATAAATGCAAATGTAATCTAATGCATGGTATGATATGTTATGAATGTTATATGCCTCTATGGGGTTAGCTGCCACAGGTTGTATCAACATCCATTGCCTATTTTCTATTAGGGATGACTTTCATGGCTGATACCATCGGACATTCCCGAGGTTCACATTAGGGTCGCTTCCAACGCTCTCTGTTCCCGATACACATTCTGGTTCTACCTCCGTTGGGGATATTACTTTTTTTATGAGGGACCTCATTTGGGAATCCCGATGTTTATCCTAATGATAGCTTGCATCGGTTTACATCATTAGATCCTTCCCGAAGCTACGCTGGGGCTGTCACCAATGGTTTGAATTTCATATCCGGTTAATGCCGACATTTCTGCCGGGGATAGAGCTTTCGATGATCCCTCTTATAGAATTTTTCCAATGCCTACTCTAATGGTAGTTTGCAATGGTCGATCATCATCGAACTTTCTTGATGCCTACTCAGACAGTAGTTTCTAAAGGTTGACCATCACCGCATCTTCTCGATGCCTATTCGAACGGTAGTTTATAACGATCGACTATCACCGAACCTTCTTGATTCCTACTCGAACAATAGTTTACATAGGTTGACCATCACCACACCTTCTCGATTCCTACTCGAACGGTAGATTACAACGATCGACTATCACTGAACCTTCTTGAGGCCTGCTCGACTGGTAGTTTACAAAAATTAACCATCACCGAACCTTCTCGATGCCTACTAAAACGGTAGTTTACAATAGTTGACTATCATCGAACCTTCTCGATGCCTTCTCAAACGGTAGTTTACACAGGTTGACCATCACCAAACCTTCTCAATGCCTACTCGAACTTTAGTTTACAATGGTCGACTATCACCGAACCTTCTCGATGCCTACTCGAACGGTAGTTTACATAGGTTGACCATCACCGAACTTTCTCGATGCCTTCTTGAACGGTAGTTTACAGCGGTCGACTAACACCGAACCTTTGTCGATGCCTACTCGAACTGTATTTTACACAGGTTGACCATCACCGAATCTTCTCGATGCCTACTCGAACGGTAATTTATAACGGTCGACTATCACCGAACCTTCTGGATGCCTACTCAAAAGGTAGTTTACACAGGTTGACCATCACCGAAACTTCTTGATGCCTACTCGAACGATAGTTTACATAGGTTGACCATCACCAAACCTTCTCGATGCGTACTCAAACTATAGTTTACAATGGTCGACTATCACTAAACCTTCTTGATAATTCAGCTAGAGATTTCTTGTATAACAGATTCCATCATTGGTCATTCCTGATGAAGATAGTTTTTCTTGATTGACTTTATCAGGTCTTCCCGGTGCTATGCTGGGTTGATACTAGGGTTTGAATCACTAGATCCCTTTTCGATGTTACGCTGGGGCTGTCACCAATGGTTTACACTATCAGATACTCTGATCTTTGCTGAGACAGTTTTTAATGGCTTTCATCAATAGCCCCAATGCTACGCTTGGGTCATCGCCAACGGTTTACACTATTAGATATTCTGATCTTTGTCGAGACAGTTCTTAACGACTTTCATCACCGGACCCTTCCCCGATGCTACGTTGGAGTTATTGCCAACGATTTGAATCACCGGATCCCTCTCTGATGCTATGCTGGAGCTGTCACCAACGATTTACAGAAGATTTTCAGACTTCAAAGTTTGACGTCCCGTTTTAGGGTTTCAGGCCCTTTCTGCTCAATCACGTAGAACCTTTTTTGCTAATTTGACTTTTTGGCCTTAGGGGACCCTACTATAACTCAAATTTGATCCAGTCGGAGAAGGTGGGACCCACCTTAGGTAACCACATGTCTATCTACGGCTATCGCAGGTAGACTCGCGGCAGACCGTAGGTGGATTTATACCGCCTTGGCCATTTAAAAGTCATTTTTAACTTGAAAGTTTTCTAAAAAATTCCAAATTCTCTCTCAGATCTACCTAATTCGGGCTGGTTTTTATGAAATCTGTCACCGTATAGACGTTCTGCACAACTCTGGTAATGTTTACATCCTTTATTTTCATGTTTTGACCGTTAGAAAGTTAGTTTTCATGTAGTATGAATTTAAACGTAATGTATCAAATATGTATTCATAGATGATTTAATAAAAATGAACAGACCTAGTAAATACGTGTATTTTACCATGCTGAACATTCCGGTATGAAATTTTTTCATTTTCATGATAATCAATTTTCACCCTTTTTGGCTAGTTTATTCATCCTATTTGAGGACAAATGAGCATAGATTTTGAAATAAAAATACACATGGTAATTTAGCTGCCATTGTGAGTTTAATTTTAATGTTTTTCATATATATGAAATGTTCATGATTTTGGGTTGGTGTGCTACTGAATGGCCACCTAGGCATTCCTATGTGCATGCTGATAGTCTGTTTTACAAAGGAGACTCTGGCAAAAAAAATTCACGCGTCTGGAAATTTAATATGCATGTAATTTTAACTTTACTAGGGAAGTATGTTAAACTAATGCATATTTTCACATAGGCTATATATGATGCAATGATTTAAATTTAATCGCTTTAATTTTGAAGCGTACCTCACCTTTTCTGAGGTGATTTGAAGATTTTGTTCAGGTTATGGACCCAGATAGACTGAGCAGCTCTCGCCGGGTTTCCTCAGGTGTGAGGAGGAGGGCTTCTGATGTCCCTTTGCCTTGTTCAGCCCTGCAGCCTTGCCGGTTGATCGAGTCAGCGATTTGACCCATTCAGGTTGATAGGACGGGGCTATAGACAAGGAGGATGATGTTTTGGTTAAAGATCTCGCTCCTTCTTCTTCTACTCCTCGTCAGGATCTTCCAGCCATTAGCGTGATGATCCCAGATCTTCTGAAGGATTTGAGACGCTATCCATCGATTTATCTTCACGTGAACGAGGTAATAGCAGTTTTCATTTTTTCTTCTCTTCTTTTTCCACTTCTGGGACAACGATTTGATCTTTGATTTTGAACTTGATGCAGGTTCTCGACTTCACTCAGCCCAGGGGGAATTGGCTTAATATTAATTCTTTATACCGGACCCTTAATCCGGAGTATCAGGCCATCGTCCACTCTTGGAGCTTTGAGGCCTTCTTTCCCATTCCACCCTGTCGCTGCCCCTAGGGTTATCTGAGGGCTTTATCAGAGCACTGGTTTCACCAGACTCAGTCTCTCCACCTACTGGACTGTGAGGTGATGATAACACCGATGGACTGGCGATTCATCATTGGGATGGAGTTTACAGGGGAGCCGGTACCCTTAGTGGCTAATATTTCTCTGGCCCTTTGGGCATTGATGCTTCACGTGGAGCGTTGGCTGAGCCTCTGCCTGCTGATCAGAGGGATAGAGATTGTATCCTTTGGAGATTGTTCTTGGTCATCATCAGGGGTTGTTTCCTAGCGGATAACTCCTCGATGATTTCTTTCGCTTTGGTCAGTGCCACTCGTGATGTGGATGGCATCAGAGACTTTGACTAGGGCTCATTCACCTTTGCCTACTTCCTTCGAGGGATGCGCCTACGCTCAAAGAGCGTGACAGAGGCTTGGCTAGGCTTTGACCCATTTTTGCTGGTGAGTAATTTCCTTTTATCTTTTAATTTCCCTAGTTTGGGTTGTCAATCTTTATCACTGAAGACATTTAATCTTTGCATTTTCCAATTTTGGGCATGCGAGAGGCTCCCTTGCCTACGCCCATCTACTACTTTAGGTTTGGATACCTACCCGCGGGTACAATGCTGACATTATTCCACCTTGGTAGAGGTCCCTGTGGCGGAGGGGTTTACCCATTCTCGTTTACAGTTAGAGTTGCTGACTACCAACATCGTCGCATGAGTTCCTTACACCCTCGATCATCTTACAGTTGGTTTTGAGGACGATTTTTTGACCGAGGCAGAGTATGTACTATCAACTCGTCAGATCCCTTTCTTGATTGAGGGAGGCTGGGAGCTCTACTTGGGAGAGCGTGCTATCAAGAGCACTATAGGGGAGATTCACATTCCATATCTTCCTCCTGCTAGACGCCATTGGTCTTTATCTCAGTCGGTCGCAGAGATTCCCCTAATGGGCTTAGACGACTTTACTTTATCAGAGGGTCCTTACACTCAGGATGCCTTCTATCGCTGGTGGACTCCTTGCACAATTGGGGCTCAGTCCCGCGCCAGTAAGTTCATGGCAGACATGGTTCACGGGTCCGTGATGATGACAAACTAGATTACTTGTTGTTAGAGAGCCCACTCATTTGGAGCAGATTACCAGCTTGACCCTATAGTTGGACCGGGCACATTTTTTCATCTGGTATCTGGGCAGAGATCCATCTGAGATAGATCCTTTTAATCCATCCAGCTCTAGCGCTGGCCCCTCAGGTGGCCCATATTCTAATAGTTTTACTGGAGCAGATCCCCCTCTGTATCGACCCTATATTCCCTCTGGCAGAGATACGATGTCTAAGGCAAAGTTACATCAGGTTGATCAGCTGGATGATGTACACATATGACTAAGCAAAAAACGGATAAAACCAAATAACCGAACACAATCGAATTTTTTTAACCAAAATATTTCGGTAATTCGGTTATTTTTGGTAATTCGGGTATAACCGATTTACTATTTCAGTATTTGGGTATTAATACGGTTATTGAAATCTTGTTATTCGGGTAACCGAATAACCGAATAGATTTGAAAAAAATTAAATACTTATGACTTTTAACTTTTTAAGAGACTTTTTTAAGTTTTAACATTTAAGTCAAACTCTCACTCTGCTCTTACTCTAGTCACTAGTTAGTCTCAGACTCTCACTCTCTCAGTACTTTCTCGAATCTCGATCTCGACTCTCCTTCTCCATAGGGCCAAAACCAAAACCCTAGCTTTGGTCCTTCGACCTTCGGACGCTTCGCTTCTCCCCCACTCCGACTCTGACTCTGACTTCCACTCCGGCCTCTTCCCCACTCTGAGTCTCCGACCTTTTCCCCACTTCCACTCCGGTCTCACATCTCAGATCTCATCATCTCTCACGAAGTACTGAATAGTGAAACCTTGAAGGTATTGTATATTTGTTCTCTGTTTCTCTCAAAAGTCAAAACTTTTATTTTCATGGGTTCGTGACTGTGAGTCTCGATCTGTTCTTGCTTTATGACTTTGTGGGTACTTATTTAATTGGATGGAAAATAAAAAGATTTAGGCTTTTTATGATTTTGTTTCTATTTATAAATGTTTAGAACTTTAGATAATCAGGGGATATATTCTTGCATTTCCCCTCCATTTTTGTGTGTTTTTGATTCTTAGAGATTTGGGTGTTTTCTGTTTTGTATGATTGTTTGTGATATGTCATATGGTTGGACAGTTTGGTTATGCTAATTTGTTTATTTGGGAACTGAATAACTGTTTGGTCTGATTAAGTGATTAGTGAACATGTTAATTGTGAAACAAGAGTTGGAAATTTGTGTATATAAAATCTTTCTACAACTTGTGTTCTACAATTAATTAATACATGTGTGTATGATTTTTATATCACTAACAAATTAATTAATAAATGTGTGTATGATTTTTATGAAATTTGATGGATGAGTGGTTTTTGTTGGCTATAAATTTTGCAACTACTTTACACAGCAACATCAACTATTTCCTTTAAAAAGTATATTGATGGAAAACCTGCAGGTTTTTAAGGCTCCTCAACGAAGATCCTTACTTCTGGTGCTTATTATGGGCATTTCCATCATCTCAGCACTTGTCCTTGTTGTTGGGTAAAATCCAGTTACGCACAACACCCAAGTATACGTGGTCAACAAGTAATAAAGTGAAAGTAGAGTATCGTTCCCACGAGGAATTATTTAATTAAAATCACCAAATACTAACCCGTAACCAACTCAATCTTATTTAAATGAATGAATTAACAATATATATAATTACACTACTTCTAATTACCACTAGTTAAGTAAGATTACGGAGATTTAAGATCACAACTTCACTTATTTCTTCACTTAAGTTAATACACTTCCTATCAATTATTATCACTATTCTGAATTGTTAATCAAGAACACTTAAGCAGATATAACCATCTCTGAATGCATTATACCCAAACTCACTCGCATCTATAGATGATAGAATTAAGCAAGACACCCTAAATAACTAATCCACTATATCTCTATGTGAATTATAATTAAAAAGGATTTCACGCACAAGTTTTCTATCAGATTACATATGGCGTAAAGGTATATCCCTATCCTAAACACAAATCATGCAGAAAACACAATTACATGCTATTATGATCAGATCTAAACCCATATGTCCTCTCTCGATTTCATATAGATTATCACGGTAATTGACGGCCAATCAATTAAACAGTTAATTCCAAATCACAATAGACAATCTCAACAATAGATTATAATAATTGATAGAGAAGCATATTAAAATAAACTACACAAAAAGATCCATTGTAATCTTAAACAAAAGATTTAGTTCATTATTATTGAATTAAAACTAAGAATCCACAATTGAATAAACATTAAAAGATAAGAATAAGAGTAAAGAAGAGAATTGAATCTGTCGTCAGTCAACAAATCTCCTGCTCCTTCTTGCCCCTGCTCTTGCTCTTCAATGGCTTCCAATATGCTTCAATATCCAAATCCCATATAAATTAGGGTTTGTTATTTTTATCTATTAATTTAAAACTAAAACTAAACTAATCTAAATCTAATAATAAAACTATATTCTATACTAAAATATATATTATCTCCTTCCTGTCAGGTCCGGTCCCCTCATATGCTCATGATCTTCATTTTATATTCACATGAGTCTCCCTTTATTGCAAGTCCTTCTCACAAGAGGAAAAGGAATCAGCCTTCAAGTCCCTTAGTGCATCACAATCCGAATAGGACAAGGAAATTGCCATCCATCCTTGCGCATCCTAAACTATATATAATATATATCCCCCCATGTGCTGCTTTACGTCACCTTATATCTCCAATACCCGTGGCCCCTTATCTCTCCAATTGCTCACCCACAATCCGTGTAGGAAAAGGACTCCGCAGCTGCTGCAGCCTCCCCGTCCCAGCCGGGATTCTCTTGCTTAAGGCCCCGCCCCAGCGGGATCCACTACTGTCCAGCTCCTAATTTCATGTCTTGATTCCGTGTGTTACATGGCTTGCTGATTCTGTGTCTACATCGCTGGCCCACATCAATATATGCTGATTATTCGGTACAACCTCCTCAAATGCATGACAAGCCTTCCATGTATGAGCTGCTAGTTCACTAAATTAATGGCCCACATATATGCTTAATCATTTTGAGTTCGTGAGCTGCTTGGGCTAGAAGTGAGCTTCCTTCAATTTTGAATGCATGCACGGCTTTGCATGGATATGAAAATGTAATTAGAAGGCCCACTTGATAATTATTTTGCATGGCAACCAAACCGTGGCCCACTTTGGCGAGCATGATGATGATTTGAAGGATTTTAGTTGCCACATGCTTGCACTGATGTAGGAATATTTTAGCAGGCCCACATGCTTGGCAAGTAACCCTTAATCATGTTTAAGGCTGAATTGCTTAATCCATGTGTAGCCCACATCAACTAGGAATTCCTTTGCAATCCTGAACAAGTCCATGTAGTAGAAATGAGTGGCCCACATCATGCATAAGTTCGTGGCCCACCTAGCAAAAGTCACGGAACCCTAAACTTGATCTTTTAAAGCTCCTTTCGCATCCATTCCATTACCTGCACATAAACGTATAAACCCAGTAGAAATGATAGGCAAATTACTCGAAAACATTCAGAATCAAGCTATAACGACTACCAATTTATAGGTATGAAACCCACACATCACTTGTCCATGATGCTTACTTTTATAGTGGTCATAGTCATCATGCCCCTCAAACAGATACTCCTATAGATTGGAATTCAATTAGATACTTGTGGTTGGGCCATGAGTATACCTAGGTTATGTTTGTTTGCAAGTATTACACTTGGGATATGACTATTAATCCCAAGTGACTTGTTTGTTTTTAAATTTGAGCTTGGGACTATTAATCCTGGGATTATAAAATAGCTTTGGATGTGGGATTATTTAATACCATCTCCTACCTGGTATTATAATCCCTACCATTTGGGATTAAAAATTACTAGACAAAATTACCCCTAAACCTTTTCTTAATATCCTATTCTATCCTTTCCGTATATCAATCGATCTATTTTTTCAAAATAATATTTATTGATTATGTATACACCCCCACCCCGCACACCACCCACCTGCCCCCCACCGCCCCACCCACCCCAAAAAATAATATTTATTGATTATGTATACACCCCAACCCCGCGCACCCCCACCCCCACTCAATTTTTTTTTGATTATGTATACACCCCCACCCCACCCCGCCCACCCCCCACCCACGCCACCCCATAAAAATTAAAAAAAAGTATATTTACTGATTATATATCCAACCCACCCTACCCCACCCCACCCCACCCACCCCCACCACACCCTACAAAAATTAAAAAAATTATATTTACTAATTATATATACACCCCACGCTACCCCACCCCACCCCACCCACCCTCACCACCCCACTCCACAAAAATTAAAAAATTATATTTACTAATTATATATACACCCCACCCTACCCCACCCATCCCCACCCCACCCCACCCCACCAACCGCAACCACACCCTACAAAAATAAAAAAAAATTACTAATTATATATACACCACACCCTACCCCACCCCACCCCACCCCACAAAAATTTTAAAAATAATATTTATTGATTATAGATACACCCACCCAACCCCACCCACACCCACCCCACCCCACCCGACAAAAATTAAAAAAAATATTTATTGATTATATATACACCCCACCTTACCCAACCCCCACCCACCCCCACCCACACCCCACCCCACAAAAATTAAAAAAATAATATTTACTAATTATATATACACCCCACTCTACCCCACCAACCCCACCTCACCACATAAAAATTAAAAAAATAATATTTACTAATTATATATACACCCCACTCTACCCCACCAACCCCACCCCACCCCATAAAAATTAAAAAAATAATATTTACTAATTATATATACACCCCACCCCACCCTACCCGACCCCCACCCCATCCCACCCCACCCCCCCTAAAAAATAATAATATTTACTAATTATGTATACCCCGACCCCGACCCCGTCCCCTCCCCCACCCCGCCCACCCACCCTCACCCCCCACCCCATAAAAATTAAAAAAATAATATTTACTAATTATGTATACACTCCCACCCCGCCCCGTCCCGTCCCTTCCCACCCTGCCCCACCCCGAACCCCCACCCCCTGCCCTCTCAAAAAAATATTATTTACTGATTATGTATACACTCCTACCCCGCCCTGCCCCTGCCTCCCTCTCAAAAAAATAATATTTATTGAATAATATAACCACTTATTTAAAAGTTTTTAATTACTTTTTCATTATTTTTTGATGTATAAAGATGTTTAAAATATGTTATTATTAGTAAGGGTATAATAGTCCAAACGATATTTTTTAATCCAATCCTTTAATTAATCCTAAAAAAAACAAACATAACATGGGATTATTTTAAGTTATCCCATGAATAATCCCATAAAAAACAGACATGTGACTAGGACTAATTAATCCTAGGATTAATAGTCTTGGATTATAATCCTTGCAAACAAATATGGCCCTAGTTCTTAAATTCATACAAATCAGGGCTTCCATTTAGTGTATGATGTATATTTGTGTATGTAGGTGTATGTATGAACATGATCTGTATATATACGTGCAGGAGTTTAAATTTAGGAACTGAATAACTGATTGGTCTGATTAAGTGATTAGTGAACATGTTAATTGTGAAACAAGAGTTGGAAATTTGTGTATATAAAATCTTTCTGCAACTTGTGTTCTATAATTAATTAATACATGTGTGTATGATTTTCAGATGATGTCAAGGGGTGTTTTAAATGATTTACATTTGGTGGATGATACAGACAAGCCTGAACTTGATGTAATTAGAGATGGGAAAAAGTCGGGTGGCAGTGTTCCCACCAATTAAGAGATCGAGCCAAAGGAAACTAATCAAACCAGGACGAGTACAAAGACTATGGGAGGACAGTCAGAAAATGTTAAGATGCAAAGAAAGAGGATGGCACCTAGATCCAAGCTGTGGACTGAGGGGCACTTCATCACAGTTAAAGATAAAGATAGTATTATCATCAAAGGTAAATGCACTTACCGTGGAAAAGAATTAGTTGCTGATACATCTTCTAACGGCACTACTGGTTTAAGAAATCACTTTAGAACTTGCAAAAAAAAACCTAGCAACTTGGATAATTCTCAACCATAACTTGTAGGGATTACAGAGGGGGATGGAGGGGCAAGTGAGAGTACACTGTAAGACCCCAACTTTTTATGAATAAAATTGAATTTTTTCTATATATTATTTTGAATAGTAAGGGGTTGATTTGATAAATATGATAAGTTATGGGTAATATACACAAATATTTCAAAAATAAGCAAGTGGTTATAAAATATTCATTTTTGTCGGGGAATATTCGTTTGGTCATTGAACATTCTTGTTGTCGGGGAATATTCGTACGACGGCGCAGCCATTTGTGGGGCCCATAACGAAAAACTGTCGAATAAAAAAAACGACAAGAATAAGTTTTCTATAAATAACGGCGTAACGGTTACCGTTAACACTATTAAAATACCCTGTGGTTAAGATAAAGTAATACGCGTTGTTGCACAGTAGCACACGGTATTACACAGTATTTTATATTATTGTTGTTTCAATAATTGTCACTGCATAATATTTTACATTATCAAATTAATAATTCATATTATTTGAATAATATTATTAGACATCATTATTGGCAATGTTTAGGAAGTTCTATCTAGGAAAGGGGTTAGTTAAACTAATTGCACGCCAGTAAGGAGAAATCCTTATCGAAAAGCCCCCTCTTTCCTGGGAACGACCTGGTTATCATTATTGTGATTCTGTAATATTATTTGTGAATAATTAATTATTGATAAAAATGATAAGGAAATATTTATTTAATGGAGAAATTTTTTAAAGAGACAGTTATTGAGAGTTGATATTTTATCTTCTTCGATAAAATAATTCATTCAAATATATTATTGTAATATTACATTATAAGTGTATGATGTAATAATATAATAATATAATAATGGTGATATTTTTACAATAAATGCACGATATAAGAATAAAATGAGGAGGAAGAGAGCAAATTAGGTCTGGAGTATTTTTGTTACAAAAAATATGTTAAATATATTGGTGGGCCCCATTTTTTGCTTAAATTTGATTATAGCCTACAAGTTCATCCGTATGTAAATTTGGGTCATTTTTCGTTCGAAATTTAGAAAAACTTTCTTCTACAAAGTTGTGGAGAATTAAATTTCATATGGAATGATATAAGGTTTGTATTTTTCTGATAAAAGGGCTATTTATTATGAATTATTGAAGTTTCTGAATATTGTTAAAATTTAAATTATTTTGGTGGAGATTTTCTAGAATGGGTGGGCCCCACTCTTGACTTTTGTTGGCCGATTGCTGGTGGAAAAATTTCCAAGGATGGCAGACGGGTGGTGCATGAAAAAAAATAATATTTTATTAAATTTTCTGCTTTAGCGTTCTAAGCATTTTCCTATAAATAGGGTGCTTAAGTTAGAATTAAAAATCACACCAGAATCAAAAGTTTTCTCTCTCTATAATATCGAGCGTATTTTTGTAAGTATTTAGATACTTTGAGTGCTGCTATATAGTACAAGTTTCCTTCATCATTATATTCAGTCAAAAGTACTATTCTTTTGAGGTAAGAGATGCTATTTTTCTCGTAAATAATGTTATTGCTTTCAATATCATTTCACCGAAATATTGGTATGAATTTTATTATGAAGTTTTTGCCTTTTCATGTCAAGGTTACTATTCACGTATACAACACTATTCACGTATTCTTGAACTTGGATAAACTAAATTATGAATCTCTAATCTTTGTCCTTTATCTCACTGGATTCGTTCTTTAAAATATTTTTCGTCATCCTCAGTCTTAAATGGTGATACAAATGAATATCTTTGGCCTGTAGTGCAAAGATGAATGATTATTTGATGAATATCTTTGGCCTGTAGTGCAAAGATGAATTACTTGATGAATATCGTTGGCCTGTAGTGCAAAGATGAATGATTACCAGATGAATATATTTGGCCCGTAGTGCAAAGATGGACAGGTGTTGAGATGAACATGACCACTGGCTATACAAATAAATATCTTTGGCCTGTAGTGCGAAGATGGACAGGTGTTGAGATAAACATGACCACTGGTGATACAAATGAATATCTTTGGCCCGTAGTGAAAAAATGAATATTTGATTTAATATATATATTGATTGATGTTACAGGGATAAATTATTGATGATGGACTTTTAAATCATAGAAGTTAGTAGACATAATTTTCTACTTAACTATTCTAATGAATTGTTATTTTCGTTGCAGTTATTGATCTAAAATTGTTGTCCATAATATTTTATTTGATTTGTTGAAGTTGTTGGGTTTGCTAGAAACATAAGCATGCAATCAAATTACTTAAACGCAGCGGAAGGGATGAAAGATCAGATTTTAAAAATTTCTTACAAACCCTTAACCATGATCTTTCTTGTGCATCAATTATCAGTCAATACATAGAAGGAGAGGATGGAATTATACCTTTGAAGATCCAAGCTTCCTCAGGTACAAGTTCTACTCCTTTGATTCATTTGATTTCTCTGTAGTGGCTCCTTCCCTTAATCAATGTCAGCCACCCAAATGTTTGGCCTCTAACGGTGATCCACCAAGGAAGATGAAGAACTCAGGAATATGGGTTATTGGCTTAACCCTTGTTTCTATCTCTATAGAATATGTGTACTCCCAACCCTTGGAAAAATTCACATACCTTATTTCTAATATAAGACTCTCTAATATAGATATTAGGTTAACCCTCCTAATCCAATTAGAATAGGGTTTTATTTAATTAATTAATTAAACACTTTTAATTAATTTATATCCTAATCTTATTAGGATTGAGAGAGAGTACTGATATTATATTAATTCCTAAACTCCTTTAAAATTAAAATAATAATAATAATATTATTATTAATAAGACTCATCTTATTAATTTATATTTAATATTTCTAAAATATTAAATAATAAACATTAAGCTATTTAATTTATTCTATCACCATAGATTAAATTAATTATACTTAATGCATTATTACTATCATGTCATTTTCTTCTTAAATAATTCTTCTTCCTTTTTATGGTGTGACCCTTTAGGTTCTCCATATTAAACTGGTTGTGAGTAAATCAATTAGAACAATTCTAACCTTATTGAAATAAATAAATTAAACTAATAATTTATTTAAATAAATAATATTTATTCTACAATAGGGATAAGCCTCCCTAGAGATCAACGACTTTCTAGATAATATAGATTTCAACATTAATCATAAAAGAACCTGTGAGTTAATAGTTACCGTACAATTCAATCCTTCCACCATACAATGTCCCAATTAAATATAAGACATGGATTTACTGTCAAGTCTTAATTTATTTAATCATATGTATTTCGATTAGAAAACGCACAACTCCAAATAATGCAAATTAGAAACCTCTTTCTAATTTCATTCTAACTTGGCCAAGGATTCCTGGGTTGTCATTTAACGAATCACATAGGACATATCTCCTCTTTTACTAGAGGTGGTAGATTCTTTATTGATCATACATTATCTCCATATGCAACTCATTATACCCAAGCATACCCTATATAAGCCTTAAAAAGCCTTAAGGAATAAGTTAAAGTATAATTTGTTACATACAAGATACTATGATGATCTCAAGTCCAAGAATCACTTGTACTACTATCACATTAGGAATTCCTATTGACAGGCGAGTAAAACTCCATTAGGTATTCCATAGCGAGTCACGTTCAGTGAACTTATTCTCCAATAAGCACCTACATACTTGCTTTAGTGTCTCCACACAAATGACCATGAGATCAGTCATCCTCATCCAATGAGCAAGCAACATATGTACCAATCTATCCGGATTTACTAATCCCCATTTTAGAAATCCCACGATTGAGAACTATTTTAGTTTTTAAGCTTTCTAAGAATTTAGATCTCATTAGCATGATCTCATCATGATTCTAAAAGCATTGCTTAAAACTATGGGTTATTTACATATTATAAAAAACAGCACCATGTAGATAATTAAATGCCTTAAATTAATACTTTATTAATAAAAAAATAAGATTGTTTACAAAGTATGTGCTTTATCATCATACATGATTGGCTTGTATGCACACTACTATCAAAACCTCTTTTGGAATCTTCCATGCTAAACCTCTTTAGCATCATATCAATGTACGTTCCTTGGGATAAGCCGAGCATCCTTTTAGATCTATCTCTATAGATCTTTATTCCCAAAATATAGGATGCTTCACCCAAGTCCTTCATTGAGAAGTTTTTAGATAACCAGATTTTAATTGATTGTAACATAGGAATGTCATTCCCTATCAGTAATATATCATCAACATATAATATAAGGAATGATACTGCGCTCCCACTAACCTTCTTGTATACACATGGTTCATCCTCATTTTTGATAAAATCAAACTCTTTGATTGTCTCATCAAAACGAATGTTCCATCTACGAGAAGCTTGCTTCAACCCATAAATGGATCGTTGTAGCTTACAGACTTGATTTGTTCCAACTTTTGAAATAAAACCCTCTAGCTGTGTCATATACACATCCTCCTCAAGTTTCCCATTGAGGAAGGCCGTTTTCACGTCCATCTGCCAGATCTTATAATCGTTGTAAGCTGCAATCGCAAGCAAAATCCGAATGGACTTGAGCATGGCTACTGTTGAGAAGGTTTCATCATAGTCAACTCCTTGTCTTTGTTTGAAACCTTTTACAACCAGTCGGGCCTTACAGGTCTCTACCTTTCCGTCTGCTCCAGTCTTTCTCTTAAAAACCCATTTACACCCAATAGGCTTAATACGTTCAGGTGGTGAAACCAAAGTCCATACTTTGTTTTCATACATGGAGTCCATTTCGGATTTTATGGCATCAAGCCATTTCCCTGAGTCTTTATTACTCATAGCTTATTCGTAATTCAATGAATCATCATCATTTATGATGTGTACCTCATCGTCATCCTCTATAACGAATCCATACCTCTCAGGTATCTTCGGTACTCTTCCAGATTTACGAACAGGGCGTGGTACAGTAGGTTCTTCTACTTGGTTAGGTACCTGACTTTGATCCGTGGTAATTTGTGGTTCTTGAACTTCTTCAAGATATATCTTACTCCCACTGACCCCTTCATGGATAAACTCTTTCTCCAAGAAGGTAGCATGTTTTGTAACAAACACCTTTTGATCAGTAGGATGATAGAAATAATACCGTACGGTTTCTTTTGGGTATCCCACAAATCTACCCTTATCGGATTTAGTCTGTAGCTTATCATTTTCAAACTTTTTGACATAAGCTGGACAACCCCAAGTCTTAACATGCTTAAGATTTGGTTTTCTCCCTTTCCACATCTCATATGGAGTCTTTGGGGTGGATTTGGTAGGTACCTTGTTAAGTAGGTATGCAGCCGTTTCTAGGGCATATCCCCAGAAGGAAATTGGAAGGACGGTAAAACTCATCATGGATCGAACCATGTCCAACAGTGTTCGATTTCTCCTTTCAGATACTCCATTTAACTGTGGTGTACCTGGAGGAGTCCATTGTGAGATTATACCATTTTCTTTGAGACAATTGAGAAACTCACCGCTTAAGTATTCTCCACCTCGATCTGATCGAAGTATCTTAATACTCTTGCCCGTTTATTTCTCTACTTCACTTCTGAACTCTTTTAATTTTTCAAATGATTCTGATTTGTATTTCATTAAATACACATATCCAAATCTGGAGTGATCATCAGTGAAAGTAATAAAATAAGAATACCCACCCCGTGCACTTGTTGTCATATGTCCACAAACGTCTGTGTGAATCAATGCCAACAACTCTGTAACTCTTTCTCCTTTTCCACTAAAAGGAGATTTAGTCATTTTACCCATGAGACAAGATTCACAAGTTGGATATGATTCATAATCGGATAGCTCGAGGAGCCCATCTTTATGCAACTTGGATAATCTTATTTCATTGATATGACCGAGTCTACAGTGCCACATGTAGGTATAATTAATATCAGCTGATTTCCTTTTCTTAGTTTGTTCAATTTGAAATATATTTTCTTGTAAGTCAAGTGTATAAAGTCCATTTCGCAAATTTCCAATACCATATAAAGCATCATCTTTATAAATAGAACAACCATTGTCTTTATAATAACGTCAAAACCTTCCATATCCAATACATAAATTGAAATAATATTTTTAATAATATTCGGAACATAATAACAGTTATTAAGATAAATGGACTTGCCCGAAGGCATTGCTAAACAATAAGTTCCTACAGCTAATACATCAACCTTTGCTCCATTCCCCACTCGTAGGATCACCTCTTCATTGTTTAGCTTTCTACTTCTGTCTAGTCCCTGCACAGTGTTACATATGTGAGCCCCACAGCCGGTATCCAATACCCAAGTAGAATTATGACTTTCAAAAAAAATTAATTCAATCATAAACAAACCTTGATTGGAAGTCGAAGCTTCTCCAAGCTTCTTCTCTGCTAGAAACTTCTTGCAGTTCCTCTTCCAATGTCCCGGCTCGTTGCAATGAAAGCACATTCCTTTAGCTGGTTTAAGTTTCTTTTGTTCCTTTTCTTTCCTCTTTCCCTTATCCTTCTTGGATTTCTTCTTTTCAGAAGGCACCTTGGGCCTCTTCCTTTTATTAGAAGAATCCACCATCAAGACATGGTTCTTCTTGGATGAGAAGTGACCTTCTGCAGTTTTCAGCATGTTAAGTAGCTCAGGCAAGCTGACATCTAGCTTATTCATGTGAAAATTAATCACAAACTGCGAGAAGGTCTCAGAGAGTGACTGCAAGAGCAAGTCTTGACTCAACTCCCCATCCATGACGAACCCAAGCTGTCCAAGGGGTTCAATCAAATTGATTACCTTCAGAACATGAGTCTCGACGGCAGTGCCCTCGGTCATCCGAGATCGGAAAAGCTCCTTAAATATCTCATATCTAGTAGTCCTACTCTGTTCACCATACAACTCCTTGAGGTGAAGCAGCATAGCAGGAGCATCCATATTTACATGCTGACGCTGAAGCTCGTTATTCATGGATGCGAGCATGATGCATTGAGCCACAGATGCATCATCTTGCCACTTATTGAAAGTGGCAATCTCTTCTTCAGAGGCTGTTTTCAAAACAAATTCAGGGATAGTTGAATTTAGGACATAAGAAATCTTTTCAGCAGTGAGAACAATTCTCAAATTTCTTAGCCAGTCCTCATAATTCGGCCCAGTAAGCATATTTGCATCAAGTATGCTTCGTAGTGAGATTAGTGATTTTGACATTTTTGAAATTCTGCATGTGAAATTCAGCTGAAAATGTTAACAATAGAGTGAATGAGACCGTTGAGACACCTTTAATCACCAACTAGGAGAACGTGCAACAGGAAGGCAATATTCTTCATGTAAACAACACCACTGATCAGACGATGAATGATGGGATGTTTAGAAGTTTTTTGCAGTTCATGCAAAACCAGACGAGTGAGACTCGTGTGCAAAATACGGGTGGAAATAATAGCAACTCGCGGCTTGTCACTGCCAAGCAGTTCAAAGAGTTGGGACCGCCTGAGTTTTTGGGAAAGCCCGATCCGATCAAAGCGGAGACATGGGTTAAGCAAATTACCAAGATATTTGATGTCTTGGGATGCAAAGAGGAACAGAAGGTTCCATTCGCCATCTTTATGTTCCTTAGAGAGGCAGATTACTGGTGGGAATCTGTGAAGCATAACCAGCCTGCCGCACTCAAGATGTCTTTGGAAGCGTTCCAAAAATTATTCAATAATAAATACATTCTTAAAAGTATTCGTCATATGAAAGATGTAGAGTTTATCAGTCTGGAATAGAACAACATGATTGTGTCCCAGTATGAGGCTAAGTTAGAGTTATCCTGGTTTGCGTCTCATTTGGTGGATAATGAGTAGCATATAACGCGGATGTTTCTAACAGGTTTAAAACCCGAAATTCGTTAATACCTCATTTCTCAAAAAAATTCTCTATATTCAGATGTTGTGAACAGGGCTCAATTATTAGAGCGAGATAATGAGTCTGTTCAACCGAGGGACCACAACCAGGGTCGTACCGGTGGCAGCAGTCATTGGAGGAATGACAACCAGTAGGGAGGAAAGTATCATGACAGAAGCGGTAACCACTCTAGTGGTAATCGTGACCATGATAGTAGAAGAGTGAGTCGGGGGGAGATTTCAAAAAGAGAAGGTACAACAATGACAACGTGAAGACGTCAGCACCAGCATTAACTGTTTCTAGAGGAGGAGAATGACCATCGGTCGTATGTTATAAATACGAGAAAGAGGGACACATCAGCCCAAACTATCCACAATAATTTAACGTGTGTTATAACTGTGGAAAGGAAAGTCATATAGCTCGAGAGTGTCCTGTAGCGAAACCAAGTCCAGCGAGGATGGTGCCTCCAAAGGCTATTTCGAACAAGTCAAAGTCGGTGGTTCCTGGAAGAGCATTTGTCGTGACTGCCCAAAACGTAAGGAACCCAAACGAGGTGATCACGGGTAAGCGAATCATAAACTCTTGCAAAGTTTACACCTTGTTAGATACCGGTGCTACCCATTCTTTTATTTCACCTGCTTGTGCTCAACATTTGAACTTGACATCTAAGAAATTAGACTTTAACTTATCTGTTGAAACTCCATTGGGTGAAACCTTTGTTACATCTACAGTTTACAAATTGTGCTTGATTCAAATTGGTATCCTTACCCTACCTATTGATCTTATATCTTTGAAAATACTTGCATTTGTTGTGATTTTAGGAATTGACTGGTTAACCACTTATTATGCCAAAATTGATTATTTTCGCAGGGTTGTTAGTTTTCATATTCCTAACCAACTTGTTGTGCGAATTCAAACAATCAAACCACTAAAATCAATTAATGTCATTTCAAGTCATAAAGCTAATCGTTTATTAAAAAATGGATGTCAATCTTTCTTAGCCCATGTCACTGATCTAAACCAGAATACGTCAGATTTGAATAATATTTCTGTTATTAATGAGTTTCCTGATGTATTTCCCGAAGAACTTCCCGGTCTATCCCCAAAACTTGAAGTTGAATTCTTTATTAACCTTGAGCCCGGTACAAAACCCATTTCTAAAATCCCATATCTAATGGCTCCTATTGAACTTCAGGAGTTAAAGGTCCAACTACAGGAGTTGCTAGACATCAGTTTTATACGTCCTAGTACGTCTCCTTGGGGTGCTCCTATTTTATTCGTAAAGAATAAAGACGGGAGTATGCGACTTTGTATTGACTATCGGGAGTTGAACCATGTCACCATCAAGAATAGGTATCCACTACCTCGTATTGATGATATGTTCAACCAGTTGCAAGGAGCACAATTCTTTTCAAAGATCGATCTTCGTTCTGGATATCATCAGCTGAAGATTAAAACTGAGAATATTCCGAAGACTGACTTCAGAACTTGGTACGGGCATTGTGAATTCTTAGTCATGTCTTTTGGATTGACTAATGCTCCTACTGCTTTCATGGATATGATGAACCGTGTATTCAAGGAATATTTAGATCAGTTCGTGATTGTCTTTGTTGATGACATCCTCATCTATTCCAAAAGCAGTGAAGATCATGAGCACCACTTGAAGATGGTATTTCAAAGGCTTCATGAGAACAAGCTATATGCCAAGCTAAAAAAATGCGAGTTCTGGCTTGAGGAAGTAGCATTCCTTGGGCACGTGGTATCGAAATATGGAGTATCTGTTAACCCGACAAAGATTAAAGCCATACAAAGTTGGGAGCAACCGAAGTCGGTGACCGAAGTACGTAGCTTTCTGGGCTTAGCTGGTTATTATCGGAGATTCGTGGAGGGATTTTCTCAAATCGCTACTCCATTAACTCAGCTAACTCGAAAAGATACAAAATTTATATGGAGCAAGGAATTTGAGAAGAGCTTCCAAGAGCTCAAGATGAGACTTATCTTGGCACCTGTTCTGACAATACCATCTGGTTCGAATGGATTTGTTATCTACAGCGATATTTCAGGCAAAGGGTTAGGATGTGTTCTCATGCAACATGGGAAAGTCATAGCCTATGCCTCATGACAACTTAAAGAATATGAGAGAAATTATCCTACTCATGATCTAGAGTTGGCAGCAGTCGTTTTCGAGTTGAAGATCTGGAGACACTACCTGTACGGGGAGAAAGTGGAGATCTATACAGATCATAAAAGCCTTAAATATTTCTTCACTCAAAAGAAACTTAACATGCGGCAACGACGTTGGCTTGAGATGTTGAAAGATTATGACCACACCATTCAATACCATCTTGGAAAAGCGAATGTGGTAGCTGACGCGTTGAGTAAAAGATCATATGCGGGAACGAGTGCGATGTTGTCAACATGAAGGCATATTCTGTGTGACTTACAAAAGATGGAGATAGAGTTCAAGAATCCAGGGACCCACGTGATGATGTCAAATATACGCGTAGTGTTAGCTTTAATCGATAAAGTTAAAGCTGTTCAAGCTACAGACCCGGAGTTGATGAAGATGAAAAAGAAGGTTCGGTTCCAGAAGAAAGAATCGATGAAGAAGGATTACTTTGAGTCAACTCCAGACTTTGTGTTCCTAATGATTCTGATTTAAAGTATAGAATTATGATGGAGGCACACAACACACCGTTTGTAATCCATCCTAGGAGTACCAAAATGTATCGTGATCTTCAACATACATTTTGGTGGAGCAATATAAAGAGAGAGATCGCAGAGTTTATCTCGAGGTGTTTAACTTGTCAACATGTAAAGGCGGAGCATCAAGTGTCAAAGGGTCCATTACAACCACTTGAGATTCAGAAATGGAAGTGGGAACACATTACCATGGATTTTGTTACGGGTCTTCCCAAGGTTTTTCAAGGCATAGATGCGATTTGGGTTATTGTTGATAGATTAACCAAGTCTACTCATTTCTTGCAGATACGGGAGACTTATTCCCTTAAACGTCTTGCTCGTATGTACGTGAATGAGATTGTGAGATTGCATGGCATGCCAGTATCCATAGTTTCGGATCGTGACCCAAGATTCACTTCACGATTTTGGGTCAGTTTTGCAAAAATCTATGGGCACGAATTTATGATTTAGTTCGGCATATCATCCTCAAATAGACGTGAAATCGAAAAGGACTATTCAAACTCTTGAAGATCTATTAAGACTCTATGTTCTAGACTTCAAAGGGAGTTGGAATAATTAGCTACCATTGGTGAAATTCTCCTATAACAACAGTTATCAAGAAAGTATAGGTGTGGCTCCATTCGAGGCGTTGTATGGGAGAAAGTGTTGTTCTCCAGTATGCTGGGATGAGGTGGGTGAGGCAACATTGTTGGGACCAGAGTTGGTACGTATGACTACAAAAAAGATTCAAATGATCCGATAACGTATACAAACGGCACAGGATCGACAAAAGAGTTATGCGGATCTTCATCGAAAGGACGTAGAATTAAATGTTGGGGATCTTGTATTTGGGAAGAGAGGAAAGCTCAACCCACGATTTATTGGTCCATTTGAGATTCTTGACTGAGTAAGAAATGTGGCCTATAGACTCGCTTTACCTCCAAGCATGTCCCGCGTTCATAACGTTTTTCACATATCCGTGCTTTGTAAATATGTGAAAGACCCAAACCACATTATTGAGTTAGAACCAGACGAGATAGCCAAAGATTTAACGTATGAGGAGGTATCTGTCAAGATCTTAGATAGAAAGGAGCATATCCTACGCACAAAGGTTATACCATAAGTCAAAGTCTTGTGGAGGAACCATGCTATTGAGGAAATGACCTGGGAGTTGGAATAGGAAATAAAAGCGAGGTATCATCACCTTTTCGAAACACCAGGTACGTACGTCAATTTCGAGGACAAAATTTCATGAGGGGAGGTTGTAAGACCCCAATTTTTTATGAATAAAATTGAATTTCCTCTATATATTATTTTGAATAGTAAGAGGTTGATTTGATAAATATGGTAAGTTATGGGTAATATGCACAAATATTTTAAAATAAGCAAGTGGTTATAAAATATTCATTGTTGTCGGGGAATATTCGTTTGGTCGTGGAATATTCTTGTTGTCGGGAAATATTCGTACGACGGCGGAGCCATTTGTGCGTCCCATAACGGAAAACTGTCGGATGAAGAAAACGATAAGAATAAGTTTTCTATAAATAACGGCATAACGGTTACCATTAACACTGTTGAAATACCCGGTGGTTAAGATAAAGTAATAAGCGTTGTTGCACAGTAGCACACAGTATTACACAGTATTTTATATTATTGTTGTTTTAATAATTGTCACTGCACAATATTTTACATTATTAAATCAATAATTCATATTATTTGAATAATATTATTAGACAGCATTATTGGTAATGTCTAGGAAGTTCTGTCTAGGAAAGGGGTTAGTTAATCTAATTACGCACTAGTAAAGAGAAATCCTTATCGGAAAGCCCCCTCTTTCCTGGGAACGACCTGGTTGTCATTATTGTGATTCTGTAATATTATTTGTGAATAATTAATTATTGATAAAAATGATAAGGAATTATTTATTTAATGGAGGAATTTTTAAAGAGACAATTATTAAGAGTTGATATTTTATCTTCTTCAATAAAATAATTCATTCAAATATATTATTGTAATATTACATTATAAGTGTATGATGTAATAATATAATAATATAATAATGGTGATATTTTTACAATAAATGCACGATATACGAATAAAATGAGGAGGAAGAGAGCAAATTGGGTCCAGAGTATTTTTGTTACAAAAAATATGTTAAATATGTTGGTGGGCACCATTTTTGACTGAAATTTAATTATAACATGTAAGTTCGTCCGTATGTAAATTTGGATCATTTTTCGTTCGGAATTTGGAAAAACTTTTTTCTACAAAGTTGTGGAGAATTAAATTTCATATGGAATGGACATAAAATTTGTATTTTTCTGAGAAAAAGGCTATTTATTATGAATTATTGAAGTTTTCGAATATTGTTAAAATTTAAAATATTTTGGTGGAGATTTTCTAGAATGAGTGGGCCCCACTCTTTACTTTTGTTGGCTGATTACTGGTGGAAAAATTTCCAAGGATGGCAGGCAGGTGGTGCATGAAGAAAAAAAAATATTTTATTAAATTTTCTGCTTTGGCGTTCTAAGCATTTTCCTATAAATAGAGTGCTTAAGTTAGAATTGAAAATCACACCAGAATCAAAAGTTTTCTCTCTCTATAATATCAAGCGTTTTTTTGTGAGTATTTAGATACTTTGAGTGTTGCTATACAGTGCAAGTTTCTTTCAGCATTATATCCAGTCAGAAGTACTATTCTTTTGAGGTAAGAGATGTTATTTTTCTCGTAAATGATGTTATTATTTTCAATATCATTTCACAGAAATATTGGTATGAATTTTATTATAAAATTTTTATCTTTTCATGTCAAGGTTACTATTCATGTATACGGCATTATTCACGTATACGGCACTATTCACGAATACGATACTATTCACGAAAAAAATTAAATTTTCTTTTTTCTTTGTCCAAGTTGGCTGTTATGGTTCCTATCTTTGATTGGATCCAAGTTTTGAACTTCATTCTTGAATTTTACTCCACAATTGATTATTATGGAGTATTCTTGAACTTGGATAAACTAAATTACGAATTCCTAATTTTTGTCCTTTATCTCACTGGATTCGTTCTTTAAAATATTTTTCATCATCCTCAGTCTTACATAGTGATACAAATGAATATATTTGGCCTGTAGTGCAAAGATGAATGATTACTTGATGAATATCTTTGGCCTGTAGTGTAAAGATGAATGATTACTTGATGAATATCTTTGGCCTGTAGTGCACAGATGAATGATTACCTGATGAATATCTTTGGCCCAAAGTGCAAAGATGGACAGGTGTTGAGATGAACATGACCACTGGTGATACAAATGAATATCTTTGGCCCGTAGTGCAAAGATGAATATTTGATTTAATATATATATTGATTGATGTTACAGGGATAAAATTTTGATGATGAACTTTTAAATCATAGAAGTTAGTAGTCATCATTTTCTACTTAACTCTTCTAATGAATTATTATTTCTGCTATAGTTGTTGATCTAAAACTTGTTGTCCATAATATTTTATCTGATTTCTTGAAGACTAACGATAAATTATTCTTTATTATCTTAGTCATAATATTCTTTACTTGGCTAGTTGAGTTCACCCTTTTATTCTATTGTCCTCTTCAGGAAATGAGAATGTCGCAGGGACTAGTCGGGGAACAGAGTGATGGTCAGAGTAGAGCAGTAGTAGTCCTCACTATTTTTGTAAAATAGTGTGATAATAATTGTTATGAGGACTTAGTTTGAGTGTTTATATTTTCTACATGTTTGTATTGACACTCACAGTTGTCTGGTCGTGTTTCTCACGACCTTTTGTTATAAAAAGATTGTATTTGGATTCTGTACCATGTGTTTGGCGAATCAGAATGGGTTGAGTATTGAACTTATTCTAGGGGCGTCACATACACTCACCGGTTGGAGGTTTGGCCAAGAAGCTGTTAGGGCAGCCGTTACTTTCCATCTCATTATTGATTAGCTTCCATTCAAACATGTTGAGAAGCAAGGTTTTAAACGACTTATGCAAGTTGCATGTCCTAGGTTTCAGTTGCCTTCACATTTTATATTTTCTAGAGATTGCATTCGTTTGTATGATAGTGAGAAAATTAAGTTAAAAGCAATCCTTAGACAAAAATTATGAACGTGTTTGCCTCACTACTGATTCTTGGACTTCCAATCAACGCTTGAATTATATGTGTGTTACTGCACATTTTATTGATGAAAATTGGAAATTGCATAAGAAAATTTTAAATTTTCGAACCATCATAAGTCATAAAGGGAAGGATATTGGGGAAATGCTTGAGTGTTGTCTAAAAGAGTGGGGACTTTCTAAGGTTATGACACTCACTGTAGATAATGCTAGCTCAAATGATACTGCAGCGGTTTACTTGAGAGATAGATGTACATCTTGGAAAACCAATTTCTTGGGTGGTAAGTTCATTCACATGAGATGTATAGCTCACATTATTAATCTTGTTGTCAATGATGGGTTGAAGTTGATTGAGAAGTCTGTTGAGACAATTAGGCGTGCAGTGAAGTATGCAAAACAATCTCCGGCTTGACTAAAGTCATTTAGGGATCGTATTGATTATTGTGGTCTTGAATACAAGAAAGGGTTAAGTCTAGATTGTCCAACTAGATGGAACTCTACTTACTTGATGTTAAGTTCTGCCTTAAAGTACAAAGAAGCTTTTGATCGGTTTGGATTTGAAGATCGTGGGTTTGAAAAAGAGATGGGGGGAAAAACATTCCAACTGACTCGGATTGGAAAAGGGCTAAATTATTTGTGAGATTCTTAGAACATTTTTATAATCTTACTATTCGTATTTCGGGGTCATCTTACGTCACATCAAATAATGCATTTCATGAAATAAGTGACACTTATATTTTGTTGAGTGAGTGGGAAAGAAGTAATTATAGAGAATTACAAACAATGGCCAAAGCAATGAAAAGAAAATATGGTAAGTATTGGGGAAATGTTTCAAAGATGAACATGTTGTTGTATATTCCCGTTGTGCTTGATCCTCGGTTTAAGTTGAGTTTTGTTCAATTTGGTTTAGAACAAATGTATGGAGATAGTGAAAGTCAAGTTGAAGATCCGTTAGAGGGCATGGAAGTAGATCTTCATTTTGGCATTGATAATGAAGATAGAGATTTATAATATCAAGCAATTAACACCACAGCCAGGTGGGTGGAGATTGCTGATGGTGTCAAGAGAGCAATGGAGGATTTGTTTAATGAATACAAAAGAAAATTTTCTAATCAAGAAAGTGGAAAATCAAGTTCAAGTAATATGTCATCCCAATGTTCTATTGCAATGGAATCACAACATTCAAATAGATTTGCGGATAAATTCAAAAAACAAAGAGCCGGAGGGGTACTTGGAGACAAATCGAAATTGGACAAGTACCTAAATGAAGATGTAGAAGAAGCCGATGATACTTTTGGCATTTTGGGGTGGTGGAAAGTTAATAGTGCAAGATTCTCAATCGTTGCACATATTGCCCGTGACATGTTGGCTATTCCCATTTCTACCGTTGCTTCGGAGTCCGCATTTAGCACGGGAGGGCGCAATCTTGATGCATTTAGAAGTTCATTATCTCCTAATATGGTTGAAGCTCTCATATATGCTCAAGATTGGATTAAAATGAAGAATAATATTAATGTAGAGGAAGATAACAACTTTACCGATAAACTTGAGAGAGGTAATAAATTTTTTTGTTGTATTTATTGAATTAGTAAATTAATTTGTAAATTTAATGTGTTTATAATTAATATGTTTTCTCATTTTTAGCAATCTTGAAGTTAAGCCTTGCTCCTAACGATGCAAATGTTTACATGACCCAACTTGATTAATGAGGTAAATAATATATGTTTATAATGATTCTCCCTTCTATGCTCTTCATATTCTTCCTCTTTTGAAGTTTCTATCAAGGCACGAACCACAAAGAACAAGTAGTTGACTTCATAGTGCAACATATGATTATTTTTCCTTAGCCTTTTGTATAGTCAATGATGTTTTTTGCATCAGTATTGTATTTAAGTGTAAAATGTAATAAATCTTGTTCCAAATTCATAAGTTGGTCAAAGAGACAAACAATATATGGCCAGTGTTTTCTGCAGCAGTATTGTATTTCTGCAGCATATGATTATTTTCCCTTAGCCTTTTGTATAGTCAATGATGTTTTCTGCAGTATATGATTATTTTAACTTGGCAGATGCCTCTCTATTTGGTGTTCTTTGACAGTGATGCTTTCATCAAATTCAAAAAATATCTGTTAATTTGCTATCTTAAACTATCTTGGAATGCATTTTTCCACCTAAGGATCTAAACTGAATGACTGCATTTTTTCTACATGGTCGCATAGTGTGTGTGTCTGTGTGTTTATATAAGCCTATCTCATGATTAAGAAGAAAGTATTTGGCAGTTCATCTTTTGAATTAGTTATTATTATTTTGGAGTTCTGCTAATCTGTTGTTGATGGCTACTACATGTTGTTGAGTCTTAACTGTTAGATTAATTAGACTTTGTTAAGTCATAATTTGGATTATGTATTATTAATTTTAAACTATTAAACTTTGTTAAGGCTAAGGTTATGAATTATTATGGTTGTTGATCAATTCATTGTTAATTATTGATTGAAAACTATAGTATTGTCAATATAAAATGAATTGTAAAATAGAACTTAATTTCGGTTATTAACCGAAATAACCGAAATATAAATTCGGTTATTCTGTATTCGGTTATTCGGTTATGTAAGAATTAGGTTAGTTATTCGGATAGCGAAATCTAGCAAATATCGGTATTCGGTTAAATCCGAATAAGCTAATAATAATACGAAATAGTAATAATAGTAATAATAATAATAAGACTCCTCTTATTATTATTAATTTATATTTAATATGTCTCCTCTTAAATAGTAATAATAATAATAAAACTCCTCTTATTAATTTATATTTAATATGTCTAAAATATTAAATAATAAATATTAAGCTATTTAATTTATTCTATCACCATAGATTAAATTAAATACACTTAACTTATTATTACGATTATGCTATTTGCTTCTTAAATAAATATTCAACCTTTTATGGTGTGACTCTTTAGGTTCTCCATATTAAACCGGTTGTGAATAAGTTAATTAGAACAATTCTAATTATATTTAAATAAATATTTTAACTATTAATTCATTTAAATAAATATTTATTCTATAATAAGGGTAAGCCCCCTTAGCGCTCAACGACTTTTCAACTAATATAGATTTCAACATTAGTCATAAAAGAACCTTTGAGTAAATAGTTACCGTACAATTCATTCCTTCTACCATACAATATCCCAATTAAATATAAGACATAGATTTACTATCAAGTCTTATTTTATTTAATTATATGTATTCCGATCCTAAATGCACAAACTCCGATAATGCAAATTAGAAACTTTTTTCTAATTTCATTTTGTCTTGGCCAAGAACTACTGAGTTGTCATTTATCGAATCACATAGGACATTCACTTCTTTTACTAGAAGTGGTAGATCCTTTATTGATCATTCATTATCTTCATGTATAATTAATTATACCCAAGCATACCCTTTGATATACCCTCAGGTTCTTAAGGGACATGTCAAAGTATAACTCATCATACAGAACATACTATGATGATCTCAAGTCTAAGGATTAATTGTACTACTATCACTAAAGGAATTCCTATTGATAGGGGAGTAAAACTCCATTAGGTATTCCTTAGCGAGCCATGTTCAGTGTACTCATTCTCCAATAAGCACCTACATACTTGCTAGTGTCTCCACACAAATGATCATGTGATCGATCATCCTCTTCTAAAGAGCAAGCAACGTATGTACCAATCTATCTGGATTCACTAATACCTTATTTAGTAGTCCATCAATTGGGAACTATTCGAGTTTTAAGCTATCTAAGAATTTAGATCTAATTAGCATTATCATCATCATGATTCTAAAAGCATTACTTAAAACTATGGGTTTATAACATTTAAATATTACAACATTATGTAGATATAATAAACGCCTTTAAATAAACAATTCTTTTATTAATAAATGAATAAGATTGTTACAAAGTATATGCTTTATCATCATACATGATTAGTTTGTGTGCATACTACTTTTAGTTTTTCCTACAGAGGATGAGCGATTTGCTGGTTAGACAGCAGATTTGGTCAGTGATATTACAAGCTCTTCAGCTGCTGTTGCCCCACATTCTGTAGAGTCCTTAGAGCAAATGATACAACTTTTGACCTTTGAGGGGGATCAGACTAGAGCATTGGTGTTGACGACCATTTCTAGCCGGGATGCTATTTTTGCTGAGAAGGATGAGGCCTGAGCTACCGGGGATGATTCTGTCACTAATAGTACTGCTCTTTGATCCTATACAGAGGGCATTGTTGCAGATATGACTGAATTTATAGATGATCATGGTAGCACCTTGCAGATGGTTATAGATCTTTTAGCTCGCATTGAGGCTGCAGGTCAGGAGCTCAGAGATGCACCTCCATCTTCAAAGAGGGATGTTGTATTGGATTTACTGACCCGTTTGACTGCGGGTTTATAGACTAGCTTTTATTTTCCTGCATAAACTAGGTTAGCCATTTTTGTCATGTACATAATGCATTGTATATATTAAACAGTATGATATGGCAAGGAAATATATTTTGATCTACTTCCCTTTTGCAGATGTTTTGATCTTTGCTCGATGATTGCCACTTTCTTTATGACTTGATGTCTTGATCGGTCATGAGCACTTACTTGATGGACTGACATTGAGATATCGGAGGGTCTCTCAAAAAGGTTCGTTGATCATGGAGGTTTTATAGGATTTGGGTTTTATGTATGGTTTGGTGTCTTGAGACTGGTACTTAATGGGATATTTAAGTTTATAGGTAAAGTGTTTGGCCTTTTCTTTTGAATGTTAAACCGCACCATAGATGACTGCCTACGTACTCTCGTGGATGGGGGAGATCAGGTCTTTCGTAGTTCAGGCCTAGTAGTAAAGACCTAAATTGATTTTTTCTCTTTTATTTTCTTTTTTCTTTTTTTCTTTTTATTTCTTTCAGGACCAGGATGCGGTTTACAGATAACTCAGACAAAATATCTTCTCACGGTGTCTGAATTGATAAGTTGGGAAAATACTTCCCCATCAATTTTTTGCAATCTGAGGGCTCCTCCTATCAACACTTCCTTGACGATGAAAGGGCCTTCCCAATTTGGGGCTAATTTTCCTCTGGCTTCAACTTAATTGGCGAGGATCTTTTTCAGCACCAAGTTATTTTCTTTGAATTGCCTAAACCAGACCTTCTTGTTGTAAGACCGAGCAATCCTTTGTTGATATAACTGACCGTGGAAGATGGATGCCGCCCTTTTCTCATCTATCAGAGATAACTGGTGGTACTGCTCTTGTATCCATTGGTCTTCTTCCATCTGAGCATCTATTAATACTCTTAATAATTCTATTTCTACTTCTATGGGGATTACTGCTTCCATGTCATAGACCAATGAGTAGGGAGTAGTCCCAATAGAAGTGTGCATTGACATTATGTAGGCTAACAGAGTCAGAGGCAATAAGTCATGCCATTTTGTGATTGGCGAACATTTTTTTCATGATCTTCTTGATATTCTTGTTGGCTACTTCGACAGCACCATTCATCTTTGGACGATAGATGACGAAATTAAGATGCTTGATGTGGAATTTGCTGCATAATTCCTTCATCATCTGGTTGTTCAGATTCTTAGCATTGTCTAATATGATCACCTCCGATTGTCCATATCAACAGATTACATTATTTTTGATGAAACCAATGATTACCTCCTTGGTAACTTTGGAAAAGGAGGCTGCTTCGACCCATTTGGTGAAGTAGTCGATCATGGTGAAGATAAATTGATGACCATTGCTGGCTTTTGGCTCAATTGGCCTAATCACGTCCATCCCCCTCATGAAAAAGGTCCAAGGCAAACTCATATTGTGTAGTTCGTTTGGAGGTTCGTGGATGGCATTTCCATGGACTTGGCATTGATAACCTCTCCTAACGTGATCGCATCAGTCAACTTTGAGAGAAATCTAGTAATGCCCCGTTCTTAATATCCTATTGGCAAGTAAAGGACCGCTCATATGTGGACCACATACTCCACCGTAGACTTCATCCATAAGTCTTTGGGATTGATCTTTGTCTAGGCACCTCAGCAGGCCTATTCCAGCATCTCTTTTGTAGAGTGCATCTCCGCTTAAATAGAACTTCATGACCATTTTATGGATCTGCATCCTTTCAGCTTGACTTGTCCCAGCAGGCATAGATCCATCTCGAAGATATTCTTTGATATCTTGATACCAAGGCTTTTTACTGGGAGGAAGTTCATCTGATACTTCTCCAATGTAACTCCCATAGGTTGGTACCTTCTGACTTGTGGCGTGCTATCGTAGACAACCATAAATAAACCTTACTGCGAACGATAATAATGTAGTAGTGCAAGTAAGAGTCGATCCCACAAAGACTGATTAATCTATTTTCATATACTTTGTATTCCAAAAGAGGGGGATTTTTGAGTGTTGTTAATTAAAATAAGCTAATGAGTAAAATAATGTAAAGAATTAAATCAGGAGAATAAACTTTGGGTTAAGTCAACTTCCACCTTCGAACATACACTAATCATTGAATCAAGCATACACAATCAATACTTTGAATATTCATCGTTAGAATCACTTCCATGTCTTTCCTTAATTTTAGTTAGATAGAAACAAGCGATCTAAATAACCCTAACTACTAAATAACTTCAGACAATCGCTAAAAGTTTAATCTAGTAGAAGGTTTAAGAATTAGAAAAATCGATGAAGCTAAACAACACAAGCACAAGCGGTTGCATTTAATTTAGTTGAATATTCTTCCTTAAGATATAATAATCTCATGATCGGTAGTCAATTATTAATCTTAGCTGCTTTGCAAATTAGAGTGACCAAATAATTACGAATTCGATATCTAATTTAGCAGTAAATTTTAATGAATAATAAACTAGTGTGCACCCTAGAATTTAATCAAATCAATCATATAATTCAAGCACAGAAGAATAAACAATACTCACAATATTAATTGAATAATTATAATTAAATAGATCTCACAGTGTATTAATCTAAGGCTTCCGTCTCTTTAATCCAAGAACAAGAACTTAGCCGCACATGGCTATGAGAATCACCAAAGGAATAGAGAGAAAAAATATTTTATTGAATGAATCCAAGCCCCCTTTTATGTACTACTTCATCCCCTATTTATAACAATAATATTTCAGCCCTAGCATGCCCTAGTTGCTGCATAATTCCATCTCGCGAACGGAAAGAATGTAGTCAAGTTCCGCCTCCCCGCTGGGGCGGGAGGTTCAAGTGTAATTCCCCGCTGGGGCGGGAACACCTACTGTCCAGCTCCTTCTTGTTTCCCTATTTCGTAGCCCACAATGAATTGGCAATGTGAATATGATTTGCAAGCTTCCTAATTGCCGAATTCTTGCTTCCCTTTTCTCAAGCTGCTGGACCGTGGCCCACATATGATGACTTAAGTTACAGAACCAAAAACACGTGAGCTGGTTATTAATTTGGGCTACATCCGTGAACTGCTTCTTTAAATAATAATAACACCGTGGGCCATTCCTTCAGAAGCTAGGAACATAATGATGATAGCTAATCAACTAGGAACGTGAGCTACTTAATTGGCGGATTGCATGAAATATTTTGCTGCAAGCCCACTTAATTCTCCTTCCTCCCATTCCTTTGCAAGCTACATGTGAGGTGCTTCTTTATAGGCTGATTTCATTTACTTACCATGAACATATACTGTGCTTCCTTATTTCACGGCCCACACATTACAAACCTTTAATTTCATGGCTACCTTCCAAGCGTGAGCTGCTCACTAATTCCATGGCCCAATTAATCATTCCTTCGTGAGCTGCTCGATTTTCACGTGCTTGGGCTTTGTAAGCTGCTTCAATTTTGCATGTAATTCAATTCGGCCTTAAACGCTTTCTTTGAACCCATTTCGCTCACTTGGTTCAATTTTACCTAAAACAACAAATATAAACATAATGAATATATTTAGGTACAAAATAAATATAAAAGAATAAGTATTAAGGGATTAAAATATAAAATATTTCATCCTTATCAAATTCCCCCACACTTATCTTTTGCTCGTCCTCGGGCAAAACAAAAACAAACTATAACACAAAAATTTAACTAAACAATTACACCAAACCTGAGCCACGAGTTATTATGGATTTCAACATTGACCTCAATAATTCAAAACAATAACTCTTGGGAAACTCCAAAATAATGTATCATCTGAAACCTAAATTTCTCTATTAACCTTACTTTATTCTCAACCCCTTGTGCGTGTGTGTATCCACCTGTATCAAACTAGTCAGACTACAGAAAAATTTATAAAATTGAAGTCTTAAAAGAGAAAGATAAACTCTACCACTTATTTTCACACCGATCTCAGTTAACATCAGCAGATAACATCAAAGGATCAAAAGGTTTTTCTTTCTTATTTTTTTTTCTTTGGTAAGTGCATTTTATGCTCCATCTTACCCGTGAGTGCATTTTACGCTCCATCTCGCATGTCACGTGTTTATAAGTGAGTGCGTTTTACGCTCCATCTCTGCCTCACCACATGAATCATCATCATTTTTTTCTTTTTTCTTTAAAAAATTTTTTCTTTCAATCTTTCAAACTTTGCCTAAATCATTTCTCCTTTTTTAAATAATACCTCATATTAACTTCAAGTGGTGACTAAACAATTGAGAGAGTTCAAAATTTCTTCCCTAGACATTCAACAGATAAATTTCTTCCAAGTCAAAACTAGTTCGAACAAATGGATATGTGCTTAATAGTGAAGGGTCTCAAATAAAGTAGTGATCAACATAGAAAAGGATTTAGATTACCCAATGCCTATCAGTCCTCCCAGAAGTTATCACTAAGAAATCAAATTTTTATCATTGGTCAAGAATCAAAATCCAAATTAACCTATTGCTCAAGTGAGACATCCTAAAATTAACTCATTTTCGTAGAAAACACGATTGCACTTAGCATGTGCAACAAGCCTTTAAACCCCAAGGTTACCCCAAGTGGACGAGTTTTATCTCGTGAGGTTTTGCAGTGAATATACCCATAAAATTTAAAATAAAAAATTTGGAAAATATCTAAATGCTCCCCCCACACTTAAAACTTACATTGTCCCCAATGTAAACTAAAATGCAAAGAAAAGTAGAGAGATATTCCCCTATGGGTTGCCTCCCATCTAGCGCCTTTGTTTAAGGTCTTTGGCTCGACTCGATATTGCCTTTGAGTTAATCTGTATAAACTGGATCCTCAAGGTCCATATTCTCCACCTTTTCTTCTTGGAAACCCTTATGAAAATATTTGAGTCAATGACCATTCACCTTGAACACTTTAGAAGTTGCTAAACTTTTGATTTCAACTGCACCATGCGGGAAAACATTAGTAACAACAAAAGGTCCATTCCAACGAGAACGTAACTTACTTGGAAATAAACGAAGCCGTGAATGGTAGAGAAGAACTTTTTGACCAATTTGAAATTCTTTCCTCCAACTCCTATATTTGCAACTTACGGTGTTCTCCACTTTCATCTATATTCATATTGAAGCTCTTAATAGCCCAATAAACCTTATGTTCCAACTCAACGGGTAAGTGACATGGCTTCCCAAACACTAATCTATAAGGGGACATACCAATGGGTGTCTTGAATGCGGTCCGGTAAGCCCATAAAGCATCATCCAAGCGCAAACTCCAATCTTTTCTGCTTGGGTTAACTGTATTTTCAATGATTGTTTTGATTTCCCTGTTGGACACCTCAGCTTGTCCATTAGTCTGCGGGTGATAAGCAGTTGACACCTTATGAGTCACATGGTACTTCCTCAACAATGCTCCCACAGTTCGATTGCAAAAATGAGTCCCTCGATCACTGATTAGAGCTCTTGGAATGCCAAACCTAGAAAAGATGTTAGACTGAATAAAATCTGCAACCACTTTAGAGTCGTCAGTCCTGGTGGCTTTGGCCTTCACCCATTTCGAAACATAATCAACAGCAAGTAAGATATAAGTATAACCGAAAGATACAGGAAACGGCCCCATGAAATTAATTCCCCAAACATCAAAAATTTCACAATAAATTATGGGGGTTTGCAACATCTCATTTCGTTGGGAAATATTGCCTATCTTTTGACAATTATAGCATAATTTGCAAAACAAATATGAATCTTTGAACAGAGATGGCCAAAAGAACCCACTTTCTAATACCTTCCTTGCTGTTCTCTTTGCTCCGAAGTGACCTCCACAAGCATAAGTATAACAAAAAGTGAGAATAGAAGCAATTAAACCTTCAAGGATGCATCTTCGTATCACTTGGTCGGCACAGTGCTTCCATAAGTAGGGGTCATCCCACACATAGTGTTTGGCATCACTTTTGATTTTATCATTTTGAGCCTTAGACAAAAAATTCACAATATTTGCATACCATGGCATGGTTGTACTTGCAAAAAATAATTGTGCATCAGAAAACTCTTCTTTTAGTTGAAGTTTATCATGGACATTCACTAAAAGACTCAAGTGATCCGCAACACTATTCTCCGCTCCTTTCTTGTCCTTAATTTCCAAGTCAAATTCACTCAAGAGAAGTATCCATCTTATCAATCTTGGTTTTGCCTCTTTCTTTGTCATCAAATAAAGAAGATCTGCATGATCAGAATATACAATGACTTTAGTACCAAGGAAATAAGATCGAAATTTTTCTAAAGCAAAAACAACAGCTAAAAGCTCTTTTTCAGTAGTAGAATAATTTCGTTGGGCATCATTCAAAGTCCTCGACGCATAATAAATGGTGTGTGATGCTCTTCTGATTCTTTGGCCCAAAATAGCTCCTATGATATAGTCACTTGCGTCGCACATTATTTCAAAAGGTATGGTCCAATCAGGTGGTTGAATAACTGGAGTGGATGTCAGTGATTCCTTTAATTTATCAAACGCCTTGCGACACTTCTAGCCAAACTCAAACTCGGCATCCTTTTGTAGTAGACTGCATAGGGGTGATGCTATTTGGGAAAAGTCCTTGATGAATCTCTGATAAAAACCTGCATGTCTAAGAAAAAAATGAATTTCTCGAACACTAGTGGGATATGAAAGAGATTGTATAATGTCAACTTTAGCTTTATCTACTTCAACTCCCTTAGATGAAACAACATAACCCAAAACTATACCTTGTTCAACCATAAAATGACATTTTTCAGAGTTTAAGACAAGGTTAGTTTCTATGCATCTTTGAAGAATAAGGGTAAGGTTATGCAAACATTTATCGAATGAGTCCCCATAGATTGTAAAATCGTCCATAAAAACATCCATGATATGCTCAATGTAATATGAAAATATGCTAACCATACACCTCTGAAAAGTGGCTGGTGTGTTGCAAAGTCCGAAGGCCATACGGCGATATGCGAAGGTACCAAACGGGCATGTGAAAGTAGTCTTCTCTTGGTCCTCTAGGGCAATTGCAATTTGGAAGTAACCTGAATAACCATCAAGAAAATAATATTAAGAATGACCAGCTAATCGTTTAAGCATTCGATCAATAATAGGTAATGGAAAGTGGTCCTTGCGGGTTACAGCATTTAATTTTCTATAATCTATACAAACCAGCCACCCATTTTGAACTCGGGTGGGAACCAACTCGTCATTTTAATTTTTCACAACAGTTATTCCAGTCTTCTTAGGAACCACTTGAACTGGGCTAACCCAACTACTATCTGAAATAGGGTAGATCACTCCGACGTCAAGAAGTTTGAGAATTTCTTTCTTCACGACATCCATCATGGGAGGGTTCAATCTCCTTTGTGGTTGACGGGAAGGTTTCACTTCATTCTCCAGCAAGATCCGATGCATGCATGTGGAAGGGCTTATTCCTTTAATATCAGTTATCGTCCATCCAATGGCCTTCTTATGCTCCTTTAGAACATGCATGAGTTTCTCTTCTCGTGATGCACCAAGTGTATTGGAGATAATCACTGGTAATGTTTCTCCCTCTCCAAGGAATATATATTTGAGATGACTAGGAAGAGCTTTTAAATCGGGAAGCGGTGCCTGCATAACAGAGGGTAAAGATTTCTCGTTAGAAATCGACAATTCAACATAGCAGATGTTACCTGATTGTGAAACGTCATTCAAAGCTGTTACAGTTGATTGCAACTCCGTGCTCAAGGTCAAATTTACATTTTCTTCATCAATGCTTTTACTAAGTGCAATTTCCAATTCATCCTTCCCATCAAGTTCAAAGACTTTCTGTGCTAAGAGTCATTCACATCGACTGAATAAACAGAATTATCATCAGTGGGATATCGCATGACATCATAAATATTAAACTTGACAATTTCGCCATCAAATTCCATCGAAAGTGTACCACTATGAACATCTATTTTAGTCTTTGATGTTTTTAAAAATGGTATTCCTAACAAAATAGGAGCGTTTTGGTCACCGTTTTCCATATCAAGCACATAAAAATCAGTAGGAAAGATCAAATCATTAACTTGCACCAGAACATCCTCAACTATACCTTTGGGATAAGCATTAGATCTGTCAGCCAGCTGTATTACAATTCCAGTTTTACTCAAAGGTTCAAGTGATAAAGTAACATATATAGAATATGGCATGACGTTTATGGAAGCTCCTAAGTCTAGCATGGCTTTTTCAAATCTGATGCTACCTATTGTGCACAGAATAGTGAACATGCCTGGATCTTGGCACCTAGTAGGTAGTTTTCTTTGAATGACTGCTGAGACATTTTCCCCTACTCTTACCTTTTCATATTTTTTAAGTTCTTGTTTCCTCTTGTGTGTACATAGTTCTTTCAAAAATTTAGCATAACGAGGTACTTGTTTAATAGCATCTAGCAATGGAATATTTACCTCGCATTTACAAAAAGTTTCATACAAATCTGAATTTTTCTCATATGTTCTATTTTCTGTTAAAGCAAGAGGGAAAGGAGGTACCGGTTTATATTCAGAGAGGGGAGAAAATTTATGCTTAGGTTCATCCTTGTCATTCAGAACACTGTTGTCTGCTTCTTCTTTTTACGTATCTGCCTTGTTTTGATCTTGTAGTATAGGTATTGTCTTTTCTTGATTTGCTATCTCTTTATCATTCCTCAAAGTGATTGCACTTGCATTTTCTTTTGGATTTACCACTGTTTAAGAGGGTAATTTTTCAGAGTTTTGTGCTTCCAATCGACTGATCGCCGTCGCCATTTGTCCCACTTGCGTACCCAAATTCTGAATACTTGCCCTTGTTTCCTGTTGAAAATTCAAAGTGTTAGTGGCAAGTGATTTAACAATATCTTCTAAGGACATACTATGGTTAGAAGATTGGCCCTGTTGTTGTCTATTGGGATATGATGGTTTGTACTGCTGCTGATTTGGAAAAGTTTGAGGTGCGGTTTGATTTGCTTGTGGATTCCCGTAGCTAAAGTTAGGATGATCCCTCCATCCAGGATTATATGTATTTAAAAAGGGATCATATTTCCTTTGTGGTTGTCCAGGAAATCCTCCTCCTATATTTACCTGCTCAACGGATTCCTCTTGAAGAGTTGGGCATGCATCTGTCGGATGTCCCACTACCGCACAAATCCCGCAAGCTTTTACCTGTTGTGTGTTACCTGCACCCATTTGACGAACAAGAGAGTTTAATTCACAAGTTATTGTTCAATAGAAGAAATTTGTACCTCACAAGCATTCCTAGGTGCAGAATCAAGTCTAGTGCCAAATTGTTGAGAATTAGCTGCCATATTTGCAATTAGATTTCTTATAGCCTCGGGAGTCTTATCCACTAACGCTCTGCCACTAGCAGCGTCAATCATGCTTCTCTCGGTGCAACTGAGACCTTCATAAAAATACTAGATGAGAAGCTGATCATTGATTTGGTGATGAGGACAACTAGCACACAGTCTCTTAAAGAGTTCCCGATACTCATGTAGGGATTCTCCATTGTTCTGCCTCACGCCACAAATTAACTTTCAAATATTGGCTGCCCTTGAAGCTGGAAAATATTTCTCTAAAAAGAGTCTTTTGATCTCTTCCCATGTGGTGATACTTCCGGAGGGTAGATAGTAAAGCCAGTCCTTAGCTGAATCTTTCAGAGAAAATGGGAAGGCTCTTAGCTTGATCTGCTCTTCGGTTACTCCGGTAGGTTTCATACTCGTGCATACCACATGGAATTCCTTCAAGTGTTTATGGGGATCTTCACCTGCCAAACCATAAAAAAAAAGGTAGAAGGTGTATTAATCCAGATTTCAATTCAAAATGAGTGTTAGTATCAAGATTAGAGAAAGTTATGCATAAGGGTTGTTGGTTCAAATCAGGAGCCAAAAGCTCTTTCAGGGTTCGATTTGCTGCCATGGCTTCCTTTTCACGATTTTCCCGAGCTTCTTTCCTTAATCTACGACTAGTTCTTTCTATCTCTAAATCAAATTTTAAATCACCTTGATTAGTAGATCGAGTTTCGGGCATAAACAATCAAGGAAATTCAAATTATCTAAAAAAAATAAGGATTACAAAAATATAAAAATAAACTAAAATCAATCCCCGGCAACGGCGCCAAAATTTGGTGTGCTGTCGCAGACAACCAAAAATAAACCTTACTGCGAACGATAATAATGTAGTAGTGCAAGTAAGAGTCGATCCCACAGAGGCTGATTAATATATTTTTATATACTTTGTATTCCAAAAGAGGAGGATTTTTGAGTGCTGTTAATTAAAATAAACTAGTGAGTAAAATAATGTAACGAATTAAATCTGGAGAACAAACCTTGGGTTCAGTCAACTTCCACCTTAGAACATACACTGATCATTGACTCAAAGCATATACAATCAATACTTTGAATATTCATCGTTAGAATCACTTCCATGTCTTTTCTTAATTTTAGTTAGATAGAAACAAGCGATCTAAATAACCCTAACTACTAAACAACTTCAGACAAGCGCTAAAAGTTTAATCTAGTAGAAGCTTTAAGAATTAGAAAAATCGATGAAGCTAAATAACACAAGCACAAGCGGCTGCATTTAATTTAGTTGAATATTCTTCCTAAGATATAATAATCTCGTGATCTGCAGTAAATTATTAATCTTAGTTGCTTCGCAAATTAGAGTGACCAAACAATTACAGATTCGATATCTAATTTAGCAGTAGATTTTAATGAATAATAAATTAGTGTACACCCTATAATTTAATCAAATCAATCATATAATTCAAGTACAGAAGAATAAACAACACTCACAATATTAATTAAACAATTATAATTAAATAGATCTCACAGTGTATTAATCTAAGGCTTCCGTCCCCTTAATCCAAGAACAAGAACTTAGCCGCACATGGCTATAAAAATCACCAAAAGAATAGAGAGAAAAAGTATTTTATTGAATGAATCCAAGCCCCCTTTTATGTACTACTTCATCCCCAAATTTATAACAATAATATTTCAGCCCTAACATGCCCTAGTTGCTGCACAATTCCATCTCGCGAACGAAAAGAATGTAGTCAAGTTCTGCCTCCCCACTGGGGCGGGAGGTTCAAGTGTAATTCCCCGCTGGGGCGGGAACACCTACTGTCCAGCTCCTTCTTGTTTCCCTATTTCGTAGCCCACAATGAATTGGCAATGTGAATATGATTTGCAAGCTTCCTAATTGCCGAATTCTTGCTTCCCTTTTCTCAAGCTGCTGGACCGTGGCCCACATGTGATGACTTAAGTTGCTGAACCAAAAACACGTGAGCTGCTTATTAATTTGGGCTGCATCCGTGAACTGATTCTTTAAATAATAATGACACCGTGGGCCATTCCTTAAGAAGCTAGGAACATAATGATGATAGCTAATCAACTAGGAACGTAAGCAGCTTAATTGGCGGATTGCATGAAATATTTTGTTGCAAGCCCACTTAATTCTCCATCCTCCCATTCCTTTGCAAGCTACACGTGAGGTGCTTCTTTATGGGCTGATTTCATTTACTTACCATGAACATATAATGTGCTTCCTTATTTCATGACCCACACATTACAAACCTTTAATTGCATGGCTCCCTTCCAAGCGTGAGCTGCTCACTAATTCCATGGCCCAATTAATCATTCCTTCGTGAACTGCTCGGTTTTCACGTGCTTGGGCTGTGTAAGCTGCTTCAATTTTGCATGTAATTCAATTCGGCCTTAAACGCTTTCTTTGAACCCATTTCGCTCACTTGGTTCAATTGTGCCTAAAATAACAAATATAAACATAATGAATATATTTAGGTACAAAATAATTATAAAAGAATAAGTATTAAGGGATTAAAATATAACATATTTCATCCTTATCAACTTGTAAATTCGATGTCAGGAATTGCCCTCCTATTGGATACGTGGATCAAAGAAGCCAGTGTTGCTAATGCATCCGCGAAATCATTTCTATTTCGAGGGATGTGTATGAAGGCTATTTCTTTAAATTTCATCGCCATTTTGATGACCTGTCGATGATAGGGCAACATATGCAATTATTTGGTGTGATATGCCCGATGGTTTGTTTGATGACTAACTCAGAATCTCTTAAGACTGCAAACCGTTGGATACCCATGGATTGGGCCAGCTTTAATCCCATTATACAGCCTTCATACTCGGATGTGTTGTTAGTGTTGACAAACTGTAGTTTGATGGCCATGAGATACTGTTCTCCCGTAATAGATACAAGAACTGCCCCTGCTCCTGAACCTTCCATGTTTACAGCCCCGTCGAAGTACAATTTCCAGAATTGGACGATATCTTCTCGAGGGTTTTTCTGAATTGTCATTATCCCATCATTTGGGAAGTTCGTTTCTATGGGTTCGAAATTCCTTGATGGTGCTTCGGCCAATTGATCTGCAATTCCTTGACCATTGATGGACTTTTGAGTCACGTAGATAATATCGAATTGCTGGAGGATTAATTGCCATTTGGACAATCGATAATTTAACATGGGCTTATTAAATATGTATTTTAGAGGATTCATGTACGATATGAGATAGGTTGTGTGCCCATAAAGATAATGTTGTAACCTCATGGCGGCCTATGCTAAAGCACAATAGGTCTTTTCAATCGAGGTGTACTTCTACTCACCGTTGCTGAATCTTTTATTGAGGTAATAGATAGCTCTTTCCTTGACTTTATCATCTTTTTGCCCCTGCATACAACCCATAGCATTGGAATTAACCGATATGTATATGAACAGGGGAACTTTATCCCTTGGTGGTACCAAGACAAGAGCTTCAATCAACTGCTTCTTGATGGAGAGGAAGACTTTTTGACAGCCTTCATTTCACTTTTTAGAGGAATTTTTCCTCAACTGCTTGAAGATGGGCTCACAAGTTGTAGTAAGTTGAGATATAAATTTGCTTATGAAATTGATTCTCCCAAGGAATCCCCGTATCTCTTTTTCTATTTGGCGTACAGGCATCTCAGTGATAGCTTTAATCTTGGATGGATCCAGCTCAATGCCTCTGTTGCTTACCAAAAATCCCAATAATTTGTCGAATTTGACACCGAAAGCACACTTGGCTGGATTCATCATTAAGTTGTATTTGCAAAGCCGGTTGAATAGCTTTTTGAGATGGTCGGCATGGTCATCTTCCTTTCTGGGTTTGATGATGATATCATCCACGTACACCTCTATCTCTTTCTGTATCATGTCATGAAAAGGGCCATCACGGCTCGCTGATATGTGGCACTAGCATTGATAAGGCCGAAAGACAATCGCCTATAGTAGAAGGTTCCCCATGGAGGGATAAAGGTTGTTTTCTCCATATCTTCTTTGGCAGCCATGATTTGATGATACCCAGTGAAACAATCAACAAATGAGTACATGCCATACTGCACTGTATTGTCTATCAGTATGTGGATGAAAGGTACTGGGAAGTCGTCTTTGAGACATACTTTGTTCAAATCCCGGTAATCCACACATACTCGTACCTTCCCTCCGGGCTTAGGCACATGAACTATATTGGATAACCATTCAGGGTAGGTTGATACCATGATAATGCCTGCTTTGAATTGCTTGACAATTTCTTCTTTGACCTTCAGGCTCCACTCAGGCTTTGGTCTCCTGAGTTTCTGTTTAACTAGTTTGAATCCATCTTTAATGGGCAATCGATGAATGACAATGTCAGTAGACAGGCCGACCATGTCTTCATATGACCATGCAAAAATATCTTGGAACTGAATTAGGAGGTCAATCAGGTCTTTTCTTTGATTTGGGGTAAGATCATTGCCTATCTGGATTTCTTTAGGGTTTTCTGAGGTTCAATTATTAATAGTAATGGTTTGATCGAGGTTTGGTTTGGGCTTGTCTTCGACCAATTCTTTGATCTCCTCAAGAACCTCACAGTCATCTATCTCCTCTTGATCAATCCCCATCAAGTCATAGTCCAGCTCTACATATAAGTCGTAGTCACTGCTAAGACTTGGCAATTCATCAGCAAGGCTAAACAAATCCAAATTTGGAGTCCTGAAAACAAAATGCTTTCACTTATTATATGAAACTGTTTAATCATACAAAGCATTAATGAAAGCATGCTAAAAGTAATTGCTAATACTATGCAACAAAAATAAGCAGTAAATATTATCTACGCTTCAGGGCAGATGGACTCTCTGCCCTTTTACCCTTTACGACTGATGAAAGGAGTGCTACTCCAATTGTCCAAGGTCAAGTCCTTGTTGACAGCTGCGATGAAGGGGCTGTTGCTATCCACCTCCTCTTTGATGATGACCGTGACTGAATTCACATCAGGGTCAGTGCTTTTCTTTAGACTGTTCTCCTTAGCCCTATTTAGGCGAGGGATCAGGATTTGATCTTTTGAATAGTCATCATCTGGGATATCGTCGTTCATACCCTCAGTATGTGCTACAAAATACATCTTTGCTAATCGATTTTGCACTTCTTGTAGGAACCTTTCATTCCTTTCTTTGTTTTCCTTAACAGGAATCCTGATTTATTTTTCACTGGCCCGCTTAGCCTTGGGAATCAGCATACCTGACATAGAAATAGGGATTTTCCTCGTAGGTTTAACAAATCCTGCATCCGTGAGATTTGGTAGCTGAAGGGCGGATGCATGAACCAACTGATGCTTGTGCGGGTTCTTATAATGTGATTCATAGGAATAGCCTAATCCAGCCTTCCTTGTCTGGCTAGGTATATAGATTGGATGTTTGATCCCTTTTTAATTTTTCCCTAGCCCTTTGCCGAGACAAAAATCCAAAGATATCATTTCTTTACCAACGGACATCACTTCAGAAGAAATTCTTGGCTTCAAGGCTGGGGCCCCGATGGGTCGATAGTTAGTGTTGCTCACTTAGAAGGCTTGAAAACTGGCTAGCTAAATTCCTTCATTGAGGCTGATCAGAGGCATATCCTCTTGTACGTAGACTGGATACTCTGGTTTGGCATTGACAGTGACCAAATTACCATTGATGATGTATTTGACTTGTTGATTAAGTGTGGATAGAACTGCTCCTGCCGTATAGATCCACAGTCTTCCCAACAGTAAATTATATCCTATGGTGATATTCAGCACTTGTAAGGATATGTAGAAAGTATGTGGACCAATCTCCACTGGAAGTTTGATTTTTTTTACAACATCTCGTCGAGACCCATCGAAGGCTCTTATGACTATATGGTTGCTCCGGATTTTGATTTGGACTGATCTTTATTCTTTCCAAAGTGTCATAGGGACAGATGTTTAGGGAAGATCCTCCATCTATCAACACGCCTCATATCACATACCCAAAGGATATCACTACTATATGCAATGACTTGCAATGACTAGTTCCTTCCCCTGGTATGTCATCATCAGTGAAAAATATCACATTGTTGTTGAAAATGTGATCTATCAAGTGACGAAACTTTTCTGTATCCACAGCCTTTGGCAAATGCGCTTCTTCCAGCACTTGTATTTAGATTTTGCGATGATCTTCCAAAGATAATACCAAATCCATAACGGATATCTGTCGAGGTGCCTCTCTTAATCTTTGCACCACCTTGGCTTCATTATGCCCCATTTTGCTAAAGAATTCTTCAATTTTCTCCTCGGGCAATCTACCCTTGGTTTTAGTGACTGGCTTTATTACTCGGTGAGGTAGATACAACAAGGTTTCCTTTGATATAGAAGCAATTTGATTTGATGATGATCATTCATTCTCCCCATAATTCCAAGGGACTCTTTTCTAGCTGATTAAGGGATATTACGGTCTAAATGGCAACATTAGTGGTTTTGGTGCAACCACTTTCACATAATTCTTTCGTCTTTTATCCCCTTTTCCTTGAATGGTCAGGGGTACTGCAATTATGTCCTTCTCACAGGAAATAACTGCTATAACTTCCTTCAGACTCCATGCCAGAGGAAAAAATATTGCTTGTTCATCAGGAAAGCCATTATCTTGACTGACTTTTAGCAATTCGCCGCTTTTAATCAGGTTTTGAATTAGATGACGAAGTCCCCAACATTCTTCTATATCATGACCAGGAGTGTTGGAATGATATTAATATATCTTGGAGGAGTTTAACTTCCTTGATCGAGGGTCCACTGGGGGTAACAGCTGTGTGACTCTTCCCTCATTGATCAGCATCTGAAGAATTTCTTCCATCGGTTGATTCAAAGAAGTGAACTTCCTTTTGACGGCAAACTCTCTATGAGCTCGGACTCTTTCTTCCATAGAAACCTTGTTTGCCCAGGTTTCGTGTTCATGGAACCGATAGTGATCCTTCATCATAATTGGAAGAATTTTGGGTGTGGGAGGATTTGTTATCCGCTGGCTGACTTCAGTTATCAACTGTCAAGTTATTTGGTGTTGATATACCGTCAGTTCTGCTAGTTGACCAATCTGTTTCATGATAGACTTCATTTCTTGTTCTATCAAAAATTGACATTCCGAATACCCCCATTTGTCAGAGCTATCCTTGCTTGTTTGGGGAGAATCCCCCACGTATTTGAGGTACTTGGAACCTTCTCCACTCCCCATACTGATCATGTTGACTCCCTCCTCATTGTGTTGAGGCAAAGGGTTATCTTGAACATGTGGCTGCTATAGTTTTGTTACCATAATCTCACCAATGTCTATCAGGTATTGGATCTTGTGCTTTAGGGACCAACAATCTTGGGTATCATGGACAGGAGCCCCAGAATGGTAAGCACATTTCTTGCTTGAGTTAAAATTCCTCCCACTTGAATTGGCTAGTGGAAGAAGCTGAGCAATTTTCTTCTGTGTTGTTAGAAGCTTGAGTATATTTTCAAGTGAGTCCCCTAAGGGTGTAAATGTCCTTCGACGTTTAGCCTCTCCGATTCTTTGGAACGTAGGATTTGAGGATTATATCACCGTTTGGAAAGGGGAATAATTTTTCCTTTGCATGAGCAGGTTTTGGTTGCCTATTTGAGTGTTAGTATTGGGGCAAGAAAAATTTTGAGTGTCTACAGTTCTTTTATGATTAATGTTAAAATCTATATTATTTGAAAAGTCGTTGATCACTAGGGAGACTTATCCCTATTGTAGAATAAATATTATTTATTTAAATAGATTATTAGTTTAATTTATTTATTTAAATAAGATTAGAATTGTTCTAATTGATTTATTCACAACCGGTTTAATATGGAGAGCCTAAAGGGTCACACCAGAAAAGGAAGAATAATTATTTAAGAAGGTAATGGCATAATCATAATAATGCATTAAGTGTAATTAATTTAATCTATGGTGATAGAATAAATTAAATAGCTTAATGTTTATTATTTAATATTTTAGAAATATTAAATATAAATTAATAAGAGGAGTCATATTATTATTATTACAATTATTATCATTTTAATTTTTAAAGAAATTTAGGAATAAATTTAATATTAGTACTCTCATTTATTCCTAATAAAATTAGGAGGCAAATTATATAAAGGTGTTTAATTAATTAAATCCCAATATGTTGGGAGGCCTAATTAATTAAATGAGTTTAATTAATTAAATGAAAACCTACGTCTAATATGATTAGAAAGGTTGACCAATATCTATATAATAGGAGTCTTATATTAGATATCAGTTGATGCAATTCCAATTGTTGGAGAGTACTCCTTTTCTATAGAGGATAGAAAACTAGGGTTTAGCCAACCACCCTCATTCTTGATAATTTCTCTTCCTTGGTGGATCACCTCTAGAGGCCAAACACTTGGGTGGCTAACGATGATCAAAGGAATGATTCTAATCCGGAAATTCAAGGAGATCATGAAGAATAAGGAGTTGAACTCGTACCTGTGGAAGCTTCGTTCTACAAGGGTATGATTCCATAACTTCTTATTTATCGTTTTAAATTAATAATTTTCATAAAGGATGATACGGGTAATGGTTTTGTAAAAATTTTTAAACTCTGATATACCATGCTTCTGCTAATTTTGCAATTTGATTGCGCCCACGATTTCGTACAAACCCAACATCTATCACATTTTGAACGAACTAATGGGCGTCTTTGAATAAAGTGGGCCAGTAAAATCCAGCTTGTAACACTTTGGCTATTGTCCTCTCACTTCCATAATGTCCCCCATACAGAGACGTGTGATAATCATGTAGGATACTTTCCGTTTTTCTATGGGGGATACATTGTCTAATCATCCGATATGCACACTGCTTAAATTAAAACGGTTCATCCCACATATACCTTTTCACCTCATGTAGAAATTTCTTCTTTTGCTGACGTATCAAGTCTGGAGGGAGGATATTACTAACCAAATAGTTGGCAAAATCCGCATACCATGGAAATTCGCCATGAACCACAAAAAGTTGTTCATCAGGGAATGACTCGTTGATCAACACTCTATTTTCCTTGTCTTAATCTGGATTTTCCAATCTCGAAAGATAGTCAGCAAACTTGATTCTCAGTCCCCTTCCTATCTTTGATTTCCAAGTCAAATTTTTGGAGAAGTAGAATCCATATAATCAATATGGGTTTGGCATCCTTTTTGGAAATTAGATACCGTATGGCAGAATGGTTCGTGTACACCACTACTTTTGTTCCAATCAAGTATGACCGAAATTTGATGAATGCATAGACCACTGCTAGTAACTCTTTCTCGGTAGTTGTGTAGTTGAGTTGCGCATCTGTTGGCTTGCTTCGGTGTTAAACAAAACAATCACATACACGCAAGTGCACACATTCCACAAGTAATATACGGTAAGTAGAGTATCGATCCCACGGAGAATAATGAGTGCTTCTAATCTAACATGCAACAGTTTTGTAATTATTTCGGTCTACTTTAACAGATGATCAAAGTGTAATTTTTCAAATAATAATGATTAACAAATAAAAACTAACTAACAAGCAAATAATTTAGATAAGGAAGATATGGGATTCTAATTTCACTTAATGCACTCTTCAAGTTGGTAAACCTCTTGCTAAGCCCAATTGATTACTTCGGATTGCTAGCCGAGAACACGAAATTAAAATAAAGTCATCTCTCGATGTACTAAGCTCATATCACATACAATCCACAAATGATAGAAAGAATGTGAACACCCAAATAACATAAACCACTATATTTCTATGTGACTTAACATTAAAATGGATTTAAGCACAAGTTCTCAAATGACTACAAGCGGTGCTTCGGTATATGTCTATCTGAAGCACAAATCATGGAATCTAACACCAAGTAAAATCATGAACACATGCTAATCTGGTCAAATCTAAACTTATAATTCATTTCTCAATTTCATACAAGTTATTTTGGTAGTTGGTGATCAAGCAACTAAGCAAGCAAAACACACTATATTTGACAATCCATACATAATCAATTAGAGCTCAACATAGATGCATTCAAATCTGAATTAAGCAATAAGATCCATTAAAATCCCATAATAGAGATGAGTTCATAAATGAAGTAATAACCATTATCCAAATTTGTTCATACATTGAAAATCCAATATGAAAGTAAAGAGAAGCTAAGGAGTAAGAAAATGCAAATCTGAGTTCTCTTCTTCACATATAAACCCTCAAAGCTGAACCAAATCCTTTAAACAACCAAATCAAACCCTAATTTATGCAAATATATGAAAATCTACTAAGAAGACAAGAGAGAAGCCAAAATATGGAAGATGAGGCTATAAACTCTCTATAATACTCAAAACCCTAAAAGTAGTAATAATAACGTTCAATAATTAGTTCTCAACTTCCAAATAAACCATTAAAGAGAAAAACACGCAATACAGGATTTAATGAAAAAGTCCCAGGAGCGGTCGCGCTGCCCCATAGGCCAAATGGGGCGCTGGCTGCTGGTCTGATCCTGGCCTGGCGCGGACGCGCTGATTCTATGCCTTATAAGGGCGTGGCCGCACTGCATGGTTTTTTTGTAGATTTCTGCTGTGATAATGTTGGCCTGCTCTCTGCTGCTGCATACAACTTTTGGACCTTTTTGTTGCTGCTTCATATTCTTCTCCTTTCAATTCACATGCCACTTTCACATGCCATTTTCACCTTCACTCCACCACATGCTTTATTCTTGCCATCGACCCGGTTCCATGCTCAATCCACCCACAATGCCATCGAGAGAGTTTCCAATATGCAATCTACAAAATAAAGATAAAAATGCATAAAAAATGACTAAAACACGTGAGAATAAGTTATAGTTATTGTGACGCCCCCAAATTCGAACCGCCATAGGGTCACTCGAATTCGGTTTGTCACGTTCTAATATCTAACATTACAATAAATATTATGACTAAATATCGCATCGTACAGCGGAATAATACACAACTATTACTGAATAGATTACATTTAATTAATATAATTTATTCACGTCCCAAGGTCTCGTAACTTAAACATCGATTACATAGCTTAAACATACCTTAAGCATATATAAACCTAACTAATTCATAAAAGCATAAGTTCTTATTACAATTATAAATTCTACATAGATAAAGCTACTCAGTAGCCTTTTCCTTGCCCTTGTCGGTACTCGAGGGTCCGCACTGCTCTACCTTAACTGAAATATTTTAGGAAAAACAAGAATGAGCAACAAGTTTGCTCAGCAAGTAATATATCAACAAGGGTGAGTAATATAGTTCTCGAATCTTTAAAAAGATATGTTAAGGTGTGATAGTTCAATGATAACAAGAATTATCAACAATTTTCAATAACAGTCGCTAAGGACAGAATAATATCAATATGATTCAATGCTAAATCAATATAAGATTTCAAGATAACTGAATACTGAGCAGTCACTAAGGACTATGAACTCTTACTAGAAATAACAGTAATATACTGATAATCCATCAAAAACAAGTACAACAGGTGATCAGCCTATAGTACCCTATATTATGCATAACATTTAATCATACTTAAGTGCACACGTCGGTCTCCCGACAAATATATTTCCCCTTCAAAGAAGGTTGTTCAACTCAGTTAACACAAGAATTCCTCACCATTCAATTAGTTTGGACAGCTTTCTAATCATGTTATAAGTCTAGCCGAATCAATTGGCATAGACGGCTCTTTAAATGAATAAGCGAACAATTATAAGTTCAATACTCGAATCAAAGTTCAAGAATAAACAACTCTATTCTATTTATGAAGCATTATGTCATAGGATAAGAATCATGCTTTCAATTATTTACTTGTATAACCAATAATAATACAAGCTCCAGTAATGCTCAATAAAGTGTAGGGTTCAAGTACTTGCCTTATGCGTAGTCTATCCACGATAAGTAATTCAACACGTTCAAACCCCTATCGTAATATAATTATGTATATATACGATATCTATTAGTCATATATTTCAACATCATATCTTATCTTATTCATACAATCAACATATAAGTTAGTCTTCAATCTTACTATACCGTTATACCATATATAGTATCATATATAATTCACAAGTCTCGACTAATATACTTTTATCCTTAACATTCCTCTTTTCGAGTTAATCAAGTTTACATATCGTCATTATCACATAAGATCACAACGAATAGCAATCATATTCTTTTTAGCACTTTATAGCATTATTATAAGTTAACCGTCAAATCGGATTCAAGCATCAACATATGATATCACATAACATATATGCATATTAAAGGCTCCTTCCATGCTAGTTCAACCTTTTCACATTCAATTTTACATGATATAGGTTATAGCTTTACATCTTTAGACAAATTAAGGTCTTACAATATCATGATATCATGTAAACCTTCATGCTTGTTATTTTAAACATACGAGGTGATCGCATAGCTTGTTTTAGGCAAGCTCACAAGTAGCTATATCATACACGTATTATCATCCTAAGTTCACCTTTACATGTTAGGGTCTTAGTTTAGGATTTCTAAGAATTTAAGGCCAAATATGGTCATGCAATCACAACGCATACAATTTAATCATAGATACATGCGAGAAGATCATATAAATTATAATATACATGCTCGCGATTGTCCACATCATTTATTCATAAGTAGCATTGTTTATCACTTTAAAAACATGCTTAAACTCATGCTTGGTTAACCTCTTATTGAATTTAACAAGTGAGCACACATGTATGGTATACTAGTGATGTTATACTCATTATTAAACATGTTAAAACTATCAGAATATGAATCTTAATACAACATGTCAAGTCCATGTTCAAAGTTCACGTTTCGTTAGTAAGTTCCATTAACGAAGTCTAACATGTTCATGCTACCTTAAGATACATATATACACAAGTCATCACATCCTTCATGCACTTCTAAACCATTATAACATATATCAAAAGTCAGATTACAAATATAACATATCCAAGTCTCTTTTTATAACTTTAAGTTCCTTTTGAAACCATACGTCGTTTTGTCAAAAAGGTATACCATTTTGGTTTAAACATGCTTACATTAGGTTTATTTACTCATACATACGTGTTACTCATGCTTGCATGCTCATCTAAGTTATACAAATAAACTATCACTTAGCAGTTTGTAGCAGAAATCAAGCAACTGATGCAGGGGACCGGCGCAACTGCGCTGCGCCTTGGTATAAAACCGGCGCAGCTGCGCCGTGTTCGGTCAGTGCCAAGAGCTTTCTGCTTCGGCAGAAAACCAGCCCAAACACAGAAATCCTGCACGTATGTGATTCTAAACATGCCACATTGTATACTAAGATGTTACTAAGTCTATATAACAACTAACAATTATAACCCAATCAACTTATCATAATATCCAAGCTTAATTCAAGAATTAGAAAATCTCGGAGAACATAAGATGAAGAACATGGAAATTGTAATAGACCTTTGTTATATGAATTAAGCTTGCTAAGATGAACTCACTCACACACTGATTATACTTCTTCAATTGCTCAGCAACTCACACTCTCAGTTTACACTTAACAAACAATTTTCACGCAACAGAAAAATGAGAAGGAAGGGTGCTTTATATAGAGAAATGTATAACCAGTCATTAGCTTTGTTCTATAGTTTGAATCAATGGAAAATGAAAGTAAACAACAGATATGCAAAGGTTGGCCAACTGCCCATTTTGTAGCCATCATCACCATGGATTATAGCTGCTCAAATTACGCAATGAGATTATAGGCCACTGTTTGGCCACTGTTGGAGCAACTGATGAGTTTTATATCTTAGTAACTTACTTAGTTTGGTTCCTTTATTTCCCAAAAATGTAATTTTAATGTATATTATTACTATAAATGGAAGGTTTAGGTATTATATATGTATTGATATCATATAATCCATGTACATTTTATCTTACCGATATAATTTAACCGGATATTCTCACATTACATTATCTCATGTATTATTCAATTAAATTCTATTAATCAACAATTGTTTATCATATATCCATGATGTATTATTTTATTGTATACTCATATACACATTGTCACACACACATTTCATGTAACTCTTATAACTCAATAAACTTTACTATATAGTTTATATACATATATAACATAGTCCCATTTCACTTTACACTTCGTATAATATATAGTTAGCTACTATACGTTATACTTTTAATATCGCATACTTGCACATAGGAATTAATAAATTACTTGTCTTATCAATTAAATATTAATTAATAATATTAATCCATCCTTTATCAATCAATGTAATTATTAATCTCCATAACAATTAATTGATATTCATATGATTAATGTTTACATTGAATAAATATAAATCATAAACAAGTTACCTATTATTATTCCATTATTTGCAATAATAATATTCAACACATTATTCTATAACAATTAAGTAACAATTAATATAGATTAATTATTCGCTTAATAATTCCTTCGTTGATTAATATAATCATTATTATTCCTCATCACTGTGCCACACAAAGCATTCAACGAGTTTATTGCAAACTCCATATATTCTCAATTATTATAATTATTCAATTTAATATAATTGAGTTAACTCATCTCATAACACAAAATCATTTATATTCAAACAAATTCTCATTCCCATTAATATATTCATTTAATAATATATGGAAATTCTCGGGTATTACAGTTATAGTAAGTTGATAGCCAATAAGTAGGTTTAAAACCTACTTATCAAATACCCCTAAATTAAACTATTGCTTGTCCTCAAGCAACAAACATAAATGCAAACTACATGAAATGCAAACTACGCTACCATGATAATGAATCCCAAATTTCTATCAAGTATGAATTCCAATAATATGTGCCTCAGAGAAATCTCAAGATAGATGAACAAAATATCCAACCAAGCCAATGACATAGAAACATACAATATGAAAATCAAAACCTGTTGACAATGATGTAGTGTGTGTGCACTAAAATCACTAAGCTTGATATAGGTAAAAATTCCATATGCTATGCTTTTAAGAGGGAAAAATGAGGTTTTAAATCAAGAAAACTGTGAATATATAAAACATCAACCAAGCCTACACATCAATCCAAACTAAGGGTCAACAAAGGGTTTATTATGCTTTTATTCACTCACGAGGGCGATACTCGCGCATTCCCGTGGTTACACCTGACTGCACAATGCCTAGCCCTCTTAGGCTTTTCAATGATACCCATGTAGCGAGCTTTCGACCAATGACTCCTAAACTAAAAGGCTTTAGGGAGCTGGGTGTAAAGACAACCCATAGGGCATACTTGCTCAAATATCAATGGTTACAGGGCTCGACTAGCCAATGAGTTTATTCACAATCTATTTTTCTTTTCTTTTTTTCATTTTCTTTTCATTTTCATTTTCTTTTTTTTATATAGCATGTATACCTAATGTTTTCCCCCAAACTTGAATTTCTGTGTCATTTTGGTCATTGCTCATTATCTATAAAACTTTATCATTAAAATAAAAATTTCCCCTCAGAAGACAAGCATGTAGTAATCTCAACAACCAAGCAAATATAACAATACCGTGTTATCCGGTAACATCAAAATCAACAAGTAAAGATTACTTCATGTAATGAATCTATGACTAAGCTTAAGCTATCAACAATGTTCAATAATCCGTACAATTCCAAAATCATCATCGGCCAACTAGAATTCAAACAAACTAAAACATGGAATTATGCAAACTAAACACATAAATCTAAACACATAAACAAAAGATAAATAAAAGATAGCTATGAAACATGCAAAACTAACTAATCAAATAAGAAAAATGCAAAATAAACATGCAACAACAACTATAATGCAACTAAACCCAATATCCCCAAACTTAACATAAACATTGTCCTCAATGGAAGTAAAGGGTTAGGAAACTCCCCTAAGCATCATCGTGGCCACCCGACTGTGGCTCGGGTGATGAATCGATGGAGGATATGGCATGGCGAAATCGAAGATAGGGAACTCAACTAGCACGCCTTGCTGAGCAAAGGCCTGTGCCAGCGCACCTGACAGTCCATCTGCTTAGGCTTGAAAGTTAATGTGCATCGCATCCATCCTCGCCTGCAAATGTCGCATCTGGCAATTATGACTAACTGAAGAGCCCGAAGGAGGACCAGTCGCCTCAGATGATTGCGGTGGTGGTGGTGGAGGAGCTTCGGCTTCACGAACTGGAGAACGAGGTAAAATAATCCACGGCCTCGAGGATGAGCTTTGCCTCCGTCCCATTCAGAATACTTCTTGATGGTGACATAGTCGATGTCCTTCATTAGCATTTGTACCTGCTCGTTCTCCTAGTCAACCCCAGCCTGCACACACAGCTAAGTCACAACAGATGCATATGGAATCCCACCAGTGGTACCGCCTCGCATGTATCGAAGCATGGACTTATGTATCAAGTGTCCCACGTCAATGTACTTTTCGGTGATGATCCCATACAGAATCGTGGCCCTGTCATTCGTGATATCGTGCTGGTGGCGGGAAGGCATCAAATTTGCGCATATAAAATTATTACATGCTTTGGCATATCTATTCAGCGCTGCGTGTGGGAAGGTGGTCTTTGTATCCGTGCCTGGCTTGAGAGCCCATTTGGTGCCTGGCATGCAAAGCTCCCTCACAAGCTTATCCAAGTCGGTCTCATATCTCTCAGCCACTACCCAATTCACCATCTCTGCCGGAGGAGGACTCAAATGGAACACCTCGTTGATCACCATCAGAAGATAATTTACTTGATTTCCCCTCACGAACGAAATTCCATTCTGCGTCTCCCTTGCGTTTGCATAAAACTCCCGTACAATTTCCATAGGCGCAGTCACGGGCGTTGCTACAATGCCAATCCAGCACCTGTCTTGAATCATACTCAACAGCTATCCGTCATCTTTGGTCGGTTTGAGGCCTCTTTCCAAAACGAAGGATTTGGACACCAAGACCTTGGCATAATGATTCTGGGCTGACTGATTGACGAAGTTGGTTGTGTCTAGAACATCCATACTACTGCCCTCACCGTAGCTCTCACCGGAAGAAGATGATGGAGTTATTGAACAAGCTCTTTTTGGTGCCATTGGATCTGAAGAAAATTCAAACCTAACTTTGTCAAATCAAAAACCCCCAAACTTTGCCTCTGAAATCCATTCTACAAACCCTAATGTGGATGCAATAGAAGATGGTTTGGCTATGTGATAATGGCTAGGGTTAGGGTTTATATAGAAATTAGGGTAGAGAGGAATTGGAGAGGAGATTGCTGATGAAGTGGGGGTAATGCCTAAGGTTAGAGCTTTGAGGAGATCGTGGAGAGAGAGTGTGTGGATGATGATGATGAGAGTGCATTTGATTAGGAATATGTTCAGAATTCTGAAGTAGTGGAGGAATAGGAGTCTAAGCTTTTAAGTTTGTTTTGTTCTGATAGGAGTTGTGGTAGATTAGAATATAGGTCATAAAGGCTGGGCCAATTTTTGCAGAAATTTAAAAGGAACAATTTTTGGGTATTGGCGCGGGAACGCCATGGTGAAGGCATGATCGAGCTCGGGCACGCCTGGATCGAAAAGTTTATGCATAAAATTCTTGTTGCGCGGGCGCGCTATGAGGTAAGTCATTAGGGGCGCAGGCACGCTGGGCTCACAAAGTTTCTGCAATAAAATCTGGTGGCGCAGGCGCTCTTCTATTGGCCTGGTAAACTGTGCGACTGTGCTGCCCTGGTGCAAGCTCTAAAGCTTCTGCAATATATTAATGTGTAATTTCCTGCACAAAGGTGTATCTAAAATGAGACATAATCTTATTCCACTACTCAAAATTAGACTATGTAAACTAACTGTATCTATTCTCAAAAATGCAATATTCAAAATTTGATTATACTATATCCAAAATATACTTAAAATCAAAGTGACCAAGAATTAAACATTGGGGAGGGAAAATAGATAAGTGACAAGAATTAACAAGAGGGAGAATAGAGTGGATGGGGTGCCTCCCATCTAGGGCTTGTTTATAGTCAATTAGCTCGACTTTCTCAGACATGATAATGGAGTGGAAATGGTTATGGAGGCTTTTTATCGGTCAACCTCGCCTCCCCAATAATGCTTCAATATCTGCCCATTGTCCTTGAACGGCTTATCCGGTCTTGACCTACAATCTCAACTTCACCGTGAGGGTACACGATTTTCATTGTGAATGGCCCCGACCATCTCGACTTGAGGTTTCCCAAGAAAAGACGAAGGCATGAATTAAACAATAACATGGCTTGCCCCGGCTAAAACTTCTTCTCAATAATTTTTCGGTCATGCCATTTCTTCACCTTCTCCTTGTACAGTTTAGAGTTCTCATAGGCCTGCAGTCTAAATTCATCGAGTTCATTTAATTGGAGAAGTCTCTTCTCTCCTGTGACTTTGAGGTCAAAATTCAGCTTTTTGATTGCCTAGAATGCCTTGTGCTCAAGCTCCATGGGAAGATGACAGGCTTTCCCATATACCAACTAATAAGGCGACATCCCCAGCGGTGTCTTGTAAGCTGTTCTGTAGGCCCATACTGCATCATCAAGCTTGAGTGACCAATCTTTCCTAGTGGGGTTGACAATTTTCTAGAGAATCCTCTTGACTTCTCGATTGGAGACTTCAGCCTGGCCATTAGTTTGGGGATGATAAGCTGTGACAACACGATGATTTACCCCATACTTAGGCAACAAAGCTGTGAACTGTCTATTGCAGAAATGAGTGCCTTCATCACCAATGATTGCTTTAGGTGTCCCGAATCTAGTAAAAATACTTTTCTGTAGAAACCTCAAGACCACCTTGGCATCATTTGTTGGCAAAGCCGCCACTTCAACCAACTTAGAAACATAGTCAACCGCCAAAAGGATGTACAGATTACCACACGACGAGATGAATGGTCCCATGAAAGTCAATACCTAGAACTTCAAAGATTTCAACTTCTAAAATCATGTTCAAGGGCATTTCATTGCTCTTAGAGATATTTCCTACGCACTGGAATCTATCACATTTTTGAACAAAATTGTAGGCATCCTTGAAATTGTAGGCGCCAAAAACTTGTTGGCTTGTTTGGGTGTTAATCAAAATAACACACACACGCAAGTGCACGTGGTTAACAAGTAATAAAGAGTAAGTAGGGTATCGTTCCCACGAAGAATTATTTAACAAGAATTACCAAACACTAACCCGTAATTAACTTAATCTTATTTAAACGATGGATTTAGTAATGTGAATATTAATATGCAATTAAACTAATTCTAACTATCCCTAGAATGAACCTAGATAATGAAGTTATGAGACTATAATTTCACCTATTGTTTCATCTAAATCAATACACTTCCCGTTAAGCCAAATTGATTACTTCGAATTGTTAGTCGACAACACAAAAGCAAAACATAGCCATCTCTCGATATACCATGTCCATATCACATAAAATCCACAAATGATAGAATGAATGTGAACACCCGAATTAAATAAACCATTATATTTCTATGTGACTTAACATTAATAAGGATTTAAGCACAAGTTCTCAAATGACTACAAGTGGTGTATCGATATATGTCTATCCGAAGCATGAATCATGGATTCCAACTTCATGTAGTACACATAAACACAAGCTATTATGATCAGATCTAAATCCATAATCCATTTCTCAATTTCATATAGATTATCACGGTAATTGTTAGCTAGAAAATTAAGCAATTAAACACAAATCACAATAGACAATTCAATAATAATTAATAAGACTAACAAGGAAGCATATCAAAATAAACTACACAACAAGATCCATTTTAATCTCAAAATGGAGTTTAATTCATGATTGAAGTGAAATCCATAATCCACAATTGAATAAACATTGAAAGATACAAAGAAAAAAGGAGAGAATTTAGGGTTTGAAGTAAGCAAATCTTAATTCTCTTGCTTCTAATATGAATCTCCAATGATCTTCAAGAGCTTCAATTTATAACTCTAATCTAATTTAGGCTTTGTCTAATCTAATAGAAGAGTAGAATATCTAATGGTGATATATACAAGATGATGATCCCCAAGGATGGAATGCCTCTCTCCTCTACTGATATGTCTTTATTTATAAGACCTAATATGATTCCTCCTCCAAGTTACGCTTCAATTGCACTATTTAATGAAAAAGTTAACTTTGGTCAACTTCAGGAGTGTCGCGGCCGCGCTCCAAATGACTTAGAGTTGGGCGCGGGCGCGCTAGTAGCAAATATCACTTTTTTTGGACCAGGGAATAGCGCGGGCGTGCTCCAAATACACTATAAAAAGGCGCGTCCGCGCCCCGAATTTTCTGCTGCAGTGCCCTCTGTTAGAACATCCATAATTTTTGATCCGGGAGGAGTTACGGGGCCTGCCACCTGTCAAATCGAAGATATCGATGAGATCTACAACTTTTATTTTTGAGAATTGAGAAATAATGGACGGATGAAGTTCGAAATTTAGCTTGAAGTGACAGCTTTGCAATGACTCCTCCACTGATATGTCTTTATTTATAAGCCCTAATATGACTCCTCCTCCAAGTTACACTTCAATTGCACTATTTAATGAAAAAGTCAACTCTGGTCAGCTTCAGGAGTGGCGAGGCTGCTCTCCAAATGTCCTGGAGCTGGGTGCGGGTGCGCTAGTAGCAAATATCACTTTTTTAGACCAGGGAAGAGCGCGGGTGCACTCCAAATACACTATAAAATGGCGCGGCCGCGCCCCAAATTTTCTGTTGCAGTGCCCTTTGGTAGAACAGCCATAACTTTTGATGCAGGAGGAGTTACGGGGCCTGCCACCTGTCAAATCGAAGATATCGACGAGATCTACAACTTTCATTCTTTGAGAATTGAGAAATAATATTTCACAATTGAACCTTTTTATTACTACTTTTAGGTTTTTTTGAGGATCATAGAGAGTTTATAGCATCTTCTTCCATATTTTGGCTTCTCTCTTGTCTTCTTAGTAGATTTTCATATATTTGCATAAATTAGGGTTTGGTTTGGTTGTTTGAAGGATTTGGTTCAGCTTTGAAGGTTTATATATGAAGAAGAGAACTCAGATTTGCATTTTCTTACTCCTTAGCTTCTCTTTACTTTCATATTGGATTTTCAATGTATGAACAAATTTGGATAATGGTTATTACTTCATTTATGAACTAATCTATATTATGGGATTTTAATGGATCTTATTGCTTAATTCAGATTTGAATGCTTCTATGTTGAGCTCTAATTGATTATGTATGGATTGTCAAATATGGTTTGTTTTGCTTGCTTAGTTGCTTAATCACCAACTACCGAAATAACTTGTATGAAATTGAGAGATGAGTTATAAGTTTAGATTTGACTATATTAAAAACTTGTTGGCTTGTTTGGGTGTTAATCAAAACAACACACATACACGCAAGTGCACGTGGTCAACAAGTAATAAAGAGTAAGTAGAGTATCGTTCTGACGAGAATGAAATATGTTATATTTTATTCCCTTATTACTTAATCTTTTATACCTCTTTTGTACCTAAGTATATTTATTTATCTTATATTTATTACTTTAGGTACAATTGAATCAAGGAAGCAAAATGAGTATAAAAGGAGCAAGAAAAGATGAATTTTCAACTATTCACGTGTGGGCCATGAAATAAGAAGGCAACAAGGATGTATTCAATTATTCAATGCAAAAGATTTCCTAGCATTATTAAATTCAGCAGCTTGGGAATTAAATGAAGCAACCCAGACCAAATAATCCATGTTCACCTTGCCAATTCATGTGGGTCGGTCAACAGCTTAAGATCATACATTACAAATTGAATGTCCAGCCCAGCCAACTCAAGCAGCTCACGTGTGAAGTGCTAGGTGGGCCCACAGATTTCACCAGCTTGCGAAGGAAATTGTTCAGCCCACCCTTTTTAATTACATGTTGAGGTCTATGTCTCCAACTTGTGCGTGGGCAGCACATGCAATATACAAAAATTAAGGAGCAGCTTGCTAAGGGTTCAAGTGGGCCACGTATGCAAGCATATATTGGGTTCAATTAGTAGCTCACGAGATGGCCAACTTGCAAAGTCTAGCTCATCCATGTGGGGGCCACGAGTTATATTATGGAAGACAAATTGCTAGCATATATAAGCAATTAATGGTCAGACACGATTTTTGACAAAACAAAGGAATGACATGGGCCCATGAATTGAAGAAGCTTACGATTTCAGCAGGTATGATGAGTGGGCCACGCACGTGCATATGAATTAAAGAAACTAAAGAAATTGAGCAGCCCAGCCACGCATTCGAAGAGCAGCTCACATGCCAAGTAGTGCAAAGGAGAGTAACAAGAGAATAAGCGGCTGGGCAGTGAAGATAATCCCTGGGGCGGGGAATTGCCATTGAAGATACCCGCTGGGGCGGGTAGGCGGATGGGGTAACAGGCTTGTCCTTTCGTGACATGGATTTGGACGGAAGTTAGGTATGATTAGGGTTGTTATTATATAATATAAATAGGGACTTAAGCAAACGGAGAGGGGTATCCATTCTCTTGTATTTCATCTTCTTATCTCTTTCATATTAGATCTAGGTTTATTTGGAGTCATGAACTAATTATTTCAATTCATTTTAGAAGAGATGTTGAACCTTATTCATAATTAACGGTTTGATCAAGTTTATTTTATTTATTCCTTCTTGCTTGATATTTATTCTGATAATCTACTTTAACTTCTTGTATGCTATTCAATTTATTAACGTGATTCTGCAGGATTAAATTAGTGAATTGATATCATCTGTTAGATTAAGATTGGTATTACGTGTAATTGATATCTGTCTTCATCACAAGTAGCAAATTAGTGATACTAATTGTGGACAAGCTTTTGTGTATTACTAAGGTTATCAGGAAACAAGTTAAATAATCTGAGCTTATGTGTTTGTTGCTTGGAATAGTCTAATTTCCTAGTTCTTAATGCTGCTGTTATATTAAATCTAGAGAGCTTGTTCTAGGTTATATAATGGTTAGAATCTTGTGTAGAGCTTGTTTCATTGAGTGACAATCTAAGGGGAGTTTCGGGTAGTAGAGCTTGTTGTTACCTAGGGCTATTAGTTTCATTGAAGGGTAAATAATATTACACTTGATTAATCTATTGTTGTGAAAATGTGATACTGAATTGAAGAATTCTTATTACTTTATTCTTGATAATTTAGTTAATCAATTCAAAACCCCCTTTTAATTAGAAATCATAGGATAAATATAAAACAAATCACTCTCTGTGGGATCGATCCTTGCTTACTATTGTGTTAATTATTTAAATACGTGAAGTTAAAGTGAGGTTAATTTAGGAGTGTAAACGACAGCTCCCAAATTTTGGCGCCGTTGCCTGGGAATGTTATTTGTTTTTGTCTATTCTTTGTTTTCGTTTATTTTTATTATTTTCTTTTTCTTTTTCTTTTTGTTTTATGACTTGATCCTCTCACTTTATTAACTTAAATTTTAATCAAGAGATAGACAAACTGCTGATACAAAAGAAGCACTTGTTCCAACACTTAAAAAGGAAAAGATGGAGGTGCCGAACAACAACCGGACTTTAAAAGAACTAGCTACTCCAGACCTTGATTAACCATCCTTGTGTATTGAATATCCTACCTTAAATGTTGCTTTTAAACTTAACTACGGACTAATTCGCTTTTTGCCTATTTTTCGTGGTCTTACAGGTGAAAATCCATATACGCATCTAAAAGAGTTCTATGTGGTGTGTTCCACGATGAAATTACAAGGAGTGACAAAGGAGCAAGCTCAGACTTTTTTCATTCTCCTTAGCAGATTTGGCTAAAAGACTGGTTATACTATCTTCCTTCAGGATCGATACGAACATGGACTGATATGCAAAGGCTATTCTTGGAGAAGTATTTTTTTACATCAAGAGTTGCCAATATAAGGAAGGAGATATGTGGAATCAGGAAGCTCAATGGAGAAACTCTCTACGAGTATTGGGAAAGGTTCAAGAAGTTGTGTTCCAACTGTCCACCTCACAAGATTGATGATCATCACTTGATCTAGTACTTCTACGAGGGACTGATACCAATGGAAAGAAGTATGATCGATGCGGCTAGTGGAGCAACATTAGTAGACAAGACACCGGAGGCTGCAAGAAATCTGATTGCAAACACGGCTGCTAACTCACAACAATACAGAACAAGGAATGATCATGCTCCACAAAGGGTAAGTGAGGTAAGCATGAGTGAATTGGTATAACAAATTTCTAACTTAACTGTTATGGTGCAATAATTAACAACAGAGAATATGCAAGTTGCAAAAGTATGTGGAATTTGCTCAAAATCAGGGCATGAGACAAATGATTGTCCCATAGTGCAAGAGGATGTAATTGTTCATCAAGTTAATGCTGTGGGGACATTCTTCGGACAAAATCCACATCAATGTGATCCTTGGGCAGAAACTCAAATTCCGGATGGAGAGATCATCACGACTTGAGCTACGAAGTAACTATCAATTCTGGAACATCTATGGAGGATATGTTCAAGGCATTCATGAGCCAAACACTACAGTTCATGAGTCAGACACAGCAGTTCCACCAGGAGATAAGAACTTCTGTTCAAGGTCTAAGGGATCAAGTTGGTCAGCTTGCAACCACAGTAGGAAGGTTAGAATCTCAAGGTTTAGGGGAGTTATTGATAGTAGTGTGCATACAAGCCAATCATGTATGATGATAAAGCACATACTTTATAAATAAACTAATTTATTTATTAATAAAATATTCATTTATTAAAGGCATTTAATTATCTACATGGTGCTGTTTTTATAATATGTAAATAACTCATAGTTTTAAGCAATGCTTTTAGAATCATGATGATGATCATGCTAATGAGATCTAAATTCTTAGAAAGCTCTAAAACTAAAATAGTTCCCAATCGTGGGATTGCTAAAAAGGGGATTAGTAAATCCAGATAGATTGGTACATATGTTGCTTGCTCATTGGATGAGGATGATTGATCTCATGATCATTTGTGTGGAGACACTAAAGTAAGTATGTAGGTGCTTATTGGAGAATAAGTTCACTCAACGTGACTCGCTATGGAATACCTAATGGAGTTTTACTCGCTTGTCAATAGGAATTCCTAATGTGATAGTAGTACAAGTGATCCTTGGACTTGAGATCATCATAGTATCTTGTATGTAACAAATTATACTTTGACTTATTCCTTAAGATCTTTTAAGGCATATATAGGGTATGCTTGGGTATAATGAGTTACATATGGAGATAATGAATGGTCAATATAGAATCTACCACCTCTAGTAAAAGAGGTGAGATGTCCTACGTGATTCGTTAAATGACAACCCAGGAATCCTTGGCCAAAGTGGAATGAAATTAGAAAGGAGTTTCTAATTTGCATTATTTGGAGTTGTGCATTTTCTAATCGAAATATATATAATTAAATAAAATAAGACTTGCCAGTAAATCCATGTCTTATATTTAATTGGGACATTGTATGGTGAAAGAGTTGAATTATACGGTAACTATTTACTCACAGGTTCTTTTATGATTAATGTTGAAATCTATATTATCTGAAAAGTCGTTGATCGCTAAGGAGGCTTATCCCTATTGTAGAATAAATATTATTTATTTAAATAGATTATTAGTTTAATTTATTTATTTAAATAAGATTAGAATTGTTCTAATTGATTTATTCACAACCGGTTTAATATAGAGAACCTAAAGGGTCACACCATAAAAGGAAGAGTAATTATTTAAGAAGGTAATGGCATAATCGTAATAATGTATTAAGTGTAATTAATTTAATCTATAGTGATAGAATAAATTAAATAGCTTAATGTTTATTATTTAATATTTTGAAAATATTAAATATAAATTAATAAGAGGAGTCTTATTAATATTATTACAATTATTATTATTTTAATTTCTAAAGGAGTTTAGTAATTAATTTAATATTAGTACTCTTATTTATTCCTAATAAGATTAGGAGACAAATTAATTAAATAAATTTAATTAATTATTCCCATGTGGTGGGAAGCCTAAATTAATTAAAGGAGTTTAAGTAATTAAATGAAATCCCATGTCTAATAGGATTAGAAGGGTTGACCAATATCTATATAAGAGGAGTCTTATAATAGATATCAGTTGATGCAATTCCAATTGTTGGAGAGTACTCCTTTTCTATAGAGGATAGAAAACTAAGCCAACCACCCTCCTTCTTGATAATTCATCTTCCTTGGTGGATCACCTCTAGAGGCCAAACACTTGGGTGGCTAACATTGATCAAAGGAAGGAATCTAACCCGAAAATTCAAGGAGATCACGAAGAACAAGGAGTTGAACTCGTACCTGTGGAAGCCTCGTTGTACAAGGGTATGATTCCATAACTTCTTAATTATCGTTTTAAATTAATAACTTGCATAAAGGATGATCCGGGTAATGGTTTTGTAGAAATTTTTTTAAACTCTGATATACCATGCTTCCGCTAATTTTTGCAATTTGATTGCGTCACGATTTCGTACAAACCCAACAGTTATCTCCTCATTTTGTTGAGAGATATGACGAAGAGGAGCAAGAGGATTCAGTGCTTACTTTAGGAACAGACAGTCATATAGAATTTGATCAGGAAGGAACAAGAGGAAGAGGGGAATGATTTGATAAGTTCTGCAGATCTCTACGAGAAGGATGAGGATTCATTTTCATCAATACAACTAACAGAAGCAATGAATGATACACACCATCGTACCTTTACCATGAAAGTGGACAGTACAAAGTTCCTGTTCAACGCCGATGAGTCTAAAAGGTATCTTGGTAATGTTAAAGCTGTTTTTTCTACTGATGTTATTGACTCTATAGTGTAGGAATCTCTTGAGCAAATAAATAATGAGGATTTGAGAGATGGAATGGAGCAAAATCAGGATCTAAAGGATGCTCCTAATGAATTGAAATTGTTACCAGTCCACTTGAAGTTCACAAGTCCAATTACATAGAATGAGAGGGAAGGTGTCTAGCCAACGACCATAAACAAAGGCGCTGCATGGGAGGCAACCCATAGGGGAGTATCTCTCTACTTTTCATTGCATTTTAGTTTATATTGGGGACAATGTAAGTTTTAAGTGTGGGGGGAAGCATTTAGATATTTTTCAAATTTTTTATTTTTTTATTTTGAATTTTGTGGGTATATTCACTGCAAACCCTCACGAGACAAAACTCATCCACTTGGGGTAACCTTGGGGTTTAAAGGCTTGTTGCATATGCTAAGTGCAATCGTGTTTCCTACGAAAATGGGTTAGTGTTAGGATATCTCTCTTGAGCAATAAGTTAATTTTGATTTTGATTTTTGACCAATGATAAAAAAAATTGAGTTCTTTTTGGTAACTTCTCGGAAGACTGATAGACGTTGGGTAATCTGAATTTGGTTTTCTTTGTTGATCACTACTTTATTTGAGACCCTTCACTATTAAGCACATATCCATTCGAACCAGTTTTGACTTGGAAGAAATTTATCTAATTGAATTTCTAGGGAAGAAACTTTGAACTCTATCATTTGTTTGATCATTACTTGAAGTTGATATGAGGTATTGTTTAAGAAAATGGGAGATGATTTAGGCAAAAGTTTGTAAGCTTGAAAAAAAAAGAGGAAAAAAAATCAATGATGATTCATGTGGTGGGCTGAGATGGAGCGTAAAACGCACTCACTCATAAACACGTGACATGCGAGATGGAGCGTAAAACGCCGTGGGTAAGATGGAGCATAAAATGCACTTCCCAGAAGAAAAAAATAAAAAAGAAAGAAAAGCCTTTTGATCCTTGGATGTTATCTGCTGATGTTAACTAAAAATTAGTGAGAGAACCAGTGGTTGAGTTTATCTTTCTCCTTTAAGACTTTGATTTTATAAATTTTTCTGTAGTCTGATTGGTTTGATACAGGTGGATTCACACACACACACACAAGAGATTAAGAGTAAAGTAGGATTGATAAGTAAAGTTGGGTTTAGGATGATACATTATTTTGAAGTTTCCCAAGAGTTATTGTTTTGAATCTTTGAAGTCAATGTTGAAGTTTATATTAACTCGTGGCTCAAGTTTGTCAAGTTTGTTTAGTTAAATTGTTCCGTGTTATAGTTTATTCTATTTTTCCCGAAGACGAACAAAAGATAAGTGTGGGGGAATTTGACGAGAATGAAATATGTTATATTTTATTCCCATATTACTTAATCTTTTTTATCTCTTTTGTACCTAAGTATATTCATTTATCTTATATTCATTATTTTAGGTACAATTGAACCAAGGAAGCAAAATGGGTATAAAAGGAGCAAGAAAAGATAAATTTCCAACTATTCCCGTGTGGGCCATCAAATAAGAAGGCAATAAGGATGTATTCAATTGTTCAATGCAAAAGATTTCCTAGCATTATTAAATTCAACAGCTTGGGAATTAAATGAAGCAGCCCAGAACAAATAATCTATGTTCATCTTGCCAATTCATGTGGGTTGGTCAGCAGCTTAAGATCATGCATTACAAATTGAATGTCCAGCCTAGCCAACTCAAGCAGCTCACGTGTGAAGTGCTAGGTGGGCCCACGAATTTCACCAGCTTGTGAAGGAAACTGTTCAGCCCAGCCTTTTAATTACATGTTGAGGTCTATGCCTCCAACTTGTGAGTGGGCAGTACATGCAATATACAAAAATTAAGGAGCAGCTTGCTAAGGGTTCAAGTGCGCCACACATGCAAGCATATATTGGGTATAATTAGCAGCTTACGAGATGGCCAACTTGCAAAGTCTAGCTCATCCATGTGGGGGCCACGAGTTATATCATGGAAGACAAATTGCTAGCATATATAAGAAATTAATGGTCTGTCACGGTTTTTGACAAAACAAAGGAATGACATGGGACCATGAATTGAAGAAGCTTACGGTTTCAGCAGGTATGATGAGTGGGCCACGCACGTGCATATGAATTAAAGAAACTCACGAAATTGAGCAGCCTAGCAACGCATTCCAAGAGCAGCTCACGTGCCAAGTAGTGCAAAGGAGAGTAACAAGAGAATAAGCGGCTAGGCAGTGAAGATAACCGCTGGGGAGGGGAATTGACATTGAAGATACCCGCTGGGGTGGGTAAGCGGATGGGGCAGCAGGCTTGTCCTTTCGTGACACGAATTTGGACGGAAGTTAGGCATGATTAGGGTTGTTATTATATAATATAAATAGGGACTTAGGCAAATGGAGAGGGGGATCTATTCTCTTGTATTTCATCTTCTTATCTCTTTCATATTAGATCTAGGTTTATTTGGAGTCATGAACTAATTATTTCAATTTAGTTCGGAAGGGATGTTGAACCTTATTCATAATTAACGGTTTGATCAAGTTTATTTTATTTATTCCTTCTTGCATGAGATTTATTCTGATAATCTACTTTAACTTCTTGTATGCTATTCAATTTATTAACGTGATTCTGTAGGATTAAATTAGTGAATTGATATCATCTGCTAGATTAAGATTGGTATTAAGTATAATTGATATCTGTCTTCATCACAAGTAGCAAATTAGTGATACTAATTGTGGACAAGCTTTTGTGTATTGCTAAGGTTATCAGAAAACAAGTTAAACAATCCGAGCTTATGTGTTTGTTGCTTGGAATAGTCTAATTTCCTAGTTCTTAATGCTGCTGTTATATTAAATCTAGAGTGCTTGTTCTAGGTTATATAATAGTTAGAATCTTGTGAAGAGCTTGTTTCATTGAGTGACAATCTAAGGGAAGTTTCGGGTAGCAGAGCTTGTTGTTACCTAGGGTTATTAGTTTCATTGAAGGGTAAATAATGTTACACTTGATTAATCTATTGTTGTGAAAAGGTGATACTAAATTGAAGAATTGAAGCTTTTTATTCATTGTTAATTCTTATTACTTTATTCTTGATAATTTAGTTAATCAATTCAAAACCCCCTTTTAATTAGAAATCATAGGATAAATATAAAACAAATCACTCTCTGTGGGATCTATCCTTGCTTACTACTGTGCTAATTATTTAAATACGTGAAGTGAAAGTGAGGTTAATTTAGGAGTGTAAACGACAGCTCCCACGTTCCCACGGAGAATTATTTAACAAGAATTACCAAACACTAAACCGTAATCAACTTAATCTTATTTAAATGATAGATTTAGTATTGTGAATATTAATATGCAATTAAACTAATTCTAACTATCCCTAGAATGAACCTAGATAACGAAGATATGAGACTACAAGTTCACCTATTGTTTCATCTAAATCAATGCACTTCCCGTTAAGCCAAATTGATTACTTCGGATTGTTAGTCGAAAACACGAAAGCAAAACATAGCCATCTCTCGATGTACCATGTCCATATCACATAAAATCCACAAATGATAGAATGAATGCAAATACCCAAATTAAATAAACCATTATATTTCTATGTGACTTAACATTAATAAGGATTTAAACACAAGTTCTCGAATGACTACAAGTGGTGCTTTGGTATATATCTATCTGAAGCATAAATTATGAATTCCAACGTTATGTAGAACACATAAACATATGCTATTATGATCAGATCTAAATCCATAATCCGTTTCTCATTTTCATATGGATTATCAAGGTAATTGATAGCTAGGCAATTAAGCAATTAAACACAAATCACAATAGACAATCCAATAACAATTAATAAAACTAACAAGGAAGCATATCAAAATAAACTACACAACAAGATCCATTATAATCTCAAAATGAAGTTTAATTCATGATTGAAGTGAAATCCATAATCCACAATTGAATAAACATTGAAAGATACAAAGAAAGAAGGAGAGAATTTAAGGGTTGGAGTAAGCAAATCTGAATTCTCTTGCTTCCAATATGAATCTCCAATGATCTTCAAGAGCTTCAGTCTCCAACTCTAATCTAATGTAGGGTTTATCTAATCAAATGGAAGAGTAGAATATCTAATGATGATATATACAAGATGATGATCCCCAAGGATGGAATACCTCTCTCCTCTACTGATATGTCGTTATTTATAAGCCTTAATATGACTCCTCCTCCAAGTTACTCTTCAATTGCACTATTTAATGAAAAAGTAAACTCTGGTCAGCTTCAGGAGTGGCGCGGCTGTGCTCGAAATGGCCTGGAGTTGGGCGCGGGTACGCTAGTAGCAAATATCACTTTTTTGGACCAGGAAAGAGCGTGGGCGCGCTCCAAATACACTATAAAATGGCGCGGCCGCATGTCGAATTTTATGCTGGAGTGCCCTCTGGTAGAATAGCCATAACTTTTGATCCGAGAGGAGTTATGGAGCTTGCCATCTGTCAAATCGAAGATATCGAAGAGATCTACAACTATCATTATTTGAGAATTGAGAAATAATTGACGGATGAAGTTCGAAATTTGGAATGAAGTGACAGCTTTGCAATGGCAACCCAAAACATTGAAGTTCAATGTCCGTTGGTACAAGCATCATAACTCTCTCCTCCGAACTCCGATTGGGATGATTTAAGATGTTCTAGAAATCTTAGAAGAAGCTCTACAATAAAACCCAAGTTCCAAGCCAAGAACATGAAAGCCCAAACAATATCAGGATTGCATTTCCTTGTCTTTTCATACCAATAGTCGCTCACACAATTCTCAAGCATAAGATCTACAAAATGAACAAAAATTGGATGAAAAGTAACTACGAAACATAGGTTTAAGCAACTAATTTAAGTAGTAGATACCAGATAAGAAGGTATAAAACCGACTTATCAAATACCCCCAAACTTGAACCGTTGCTTATCCCCAGGCAATACATATAATGCAATGCAATAAACTAAACAAAATGAAATTTACTCTAAATGCTAACGAATCCAAATACCAGACAGATATGAAGCTCACAAGAATTGCCTTATAGAAACTACAAATTCTTCAAATAGAGAATCCAACCAAGAACAAGGCCATAATGCATATAATTCTATAAATAAAAATCTGTCATCACTGATGCAGTGTATGTGTGCTTAGCAACCATTAAACTTGCTACAGAACAAATACTTCACATAATATGCATCTTAGAGGGGAAAAATACAGTTTCAACTCAAGAAAGGCAGTAAACAAATTAAGCTCCAACCAAGACTACGCATCAACTAAGCCAAGTGTTAACAAGGGATTTATTATGTTTTTATTCACTCACGAGGGCGATATTTACGCATTCCCGTGATTACACCCGACTGCGCAATGCCTAGTCCTCTTAGGCTTTTCAATGTTACTCGTGTAGCGAGCTTTCGACCAACGACTCCCAAGCCAGAAGGCTTTAGGGCGCTGGGTGTAAAGACAACCCTAGGGCGTACTTGCTCGAATATTAAAGGCCACAGGACTCTACTAGCCAAAGTGTTTATTCAACATATTTTTTTTCTTTTCTTTTTCTCATGTTTTTATTTATTTTTTATTTTTTATATATATAGCATGCATACCCCTTATTTTTCCCCAAACTTAAGCTTTTGCATCATCTAGCCATTGCTAATTGTCTACTAAATCTCTATCATTAAAACACAAATTTCCCAAAAAAAGACAATTATGAGACCATTTAAACTGAGCAAATCGTACTGGATACTCTAAAGTGCTATTCGATTACATTAGTTTCAAACAGATTAAAATTCACATCATGCTATAACATTACAACCAAGCCTAAGTAATCAAAATTGATCAACAATCATGTAGTTCCAATTTCCACATAGGCCAAATGAATTTCACATAAACAAAAAACTTGGATTCATGCAATATGACCTAACTAAATGAAACAATTAAAAACAAATATTAACAAATATTTTTTAAAATTTTTGATTTAATCAATTTATTAGATGCAACATATGAGTAAAAACTAAACTATATGCAATACACATATAAACATACTAATATGCACCCTAAAGAAGAACAATCCCCCCAAACTTAAAATGAACAATGCCCTCATTGTATTAAAAAGTGAAAGACTACTACCCTAAGTGGCATCGTCATCTCCGTTCGCCTTCTCATGATCTGATGGTGTATTAGGCGGTGGATAAGTGTGGATGGATCCAAAAGTTGGGAACTGAGCGTGGACTTCTGTAATACCTTGGAAATTTGGCCTGCAATCCCCCCAAACTTATTTGGCACTAAAATTTAGTCATTTAGCCCTTTTTAGAAACACTTGCAGTGCGCTTTGTTTTTGACTTCTATTCTGACCATTCATCCTCATAACAATTGAATTGTACCTGAGAGGATCACAAAATAACCTATTAATACTACTATAATCTACCAAAAAAATCTACTTAATATCAAAACTACGAAGAATTAAATATATAGGGAGAAATGAGTGGATATGTAGATAAGAATTAAACAATGAGGGAGAAAGATTGGATTGGATGGGGTGCCTTCCATCGAGCGCTTGTTTTATAGTCCTTCAGCTTTACTTCTTCTTGTCAATGCTATCCAATTCCTCTTCTATAATTTAGGAACCCTCCATCCATCAGGAGCAATGTAGCTTTTGGTAGGTTCCCCGTAGTGATAACTATTGATTTAAAGTCACCTAGCTTGCTTTTCGTAGATAAGTCCCCCATTTTGAATGTCACATAGCTAGGTGCTTCCTCGGTTGTGTTTATGAAAAAATTGGGGCATCAGGGCATGTCAAACACAACTGGCTCTTCTTCTATTTTCTCTTCCTCCACCCACCATGGCTTCAAGGTTGTACCATCTCTCATGTCATAAAAAGCATTGCCAACGACGTGACTCCCAAGCGGGCAGGGTTTTGCAAAATTGACTGGATTCTTGAACTTTGGTGGAGAAGGCACTTGAGTTACTAGCAAGATTGGCTCATATTCATTGTGACTTATAGTTAGATCTTTGATGGCCTCATTTTCCTTATCCCTATTTGTCTCCTCGATTTCAAATTCTTGCGGCTCATCTAATTGCATATTCAACTCAGGCTCTCCATCAGTCTCAGAATCTATGTCATAGCACCAATTATTTTGAGGACAGTTATTCAAGGCTTTGAACATTTGATCTATCTGATTCTGAAGATTTTGAATTGACATCTCTTGCTCAATCAATCTCTCCTCATTTGACGCTATGAACTTGAACCACAATTCCTCCATTCTTGAATTTTCTTTTTCAGCCTCAGAATCCATGTATTGAGGACCATTGGTTGGAGTATTGCTGAGTTGTGCCATCTGATTCTGAAAATTCTGGCTCGATATTGCCTGACTCATCATCATCTCCTCTTGGTTTGCTAAAAGCTTAAACATGAATTCCTTCTTTAACTTTTCTTCTTGTGGCAATGGAGATTGATTTGTGAATTCTGGTGCATATGTTGGACTTAGTGCGCAGTATTGGTCTTGATAATTATAGCTCCATAAAGAATCTGGGTGATATCCCCAATCTTGATGATACTTGGGTTCCAACATAATAATCACAAGTAACTGCTATCTTTCGAGTATGTTGGGTTGCACAAACGTCCAACTTCCTCGAAAGTGTCTCAAGATGAGCTTATAATGCAGAAATTGTGTTGAGTCCATCAATCCTTGTTTCTCTTGGTTGAGTCATCCTCGTGTATGGCCATTGATAAGCAAAGTCATCCATGGTACCTAAAAAGAGAGAAATAAAGGAGGAGAATTAAAAACTAAAATAAAATAAAATGTTTAAATTAAGACTAATTTGATTTAAGCTAATGTTGGCAAAAATTATTAAACTAATTCCCCGGCAACGGCGCCAAAAATTTGTTGGCTTGTTTCGGTGTTAAACAAAATAATCACATACACGCAAGTGCACGCAGTCCACAAGTAATATGCGGTAAGTAAAGTATCGATCCCACGGAGAATAATGAGTGCTTCTAATCTAACATGCAACAGGTTTGTAATTATTTCGGTCTACTTGAACAGATGATCAAAGTATATTTTTTCAAACAATAATGATTAACAAATAAAAACTAACTAACAAGCAAATAATTCATATAAGGAAGATATGAGATTCTAATTTCACTTAATGCACTCTTCAAGTTGGTACACCTCTTGCTAAGCCCAATTGATTACTTCGGATTGCTAGCCGAGAACACGAAATCAAAACAAAGCCATCTCTCGATGTACTAAGCTCATATCACATACAATCCACGAATGATAGAAAGAATGTGAACACCCAAATAACATAAACCACTATATTTCTATTTGACTTAACATTAAAATGGATTTAAGCACAAGTTCTCAAATGACTACAAGCGATGCTTCGGTATACGTCTATCCGAAGCACAAATCATGGAATCTAACACCAAGTAGAATCATGAACACATGCTAATATGGTCAAATCTAAACTTATAATTCATTTCTCAATTTCATACAAGTTATTTCGGTAATTGGTGATCAAACAACTAAGCAAGCAAAACAAACCATATTAGACAATCCATAAATAATCAATTAGAGCTCAACATAGAAGCATTCAAATCTGAATTAAGCAATAAGATCCATTAAAATCCCATAATAGAGATTAGTTCATAAATGATGTAATAACCATTATCTAAATTTGTTCATACATTGAAAATCCAATATGAAAGTAAAGAGAAGCTAAGGAGTAAGAAAATTCAAATCTAAGTTCTCATCTTCACATATAAACCTTCAAAGCTAAACCAAATCCTTTAAACAACCAAATCAAACCCTAATTTATGCAAATATATAAAAATCTACTAAGAAGACAAGAGAGAAGCCAAAATATGGAATAGGAGGCTATAAACTCTCTATGATCCTCAAAAACCCTAAAAGTAGTAATAATATCGTTCAATGATTAGTTCTCAACTTCCAAATACACCCTTAAAGAGAAAAACAAGCAATACAGGATTTAATAAAAAAGTTAACTCTGGTCAATGCTGGCCAGGCGCGGCCGCGCTGCCCCATAGGCCAAATGGGGCGCTGGCGAGCTGGCTGCTGGTCTGATCCTGGCTTGTCACGGATGCGCTGATTCTTTGCCTTATAAGGGTGCGGCCGCGCTGCATGGTTTTTCTGCAGATTTCTGCTATTGCAATACTGGGCTGCTCTCTGTTGCTACTGCATACAACTTTTGGGCCTTTTTGTTGCTGCTCCTTATTCTTCTCCTTTCAATTTACGTGCCACTTTCACATGCCATTTTCACCTTCACTCCACCACATGCTTTATTCTCGCCATCGAGCCAGTTCCATGCTTAATCTACCCACGATTCCATCGAGAGAGTTTTCAATATGCAATCTACAAAATAATAATAAAAATGCATGAAAAATGACTAAAACACGTGAGAATAGGTTATAGTTATACTAAGTTGATAGCCAATAAGTAGGTATAAAACCTACTTATCAAATACCCCCAAACTTAAACTATTGATGGCCTCAAGAAACAAACACAAATGCAAACTATATAAAATGCAAACTACACTACCATGATAATGAATCCCAAATTTCAGACAAGTATGAATTCCAATAATATGTGCCTCAGAGAAATCTCAAGATAGATGAACAAAATATCCAACCAAGCCAATGCCATAGAAACATACAATATGAAAATCAAAACCTGTTGACAATGATGTAGTGTGTGTAAAATCACTAAGCTTGATATAGGTAAAAATTCCACATACTAAGCTTCTAAGAGGGAAAAATGAGGTTTTAAATCAACAAAACTGTGAACATATGAAACATCAACCAAGCCTACACATCAATCCAAACTAAGGGTCAACAAAAAGTTTATTATGCTTTTATTCACTCACGAGGGTGATACTCTCGCATTCCCGTGGTTACACCCGACTGTGCAATGCCTAGCCCTCTGAGGCTTTTCAATGATACCCATGTAGCGAGCTTTTGACCAACGACTCCCAAACCAAAAGGCTTTAGGGCATTGGGTGTAAAGACAACCCTTAGGGCGTACTTGCTCGAATATCAAAGGCCACAGGACTCGACTAGTCAAGGTGTTTATTCACAATCTATTTTTCTTTTCTTTTTATCATTTTTATCATTTTATTTTTTTATATAGCATTATACCTAATGTTTTCCCCCAAACTTGAATTTCTGTGTCATTTTGGTCATTGCTCATTATCTACAAAACTCTATCATTAAAACAAAAATTTCCCCTCAGAAGTCAAGCATGTAGTAATCTAAACCAACAAGCAAATATAACAATACCGTGGTATCCGGTAACATCAAAATCAACAGGTAAAGATTACTTCATGTAATAAATCTATGACTAAGCTTAAGATATCAACAATGTTCAATAATCCATACAATTCCAAAATCATCATCGGCCAACTAGAATTCAAACAAACTGAAACGTGGAATCATGCAAACTAAACACATAAATCTAAACACATAAACAAAATTTAAATAAAAGATAGCTACGAAACATGTAAAACTAACTAATCAAATAAGAAAAATGCAAAATAAACATGCAACTACTATTATATGCAACTAAACCCAATACCCCCAAACTAAACATAAACATTGTCCTCAATGGAAGTAAAGGGTTAGGAAACTCCCCTAAGCATCATTGTGGCCACCCGACTGTGGCTCGGGATGTGAATTCGGTGGAGGATATGGCATGGCGAAACAGAAGACAGGGAACTCAACTAGCACGCCCTGCTGAGCAAAGGCCTGTGCCAGCGCACCTGACAGTCTATCTGCATAGGCTTGAAAGTTGACGTGCATCGCATCCATCCTCGCCTTTAAATGTTACATCTGGCAATCATGACTCGCTGAAGAGCCCAGAGGAGGACCAGTGGCCTCAGATAACTGCGGTGGTGGTGGTGGAGGAGCTTCGGCTTCACGAACTGGAGCACGAGGTATAATAAATCCACGGCCTTGAGGATGAGCTTTGCCTCTGTCCCATTCAGAATACTTCTTGATGGTGGCATAGTCGATGTCCTTCATTGGCATTTGTACCTGCTCGTTCTCCCAGTTAACCCCAACATGCACACACAGTTGAGTCACAACAGATGCATGTGGAATCCCACCGATGGTACCGCCTCGCATGTATCGAAGCATGGACTGATGTATCAAGTGTCCCACATTGATGTACTTGCCGGTGATGATCCCATATAGAATCGTGGCCCTGTCTATCGTGATGTCGTGCTAGTGATGGTAAGGCATCAAATTCGTGCATATGAAATTATTCCATGCTTTGGCCTATCTATTCAGCGCTGCGTGTGGGAAGGTGGTCTTTGTATCCGTGCCTGGCTTGAGAGCCCATTTAGTGCCTGGCATGCAAAGCTCCCTCACAAGCTTGTCCAAGTCGGTCTTATATCTCTCATCCACTACCCAATTCACTATCTCTGTCGGAGGAGGACTTAAATGGAATACCCCGTTGATCACCGTCGGAAGATAATTTACTTGCTTTCCTTTCATGAACGAAATTCCATTATGCGTCTCCCTTGCGTTCGTATAAAACTCCTGCATAATTGCCATAGGCACAGCCACGGGCATTGCTACAATGCCAACCTAGCACCTGTCCTGAATCATACTCAACAGCTGTCCGTCATCTTTGGTCGGTTTGAGGCCTCTTTCCAAAACGAAGGACTTGGACACCAAGACTTTGGCATAGTGATTCTGGGCCGATAAATTAACGAACTTGGTTGTGTCAAGAACATCCCTACTGCTACCCTCACCGTAGCTCTCACCGAAAGAAGATGATGGATATGCAGAAAATTTAACCCTAACTTTGTCAAATCAAAACCCACAAACTTTTCCTCTGAAATCCTTTCTAAAAACCCTAATGTGGATGCAATGGAAGATGGTTTGGCTATGTCATAATGGATAGGGTTAGGGTTTATATAAAAATTTGAGTAAAGAGGATTTGGAGAGGAGTTTGCTGATGAAATGGGGGTAATGCCTAGGGTTATAGCTTTGAGGAGATCGTGGAGAGAGAGTGTGTGGATGATGATGATTAGAGTGGGTTAGATTAGGAATATGTTAGGAATTCTGAAGTATTGGAGGAATAGGAGTCTAAGTCTTTAAGTTTGTTTTGTTCTGATAGAAATTGTGGTCGATTAGAATATAGGTTATAAAGGCTGGGTCAATTTCTACCAAAATTTAAAAGGAACAATTTTTAGGTATTGGCGCGGGCTCGCCATGGTGAAGGCATGATCAGGCTCTTGCGCGGGCGCGCCTGGCTCGAAAAGTTTTTGCATAAAATTCTTGCTGCGTGAGCGCGCTATGAGGTAAGTCATTAGAGGCGCGGGCACGCTGGGCTCACAAAGTTTCTGCAATAAAATCTGGTGGCGCGGGCGCGCTTCTATTTGCCTGGTAAACTGCGCGACCGCGCTGCCCTGGTGCAAGCCTTGAAGCTTCTGTAGCATATTGGAACTTAGCAGCTGACTTGCATGAATGTGTAATTTCCTGCACAAAGGTGTATCTAAAAGGAGATATAATCTTATTCCACTACTCAAAATTGGACTATGTAAACTAACTGTATCTATTCTCAAAAATGTAATATTCAAAATTTGATTATACTATATCCAAAATATACTTAAAATCAAAGTGACCAAGAATTAAACATTGGCGAGGGAAAATAGATAAGTGACAAGAATTAACAAGCTGGAGAATAGAGTGGATGGGGTGCCTCCCATCTAGCACTTATTTTTAGTCAATTATCTCGACTTTCTCAGACATGATCATGGAGTGGAAAGGGTCATAGAGGCTTTTTGTTGGTCAACCTCACCTCCCAAAAAATGCTTCAATCTATGCCCATTGACCTTGAACAGCTTATTCGGGTCTTGACCTACAATCTCAACTGCACCATAAGGGTGCACGATTTTCACCGTGAATGGCCACGACCATCTCGACTTGAGCTTTCCCGGGAAAAGACGAAGGCATAAATTGAACAATAACACGGCTTGCCCTGGCACAAACTTCATCTCAATAATGTTTCGATCATGTCATTTCTTCACCTTCTCTTTGTACAGTTTAGAGTTCTCATAGGCATGCAGTCTGAATTCATCGAGTTCATTTAATTGGAGAAGTCTCTTCTCTCCTGTGGCTTTGAGGTCAAAATTCAGCTTTTTGATTGTCCAGAATGCCTTGTGCTCAAGCTCCATGGGGAAGATGACAGGCTTTCCCATATACCAACTGATAAGGCGACATCCCAGCGGTGTCTTGTAAGCGGTTCTGTAGGCCCATACTGCATCATCAAGCTTGAGTGACCAATCTTTTCTAGTGGGGTTGATAATTTTCTCTAGAATCCTCTTGACTTCTCGATTGGAGACTTCAGCTTGGCCATTAGTTTTGGGATGATAAGTCGTGGCGACACGATGATTTACCCCATACTTAGCCAACAAAGTTGTGAACTGTCTGTTGCAGAAATGAGTGCCTTCGTCACTAATGATTGCTCTAGGTGTCCCAAATCTAGTAAAAATGCTTTTCTATAGAAACCTCAAGACCACCTTGGCATCATTTGTTGGCAAAGCTGCCACTTCAACCAACTTAGAAACATATTCAACAGTCAAAAGGATGTACAGATTACCACACGACGAGATGAATGGTCCCATGAAGTCAATATCCGAAACGTCAAATATTTTAACTTGTAAAATCATGTTCAAGGGCATTTCATTCCTCTTAGAGATATTTCCTACCCGCTGGTATCTATTATATTTTTGAACAAAATTATAGGCATCCTTGAAATTGTAGGTGCCAAAAACTTGTTGGCTTGTTTGGGTGTTAATCAAAACAACACACACACGCAAGTACACGTGGTCAACAAGTAATAAAGATTAAGTAGAGTATCGTTCCCACGGAGAATTATTTAAAAAGAATTACCAAACACTAATCCGTAATCAACTTAATCTTATTTAAACGATGGATTTAGTATTATGAATATTAATATGCAATTAAACTAATTCTAACTATCCCTAGAACGAACCTAGATAATGAAGATATGAGACTATAATTTCACCTATTGTTTCATCTAAATCAATACACTTCCCGTTAAGCCAAATTAATTACTTCGGATTGTTAGTCGAGAACACGAAAGCAAAATATAGCCATCTCTCGATGTTCCATATCCATATCACATAAAATCAACAAATGATAGAATGAATGTGAACACCCAAATTAAATAAACCATTATATTTCTATGTGACTTAACATTAATAAGGATTTAAACACAAGTTCTCAAATGACTACAAGTGGTGCTTCGGTATATGTCTATCTGAAGCATGAATCATAGATTCCAACGTCATGTAGAATACACAAACACATGCTATTATGATCAGATCTAAATCCATAATCCATTTCTCAATTTCATATGGATTATCACTATAATTGATAGCTAGGCAATTAAGCAATTAAACACAAATCACAATAGACAATCCAATAACAATTAATAAGACTAACAAGGAAGCATATCTAAATAAACTACACAACAAGATCCATTATAATCTCAAAATGGAGTTTAATTCATAATTGAAGTGAAATCCATAATTCACAATTCAATAAACATTGAAAGATACAAAAAATGAAGGAGAGAATTTAGGGTTTGGAGTAAGCAAATCTGAATTCTCTTGCTTCTAATATGAATCTCCAATGATCTTCAAAAGCTTCAATCTTCAACTCTAATCTAATTTAGGGTTTATCTAATCTAATGGGAGAGTAGAATATCTAATGATGATATATACAAGATGATGATCCCCAAGGATGGAATGCCTCTCTCCTCTACTGATATGTCTTTATTTATAAGCCCTAATATGACTCATCCAAGTTACGCTTTAATTGCACTATTTAATGAAAAAGTCATCTCTGGTCAGCTTCAGGATTGTCGCGGCCGTGCTCCAAATGGCCTGGAGGTGGGCATGGGCACGCTAGTAGGAAATATCACTATTTTGGACTAGGGAAGAGCGCGGGCACGCTCCAAATACACTATAAAATGGCGCGCCGCGTCCCAAATTTTTTGCTGCAGTGCCCTCTGGTAGAACAGCGATAACTTTTGATCCGTGAGGAGTAACGGGGCCTGCTACCTGTCAAATCGAAGATATCGACGAGATCTACAACTTTAATTCTTTAAAAATTGAGAAATAATGGACGAATGAAGTTCGAAATTTGGCTTGAAGTGACAGCTTTGCAATGGCAATTGAAAACATTGAAGTTCAATGTTCGCTGGTACAAGGGTCATAACTCTCTCCTCCGAACTCCGATTGGGATGAATCAAGATGTTCTGAAAAGCTTAGAAGAAGCTCTACAATAAAACCCAAGTTCCATGCCAAGAACATGAAATAAACCTGAAAGCCCAAACGATGTCCGGATTGCATTTCCTTGCCTTTTCATACCAATAGTCGCTCAAACAGTTCTCAGGCATAAGATCTACAAAATGAACACAAAATGCATGAAAAGTAACTACGAAACATAGGTTTAAGAAACTCACTCAAGTAGTAGATACTGGATAAGTAGGTATAAAATCGACTTGTCAAATATCCCCAAACTTGAACCGTTACTTGTCCCCAAGCAATACATATAATGCAATGCAATAAACTAAACAAAATGCAATCTACTCTAAATGCTAACGAATCCAAATACCAGACTTATATGAAGCTCACAAGAATTGCCTCAGAGAAATTATAAAATCTTCAAACAAAGAATCCAACCAAGAACAAGGCCATAATGCATATTATTTTATAAATCAAAACCTGTCATCACTGATGTAGTGTGTGTGTGCTTAGCAACCATTAAACTTGCTACAGAACAAATACTTCACATAATATGCTTCTTAGAGGGAAAAAATGTAGTTTTAACTCAAGAAAGGCAATAAAAAAATTAAGCTCCAACCAAAGCTAGGCATCAACTAAAGCTAAGAGTAACAAGGGGTTTATTATGCTTTTATTCACTCACGAGGGCGATATTCGCGCATTCCCGTGATTACACCCGACTGCGCAATGCCTAGCCCTCTTAAGTTTTTCAATGATACCCGTGTAGTGAACTTTCGACCAACGACTCCCAAGCCAGAAGGCTTTAGGGCGCTGGGTGTAAAGACAACCCCTAGGGCGTACTTGCTCGAATATCAAAGGCCACAAAACTCGACTAGCCAAAGTGTTTATTCAACATATTTTTTTCTTTTCTTTTTCTCATGTTTATATTTATTTTTTATTTTTTATATATATAGCACGCATACCCCTTGTTTTCTCCCAAACTTAAGCTTTTGCATCATCTAGCCATTGCTAATTGTCTACTAAATCTCTATCATTAAAACACAAATTTCCCAAAAGAAGACAATTATGTGACCATTTAAACTGAGCAAATCGTACTGGATACTCTAAAGTGCTATTTGATTACATTAGTTTTAAACAGATTAAAATTCACATCATGCTATAACATTACAACCAAGCCTAAGTAATCAAAATTGATCAAAAATCATGCAGTTCCAATTTCCTCATAGGCTAAATAAATTTCACAAATACTAGAAACTTGGATTCATGCAATATGACCTAACTAAATGCAACAATTAAAAACAAATATTAACAAATATTTTTAAATTTTTTTGATTTTATCAATTTATTAGATGCAACATATGAGTAAAAACTAAACTATATGCAATACACATGAACATACTAATATGCACTTTAAAGAAGAACAATCCCCCAAACTTAAAGCGAACAATGCCCTCATTGTAATAAAAAGTGAAAGACTACTCCTCTAAGTGGCATCGTCATCTCCGTCCGCCTCCTCATGATCCGATGGTGTATCAGGCGGTGGATAAGTCTGGATGGATCCAAAAGTTGGAAACTGAGCGTGGACTTCTCTAATGCCTTGGGAATTTGGCTTGCAATCCCCCCAAACTTATTTGGCACTCCAATTTATTCTTTCAGCCCTTCTTAGAAACAATTGCAGTGCGCTTTGTTTTTGACTTTTATTCTGACCATTCATCCTCATAACAATTGAATTGAACTTGAGAGGATCACAAAACAACCTATTAATACTATTATAATCTACCAAAAAAATCTACTTAATATCAAAACTACGAAGAATTAAATATATAGGGAGAAATGAGTGGATATGTAAATAAGAATTAAACAATGAGGGAGAAAGATTGGATTGGATGGGGTGCCTCCCATCGAGCGCTTGTTTTATAGTCCTTCAGCTGGACTTCTTCTTGTCAATGCTATCCAATTCCTCTTCGATAATTTAGGAATCCTCCATCCATCAGGAGCAATGTAGCTTTTGGTAGGTTCCCCGTAGTGATAACTATTGATTTAAAGTCACCTAGCTTGCTTTTCGTAGATAAGTCTCCCATTTTGAATGTCACATAGCTAGGTGCTTCCTCCGTTGTGTTTATGGACATATTGAGGCATTGGGGCATGTCAAAGACAACGGCCTCTTCTTCTATTTTCTCATCCTTGGCCCACCATGGCTTCAAGGTTTTACCATCTCTTATGTCACAAAGAGCATTGGCGACGACGTGACTCCCAAGTGGGCAGGTTTTTGCAAAATTGACTGGATTCTTGAACTTTGGTGAAGAAGGCACTTGAGGTACAAGCAAGATCGGCTCATATTCGTTGCGACTTATAGTTAGATCTTTGATGGCCTCATTTTCCTTATCCCCATTTGTCTCCTCGGTTTCAAATTCTTGTGGTTCATCCAGTTGCATATTCAACTCATGTTCTCCATCAGTCTCGGAATTCATGTCATAGCACTAATTATTTTGAGGACAGTTGTTCAAGGCTTTGAACATTTGATCTATCTGATTCTAAAGATTTTGAATTGATATCTCTTGCTCAATCAATCTCTCTTAATTTGATGTTATGAACTTGAACCACAATTCCTCCACTCTTGAATTTTCTGTTTCAACCTCAGAATCCATGTATTGAGGACCATTGGTTAGAGTATTGATGAGTTTTGCCATCTGGTTCTGAACATTTTGGCTCAATATTGCCTGACTCATCATCATCTCCTCTTGGTTTGCTAAAAGCTTAAACATATATGAAATCCTTCTTTGACTTTTCTTATTGTGGTAATGGAGATTGATATGTGAATTCTGGTGCATATGTTGGACTTGGAGCGCAATATTGGTCTTGATAATTATAGCTCCATGAAGAATCTAGGTGATACCCTAAATCTTGATGATACTTAGGATAAGCATATTTGTTGAGGTAATCACCCCCATACTGCACTTGTCCAAAACTGATGGTGCACTGATGACTCGGATGGTTGCCAACCCAATAATCACAAGTAACTGCTATCTTTCGAGTACGTTGGGTTGCAACAACATCTAACTTCCTCGAAAGTGTCTTAAGCTATGCTGATAATGCAGAAATTACGTTGAGTCCATCAATCCCTGTTTCTCTTGGTTAAGTCATCCTCGTGTATGGCCATTGATAAGCAAAGTCATCCATGGTACCTGAAAAGAGAGAAATAAAGGAAGAGAATTAAAAACTAAAATACAATAAAATGTTTAAATTAAGACTAATTTGATTAAAGGTAATGTTGGCAAAAATTATTAAACTAATTCCCCGGCAACGGCGCCAAAAACTTGTTAGCTTGTGTCGGTGTTAAACAATACAATCACATACACACAAGTGCACACAATCCACAAGTAATATACAGTAAGTAGAGTATCGATCCCATGGAGAATAATGAGTGCTTCTAATCTAACATGCAACAGTTTTGTAATTATTTCGGTCTACTTAAACAGATGATCAAAGTATAATTTTTCAAACAATTATGATTAACAAATAAAAACTAACTAACAAGCAAATAATTCAGATAAGAAAGATATGGGATTCTAATTTCACTTAATGCACTCTTCAAGTTGGTAAACCTCTTGCTAAGCCCAATTGATTACTTCGGATTGCTAGCCGAGAACACGAAATCAAAACAAAGCCATCTCTCGATGTACTAAGCTCATATCACATACAATCCACGAATGATAGAAAGACTATGAACACCCAAATAACATAAACCACTATATTTGTATGTGACTTAACATTAAAATGGATTTAAGCACAAGTTCTAAAATGATTACAAGCGGTGCTTCGGTATATGTCAATTCGAAGCACAAATCATGGAATCTAACACCAAGTAGAATCATGAACACATGCTAATATGGTCAAATCTAAACTTATAATTCATTTCTCAATTTCATACAAGTTATTTCGGTAGTTGGTGATCAAGCAACTAAGCAAGCAAAACAAACCATATTAGACAATCTATACATAATCAATTAGTGCTCAACATCGAAGCATTCAAATATGAATTAAGTAATAGATCCATTAAAATCCCATAATCGACATTAGTTCATAAATGAAGTAATAACCATTATCCAAATTTGTTCATTCATTGAAAATCCAATATGAAAGTAAAGTGAAGCCAAGGAGTAAGAAAATGCAAATCTGAGTTCTCTTCTTCACATATAAACCTTCAAAGCTGAACCAAATCCTTCAAACAACTAAATCAAACCCTAATTTATGAAAATATATGAAAATCTACTAAGAGGACAACAGAGAAGCTAAAATATGGAAGAGGAGGCTATGAACTCTCTATGATCCTCAAAAATCCTAAAAGTAGTAATAATAACGTTCAATGATTAGTTCTCAACTTCCAAATACACCCTTAAAGAGAAAAACACGCAATACAAGATTTAATGAAAAAGTCAACTCTGGTCAATGTTGGCCAGACGCGGCCGCGCTGCCCCATAGGCCAAATGGGGCGCAGGCACGCTGGCTACTGGTCTGATTCTGGCTTGGAGCAAGCGCACTGATTCTATGCCTTATAAGGGCGCGGTCGTGCGGCATGGTTTTTCTGCAGATTTATGCTGCTGCAATGCTGGGCTGCTCTCTGCCGCCGCTGCATACATCTTTTGGACCTTTTTGTTGCTGCTCCATATTCTTCTCCTTTCAATTCACATGCCACTTTCACATGCCATTTTCACCTTCATTCCACCACATGCTTTATTCTCGCCATCAAGCCGGTTCCATGCTCCTTCCACCCACGATGTCATCGAGAGAGTTTCCAATATGCAATGTACAAAATAAAGATAAAAATGCATGAAAAGTGACTAAAACACGTGAGAATAAGGTATAGTTATAGTAAGTTGATAGCCAATAAGTAGTTATAAAACCTACTTATCAGCATCCGTTAAGGTTTTGCTAGCATAATAGATGACATGAAATATCTTATTCTTACGCTGGCCCAAAACATCCCCTACTGCGTAGTCACACACATCACACGTCAATTCAAACGGTATGGACCAATCTAGTGCCACGATGACAGGTGATGTTGTCAATATCTTCTTTAGCTGCTCAAATGATGCCAAACATTCCTCGTCGAATTTGAAAGGTACATCTTTCTCCAACAAACTGCATAAAGGCTTTATGATCTTGGAGAAGTCCTTTATAAATCAGCGGTAGAATCCAGCGTGTCCAAGGAAACTGCGGATACCCTTTACAAAGTTTAGCGGTGGCAAATTTTCTATTGTTTCCAAATTTTCTTTATCAACCTCCAAACCCTTGCCTGATATCTTTCACCATAAAGTGACACTTCTCCCGATTCAGAACTAAGTTGGTTTCCACACACCTTTTTAGAACCATGATAAGGTTCTCTAAATAATTATCAAACGAACCTGCAAACACTAAAAAGTCATCCATGAAAACCTCAACATTCCGCTCTACCACATCGGAGAAAATTGCCATCATGCATCTTTGGAAGGTTGCTGGTGCGTTACACAACCCAAACGACATCCTTCAAAATGCAAAGGTTCCATACGGGCATGTGAATGTCGTCTTTCTTGGTCTTCCGGGGAAATAACAATCTAATTATACCCTGAATACCCATCCAGCAGACAATAGTACTCGTACCCCGCTAACCTATCTAACATCTGATCAATGAAGGGCAACGAAAAGTGATCTTTTCGGGTTGCCTTGTTGAGTTTTCAGTAATCAATGCATACTCTCCATCCAGTTAGTGTCCTCGTCGGTATTAACTCATTGTTCTCATTCGCCACAACTGTCATACCACCCTTCTTTGGGACACATTATTGGGCTTACCCACTGTCGGATATAGGGTAGATAATTACAGCATCTAGCCATTTTAAAATCACCTTCTTAACCACCTCTTTCATGATCGGATTGAGCCTCCACTGCTGTTCCACTGAAGGTTTAACATCATCTTCTAATAATATCTTGTGTATATAAAACGAAGGGCTTATCCCCTTGATATCAGCAATGGTCCATCCAATCACGATTTTGTATTCCCGGAGCACCCTCAACAGCTTACTTTCATGCAATTCGTTAAGTGTAGATGCAATAATTACAGGTAATAAGATGAATTACCCAAAAACATATACCTGAGGTGTTTAGGTAAAGGTTTGAGTTCAAGTGTGGGTGGCTCCTCTAGTGATGGTTTCATCCGAACTGACGATTTTTTTAAAGATTCCAATGGCTCAAACGGTATTTTGAATCTACTCACTCTAGGCAATGCATCCAACGTATGCAAATATTCTGTCAATTATGGATCATCCCTCTCATTATCCCCTAACAGTGTTGTTTCCAAAAGATCAGTGGTCATTATCCATTCAAACTCCTCATCCACTGATTTCTCAATCGCATCCATGCGGTAGCATTCCTCATCATCCTTAGGGAATTTCATGGCTTTGAAGACATTAAATGTTACCTTTTGGTCTTGAACCCTCATGGTTAACTCTCCTTTCTGAACGTCTATGAGTTTTTTACCAGTTGCCAAAAATGGTCGCCCAAGAATGATAGGAATATCTTTGTCCTCTTCATAATCCAAAATGATGAAATTAGCTGGGAATATGAATTTGTCAACTTTTACCAGGATATCCTCAATAATTCCCCACGGATATGTCACTGATCTGTTCGCTAGCTATAGAGAAATATTTATCGGTCTTGGTGCTGGCAAGCCCAACTGAGTATAGATCGATAATGGCATCAAGTTAATGCTCGCACCCAAATCAGATAAACATCTGTTGAACGACAAGCTTCCTATAGTGCATGAGACGGTAAAGCTGTCCGGATCCTTTAATTTTGGGGGAAGCTTCTTTTGTAAAATAGCGCTACACTCTTTAGTTAGAGCCACTGTTTTAAAATCCCCTGGCTTCTTCTTCCTTGACAAGATATCCTTCATAAACTTGGCGTAGCTAGGCATCTGCTCTAAAGCTTTCACAAACGAAATGTTGACCTGTAGCTTTTTGAACACTTCCAGAAACTTGGTAAACTGCTTTTCTAATTTTTATTTCTGGATTAGTTGTTGAAAAGGCGGTGGTGGGAAAACTACCGGTGCAACGACTTCCTGTTCCTTAGCCACTGTTTCCTCTCAACTGGTTCTTTTGCTTTCTCCTCAATATCTGTCTCCTTAGTTGGAATTTCTGCACTTTGCTCATCCAACTGTTTTCCACTCTAAAGCGTAATAGCTTGACACTATTCTTGGCCACCCCTAGGATTCTTCTCAGTGTCACTAGGTAGAGTCCCTTGAGGTCTATTATTCAAAGCACTTGCAAGCTGTCCTATTTGATTTTCCAGATTTTTTATTGCAGCCGCCTGAGTTTTCATTGCTACGTCATTACCTGTTATATATTTCATAAGCAATTCCTCCAAATATGTCTTCTTTTGGGGATGCGAAACTGAATGATGTTGGTGATTTTGAAATCCGGGAGGATATAATTGTCGTGGAGTTTGCTGATGATTCTGATTATTGCTCCATGAAAAGTTGGGGTGGTTCCATGCCCCCGGATTATAAGTGTTTTGATACGGATTTGATGGCCGAGTACTGTTGCCCGATTGATTGCACAATGTTCTGTCAGATGCTCCCCCGCACACAATTCACACACATAGGCTACTTGTTGCACATTTACTCCTACGACTGCATCCATTTTCTTTGAAAGTACTGATATCTGAGCTGCAAGAGCTAACACTAAATCCACTTCCAAAACTCCTACTACCTTACGATGTGCCAATCTAGAAGTTAGCCACTGATAGTTGTTAGCTTCCACGATTTCTATCAATTTGTATGCATCCTCAAACTTCTTAGCCATGAAAGCTCCTCATGCAGCCGCATCGATGTTTGTCCGAGTATTACTTCCCGAACCATTGTAGAATGTATTTATCTGCATCCGCTTGGGTAGTCCATGATGTGGAAATTTCCTCAACAGTTCTTTATACCTATCCCAAGCTTCATATAGTGACTCGCCATGCTGTTACTCAAATGTAGAAATATCATTCCTCAACTTCGCTGTCTTTGCTGCAGGGAAAAATTTGGCAAGGAATTTCTGAGCCAAATCATTCCATGTAGTAATCGAGCCTGGTGGTAAAGAATGCAGCCAACTCTTAGCCTTATCCCTAAGAGTGAATGGGAAAAGCCTTAGTCTAATAGCATCATTTATCACACCATTGCACTTGAAAGTATCGCAGATTTCTATAAAGTTGACTATGTGATCGTTCGGGTCGTCATTCGGTAACCCTCCAACCTGACAAGAATTCTGCACCATTTGAATTATACCTGGCTTAATCTCAAAATTGTTGGCAGTTATGGCTGGTCTAGTAATGCTTGACTGAATTTCTATAACGCACAGAGTGGCATAGTCCCGCAGTGCTTTTTGATCATCTTCGGCCATATTCCCCGGTGTTTCTATTATATCTAGAGTCTCTTTAATCCACTTGCTCAACCGATGAAACCGTTTTTCTATGTCGTCCTCATAAGGCAACAATTATGGCTTCTTTGACCGAGTTTGCATACACTACTTAAGATTACCTGAAACAGGAAATAAAACAAAACAAAAAGAAAAGTGTTTAACTAAAACTGATTTATTTAAACTGATATGGAAAGTAATAAAAGTAGTTAATTGTCCCCGACAACGGTGCCAAAAACTTGTTTGGTAAAATCTAGTGATGAGTAGAGTATTGTTCCCACGGAGAAAATAACTGAAATTTTTCCTAAAAACTACCAATTTTATATTATCTCAGTTTTATTAAACAAATAATCAAGTTTTTGAAATTTATTAAAACTACTGATTAATTATCAACCAACTAACTACCACAAAATTTAATCAAGAATTAGAGAATTAAGCCTACAACTTCACTTAATGCTTCACTTGGAACGACACACTTCTCTTTAAGTCAAATTAACTATTCCATATTGTTAATCAAGAACACAAAAGTACATATAACCATCTCTCAATGCATTATATCTATATCAACTTAAATCCACAATTGATAGAATTAAGAACACCCTAATTAACTAATCCAGTATATCTCTATGCGAATTCTAATTAAAAAGGATTTAAGCGCAAGTTCTTATTAGATTACTTGCGATGCATAGGTAAATCTCTATCCTAAGCATAAATTATGATTCCCACAATCCGGTAAAAGACACAATCACACGCTATTATGTTTAGATCTCAAGCTATATTCCATCTCTCAATTTCATATAGATTATCAAGTAATTGTTGATCAGGAAATTATATAATTAGGCACAAACCATAATAGACAAATCTAGAACTAGTCTCAATGAATTAAAATAGAAGCATGTCCATCCTCATTACACAAAAAGATCCATTATGGACTTAAATAGTAAATTAGTTCATGATAGATGAATAAGAAACTAAAATCCACAAAGAATATAGCATGTTGAATATAAGTTTAATGATGAAGTAAGAGAATGGAAACTGTAATGGAATCTGCTTCTCTTCCTCACGTTCGCCTTGGATCCTTCGTGCTAGCTCTCCTCTTCAATTCTCCCCTGTTGATGTCAAAACTAGGGTCTGAGTTATGATAATGAATGTCTGTTCTTTTCCTTCTATTTGCCTCTTTATTCCTTCCTAATTTGCGTATGAAATCAAGCCAGAATCCTTCTGCAAATTGGACACCTCCACTAAGTGTCGCGCAACCCGCTTCGACGGGTGTTCGATAAATCGGATAAGGTGACCCCTGCCCCGGCGGGTGATTTAGCTTGTGAAAGGCCGCTCCGGCGGGTATCCTGGCTGAAATCTGAAAAATCCTACCTTTAAGTCCTAATTTCCATCCAATCGAAATCCGCAACACAAAAACAGAAAATGAGTAAAACAACACTAAAACTACTCGAAGTAGCAAGGAATTAAGCTTGAAAAGTAATAGATTCATAGGTATAAAACCAACTCATCATATGCTCGATTGGACAATTCCAAAATTCATAGCTGGGAAAAGCTAGCTCATACCTTCCTAAATCAATACAGCTTCTAGTTACAAATGGCTCCAGACAGATATCAAACTGTTATGGTTAAAAAGGAGAACAGTGAGACATTCAGAGAATATGCCCAAAGATGGAGACGTCTGGCAGCTCAAGTCATTTCATCAATGACAGAAGCTGAGATGGTAATGACTTTCATCGACATATAAGAAGAGCCATTCTATGAAAGAGTCCTAGTAGGCATAAGAAAACCATTCTCAGAGATGATTAAACACAGAGAAGTGGCTGCGATGGGGCTAAAGTATGGAAAGATTAAAGACCTTACTTCTTTGGAAGTCGTGGCTGAACACATTCAATCCAGAAATTATGGGAATAATCCTCGGAGAGTCCATAAGAAGAAAGAAGAGGATGTATCCTTTGTACTCCAAGGTCAAACTGTAGGAGGGCAAAACCATCCTTCAACTCAAATTCGGCCACCAATGCCGGTCCTTCAACTCAAATCCGGCCACTAATGTCGGTCCTTCAATTCAAATCCGGCCACTAATGCCGGTCCTTTAATCCAAATCCAGCCACCAATGCCAGTCCTTGAACCTAAATTCTATTCCTAATATCGGTAACCTAAATCTGAATCCCAATATCGGTAACCTAAATCCTATCCCTAATATCGATAAACCTAAATCTGATCGCCAATATCGGTACTCCAGCCAAATCTGATAGTCAATCGAACCGTCTATCCAGCTCTGATAGTCAATCGGACAGTCTATCCAGCTCCGATAGTCAATCAGATCGTCAATCCAGCTCTGATAGTTAATCGGACCGTCTATCCAGCTCCGATAATCAATCAGACCGTCTATCCAGTTCTGATCTCCAATCGTACCGTCTATTCAGTTTTGATCAACAATCGGACCGTCAGATCAATCCCGATCTCAATATCGGGCCATCAGATCAATCCTGATCTCTAATCGGGCCATCAGTTCAAACCCCGATCTCTATATCGGGCCTTCAAAACAGTCTCGGCAGCAACCCGGGAGATACCAATCAACCCCGATCTTCACATCGGGCCTTCAAGTCATCCCCGATCTCAACCCGGAAGGTACAAGTCAACCTAGACATCAACCCAGGACATGTAAAGTCATCCCTGGTCTCAACCAGGGAAGAACAGATCAGCCACAGCGTCAATCCTGGAAGTGCAGTTCAGCCCCAGAGACAACCCTAGGAAGCTAGATCCATCAAAGGTCGTAATGAAACCACAGGCAACCCCGAGATGGGCAAAACGGTCATTTTATCCAACTCTCAATCGATTCGGTCAAACTCGAGAAGAATTGATGCTATCGAAGCCAGAATGAACAACAACAACGATCCCGAGTGCCAACAGCGCAAGACAACTCAACGAATAAACTGCGGAGAATCGAAGACTTGGTTATGAACCCGTCTTCTCAGACCCAAAAAATGTTTTATCCCATGTAATTGCGACACCCTTGGCAAGGGCTTTCCAAAAAGGTATCGCACGTCTCAAATGGACGCTCCAATCAAAAGTTTGAAAGCTCCAACTTCGACTGCGCGTTGTCCAAAGTGCACGCACTTTGAGAAGACCGAACCCGGCACCGCGGGCCCCACCAGGGGAGCCGCACCTCTACCTGCGGCAGCCGCAGGTAGACTTAAGGCTCCCTGGCCTATAAATAAACGTGCACCCCCTTCATGTCAAAAAAACCTGGAATACAGCGAAGCTCTGCCTGTCTAATTTTTTGACTCTTACACCTCTTCCAAACCCAAATATTTTCACTCCAACACGTAGATATACTCATATACTACCACATATCAAAAAATCACCGTTAAATTTGGACGTTTAGAGCCTGTGATTTGGCAAAAAGCCCGTATTGCAGTCCATTGTAAGTATTTTTACGATCAGAAAGTCAATACTACTACTTTGCACTGTTTTCCACTTACACACTAAGTTTCATCTTCTAAATATGCCCGGAACTTAGTTCAGTGGCCGTTTTTGTCAAAATTTGGTACATTTCTGTACATAAATGCAATTTTTTACATTTCTACAACTCGGATTGACGATCCGTCAGCTCCAGCAGTTTCAATGCATTAGCACACACAGTTTTGGCAACTCTGCCGGACTGGGTTGTCTTCCCAGTCCGGGTTTGGCTCTTTTTGTATATATTTAACTGCAAATGGACTAACATTTCAATTCTGTCAAGCCCGGATGTCAAATCCATGGTAGTTTACCGCTTTTATATATATTTACGCATATATAAGCGACTTTCACCATAACTGGGCTAGCTTCCTAGTATTGGTTGACTACATTTATGTCAATATATATATATATATATATATATATATATATATATATATATATTTAAATTCAGTCCGGGCACCAGCGTGAAAACCCATCGCCCTTTTATACTATTTTTGCACTCTTCACCATACTAGGTGCTCTCCCCAGTCCCTGGTTAACTATTTTTTTGTACATTTACATTCCAGTTCGGCCTTGATCATTCTGTGGCCTTTTTACTGCTTTTACATATATTTATGCATATATAAGCAGCCTTCACCATCACTGGTCATTTTTTCCAGTTTTGGTTGATTACGTTTCTATTTATATATATATATATATATATATATATATATATATTTCAATTCCAGTACGAGCACCGACGTGAAAACCCATCGCCCTTTTTACTGCTTTTCTATATATATTTCATTTCTGTCACATCCTAGATTATTTCGTGGCTATTTATAATTTTTTATAAATATATATATTTCAATTCCAGTCCGGGCTTGCGAGTGAAAACCCATCGCCCTTTTACAGTTTATATATATATAATTATATATATATATATATATTGCTTTACTCAATTTATTTAACTGCTGCATTTAATATTCATTTTATATGAATCTGCACTGACATATCTGCGGGAGGACTAGATTTATCCAAATCTCGCCAATTCTAGTTTTCAACAGTTCAAACGGGTCCCGATAGAACCTGGAAGCTATAATAGCTGAGATTTCTTTAAATCTAGTTATTTTTATAGTTGCAGCTTTGAAAGCAAACTCGCGTCCCTTAGATCGCTATCTAGTGGGAGCAAGACGCTTCGGCCGTGCGAACTGGGATTTACTGAATGACTCCTCGATTGTGGCAATATTGGGATATTTATCTATTTCTGTGCAAATTTAAACTGTGCAGGTTTATTGGCTACTCATATGTGAGCCTAGGAATCGTGGGATTCACGATCAAATCAATCAAGATCTGATTCCCATGATGGACAAACTCCAATTTACAGATGTACCCTGCTAGTTTTTCTGTAAAATGTACATAAACAGACCTTAAAACGGTTATCCAGATTTAAGGTCCCAAGATAATGAAAAAATGTCAATTGTCGTGTCAGCGTCCCTCCGATGGTTTTTATACCCATGAGGAGACCGACACTTGTATATTTCTGTGGTCGAGGATGCTTCGCAGCCCGACAAATCACCATTTGTATGCAGCCTTAAGGCTATAAGGATAAAGATTGAAAGTAGCGATATGTTTCAATTCCTATGTCAGCGTAGGGGTTTGATATACCAGCTTTCAAAACATCACTGTCAATTCAATTTCAAAGCTTTTTGTAAATCAAATTAAATGCTTTTTCAAATCAAATCAAAGACTGATTTTCAAATCAAATCAAACCCTTCGTATATAGGTTCAACGAAGCCTGTCAAAGCTTTAAATCAATCAAATCAATAGGCCCAATTTTCAAATAGCATTCACTCACGCATTTGCAGTTTTAAGGGAAATATTGAAAAGATGCGGTATCGTGTTTACACGGGAGTCGTGGGGTGCCTAACATCTTCCCCACACTTAACCAAGCCCCTGAACTCAAAACTCCAATTTCAAAGATCAAGTTTCGATAGTGTCCAGTAATTGGGCCTCTTTTCAAATCAAACTCGGTTGAGTTGGTACAACCATTTTTAAATCTACCATCTGGCGACTCTATTAAATATTCAAATCGTCGACATAAACACATGTTGGCCTCTTTTCTAAAAAACCCTTCAAAACCTTTTTCCTAAATAAAAAGAATAAGGGTAGAGAGAACTTAGGGAGATCGATTTGAGGAAACCCGGGTTACGAACCGACCCGCGGGGTTCTTAAATTTTCCAACGTCGACAGGTGGCGACTCTGCTGGGGACAGTAGAGGGCTTAGGACGTTTTTAAATCTTTTCAAACATTTCCCTTTCAAAATTATTGAATGCGTGAAATCCTGCATCTCCACAGTCAATGGATGAGTGAATGCTGCGTCTTTACATTGAATGAATGTGAATGAATTCTTTCCTGCTTTAGTGCTTCGCACCCATATTAGTGCTTCGCACGAATTGTCATTACATGCATAAACGGTGAGCCACAATGTATGTGAATGAATGTTGTGTGTCCCTCTCACAAGGAGGATAGCCCGGTCGGTGTTAAGTAATGACTCTGGGATGATTACGTCTCTAGGGCTGCCTCATGAAAATACACCACTCAGATTTGCTCCAGTTGAACAATCAGATTAACTTCCCTTCTAGTAGGTTGCAATGATCTGGGAGCTTTCATGCCGAAACAAAAGCCGCGAGAGTAAACTTAAGATAGGTCAGCCTCTGATTAACCAAATTCAAAGGGAAGCTTCTTCATGCCTTCCTCTTTCAATTCCATGTCAAGTCTCCAATTACAGAGGAGCACAATGTAAATATCAATAATGAAAGATTTACTTTCCCTGTCAAATACATGTCATCCTTCCATCAAAACAACTAACCTCGGTTTTGCAGGATAAATAATAAAAAACACATCATGCATCCAATCCTTACCTATCTCAGGAAATTGACACGCCTATGTTTTGTTGTAGGTGTAAAAATTGGTCCTGTCACCAGGTCTAAATTCAAGAAAGCACTCAGTCCATCTGCGCACATGGCTTCAAGTGCTCCACCAGAATCCACCTCTGACTCTAGGGAAGAATTCGAAGGACTGGAAAATTTGATAGCCGAGCTAGCCGATTTTTTGCGAGAACAAAGTAAGGCCTTTAAAGAGAAACAATCTCAAGCTCATCCAGAACCAGGAGAATCTGGTAGTGGTGCTGGCGGTCAAGATGCAGAAAACGCCGAAACTCAGATTCCTGGATGACAAAACCAGGACACCATCAACAAGACTCCTGAGATCAGCCCCCTCGTCAAAGAACAGGAAGCTGTTGACATCCTCAAGAAAATGCAACAGATGGAAGAAACCCTTCGATCTATTAAAGAAATTGGAGCATTCGGTAGTGTTAACTACTCTGACCTTTGCATATTCCCCGGGGCTAGTTATCCGAAAAAAAATTCAAGTCCCTAATTTTGAGAAATATGACGGAATGGGGGATCCTTATACACACCTGAAAGTCTTCATCAGAGAACTCGGATCCTATGCTGAGGATGAGAAGTTTCGAATGCAACTATTCCAGAAGAGTCTAACCGGAGAAGCCAGAGCTTGGTACGCCCGCTTGGATAATTCCAAAATTCACAGTTGGGAAGAACTGGCTCATGCCTTCCTCAGTTAGTACAGTTTTCAATCTCAGCTGGCTCCTGGCATATATCAAATAACCAAAATCAAGAAAAAGAATACTAAATCATTCAGAGAATATGCCCAACGATGGAGACGGGTCGCAGCACAAGTCACCCCAGCCATGGCTGAATCTGAAATAGTCATGACCTTCATCAATATCCAAGAAGCGCCTTATTATGAGGGGGTCCTAGAAGGAATAGAAAAATCATCTCTGAAATGATCAAGCATGGAGAAATGGCAGAAATAGGGCTCAAATTCGGAAAGATAAAAGATCTAACTGCCCTCGAAGCTGTCGCCGAGCATATCCAATCTGAAAATTAAGGGAGCAATCCCTGGAGGGTTCATAAAAAGAAAGACAAAGAAGTCTCCTTGGTCTTACAAGGACAAAATTCAAGGGGCGAATCAAACCACATGCCCATTCAAAGGAGGAACTATACCCCTTTCCAAGCTTCAGCACAGCTTGCAAACCCTCAATTCCAGAAAAACATGAAAGTCAGGCGTCGAAGAAATTTCACCCCACTAGGGGATTCACTGGGGAATGTGTTCAAACTTCTGACAGCTCAGAAGAAGATTGTTCAACTTCTTCCACCAACCAACACTAACGGAAGGAACTTCGACCCTAAAAAGAAATGTGCTTATCATTCTGGATCTCCAGGCCATGACACCCAAGACTGTTGGTCTCCCAAACACAAAATCCAAGACTTGATTGACAGCGGGGAAATTGTGGTAACAAAGCCTGACCAACCCCATGTCCAAGATAATCCTCTCCCACAGCACAAAGAGGAAAATATCAACATGATCAGTACCTTAAATGAAGAAGGATCTAAGTACCTCCGCTACGTTAGGGAACTAAGTCAATCCAATCTCAATAGCCTAGAGAGTTGGGAAACTTTTGAGAAGTGATTCCTGATGGAGCAAGAAGTTAAGTCTCTCAAGGAACAAATCGAGCAGTTGGCTGAACTGGTCGTCTACCAACATCAGCTCACCAGGAAGATGTTGAAGCAAAGTTATCAATCCATTGGCAGTCATTTTCCTCCGGCGAAAGTCAATTCCATCCCCAGTAGGGATCATTGCCAGTTGCACGAACAACCAATGGTCAAAAATGAGGTTACCCGAGGGTAGAAAATTCATGTTTCAAAGGAACTTCATTAATCTGAACCAGTCAATGGAAGAAATCCTCCAAATGATGATCAATGAGGGGATGGTTGCAGATCTATTACCCCTATTAAACCCTCAATCCAGAAAATTCAAACCTGACCAAATATATCAGTACCATTCCAACTCTCCCGGCCATGATACAGAAGAATGCTGGGCACTTCGTAATCTAATTCAAAACCTGATTGAGAAGGGTGACCTAATCAGAGGAGATCAAATCCTCGACATTTCAGATAAAAATAGCCTCTGGATCCCCAATGCATGGTACCAGGACACAGTGGCTATCATATCCTGCGATAAGGAATCAATCCTCACACCCCTGGTACTGACAGGGAAAGGGGTCCAAGAAGTCCAAAATCCTGTGAAGGTGGCTGCACCTTAGCCTCTAATCTTGCCCTTCAGACCTCAGTATCCAATAATCAGTCTAAAAAAGGTCCCATGGAACTACGGGGACATTGAAAGCTCTACTTCAAACAACATTTCCATCCTGTCAAAGGATAATCCATTGTACCTGCCTCAGAGGGTGATTAAGCCAGTTACCAAAGTAAAAGAAAAGGTGGCTGAAGAAAAGATCAAAGAGTTCCTCAACCAAATGGGACACAATGAAATCAAGATAGTGCAAAGCTTGAAAGACGCACCCAAGCAAGTGTCTATCCTCGACATGGTCTTATCATCAGAAGACCATCGCAACATTCTAGTGAAGGTACTAGAAAAAGCCCATTTGCCACACACGGTAGACACAGAGAAATTCCGTTTATGTGATAGAACACATTTTCAACAACAATGTGATATCCTTCACAGACGATGATATCCCTGCAGAGGGAAGGGGCCACCACAAGTCCCTGCATATAGCTGTTATGTCCTCTGGATATGTGATCAGAGGAGTGCTCATTGACGGAGGATCTTCCCTCAACATTTGTCCATATGACACGTTAGAAAGAATGAAGATCAATCCAAATCGAATCAAAGCCAGTCACATGGTTATCCGAGCTTTCGATGGATCTCGCCGCCAAGCTATGGGGGAAATCAAGCTTCCTCTAGAAATTGGTCCACACACCTTCTACGTATCCTTCCAGGTGCTCAACATCGCCATTGGATACCTTACTTATCCTTTCCCAACCCTTCTCTAGGTTGAAAACCCGAAGATGTGTGAAACCTACGAGGAAAGTCCAGACTGCTTTTCTATATATATTTCAATTCCAAGGCTCATGCCTCCACGGTTCTGCTCCCAAACTTCACAAATGTTGGATGGGTGAAACCTACGAGGAAATTCCAGACTGCAGTATCAACCATGTTATTTCCTCCAATTATACATGTCCCTGAGAGAAAAGCCCTCAAGCCTGAGGCAAGCAGCGAAAAGGGAAAAGAGAAGATCCTGTATAGAGGACGAGACCCATTCGCTAACATGAAAGTTATTCTTAACTATGAGGGTATAAATGATGAACTCCTCGACAGTGACGATGACGACCATGTCCAAATTCCTTACATCAAGAAGAGGAACAATCCATAGAAAAGCCTTGGCCCTATTCTCAAAGATGTCTCAGTCATCATCCAGGACGAGGCAAACGAGCATAATTTCTCGATTCTCCCAATTCATGAGAATCTGACACTGGACAACTGGAGCAGTGTCCCTTGCCTGAGTCGAAAAGGGTAAAGGGGTAGAGAGTACATCTGCCCTCAATCATGCTTTCATTTATTGCTTACTTTTGATTGCACATCTAGAGTAGTAACTTTTATCATGCTTTACAAATGCCATGTGTATTTAAGTAGTTGTATATATTAATGAAAGCATTTTTGTTTTCACGACCCAAGCATTGGATGTGTGTGTCTCTGCTGATGAGATGCCAACCTGTCAAAATGACTCCGACTTGGATGTAGAATTGAACTTCGACTTGATGGATATTGATCAAGAGGTGGAAGATGACTATGAGGTGCTAGAAGAGATTAAGGAATGGGTCGAAGACAAACCCAAACCAAACCTTGACCAAACCTCCATCATCAACATAGGAACCTCTGAAAACATCAAAGAAATCCAAATAGGTTCAGACCTCACACCAAATCAAAAAGCCGACCTGATCAAACTGCTAACACAGTACCAAGATGTGTTTGCAAGGTCATAAAAAGACATGATCGGTCTATCCACATACATTGTCATCCATCGAATGCCCATCAAAGAAGGGTTCAAACCAGTCAAACAAAAGCTTAGGCGATTGAAACCTAAGTGGAGTCTCAAAGTCAAAGAAGAAGTCGTTAAGCAATTCAAAGCCGGGATCATCATAGTATCAACCTACGCCAAATGGCTATCAAACATAGTCCCCGTACCTAAATCGGGGGGGGGGGAAGGTACGAGTCTACGTTGATTACCGGGATTTGAACAAAGCCTGCCTCAAGGACAACTTCCCAGTACCTTTCATCCACATTATAATCGACAATACTACGTAGTATGGCATGTATTCCTTCGTGGATTGCTTTGCTGGTTACCATCAAATCATGGTTGCTGAGGAAGATCGGGAGAAAATAGCCTTTATCACTCCCTGGGTAACTTTCTGCTACCGACGACTATCCTTCGGCCTCATCAATGCCGGAGCAATGTATCAGCGAGCCATGATGGCCCTTTTTCATGATATGATGCACAAAGAAATAGAAGTCTATGTTGACGACATCATCATTAAATATCAGAGGGAGGATGATCACATAGACCATCTCAGGAAGCTGTTCAACAGGTTACGAAAGTACAACCTCAAGCTAAATCCCGCCAAATGTGCTTTTGGCGTCAAAGCAGGCAAACTGTTAGGATTCCTAGTGAGTAATCGGGGCATCAAGCTCGACCCCGCCAAAATCAAAGCCATTACTAAAATGCCCGTACCTCGTACAGAGAAGGCGATACGTGGATTCCTGGGAAGGATCAACTTCATAAGCAGATTCATTTCCCAGCTCACCGCAACCTGTGAACCCAGCTTCAAGTTGTTAAGGAAGAATTCCTCCACCAAATGGAATGAGGATTGTCAGTAAGCCTTCCTTGCCATCAAGAAACAGCTGACTAAAGCTCCTGTTCTGATACCCCCAAGGGAGGGAGTCCCTTTATTTATGTACCTGTCCGTCAATGCCAATGCAATGGGCTGCATGTTAGGACAGAAGGATGATAGTAGCAAGGAAAGTGTCATCTACTACATCAGTAAAAGATTCAGCAGTGGGGAACAGAAATACACCCTGATCGAAAACACATGTTGTGCATTAGCATGGGCCGCCATGAGGTTGCAACCCTATTTGCATGGGCACACGACCTACCTCATATCCCGCATGGATCCACTCAAATATGTATTCAACAAACCAATGCTGAATTGCCAACTATCTAAATGGCAGTTAATCCTATAGAAGTTCGACATTGTCTACATGACTCAGAAGTCAATCAAGGGTCAAGGCATTGCAGATCAATTAGCAGAAGCACCTTCAGGATCGAACCCCTGGAGACCTATTTCCCGGATGATGGGATCATGATAATTCAACAATTCCAGTTAGAGAATACAGTCCAACCATGGAAAATATATTTCGACGGAGCGATACATATGGAAGGTGCCGGAGCTGGGCTAGTCCTCATCTCTGGTACAGGTGATCAATATCCTGTGGCTACCAAACTTTAATTTGGCAACACCAACAACACGGCCAAGTACGAAGGCTGTATCATGGGGTTGAAGCTAGCCCAATCCATGTCTATCAAACACCTACTCGTCTTTGGAGATTCCGAGCTGGTCATCAGACAAACTACCAGTGCGTATCTCACCGAAGAACTGTATTTACTTCCCTACCATCGGCAAGTCCTCAAAATATCTCAGGAATTCAAAGCAATAACCTTCGTTCACATTCCTCGAGGTCGAAATAACTTTGCTGATGCATTAGCAACGTTGGCTTCATTAATTCGCATGTCCGATAGGGGTGGATTTCCCAACATTCAGTTCATAAGTCAGAAAGCCCCGACGTATGGGAATTATGTGGGAGAAGTATCAGATGAAATACCTCTTATCAAGAAGCCTTGGTTTTAAGACATCAAGGAATATCTCCGTGATGAAACCACACCCGCTGGTGCAAGCCAATCAGAGTGGAAATGGATTCTCAGAATGGCCATGAAGTTCTATCTGAGTGGAGATGCACTTTATAAAAGGGATGCTGGAATATGCATGTTTAGATGCCTCGACAAAGAGCAAGCCCAAAGACTAATGGATGAAGTCTATGGCGGAGTCTGTGGTCCACACATGAGCGGCCATCTGCTGGCCAAGAAGATAATCAGAACAGGACATTACTGGATCTCGCTCAAAGCTGATTGCGATGATCACGTCAAGAGATGCTTCTAATGCCAAATACATGGAAATGCCATTCACGCTTTTCCAAATGAGCTGCATAACATGAGTTCGCCATGGCCTTTCTCTATGTAGGGAATGGACGTGATAGGTCCAGTGGAACCCAAATCCAGTAATGGTCATCGATTTATCTTCACTATGATCGATTACTTCACCAAATGGGTTGAAGCAGCCTCTTTTCCAAAAGTCACAAAAGAGGTCATCATCAGTTTCGTCAGAAACAATGTCTTCTGTCGATATGGACAATCGGAGGTGATCGTATCAAACAACGCAAAAAACTTGAATAATTAAATGATGGTGGATCTGTGCAGTAAGTTCCACATTAAGCATCTTAATTCTGTCATCTATCGGCCCAAGTGAACGACGCTGTCCAAGCGGCCAACAAAAACATCAAAAAGATCATGCAGAAAATGTCTGCCAATCACAAGGACTGGCCTGACCTGCTGCCTCTTACCCTGTTAGCATACAAGACGTCAATGAGCACCGCTACTGGGGCTACCCCCTATTCGTTGGTCTGTGGCATGAAGGCAGCCCTTCTCATAGAAGTAAAGATAGAATCTTTGCGAGTGTTGATCGACGCTCAAATGGATGAAGATCAATGGTTGCAAGACCGGTATCATCAGCTGTCTCTAATAGATGAAAAGAGAGCTATGGCCATTTTCCATGGACAGTTATACCAGCAAAGGATCGCCAGATCATTCAACAAAAAAGTCTGAATCTGGTAATTCAAAGGAAATGACTTGGTGCTAAAGAAAATCCTGGCCAATCAGGATGAAGCCAAAGGAAAATTTGCCCTAAACTGGAAAGTTCCTTTCATTATCAAAGAAGTGTTGACTGGGGGCGCTATCAAACTGCAAGAGATGGATGGGACCGAGTTTCCCCAACTCATCAATTCAGACACCGTGAAAAGGTACTACGTCTGACGCACATGCATACCCGCATCCGGGTCCTATAAATCAAATCAGGTTTGATTTTTCACTAGAAAGCTGGAACTACGGATGACCTGATCTCCCTCAACCCGGGAGTACGTAGGCAGCCACTTCTTGTGCAGTCAAACTAAACAAAAAAATTCCAAAATCCAAAAATCAAAAATATAAAATCATCCCGGCACTAGCCGGAACTACGGATGACCTAATCTCCCTCAACCCGGAAGTACGTAGGCAGCCATTTATGGTGCGGTCAAACTAAATAAAAACTCAAAAATATATCAAACTAGACTCAAAATCCAAGATAAACTCTTTTCAAACCTCTCCAACCAAACTAGCCGGAACTACGGATGACCTGATCTCCCTCAACCCAGGAGTACGTAGGCAGCCATCTACGGCGCGGTTTGACCTTCAAGAAAAACAAAAAATAAAAGACCAGTTCCAAGACACCAAAGACAAATACAAGCTAAATTTTATCAATCCTATCCTGGTCAACAGGCCCATTCGAGGTACTCCCTGACATCTCAACTGTCAATCCATCAAGGAGAAGCTCAAGATACATCAACAACTGCGAGTCATGAAAGAAGTGGTAATCACTCAGCAATGACAATACATCTCCAATCAGGGAAGTGCATCAAAAATATATTTCTCTGATATATAAAACTGCTTTATATACATAATTCCCTGTACATGACAAAAATGGTTGATCTATTCTGTGCAGGAAAAATAAAGCTAGCCTATAGACCCAAGAATAAGCTGGTCAGCAATGCCAGCATGGCATCTCTCTCTGAAGATGGTGGAGCAGCCATAAGTGCAGTCCACTTAGCCTCTATACGTCCCAGAACATCCACAGTCATCTGTAAGGTGGCACTGTGGTCATCAATGTAATCACTCATCTCGGTGACCAAACCATGGGTGTAAGATCGGAGAGCAGTACTATCAGCAATATGGAAATCACGGGAAGCTATAGCCTCATCCCTCTCCGCAAAAGCTTCATCCCGAGTAATCAAAGTCTCCTTGATCTCAACATATGCTGCATCCCTAGTCGAGCGAATCTCGTCTCGCTCTACAACTACAATATCCAGAGCAGAGCGGAGCTCCTCCCGCTCAATCAATCCAGCATCCAAAGAAGACCTGAGACCATTCCTCTGATCAGCAAAAGCTAAATCTTTGCCAGACAAGGCAGCCAACATCGGTGCTCTAGACGAGTCTCGCTCAAAGGTCATCCTAAATAGTGAGTCTGCTAAAGCCGGATCTATCCCCACAGGAATAGTCGGGGAGTTGCTAACCAGAGCAGTGGTCAAGCCCGTGAATAGCTCATCTTCGGTAGGATAATCTAGATCCTCCATGGGATCCTCCTCGTCAGAGTCCACACTAGGAGATGAAGAAGCCTCTGCTACCACTCCTATCTCTGCCTCCAACCACGCAGAATACTCTAGAGAACTGCCCGGATGGCTTTTGGAGAAATAAGCCCTCTCTTGATGAGTCCAACACTCAAATACTCTGACCAAGTCGGCGAATGACATGGAAGAATCCGACATCCTCTGATCAGCAGAACCCTCAAAATGGTGCAAACTCTGCAGTTGATCAAACTGACACATGACTGCCAAAGGATGATAGGTAGTCACTCCTCTCAAACCTGCTAGAGGCAAATAATCCAGGCCAGATGCATGAGTGATAAAGCTATATGTAGAGGCTAGCATTGAGCATGGCAAGATCACAAATGGATGCTCAATATCCGACAGAAATGCTGACCAAGACTCTGCATCAATGCACTCCGCAGGCTGAAAAGAGAAAGCTCTGGATGTCTCGTGGGTAAAGCAAAAACCCCTAGGCCTGAAGGATCCAATCGGTCGTATATGGGACATCAGCCATATATACAGCAAGACCGAGCTGCCCCTAAAAAACCCCTATGGATGGGTACTACAATACGTGGCGAATCTAAATATCTCAGTCATTATCATCGGGATGATGGTTTTACCTTGTCTAAGGGCTCTAACCACTACTACCAATCCCACATCTAGATGACCCAATCGCAACGGCATGTAGACATATGCCACAACACACCATCAATAGTATGTCTATCCTGGCAGCATACCATACCTCTGCTGAACAAACAAAATCTTTGACATGGCGACCATAGCTATCAAGCTCGCCAAAGCACTCAATCAAGAAGTCCATAGAGATCATGTGCCCCGAAACGATCTCATCCATGAATACACTCTGACAGAGACCGGACAGCCTGATAAACGGCCTCCTCATATTACTAATCGTCGTCCGAGCGCACGGTAACTCTAAAACCAAGCCAATAAATCTCTGGTACTCCTCCAGAGTCGGCGTCAACTCACGCCATCCAAAGAGGAACACCTGCCTGTCGGTAATCTAGCAGGGTTGAAGGCCCTCAATAAATCTGACCGGAACTAGAAAATTCGTAAGGGCCAATGAGTGCCCCAACATCTGGTCCACTGTCCCCTTAGCTGGAAAGGGTAGACTATCATACTAGGACCTCAATGATGCTACCACCGCAGATGATCGTAAATGCTCAATATGATAAACTGCAGACGACGTCATCTGTAGCATCGTACCACAAGACCGTCTAGTGGTCAAGTCAAATTGCAGCTGTCTGAATGCATACACATGATAATATACATGCATGATGACAGTAATATAAACATGATACAAAAGATAAGATATGGCAGGAATATCTACAACAAGCTATCTACTGCAAACAACATCCCTGTATCCTGATACAAAGTGAAAGGAAGAATACAGGGAAAATGGGGCACCACCACCCAGCTAATACAGTGGTCTATCAAAATGATGGCACAAGCGCCGAATAACCAAAACAGTGGCTGACCAAAAAGTATAGCTTCAATAGCTATCAGAGGAAGTCGTAGACATCAGTATTGAATCGATCAACCTGCTCCATCTCCTCTATCGGCACAAAGCTGCTTGGATCAGGCATATATGGGCGATATAAGGGAGGATCTGCCTCTGAATAGCTACTGCTAAATGGACCTAAAGAGGGACCTGCTCTTGAGCTGGATGGGTCAAAAGAAGATGCCTCTGATGGATCTCGACCAAGATGCCTGATAAAGAAACGAGCCTGCTCCAACTCCCTGGTCAGATCTACTATCTGGTCTTATGAGTCGGCTACCTAAGGCAAGCTATCTAATCAGTCATCATCACGGATCTTGGCACCATATCTACCATAAAATGGGTAGCACGGGTCTGAGTCAATAGTACGAGAGCTCCACCATCTGCCGAATACCTCCTGGCTGTACGGACCCTCTGATAGGGTGAAGCCATCAATGCCCTCCAAAGGGATGTCTGTTAAAGGCACAATCAATGGCGAATGATGCCAAGCTGGAGGAACAATGGGAATACGGATCTCCCCCGTTATGCTCCTAATAGCATACTCTCCAAGATAGAGCTCCTAGCCTCCCTCCATCAACAACGGTACCCTGCGGGTCGATAAGTTAAACTCCCGGCCAGTAGGGACTCCTCCCTCGAATTCGACAGTCAAGTGCTCGGATGTGTACAGTGCCCAGGTGATCAAACCCGCCGTCAAAAGCACCAACTGTAAATGGGCATGAGTGAATCCCTCAGCAACAGGGACCTCCGTCAAAGTGGAGTGGTGCCATCTCTGTCCTCGAGGATAGGTCTCCAGACCTAATGTAGTAGCGGGTCATAGGCAAGTAAACTCTCAAATGCCCAAAGCTGACCATGCAAATATCAAAAGTCCTCAGTGATAAAGACTGACAAAAATGCTAAAATTGAAAAGGTACAGAAAGATGCACTCACCAGTAAAAATGGGTAAAATCCTAACCAAGCCTCCGTCGCACCCTCCGAAAGTATGCTCTTGCCTTGGAGAAAATAGGCAAAGGTATAGGAACCCCAATCATAGTCACCGAGGCGCTCTATATGTCGAATGGCGCTGATCAAAGCGAAGGACACAGTAGACGAATTATCCGCCACGAAGCAACCCCTGATGATCGACAAAAACTATCGCCTCAAAACGCGATCTCTAGCCCTCTAGTCATCAAATAGAGGCAACTGCAAAGTCCCATCCTGGGCATCTATACTCAAGGGACCAGATCGAACTGCCCGACCCTTGAATGCCGTCGTCGGGACTCCCAGCAGGGACCGAACGATAGCGGGTGTAATATCAGTCATGGCAGGCACTGACTCACCCTCAAACTTAATGCCAGTGATAAATCTCTAGTCCATAGGAGTCATCATCACCTCGCAATCCAGCAAATGAAGGGATTGAGTCTGGTGAAACCAGCTCTCAGACAAAGCCCTCATATACCCCCAGGGGCAGCGACAGGGAAGGATCGAGAAAAATGCCTGAAATCCCCAGCCATCTACAATCCCCCTGTAATCCTCATGCAAAGTGTGATACAGGGAGTGCACGCTAAACCAAATCCCTCGAGGCTGCGTAAAGCCCGGAACCTGCATCAAAAACCAATCCAAGTCAAAAATATGTGCCCCAAGAATGGCAGAAAGAAAGAAAAGAATCCAGAGAGAAGAAAGACTTCAAGTCACCTCGTTGGCGTGAAGATATCTCAAAGCATGGTGACTCAAGTCACCCAGCAGCTCCTAACTAGGCATATTAATGCCTGGGGCCTCCGCACGTGGAGCCTGAGCGAGAGCAGGAACGACGAACGGAGCCTTCTCATCATCAATATCCAGTGGCTGCTCGTCCTGTGCTAGAGGAATCCTGCCTTCTATCAGCCTATGAGGCATCCGAGCTGGACGTGGTTGTGTCACATCAGAAGCCCTCCTATGTCCAACACCGAGGAGACCCTATTGGAACTACCGGGTCTATCACGATCCATCTACGGCAACAAGTCTCCAAATCACCTCAGAAAGGGTACGGTAAGCCTAAAACCTGTGGCTTATCATTTTCAATCAGTCCAGTATATATCTCTAGGTCCTAAGACATGCATGGGTCAGTTAAAAATACCCCGTACAGTTAAAACTACATATTTTCAAAACCTGGAAGCTTAAGACATGCATGGGTCAATAAAAAGAATCCCCACAAAGTCAAAAATGCATGTTTTTCAAAACATAAGATTTTAGAAAAATTTTGCCAGAGTCTCCTTTGTAAAATGGACTGTCCACATGCACACATGCATGCCTAGGTGGTGCCATTCAGTAGCACACCTACCCAAAAATAGAAACAGTTTATATTTATGAAAAAAAATCAAAAATCAACCTCACATGGTAGCCAAATTACCATGGACATTTTTAGTTGAAAATCCAGGCTCACTAGGCCTTAAAAAGGATGACTAAACTGATCAAAAAGTGCAAAAATTGACTGTCTCAGAACCTGAATTTTCTTACATCCAAACGTGCATTACAGTAAGATATGCATACATATGTAGTCAAAAAAAAATTTATAGGTCATATAAGCATACATTTTTCATACATTGTGTTTGAAAGCACCCTAGGCGGTTCGCATACTTTTAACTGTCAAAAACTGCAAAAAAAAAAGCATGTAAAACGTTACCTGCGCTGCGCTGAATGTGTAGGAACTGACGAATTTAGAAAATAGCTGTCCAAGCTCCGTAGATCTAAAAAAGAAGATCGGAATCCTTTCGAAACACAAAACGGGAAACTTGCCAAATGAAAATCTCGCAGCACATTAAATAAGCCCAGGTAGCCGCACCTCCACTTGCGGCAGCCCAAGTGGGTCCCACTGCCCCCGGGCCCTGTTTGGTTCGAGTCAAAACGGAGTTTAAACAGGCTGCCGAGTTAAATCTGAAGAGAAATCGCTACGCGATTGAGCGGTTTAGCCAGAAATCCTGCGTTTAAGCAGCGCAATCCTGACGGACAGGGAAACTCCCTGAAGACCCTTGGTATTTATCCCGGAGCCATGTCCAGGGATCAATAGATCAAACTACAAAAAAACAGCGCAAGAATTGTGCGAAACTGCCAAAAACTGTCGTTTTTCAAAGTTCGGGTACTGACCGAATCAGTTTCAGTCGTTGGCTCAACCCCAACAAAGTTCGGGTACTGACCGAATCAGTTTCAGCCATTGGCTCAGCCCCAGCAAAGTTTGGGTACTAACCGAATTAGTTTCAGTCGTTGGCTTAGTCCCAGCGAAATTCGGGTACTGACTGAATTAGTTTCAACCGTTGGCTCAGCCCCAGTGAAGTTCGGGTACTGACCGAATCAGTTTCAGCCATTGGCTCAGCCCCAGCGAAGTTCAAGTACTGAACGAATCAGTTTCAACCGTTAGCTCAGCCCCAACGAAGTTCGGGTACTGACCGAATCAGTTTCAGCCGTTGGCTCAGCTCCAGCGAAGTTCGGGTACTGACCGAATCAGTTTTAGCCGTTGGCTCAGCCCCAGCGAAGTTCGGGTACTGACCGAATCAGTTTCAATTGTTGGCTCAGCCCCAGCGAAGTTCGAGTACTGACCGAAGCAATTTCAGCCGTTGGCTCAACCCCAACGAAGCATCGAGTATTGACCAATGATAGTTCAGCCGTTGGCTCAACCCCAGCGAAGTTCGAGTACAGATCAAAATCCAGTCCAACCATTGTCTCAACCCCAATGACGTTTCAATTGTCGGCTCAACCCCAGCCATGCAACAGAAGGGATCCGGGGACAGAAGCAATTATAACAATCCATCACAAATGATGGAATTTGTTATACATATCCTCAAAAGGATTATTGAGGTAGTATCAATCATAACAACCTCAATCAGAATCTACAAAGCTATCGTAAAGGACATCATCCCCAGCAGATCCAGACGAGGACAATCTGTGATAGCTCATCTTCGACAACCTGATCCCCATCAGAGTCAAATAAGTTATCGTAAATGATGTCATCCTCAGCAGGAAATGACAAAATTAGTTCGCGGTAACTTCCCAACAACATCAATGGCTGTACATGACAACGTTATCCCCAGCAGAGTGATAACGTAAGTAGCTAACAGAAGCCCCATTCCACTCAAAGACGCCCAGCCTTCGAAGCAGCTCTGGCACTTTTTATTTCCATTGTCTACTAATCTTTATCCTGTTCATTCTATTACATTGCATGGACATGATAAAGAGGGGCATCTATAGACACTCGAAAGTTTCCTTGCCCTAATACTAACACTATAGGAGGGCAAAACCGTCCTTTAACTCAAATTCGGCCACCAATGCCGGTCCTTCAACTCAAATTCGGCCACCAATGCCGGTCCTTAAATTCAAATTCGACCACTAATGTCGATCCTTCAATTCAAATCCGGCCACCAATGCCGATCCTTGAACCTAAATTCGATCCCCAATATCGGTAACCTAAATCCGATCCCCAATATCGATAACCTAAATCCGATCCCCAATATCGGTAAACCTAAATCTGATCGCCAATATCGGTACTCCAGCCAAATTCAATAGTTAATCGGACCGTCTATCCAGCTATGATAGTCAATCGAGCCGTCTATCCAGCTCTGATAGTCAATCGGACCGTCAATCCAGCTTCGATAGTCAATCGGACCGTCTATCCAGCTCCGATAATCAATTGGACCGTCTATCCAGTTTCGATCTCCAATCAGACCGTCCATTCAGTTTCGATCGATAATTGGACCGTCAAATCAATCCTGATCTCCAATCAGACCATCAGTTCAAACCCCGATCTCCATATCGGGCCTTCAAAATAGTCTCAGCAAAAACCCGGGAGATACCAATCAACCACGATCTTCACATCAGGCCGTCATGTCATCCTCGATCTCAACTTGGGAGGTACAAGTCAACCTGGACATCAACCTAGGACATGTCAAGTCATCCCTGGTCTCAGCCCTGGAAGAACATATCAGCCCCGGCGTCAATCCGAGAAGTGCAGTTCAGCCCCAGAGACAACCCTGGGAAGCCAGATCCATCAAAGGTCATGCCAACACCACAGGTAACCCCGGGAGGGAAAAAATGGTCATTTTATCCAACTCTCAATCGATTTGGTCAAACTCGAGCCGAATTGATGCTATCAAAGTGAGAATGAACCACAACAACGATCTCAAGTGCCAACAGCGCAAGATAGCTCAGCGAACAAACTGCGGGGAATCGAAGACCTGGTTATAAACCCGTCTTCTCAGACCCAAAAAATGTTTTATCCCATATCATTGCGACACTCTCGGTGAGGGCTTTTCGAAAAGGTATCGCACGCCTTAAACGGACGCTCCGATCAAAAGTTTGAAAGTTTCGACTTCGACTGCGGGTTGTCCGGAGTGCACGTACTTCGAGATGATAGAACCCAGCACTGCGGGCCCCACCAAGGGGGCTGCACCTCTGCCTGCGATAGCCGCAGGTAGAGCTAAGGCCCCCTGGCCTATAAATAAATGTGCATCCCCCCTTCATTTCAAAAAAATTAGGAAAGCAGCAAAGCTCTGCCCGTCTAATTTCTGACTTTTACAACTCTTCCAAACCTAAATATTTTCACTCCAACATGTAGATATACTCATATACTACCACATATCAAAAAACCATCGTTAAATTTGGACGTTTAGAGCCTACGATTTGGCAAAAAGCCCATATTGCAGTCCATTATAAGTATTTTTACGATCAGAAAGTCAATACTACTACTTTGCACTGTTTTCCACTTGCACACTAAATTTCATCTTCTAAATAGGCCCGGAACTTAGTTTCGTGGCCGTTTTCGTCAAAATTTAGTACATTTCTGTATATAAATGCAATTTTTTGCATTTTTACAACTCGAATTGACGATCCGTTAGCTCCAACAGCTTCAATGCACTAGCACACACAGTTTTGGCAACTCCGCCGGACTGGGTTATCTTACCAGTCCGGGTTTCGCCCTTTTTTGTATATATTTAACTACAAATAGACTAACATTTCAATTCTGTCAAGCCCGGATATCAAATCCGTGGTAGTTTACCGCTTTTATATATATTTACGCATATATAAGCGACTTTCATCATAATTGGGCTAGCTTCCTAGTATTGGTTGACTACATTTCTGTCAATATATATATATATATATATATATATATATATATATATTTAAATTCAGTCCGGGCATCGGCGTGAAAACCCATCGCCTTTTTATACTGTTTTTGCACTCTTCGCCATACTGGGTGCTCTCCCACAGTCCCTGGTTGACTATTTTTCTGTACATTTACATTCCAGTTCGGCCTGGATCATTCTGTGGCTTTTTACTGCTTTTATATATATTTATGCATATATAAACAGCCTTCACCATCACTGGTCATTTTTCCAATCCTGTTTGACTACGTTTCTGTCAATATATATATATATATATATATATATATATATATATATATATATATATATATATATATATTTCAATTCCAGTACGGGCACCGGCGTGAAAACCCATCGCCTTTTTTACTGCTTTTCTATATATATTTCATTTCTGTCACAGCCTGGATTATTTCGTGGCTATTTACAGTTTTTGATAAATATATATATTTCAATTCCAGTCCAGGCTTGCGAGTGAAAACCCATTGCCCTTTTACAGCTTATATATATAATTATATATATATATATATATATATATATATATATATATATATTGCTTTACTCAATTTATTTAACTGCTGCATTTAATATTCATTTTATATGAATCTGCACTGACATATCTGCGGGGGGACTAGATTTATCCAAATCTCGCCAATTCTAGTTTTCAACGGTTCAAACGGGTCCCGATAGAACCTAAAAGCTATCATGGCTGAAATTTCTTTAAATCTAGTTATTTTTATAGTTGTAGCTTTGAAAGTAAACTCGCGTCTCTTAGATCGCTATCTAGTGGGAACGAGACGCTTCGGCCGTGCTAATCGGGATTTACTGAATGAATCCTCGATTCTGGCAATATTGGGATATTTATCTATTTCTGTGCAAATTTAAACTGTGCAGGTTTATTGGCTACTCATATGTGAGCCTAGGAATCGTGGGATTCACGATCAAATCGATCGGGATCAGATTCCCATGATGGACAAACTCCAATTTACAGATGTACCCTGCAAATTTTTCTGTAAAATATACATACACAGACCTTAAAACGGTTATCCGAAATTAAGGTCCCAATATAATGAAAATATGTCAATTGTCATGTCAGCGTCCCTCCGATGGTTTTCATACCCATGTGAAGACCGACACTTGTATATTTCTGTGGTTGAGGATGCTTCGCAGCCCGACAAATCACCATTTGCATGCAGCCTTAAGGCTATAATCATAAAAATTAAAAGTAGTGATATGTTTCAATTCCTATGTTAGCGTAGGGGTTTGATAAACCAGCTTTCAAAACATCACTGTCAATTCAATTTCAAAGCTTTTTGTAAATCAAATTAAATGCTTTTTCAAATCAAATCAAAGACTGATTTTCAAATCAAATCAAACTCTCCGTATATAGGTTCAACGAAGCCTGTCAAAGCTTTCAATCAATCAAATCAATAGGCCCAATTTTCAAATAGCATTCACTCACGCATTCGCAGTTGTAAGGGAAATATTGAAAAGATGCGGTACCGTGTTTACACTGGAGTCGTGGGGTGCCTAACACCTTCCCCACACATAACCAGGCCCCAAACTCAAAACTCTGATTTCAAAGATCAAGTTTCGACAATGTCTAGCCATTGGGCCTCTTTTCAAATCAAACTCGGTTGAGTTGGTACAACAATTTTCAAATCTACCAACTGGCGACTCTGTTAAAATATTCAAATCGTCGACATAAACACATGTTGGCCTCTTTCCTAAAAAACCCTTCAAAACCTTTTTCCTAAATAAAAAGAATAAGGATAGAGAGAACTTAGGGAGATCGATTTGAGGAAACCCGGGTTACGAACCGACCAGCGGGGTTCTTAAATTTTCCAACATCGACAAGAACCTGTGAGTAAATAGTTACCGTAAAATTCAATCCTTCCATCATACAATGTCCCAATTAAATATAAGACATGGAATTACCATCAAGTCTTATTTTATTTAATCATATGTATTTTGATTAGAAAATGCACAACTCCAAATAATGCAAATTAGAAACTCCTTTCTAATTTCATTCTGCCTTGGCCAAGGACTATTGGGTTGTCATTTAACGAATCATATAGAACATATCTCTTCTTTTACTAGAAGTGGTAGATTCTTTATTGACCATTCATTATCTCCATATGTAACTTATTACACCCAAGCATACCCTTTAATATACCCTAAGGGTCTTAAGGAATAAGTTAAAGTATAATTCATTACACACAAGATACTATGATGATCTGAAGTCTAAGGATCACTTGTACTACTATCACATTAGGAATTCCTATTGACAGACAAGTAAAACTCCATTAGATATTCCATAGCGAGTCACGTTCAGTGAACGTATTCTCTAATAAGCACCTACATACTTGCTTTAGTGTCTCCACATAAATAATCATGAGATCAATCATCCTCATCCAATGAGCAAGCAACATATGTACCAATCTATCCGGATTTACTAATCCCCTTTTTAGTAATCCATCGAATGAGAACTATTTTATTTTTAAGCTTTCTAAGAATTTAGATCTCATTAGCATGATTAACATCATGATTCTAAAAGCATTGCTTAAAACTATGAGTTATTTACATATTATAAAGACAGTATCATGTAGATAATTAAATATCTTTAATAAATGAATTCTTTTATTAATAAATAAATAAGATTATTTACAAAGCATGTGCTTTATTATCATACATAATTGGCTTGTATACAAATTACTATCAGTCTCCCACTTGCACTAAATCCAATCGCCATGGTATCTCATACCCATCTTCTCTAAGTGACGATCAAACTGCTGTTATATTAATGTTTTAGTAAATGGATCTGCAATGTTGTCTTGAGAGTTCACTATCTCTTCAGTTACTTCTCTTCTTTCAATGATTTCTTTAATCAAAGTGTCACAACACATGTTTAGATTCAAGATGAGACATAGGAACTATTCCTAGTTCTGTAATAAACTTTTTATCCAAAACATCAACTTGCAGCTTCATTTACATTTATATACTTTGTCTTTGTCACTAAACCATGAACCTTTTTACTATTTGGAACCTTTCCAATTCATTACACCACCTTTAAAGGTAATGACTTACCCTAAATTGGATTTGCTATCGTCTTGGTCAGTTTGAAAACTTCAGTCTGTGTAATCCTCTAGTTTAATTCAGACCCATCATGTGTCATGATGACATCCTTAGTGTCAGTTGTGACACCCCCAAAATAGGTTCAATACCAACCCATTCTGAGTCGCCAAATACATGGTACCGAATTTCAAATACAAAACTTTTATAACAAAAGGTCGTAAGTAATACGACCATACAACTGTGAATTTTAATGCAAATTGTATATAATACGAAATATAAACATTCAAATTCATTCCTTATTCATTACAATTATTATCCCACTCTTTTATAGAATAGTGAGGACTTCTACAGATCTAACTCTGACCATCACACTGTTCCCCGACTAGTTTTCGCAATATTCTCATTCCTTGAAGAGGACAATAGATGAAAAGGGTGAGCTCAACTAGCCTAGTAAAGAATGTTATGACTAAGATAATGGAAAATAAATTATCGTTAGTCTTCAATAATTCAGATAAAATATTATGGACAACAAGTTTTAGATCAACAACTGCAGCAGAAGTAACAATGCATCAGAATAGTTAAGTAGAAAATAATGTCTACTATCTTCTATGATTTGAAAGTCCATAATCAATATTTTATCCCTGTAATATCAATCAATATACATCTCGAATCAAATATTCATCTTTGCACTACGGGCCAAAGATATTCATTTGCATCACCAGTTGGTCATGTTCATCTCAACACCTGTCCATTTTTGCACTACGGGCCAAAGATATTCATCAGGTAATCATTCATCTTTGCTCTAAAGGCCAAAGATATTCAGTTATATCACCATTTAGAACTGAGGATGATGAAAAATAATATAAATAACGAATCAAGTGAGATAAAGGACAATGATTAAGGATTCGTAATTTAGTTTATCCAAGTTCAAGAATACTCCATAATGATACTTTGTGGAGAAAAATTCAAGAATAAGGATCAAAACTTGGATTCAATCAAAGATAGGACCCATAATAGACAACTTGGACAAATAAAAAAAATATAATTTTTCTGTGAATAGTACTGTATTCGTGAATAGGGCCGTATACGTGAATAGTGCTGTATACATGAATAGTAACCCCAACATGAAAAGGTAAAAATTTTATAATAAAATTAATACCAACATTCCAATGAAATGATACTAGATGAAACGCAAAATTCGAAAAATTTCTGATCATTTCAGGAATTATAGAAGCAATACTTACCGTAGTAAGTTTTAATTTAAAAATATGAAATGAAATATTATCTCTTTCATAATATGGAATATGAAATAAAATAATATTCTTTATGAATATTGAAAGAAAGTAACATCATTTACGAGAAAAATAATATCCCTTACTTTAAAAGGAGAGTATTTCTGACTGGTATGGCGGGGATATTCTTGAAGAAAAACTTGCACTATTTGCAACACTCAAAGTTTCCTTAACTCAAAAGAAATATGCTCAATATTATAGAAGAAGAATTCTCTTATTCTGGTGTGATTTTTATTTCTAAACTAAGCATCCTATTTATAGGAGAATGGAAGGGAACTATCTGAATAAAAATCACGGACTCCACATGAAAAATTCGAACGAAGTTCACGGGCGCGCACCGGCGAAAAAAATTTAATTTTACTATTCATTATTGTGCAATAAAATATTCTAATAAAATAAAATTTTAAATAAAATATAATATATATATATATATTTATTACCTACCGTATAAGGTAGGTAATTATAATATATATATATATATATATATATAATACTACTCCCTCCCACACACGTTTCTTCCCCCCCCCCCCACCCCCACCCCCATTTTCAAACTCATTAATATATATATATATATATATATATATATATATATATATATATATATATATAACAAAACTAAGATAACTTCTACCGACAGTTTTGAAAAATAGGTAAGTGGGGGTCCATGTAACAAGCAAAACTTACAACAAATACTTCAATAAAAATCCCTCTATTTATCTCAATTCAATTGGCTTCACAAAACACATTTTTAATAATATTTTTTCATCATTAATATTATAATTCACAATATTAACAACCAATACTGATAAAAACACCTCAGCACTAATTCCTTCTTTTATATCCACAAAAATAATTATTTTCTTATCATATAAATCAATAATTAATCATTCACAAATAATATTACAGAACTACAATATTGATAACCAGGTCGTTCCCAGGAAAGAGGGGGCCTTCCGATAAGGATTTCTCCTTACTGGCGCGCAATTAAATAACCCCTCCTAGGCAGAACTTCCTTAGGCATTGCCAATAATGCCATCTAATAATAATATTCAAATAATATGAATTATTGATTTGATAATGTGAAATACTGTGCAATGACAATTATTGAATCAATAAAATATTATGCAATTATCAATGTAGTAATTATTGAATCAATAATATAAAATATTGAACAGTAATTACTGTAACAATTATTGAGTAGTAACTTCTTACGTAAGAATCAATAATTAGAATTTATGTGCAATACCGTGTGCTACTGTGCAACACCGCGCATTACTGTATTTTAACCACCGGGTATTTCAACAGTTTTAACGGTAACAACCACGCCGTTATTTTTAAAAAAACTTATTCTTGTCGTTTTCTTCATCAGACAATTTTTCGTTATTGGGCCCACAAATGATTACGCCGTCGTACAAATATTCTTCGACAAAAAGAATATTCCCCGACCAAACGAATATTCCCCGACACAATGAATATTTTATGGCCACTTGCTTACTTTGTAAAACTTGCACAAATCACCCCATAAGTTACCACATTCATCAAATCAACTCCTTACTATTTCAAAAAAATAATATATAGAGAAAATTCAATTTATTCATAAAAGTTGGGGTCTTACAACCTCCCCTCCTTATGAAATTTCGTCCTCGAAATTGACGTGCGTACCTGGTATGTCGAAAAGGTGAGGATAACTCGGTTTTATTTTCGATTCCAACTCCCAGGTCATTTCTTCGATTCCAACTGTGAATCTCATGGTGCTTCAACTATAGTACCTCACAATGGTACCTATCAGTTTGCCACCGCACAAAACGCCATCTCCTACGGAGAGTCTGGCTTCGGTGCATCCCACACAAGAAGTCACCAGCGAGAGGCTCGGGGCTCTTTACTTATGGCTCTTGATGCTTCACCTTGATACGTTTACACATTAAACACCTCGAGATAAACTCCACGATCTCTCTCTTCATGTTGCTTCACCAGAATGTATGTCGAAGATCACGATACATTTTGGTACTTCTAGGATGGATTGCGAACGGTGTGTTGTGTGCCTCCATCATGATTTTATAATTCAAATCAGGATCGTTATGAACACAAATTCTGGAGTTGACTCGAAGTATTCCTTCTTCATCAATTCTTGTTTCTGGAATAACATCTTCTTCTTCATATTCATCAGTTCCGGGTTTGTAGCTTGAGCAACTTTAACTTTATCAATTAAAGCTGGTTCTACACGTATACTTGATATCATCACGTGGGTCCCTAGAGTCTTTAACTCTATCTCTATCCTTCGTACGTTATACAAAATAGGCATTTGTGTTGATAGCATACACTCGTTCCCGCATACGATCTTCTACTCAACGCGTTAGCTACCACGTTCGCTTTTGCAGGATGGTATTGAATGGTATTTTCGTAATCCTTCAACAGCTCGAGCCAACGTCATTGTCTCATGTTAAGTTTGTTTTAAGTAAAGAAATATTTAAGGCTCTTATAATCCGTATAAATCTCCACTTTCTCTCCATACAGGTAGTGTCTCTAGATCTTCAACGCGAAAACGACTGCTGCCAACTCTAGATCATGAGTAGGATAATTCCTCTCATATTCTTTGAGTTGTCGTGAGGCATAGGCTATAACTTTCTCATGTTGCATGAGAACACATCCTAACCCTTTGCCCGAAGCATCGCTGTAGATGACAAATCCATCTGAACCAGATGGTATTATCAGAACAGGTGCTGAAATAAGTCTCCTCTTGGAAGCTCTTCTCGCATTCCTCGTTCCATACGAATTTTATATTTTTCTGAGTCAGCTGAGTTAATAGAGTAGCGATTCAAGAAAATCCTTCTACAAATCTCCGATAATAACCAACTAAGCTCAGAAAGCTACAGAGTTCGGTTACTGACTTAGGTTGCTCCCAATGGAGTATCAACAGATAAGTCAAAGTCTAATTTCTCATGATCAAGTTCAAACGTTGGGCACAAGTAGGTGATATAAAAGAATGAGTAGAACAGGTATCTAATTAGGTATATACTTCGCAAGAGTTTATGATTAGCTTACTCGTAATATCCTCGTTCGGGTTCCTCGCGTCTTGGGCAGTCACGACAAACGCTCTTCCAGGAACCATCGACTTTGACTTGTCCGGGACGGCATTTGGAATCACCACCCCCGCTGGACTTGGTTTCGCTACAGGACATCTCGAGATATATGACCTTCCTTTCCATAGTTATAACATACCTTGAATTATTGTGTGTAGTTAGGGCTGATGTGTCCCTTTTGGCTGCATTTATAGCATACGACCGGCGGTCGTTCTCTTCCCCTAGAAACAGTTGATGTTGGTGCCACTGTCGATGTTTTCACGTTCTCATTGTTGTACCTTATCTTCTTAAAATCTCCCCCCGACTCACTTCTTCTTTTATCATGGCCACGATTACCACCTGAGTGGTTACCGTTTCTCGCCTAATAATTTCCTCCTTGCTGGTTATCGTTGTTCCGATGACTGTTGCCATCGGTACGACCTTAGTTGTTGTCCCTTGGTTGAACATAATCATTATCTCATTCTAACAATTGGGCCCTGTTCACTACATCTGAATATAAAGAAAGTTTGTGAGAAATGAGGTACTGACGAATTTCGGGTTTCAAACCTCTCAGAAATATCCGCGTCATACGTTCCTCATTATCCACAAAATGAGACGCAAACCGGGATAACTCCACGAACTTAGCCTCGTACTGGGACACAGACATGTTGTTCTATTCCAGTTTAATAAACTCTACCTCCTTCATATGACGAATACTTTCTGGACAGTACTTGTCATTGAACAGTTTCTGGAACTCCTCCCAAGACATCTTGAGTGCGGCAGGCTGGGTACGCTTCACAGATTCCCACCAGTAATCTGCCTCTCCGCAGAACATAAACTTGGCAAATGGAACCTTCTGTTCCTCTGTGCATCCCAAGACATCAAATATCTTGGTAATCTGTTTAATCTAATTTTCTGCCTTGATTGGATCTGGCTTTCCCTGAAACTCTGGTGGTCCCAACTCTTTGAACTGCTTGGCAGTGATAAGCCGCGAGTTGTTATTTCCACCTGTATTTGCACACGAGTCTCCCTCGTCTGATTTTGCATGAACTGCAAAAAAACTTCTAAATATCCCATCATTCATCGTCTGATCAGTGATATCGCCTTCCTGTTGCACGTTCTCCTAGTTGGTGATTAAAGGTGTCTCAATGGTCTCATTCACTCCATTGCTTAAATTTTCAGCTGCCATTCTCAAATACTACCATAAAACAAGGGTTAATTAAACAAATTAACATATCACATATTAACCCTATGCTCCGACTGACCAAATAAATACCAGATAAGCTTAGGTAGGACACACTAGTGAAGGATTTACTCGTCTCTCCCCTCCTAGTTCTAATCCTCAATCTCCGCCAGAGATCATATCCCTAAGCTCTGATACCAAATGTGACACCCCCAAAATAGGTTCAATACCAACCCATTCTGAGTCGCCAAATATATGGTACAGAATTTCAAATACAAAACTTTTATAACAAAAGATCGTAAGAAATACGATCATACAACTGTGAATTTCAATGCAAATCGTATATAATACGAAATATAAACATTCAAATTCATTCCTTATTCATTACAATTATTATCCCACTATTTTATAGAATAGTGAGGACTTCTACAGATCTAACTCTGACCATTACACTGTTCTCCGACTAGTTCCCGCAACATTCTCATTCCTTGAAGAGGACAATAGATGAAAAGGGTGAGCTCAACTAGCCCAGTAAAGAATGTTGTGACTAAGATAATGGAAAATAAATTATCGTTAGTCTTCAACAATTCAGATAAATATTATGGACAACAAATTTTAGATCAACAACTGCAACGAAAGTAACAATGCATCAGAAGAGTTAAGTAGAAAATAATGTCTACTATCTTCTATAATTTGAAAGTCCATAATCAATATTTTATCCCTGTAACATCAATCAATATACATCTCGAATCAAATATTCATCTTTGCGCTACGGGCCAAAGATATTCATTTGCATCACTAGTTGGTCACGTTCATCTCAACACCTGTCCATCTTTGTATTACGGGCCAAAGATATTCATCAGGTAATCATTCATCTTTGCTCTACAGGCCAAATATATTCAGTTATATCACCATTTAGAACTGAGGATGATGAAAAATAATATAAATAACGAATCAAGTGAGATAAAGGACAATGATTAAGGATTCGTAATTTAATTTATCCAAGTTCAAGAATACTCCATAATGATACTTTATGGAGCAAAATTCAAGAATAAGGATCAAAACTTGGATTCAATCAAAGATAGGACCCATAATAGACAACTTGGACAAATAAAAAAAATATAATTTTTTCGTGATTAGTACTGTATTCGTGAATAATGCCGTATACGTGGATAGTGCCGTATACGTGAATAGTAACCCCGACATGAAAAGGTAAAAATTTTATAATAAAATTCATACCAACATTCCAATGAAATGATATTAGATGAAATGCAAAATTCGAAGAATTTCTGATCATTTCAGGAATTATAGAAGCAATACTTACCGTAGTAAATTTTAATTTAGAAATATGAAATGAAATATTATCTCTTCCATAATATGGAATATGAAATAAAATAATATTCTTTATGAATATTGAAAGAAAATAACATCATTTATGAGAAAAATAATATCCCTTACTTTAAAAGGAGAGTATTTCTGACTGGTATGGCGGGGATATTCTTGAAGAAAAACTTGCACTATTTGCAACACTCAAAGTTAACTTAACTCAATAAAAATACACTCAATATTATTGAAGAAGAATTCTTTGATTCTGGTGAGATTTTTATTTCTAAACTAAGCATCCTATTTATAGGAGAATGGAAGGGTACTATTTGAATAAAAATCACGGACTGCACAGGAAAAATTCGGACGAAGTTCACGGGCGCGGTTCGACGAAAAATTTTGATTTTACTATTTATTATTGTGCAATAAAATATTCTAATAAAACAAAAATATTAAATAAAATATAATATATATATATTTATTACCTACCGTATAAGGTAGGTAATTATAATATATATATATATATATATATATATATATAATGCTACTTCCTCCTACACACGTTTCCCCCCCCCCCCCATTTTTAAACTCATTAATATATATATATATATATATATATATATATATATATATATATAACAAAACTGAGATAACTTCTACCAACAGTTTTGAAAAATGGGTATGTGGGGGTCCATGTAACAAGCAAAACTTACAACAAATACTTCAATAAAAATCCCTCTATTTATCTCAATTCACTTGGCTTCACAAAATACGTTTTTAATAATATTTTTTCATCATTAATATTATAATTCACAATATTAACAACCAATACTGATAAAATTACCTTAGCACTAATTCTTTTTTTATATCCACAAAAATAATTATTTTCTTATTATATAAATAAATAATTAATCATTCACAAATATTATTACAGAACTACAATATTAACAACCAGGTCGTTCCAAGGAAAGAGAGGGCCTTCCGAAAAGGATTTTTCCTTACTAGCGCGCAATTAAATAACCCCTCTTAGGCAGAACTTTCTTTGACATTGCCAATAATGCCATCTAATAATATTATTCAAATAATATGAATTATTGATTTGATAATGTGAAATACTGTGCAATGACAATTATTGAATCAATAAAATATTATGCAATTATCAATGTAGCAATTATTGAATCAATAATATAAAATATTAAACAGTAATTACTGTAACAATTATTGAGTAGTGACTTCTTACGTAAGAATTAATAATTAGAATTACTGTGCAATATCGTGTGCTACTGTGCAACACCGCGCATTACTGTATTTTAACCACTGGGTATTTCAACAGTTTTAACGGTAACAATCACGCCGTTATTTTTAAAAAAAAATTATTCTTGTCGTTTTTTTCATCCAATAATTTTCCGTTATGGGGCCCACAAATGATTACGCTGTCGTACGAATATTCCCCGACAAAAAGAATATTTTCCGACCAAACGAATATTCCCCGACACAATGAATATTTTATGGCCACTTGCTTACTTTGTGAAACTTGAACAAAACACCCTATAAGTTACCACATTCATCAAATCAACTCCTTATTATTTCAAAAAAATAATATATGGAGAAAATTCAATTTATTCATAAAAGTTGAGGTCTTACATCAGTTAAGTACTTTAAGATGTTTATCACTGTCTTATAGTGATCTTCTCTAGAATATGACTGATCAACATCAAGTATCGTATATTTCATTGCATACATAATAGTAACCCATGCAATCTCCCTTTTATTGAGGATAATTTTTGGAGAGTTACACTCCATGGCTCATCATCATGAGACACCTTTCGGAGTTTGTCATGCTAAACGCCTTTAGCATAATGAATATATGCTCCTTGAGTTAAGCCTAACATCCTTTTAAATCTATCTATACAGATTTATATCCCTAAGGTAGGATGTTCTACCCAAATTATTTATGGAGGATTGTTTAGACAACTAGATTTTAATTGATTGTAGCATAGAAATGTCATTCCCTATCAGTAATATATCATCAATATATACTACAAGGAATGAAATAGTACACCCACTAACCCTTTTGTACACACAAGGTTCATTCTCGTTTTTAATAAAATCAAACTCTTTTGACTGTCTCATCAAAATGAATGTTTCATATACTAGAAGCTTGCTTCAATCCATAAAAGAATTGTTTTAGCTCATATACATGAATTGCTTCAACCATTGAAACAAATTCATCTGGCTGTATCATACATACATTCTCCTCTAATAATTTATATTTGAGGAAGGGTGTCTCCACGTCTATTTTACCAGATCTAGTAATAATAAGCTGCAATCACAAGTAAAATCCAAATGGTCTTGTGCATTACTTCAAAGATTCATTTTAGATTTTATGGTCATCTACCATTTCTCTGAGTCTTAATTACTCATAGCCTGTTCGTAATTCAATGGATCATCATCATTTATAACGTGTACCTCATCGTCATCCTCTATGACGAATCCATACCTTTTAGGCATCTACGGTACTCTTCTAGATTTACGAATAGGGTATTGTACAGTAGGTGTTCTACTTGGAAAAGTTCATCTAATTGATCTGTAGTGTTTTGTGGTTCTTGAATTTCTTCAAGATCTAATTTTCCTCCCACTAGCCCCTTCAAGGATAAACACCTTTTCCAAGAAGGCAGCGTGTTTCGCAACAAACACAATTTGCTCTGTAAGATTGTAGAAATAGTATCCCAAACTTTCTTTAGGATATCTCAAAAACGTGCACTTTTCAGATCTTGTCCCAAGTTTATCATTTTGAAACCTTTTCACATAAGCTGGACATCCCCAAATCTTAACATGCTTAAGACCAAGTTTCCTCCCTGTCCACATCTCATATAGAGTCTTGGAGACGAATTTCGAGGGGACCTTATTTAGTAGATATGTAGCCGTTTCTAGGGTATGACCTCAGAATAAAATTAAAAGATCGGTAAAACTCATCATGGAACGAACCATGTCCAATAATGTTCAATTTCTCCTTTCAGATACTCCATTTAATTGTGGTGTACCTGGTGGAGTCTATTGTGAGATTATACCATTATCTTTGAGATAATTGAGAAGAAACTCACTACTTAAGTATTCTCCACCTCGATCTGATCGAAGAATCTTAATACTCTTACCCGTTTGTTTCTCTACTTCACTTCTGAACTCTTTAAACTTTTCAAATGATTCAGATTTGTATTTCATTAAATACACATCTCCATATCTTGAGTGATCATCAGTGAAAGTAATAAAATAAGAATACCCTCCTGGAGCATTCGTTGTCATAGGTCCACAAATGTCTGTGTGAACCAACGCTAACAACTCTGTAACTCTTTCTCGTTTTCCACTAAAAGGAGATTTAGTCATTTTACCCATGAGACAAGATTCACAAGTTGGATATGATTCATAATCAGATAGCTCTAAGAGCCCATCCTTATGCAACTTGGATAATCTTTTTTCATTGATATGACCGAGTTTACAGTGCCACATATAGGTATAATTAACATCATCTCTTTTCCTTCTCTTAGTTTGTTCTATTTGAAATCTATTTTCATACAAGTCAAGTATATAAAGTCCATTTTGCAAATTACCAACACCATATAAAACATTGCTTTTACAAATAGAATAACTGTTATTCTTTATTATAATGTCAAATCCATCCACATCTAATACGAAAATAAAAATAATGTTTCTAATGATATTCAGTACAAAAAAATAGTTATTTAAATAAATGGACTTGCCCGTAGGCAATGCTAAGCTATAAGTGCCTACAGCTAATGCAGTAACCTTTGCTCCATTTCCCACTCGTAGGACAACCTCATCCTTGTTCAGCTTTCTACTTCTGACCAGTCCCTTCATAGTATTACATATGTGAGAACCACATCCGGTATCGAATACCCAAGTAGAATTTTAACTTTCTAAAAAATTAATTTCAATCATGAGCAAACCTTGATTGGAAGTCGAAGCTTCTCCAAGCTTCTTTTCTACCAGAAATTTCTTGCAGTTCCTCTTCCAGTGACCCGGCTCATTGCAATGGAAGCACATTCCTTTGCTAGCTAGATCAGGTTTCTTTTGTTCCTTTGCTTTTGCCATGCCCTTAGCTTTCTTTGATTTCTTCTTTTCATAAGATAACTTGGGCCTCTTCCTTTTTTGGAATAATCATCCACCATTAAGACATGATTCTTTTTGGATGGAAAGTGACCTTCTAAAGTTTTCAATATGTTAAGTAATTCAGGAAATCTGACATCTAACTTATTCATGTGAAAATTAACAATAAATTGCGAGAAGGTCTCAGGGAGTGACTGCAAGACCAAGTCTTGACTCAACTCCCCATCCATAACGAACCCAAGCTGTCCAAGGCGTTCAATCAGATTGATCACCCTTAGGATATGAGTCTCAACGGCTGTGACCTCGGACATCCGAGATCGGAAGAACTCCTTAGATATCTCATATCTAGCAGTCCTACTTTGTTCACCATACAACTCTTTGAGATGAAGCAACATAGTAAGAGCATCCATGTTTTCATGCTGACGCTAAAGCTCGTTATTCATGGATGTGGGCATGATGCATTGAGCCACAGATGCATCAGTTTGCCACTTTACAATGGTGGCAATCTCTTCCTCAGAGGCTGATTCTGAAACAGTTTCAGGGACAGGTGAATTTAGGACATAAAAAATCTTTTCAGCAGTGATAACTATTCTCAAATTCTTTAACCAGTCCGTGTAATTTGGTCTGGTCAGTTTGCTAGCATCAAGTATGCTCCGCAGTGAAATAAGTTATTTTGACATTTTTAAATTTTTGTATGTGAAAAGATAATATTTTAGCAAACATTCATTTAATTAATTTTATATACCAAAATAAATTAGGTCTTATTTTAAGTTGGTATCTCCCATTATTTTCTTCAAACTATATTACCCACATTTATATATTTCGGCTAAATCTAATTAAAGAATTGCTAGTGAGATTAAGGATCTCATTTCAAACGTATATAGGCTTGTGTGTGCACAATAAATGATATATAAATAAATAGGTAGACAACTCTTATCAATTACATCAACATGTAACTCCTTGTATTCCGCCTCTTAGATCATAATGGTCAAGTGTGTGCACATCCGAACTAGAATGATTTAAGTTAAGTCCAACCTAGCACTCCATATATTCAAAAAAGAAAAATATTGTCCTTATGTGTGCACAACAAAATAATATTGTTCAATTAACTTTATAAGCATCAAATGTGATTAAATTAATATCTTAAATATGCAATACTCGCCTTGTGTGTGCACAACAAACTCATATTAAATATTGAATACTCTATTAATTTATCATGCTAGAAGGCGACGTTCGATACTCCAAATATCTTTGAACGCTTTAGACTTAATATAATTTCTTTGAGGGATTTGTTATTATTTGTCTCATCTTGTTTAGCGTACATGCACATATATATATATAAAATACGTCATTTTATTAAAACATGCAAAGCATGTTTGCATAAAATATAATATATATAATACTTAGCATGCACATATAGAATACTATATTCTACCTAGATTGATTATGGACTTTTATTCTAGTTTGGTTCACTCGAGCCACTAAATGAACCAAAAGGTAAAACTTAGGAGTGTAAGAATTTAAATTGAAACGTAACTATTACATTTATACCCGGGCTCCATACAAACGGGTCTTCACGCGCTCCTTGCTCCTTGGTCTCCAATTTCTTCAAGATAATTCTAACTATTTCTATTACATTAAACTATTTAATTTAAATAGAAACCTTGATCATCAGTCAAGGAGAAGTACATAGGAGGGAGATAGAATTTTACATCAAGAAAAAAATTAGAGAATACGAGGTACGTAGACGCCATTTAATAAAACTCATTCATTCAAGCATTCATCTAAAATAAATCCAATCACATTGGTCAATAGTCCCATAATCAATCCAATTTATTATTATACATATCACCATATACATCAATAAATAAATATTCATCTCATGAATTAAAACATTCCATATATATATGAGTATCATTTAATGGGCAATTTTAAATTATATAAAATCCAATTTCAAGATTAAAATAAACTCTTTATTTTAATTATAAAATTATTAAGAATATATATATATATATATATATATATATATAATAAACGTATATTATATATATATATAATAATAATAATCGGGTGCTTGCGGTTTATATATAATAATAATAATAATAATAATAATAATAAAGTTACTTTAGATATCCTGCAAGCTATTTCTTAGAAATCCTGGATCACCTTTTATATATATATATATATATATATATATATATATATATATATTATATAATAACGTGAATCAGCAGCTTAGCCTAAATCGCAAAACAACTTTATGCCCAATAACTTTATACAATAAAATCGCAAAGTAATGTGACTAGCAGACTGCTCAGTTTTTTTTCTTTTTTTTCATAAAAAATAACTTTATACAATAAAATTATGCCCAATAAATTATTCTAAATATATACCCATATGTATATGAAATCAAAACAATTAATAATTGCATAAAAGTTTGGCTCTGATGCCACTGTTAGGTTTGTACGAAATCGTAGGCGCAATCAAATTGCAAAATTAGCGGAAGCATTGTATATCAGAGTTTAAAAATTTCTACAAAATCATTACCCGGATCATCCTTTATGCAAATTATTAATTTAAAATGATAAATAAGAAGTTGTGGAATCATACCCTTGTAGAACGAAGCTTCCACAGATACGAGTTCAACTCCTTGTTCTTCGCGATCTCCTTGAATTTCCGGATTAGATTCATTCCTTTGATCAACGTTAGCCACCCAAGTGTTTGGCTTCTAGAGGTGATCCACCACAGAAGAAGAATTATCAAGAAGGAGGGTGGTTGGCTAAACTCTAGTTTTCTATCCTCTATAGAAAATGAGTAATCTCCAACAATTGGAATTGCACCAACTGATATCTAGTATAAGACTCCTCTTATATAGATATTAGTCAACATTTCTAATCTTATTAGATGTAGGTTTTCATATAATTAATTAAACTCCTTTAATTAATTAGGCTTCCCAATATATTGGGATTTAATTAATTAAACTCTTTTAATTAATTTGTCTCCTAATCTTATTAGGAATAAATGAAAGTACTAATATTAAATTAATTCCTAAACTCCTTTAGAAATTAAAATGATAATAATTGTAATAATATTAATAAGACTCCTCTTATTAATTTATATTTAATATTTCCAAAATATTAAATAATAAACATTAAGCTATTTAATCTATTCTATCACCATAGATTAAATTAATTACACTTAATGCATTATTACGATTATGTCATTACCTTCTTAAATAATTATTCTTCCTTTTATGGTGTGACCCTTTAGGCTCTCTATATTAAACCAGTTGTGAATAAATCAATTAGAATAATTCTAATCTTATTTAAATAAATAAATTAAACTAATAATCTATTTAAATAAATAATATTTATTCTACAATAGGGATAAGCCTCCCTAGCAATCAACGACTTTTCAGATAATATAGATTTCAACATTAATCATAAAAGAACATGTGAGTAAATAGTTACCGTACAATTCAATCCTTCCACTATACAATGTCCCAATTAAATATAAGACATGGAATTATGGTCAAGTTTTATTTTATTTAATCATATGTATTTTGATTAGAAAATGCACAACTCCAAATAATGCAAATTAGAAACTCCTTTCTAATTTCATTCTGCCTTGGCCAACGACTACTGGGTTGTCATTTAACGAATTATATAGGACATATCTCTTCTTTTACTAGAAGTGGTAGATTCTTTATTGACCATTCATTATCTGTAATACCCGAGAATTTCTTAATATTATTAAATAAATATATTATTGGAAATGAGAATTTATTTGAATATAAATGATTTTGTGTTATGAGATGAATTAATTTAATTATATAAAATTAAATAATTATAATAATTGAGAAATTGATGGAGTAACGATAAACTCGTTGGGTGCCTTGTGTGGCACAGTGATGAGGATTATTAATGATTATATTAATTAACGAATGAATTATTAAGTAAACAATTAATCTATATTAATTGTTAATTGCTATTATAGAATATTAATTAATTGTTAAATAGTATTAATGACAATTAATTGATGATGTGTGGATTATTATTATTGCAAATATAATAATAATAATAATAATAATAATCAACGTGTTTATATACATAATAAGATTTACATTCATTTAATGTGATATTTAATCATATAAGTGTTAATCAATTATTGTGAAAATTTATAATTTCATTGATTGATGAGAAATAGATTAATTGATATTATTAAGTAATTAATTGCTAAGATAAGTAATCTATTAAATTGTTATATGCAAGCATGTGATGATTAAATGTATAATGTATAGTAACTACCTAGATATTGTGCAAAGTGTAAAGTGCAATGTGACTATGTATATATATATATAAACCATATAGTAAAGTTTATTAAGTTGTAAGAGTTACATGAAATGTTTATGTGACAAATGTATGTGAAGTGTATATTAAAATAATATATCATGGATAATTGGTGGACAATTTAATAACAACGGAGATAATATAACGTAATAATATCCGAGTAAGTTATACTGGCATGATAAAATATACATGGATTATATGTGTGTAAATTACACTTATTACATTATGTGAAGTACATTGTGACTTAAATTATAGCCTAAAGTACATATTATATAACCTAAGTGGACTTATATATATTTAACCTTAGCATGTGTAGTATAACTAAGTGTTGTAAGATTGTCCAAATGCTGAGATCTTATCCCATAATGAGTCTCATTTCCCTCACACGTGAAAAGGCTAAAGCCTATACTTCCTCAACTTCAGCAAAACCTTAGCTATCATGATGAACAAGGGAGTAGGAATTATGATTAATTCTAACAACCAAATACCAACTCTCCCATAACCACCATGCAATCCTCTTTTCTGTTAGTTTAATTTGGAAGTTAAAGGTATTGTCTGTATATTGGTTTCTCTATAAACACAACCATCTCCTTCAATTTCATTTGCTGTGAGTTTGCATAAGTGTTGAGTTGAGAGAATACATTGATAGAATAGTAGCATTGTGAGTGGAAAGTAGCAACAAGTTCACATACGTTTGATAGAGGTATAATTCCAAGTTTTGTATTCTTCATTGCCATTCTTGTTCTCTGTCAAAGCTTCATTCTTGATCATATAAAACTTGGTCACAATTGGATGTTAGAATGCTTGTTTAATTATTATATGGTCTTAGAAACATGTTTAAACTGAAATGTAGTTGAGTAAAAATGAATTGGTTGTGGAATTCGGAAATTGGCCTAGTATTCTGCCGTAGCAGACTGCTGTCTGGGTTGAACCAGTGGTGGCGCAGCTGCGCCGGTTTAACCCAGGGATGCTGCGCAGCTGTGCCGGCACCCTGCTGCAGATTCTGCATCCTGCTTGATTTCTGTTATGCATATATTATGTGGTTTGGTTTAAACAAGTATACTAACTTGTGTAACATATATATATGAATAAAAGGAGGCAAGGTAAGCATGTTTTCTTGTACTAGCATACATGATTAACAAAAAGGTATGGTTTTTGAGATAAACTTAGTATTCTAAAAACAAACTTTGAAGTAATACTTTTTCTACAAGTTCTGAACTTAGTGATTCATACACATGCTTGATTTCAAATATAAAGGAGCATGATATAGTGTTTATAGTATCCTTGTTCATGACCAAACTTGTTAGACCTTGTGTTAGAGAAATTATTAAGAAAAAGCTTGTTAGGTTAAAGCTAATATGCATGAATACTACATGATATACACGCTGATCATGCAAAAGTGTTAATATGACTTGACTACATACGATAAGAGCTTTGAAGTTGCCTTGTATGTGTTAAATTGCGTTGTTCAAGTTTAAAATGGATTCAAAAGAAAACTTGGATATGTTTTCGAACCATGTGCATTAAGTATGAGTAGTTAAGTTCTGAGAATGTAAAATGACATGTTTACATTCATTATGTCTCTAAGCATGACTCTTATATGTTTGATATAACGGTAGTAAATCAAGCATAAGTATAGGTATATTTTAAATTTATAAACAATGCTAGTTAAGAATAAATGATGTGGACAATCGCAAGCATGTATATTACAATTGATATGACCTTCTCGCAAGTATCTATGATTAAATTGTATGCGTTGTGGTTGTATGACCCTATTTAGCCATTCCCGTGGCGATCCTAAACTAAGACCTTGACATTTAAAAGTGAACTTAAGATGGTCATAAGCTTATGAAAAGTCCTCTAGCATGAATGTATGTTAAGTGTAATTGCCTTAGTATGCTTATGGGTTAGACAGAAACAGCAGCAGCCCAACCCTGGTCTGGCCAGGGGGAAGCGCAGCTTCGCCGCCCCTAGGCCTAACCAGGGTGCAGCTGCGCCAGGCCAAAATGAAATCTGGGCAGTTTTGTTGATCTGACTTTTGGCAGATAACTCACCTCAATGCTATAGCTGCTAAACAAGACTAATTGCTACTGATATTTGATAGTAACATACCATGAAGATGTTTTAATTGAGAAAAGTAATTCCATAGCTAATGAAAGCCTAATCGATTAAAAATGACATAATGCTATACGAATGTTATTTGAATTCATGGTAACTTATAATTTGATTTCATACCGAATGTGTATAAGTATGTAATGACGTGTGACTAAGGTAATACAATGTGTGTATATTTAATTTGAGTAACAAGCTTATGTACCGAATGTGTTAACTAATGAAAATTCTATACATATAATACATTATAAATAGGATTCGAAAGTGTTGGCTAGTTTTACGTGAGTAAACTACACATAAGGAAAGTATCTAAACCTTATCTCTTTGGATGCAAGTTTCCTAACTTACACTCTTTTACGGTGCAAGTATTCTATCCTTGTATATTGCGAACTAGTTTCTTTACTTAATCGTTTGAATTGAATTTGCATACTTGAACTCTTATTTCATTAAAGCTATTATTCATGTTGAACTTGGTATTGTTCTTGAATATTGTTAAAGTGTCTATGCCATTTGATTCGGCTAGACTTATATTATTGAAAAGCGACCCAAACTAATTAATTGGTGCGGGATCTTGTATTTGACTGAGAAGAACAACCTTCTTTGAAGGGAATATATAATTATCGGAGAACTGATGTGCGCACTTGAGTATGATTGATTGTTATGCATAACGTATGGTACTTTAGGCTGATCACCTATTGTACCTATTTTTGTTGGATTTTTAGTTTAATACTGTTAATTCTAGTAGAAGTTCATAGTCCTTAGTGACTGCTCAGTATTCAGTTATCTTGAAATCTTGAATTGATTTATTATTGAATCATATTGATATTATTCTATCCTTAGCGACTGTTATTGAAAACTGTTGATATTCTTGTTATCCTTGAACTATCAAACCTTGCTATACCCTTTCGAGAATTGAGCATTATATTACTCACCCTTATTGTATATTACTTGCTGGGCAATTTGTGCTCATTCTTGCTTTCCCTAAAATATTTCAGTTAAGGCAGAGCAGTGCGGACCTTCGGGCACAGATAAGGGTAAGGGAAAGGCTACTGAGTAGCTTAAATTATGTAGGACTTATGATTGTAATAAAGAACTTATGATATTATGTACTAGTTAAGGTTATTTATGCTTAAGATATGTCTAAGCTATGTAATCACTATTTAAGTTACGAGACCTTGGGACGTGAATAATTATATTATTTAAATGTAATTTATTCGGTATTAGTTGTGTATTATTCCGCTGTGCGATGCGACATTTAGTCGTATTATTATTGTGATGTATTACCATGAGCACGTGACGAACCGAATTCGAGAGACCAAGTGGCGGTCCTGGAATTTGGGGGCGTCACATTATCTCCGTATGTAACTTATTACACCCAAGCATACCCTTTGATATACCCTAAGGGTCTTAAGGAATAAGTCAAAGTATAATTCATTACACACAAGATACTATGATGATCTCAAGTCTAAGGATCACTTGTACTACTATCACATTAGGAATTCCTATTGACAGGCAAGTAAAACTCCATTAGGTATTCCATAGCGAGTCACGTTCAGTGAACTTATTCTCAGCACCTACATACTTGCTTTAGTGTCTTCACACAAATGATCATGAGATCATGAGATCAATCATTCTCATCCAATGAGCAAGCAATATATGTACCAATATATCCGAATATACTAATCTCCTTTTTAGTAATCCATCGATTGGGAACTATTTTAGTTTTAAGCTTTCTAAGAATTTAGATCTCATTAGCATGATCAACATCATGATTCCAAAAGCATTGCTTAAAACTATGAGTTATTTACATATTATAAAAATAACATCATGTAGATAATTAAATGCCTTTAATAAATGAATTCTTTTACTAATAAATTAATAAGATTGTTTACAAAGTATGTGATTTATCATCATACATGATTGACTTTATGCACACTACTATCAATAGATGCCAAAGGGTGGGCAACTTCTCCAAGCGTAATGAAATGCCACTCAACATGATCCTGGAAGTTGAAGTCTTTGATGTGTGGGGGATTGATTTCATGAGACCATTCCCATCATCTTTCAGCAACCTTTATGTAGACACTCAGAATTTTCTTTGCCACAATACCAACCCGGTAGAAGGGCAAAATCGTCAATCAATCCAAATCCGGCCACCAACGTCTGTCCTTCAACCTAAATCTGATTCCCAATATCGGTTTCGATAGTCAATCGGATCATCAATCAAGTTCTGACAGTCAATCGGACCATCAATCAAGTTTCGACAGTCAATCGGACCATCAATCAAGTTTCGACAGTCAATCTGACCATCAATCAAACTCCGACAATCAATCGGACCATCAATCAAGCTCCGACAGTCAATCGGACCATCAATCAAGCTCCGACAGTCAATCGGACCATAAATCAAGCTCCGACAGTCAATCGAACCATCAATCAAGTTCTGAAAGTTAATCGGACCATCAATCAAGCTCCGACAATCAATCAGACCATCAATCAAGCTCCGACAGTCAATCGGACCAACAATCAAGTTTTGACAGTCAATCGAACCATCAATCAAGTTTTGACAGTCAATCGGACCATCAATCAAGCTCCGACAGTCAATCGGACCATCAATCAAGTTCCGACAGTCAATCAGACCATCAATCTCAACCCCGATCTCAACCCGAAAAGTCAAAATCAACCTCGGTCTCAACCCGAAAAGTCAATTCAACCCCGACAGCAACCCGGGAGGTACCAATTGTAAGACCCCAACTTTTATGCATAAATTGAATTTCCTCTATATATTATTTTTTTGAAATAGTTAGGAGTTAATTTGATGAATGTTGTAACTTATGGGGTGATTTGTGCAAGTTTTACAAAGTAAGCAAGTGGCCATAAAATATTCATTGTGTCGGGGAATATTCTTTTTGTCGGGAAATATTCGTACGACGGCGCAATCATTTGTGGGCCCCATAACAAAAAATTATCGGATGAAGAAAACGACAAGAATAAGTTTTTCTAAAAATAGCGGCGTGGTTGTTACCTTTAAAAATGTTGAAATACCCGGTTGTTAAAATACAGTAATGCGCGGTGTTGCACAGTAGCACACGATATTGCACAGTAATTCTAATTATTGATTCTTACGTAAGAAGTCACTACTCAATAATTGTTACAGTAATTACTGTTTAATATTTTATATTATTGATTCAATAATTGCTACATTGATAATTGCATAATATTTTATTGATTCAATAATTGTCATTGCACAGTATTTCACATTATCAAATCAATAATTCATATTATTTGAATAATATTATTAGATGGCATTATTGGCAATGTCTAAGGAAGTTCTGCCTAGGAGGGGTTATTTAATTGCGCGGCAGCAAGGAGAAATTCTTATCGGAAGGCCCCTCTTTCCTGGAAACGACTTGGTTGTCAATATTGTAGTTCTGTAATATTATTTGTGAATGATTAATTATTGATTTATATGATAAGAAAATAATTATTTTTGTGGATATAAAAGAAGGAATTAGTGCTGAGGTGTTTTTATCAGTATTGGTTGTTAATATTATGAATTATAATATTAATGATGAGAAAATATTATTAAAAATGTGTTTTGTGAAGCCAAGTGAATTGAGATAAATAGATGAGCTTTTATTGAAGTATTTGTTGTAAGTTTTGCTTGTTACATGGACCCCCACTTACCCATTTTTCAAAACTGTCGGTAGAAGTTATCTCAGTTTTATTATATATATATATATATATATATATATATATATATATATATATATATATATTATAATTACCTACCTTATACGGTAGGTAATAAATATATATATATTATATTTTATTTAAAGTTTTTATTTTATTAGAATATTTTATTGCACAGTAATGAATAGTAAAATCAAAATTTTCCGCCAGTGCGCGCCCGTGAACTTCGTTTGAATTTTTTCTGTGCAGTCCGTGATTTTTATTCAAATAGTACCCTTCCATTCTCCTATAAATAGGATGCTTAGTTTAGAATTGAAAATCACACCAGAATCAGAGAATTCTTCTTCTATAACATCGAGCGTATTTCTTGTGAGTATTTAGATACTTTGAGTGTTGATAATAGTGCAAGTTTTCGTCCACATAATATCCGATGCTCCAGGCAAAACTACTCTCCTGTTAAGGTAAGGGGTATTATTTATTTCATATTCGCTTACGATATTATTTTTCGTATTCGTAAGGAATTTTATTTTCGTTCAATATTCGTAAGGAATATTATTTTCGTTCAATATTCATAAGGAATATTATCTTCGTTAAATATTCATAGGAATATTATTTTCGTTCAACAGTTGTAAGGGATGTTATTTTCTTTCGTAAATGATGTTATTCTTTTCAATATCATTATATCAAAACATTGGCATTGGCATGGATTTTATTATGAAATTCTTACTCTTTCTGTCAGAGTTACTATTCATGTGTACGGCACTATTCACATGTACGGCACTATTCACGGAAAAATTAAATTTTTTTCTATTTGTCCAAATTGGCTATTATGGGTCCTATCTTTAATTGGATCCAATTTTTGATCTTTATTCTTGAATTTTGCTCCACAAAGTATCATTATGGAGTATTCTTAAACTTGGATAAACTAAATTATGAAACCCTAATCTTTGTTCTTTATCTCATTGGATTCGTTATTTATATTATTTTTCATCATTCTCAATCTTAAATGGTGATATAACTAAATATCGTTGGCCTGTAGAGCAAAGATGAATGATTACCTGATGAATATCTTTGGCCCGTAGTGCAAAGATGGACAGGTGTTGAGATAAACATGACCAACTGGTGATGCAAATGAATATCTTTGGCCCGTAGTGCAAAGATGAATATTTAATTCAAGATGTATATTGATTGATGTTACAGGGATAAAATATTGATTATGGACTTTCAAATCATAGAAGATATTAGACATTATTTTCTACTTAACTCTTCTGATGCATTGTTACTTCCGCTGCAGTTGTTGATCTAAAACTTGTTGTCCATAATATTTTATCTGAATTGTTGAAGACTAACGATAATTTATTTTCCATTATCTTAGTCATAATATTCTTTACTGGGTTAGTTGAGCTCACCCTTTTCATCTATTGTCCTCTTCAGGGAATGAGAATGTTACGAGAACTAGTCGGGGAACAGTGTGATGTTCAGAGTTAGATCTGTAGAAGTCCTCACTATTCTATAAAATAGTGGGATAATAATTGTAATGAATAAGGAATGAATTTGAATGTTTATATTTCGTATTATATACGATTTGCATTGAAATTCACAGTTGTATGGTCGTATTTCTTACGACCTTTTGCTATAAAAGTTTTGTATTTGAAATTCTGTACCATGTATTGGGCGACTCAAAATGGGTTGGTATTGAACCTATTTTGGGGGCGTCACACCAATCAACCTCGACCTCAATATCGGGCAGTAAAGTCAACCCTGGTCTCAATCCGGGAAGTCAAGGCAACCTCGACATCAACCGAGGACATGTCAAGCCATCTCCGGTCTCAATCCGAGAAAGTCAGTTCATCCCAGGCAGCAACCCGGGAAGTCAAACTCGACTCCAGTCTCAACCCGGGAAATGCAGGTCATCCCCGGTTTCAACCCGGGACGTCAGGTCAACTTCAGACATCAACCTGAAGCATCACAACAACTCTAGAGCAAAACCTAGAATGACCACGTAAGCCTCAGAGATAACCCTGAGGTCAAAAGACTAGACTGGTATCCAAGTCTTGGAATCAGCTCTCGAAAGTCAACCAGCGACCATGCTGACACTACAAGCAGCCCCGGGAGGGGTACAACGGTCATTTCATCAACTCTCAACCTACTTGGTCAAACTCAAGCCAAATCGATGCCGACAAATTTAGAATGAACCCTAACGACGATCCCGAGTGGCAACTACGCAATATAGCGCAACAGACAACCTGCGGGGAATCGAAGACTTGGTTATGAACCCGTCTTCCTGGACCCAAAAAATGTTTTTCCCATGTCATTGCGACACTCTCAGCGAGAGTTTTTCGGAAAGGTATCGCACGCCTCAAACGGACGCTCCGATCAAAACTTAGAAAGTTTTTGATCGGGTATAGCATTGCTCGAAGTGCACGTACTTCGAGATGACCAAGCCGGGCATGTGGGCCCCACGTAGGGGAGCCGTAGCTCTACCTGCGGCTGTCGCAGGTAGAGTGGAGGCTCCCTGGCCTATAAATAAATGTGCCCCCCGTTCATTTCATAAAAATTTGAAAACGCAGCGAAGCCTTGCTAGTTTGATTTTTTGACTTTTACACCTCTTCCAAACCCAAATATTTTTACTCCAACACGTAGATATACCCCATATACTACCACATATCAAACAACCACCGGTAGATTTGGACGTTTAAAGCCTACGATTAGGCCAAAAGCCAGCAGTGCAGCCCATTATAAGTATTTTTACGATCAGAAAGTCAATACAACTACTTTGCACTATTTTCCCCTTACACACGAAGTTTCATCTTCTAAATATACCCGTAACTTAGTTCTGTGGTCGTTTTCATCAAAATTTGGTACATTTCTGTACATAAACGAAGTGTTTTGCATTTCTACAACTCGGATTGAGGATCTGTCAGCTCCAGCAGCTTCAATGCACTAGCACGCACATTCTGGCAACTTCGTCGGACTGGGTTATCTTCCCAGTCCGGGTTTGGCCCTTTTTTGTATATATTTAACTGCAAATATACTAACATTTCAATTTTTTTAAGCCCGAATGTCAAATCTATGGTAGTTTACTGCTTTTATATATATTTACGCATATATATAAGCGACTTTCACCATCACTGGTACTCCTATCAGTCCTGGTTGACAACATTTCTGTCAATATATATATATATATATATATATATATATATATATATATATATTTATATTTATATATTTTCAGTCCGGCCTGTATTACTTCGTGGCCATTTTACTGCTTTTGCATACTTTTCCATATTGGGTGCTCTTTCCAATCACTGGGTGACTATTTTATGTCAATTTCAATTCCAGTACGGGCATCGGCGTAAAAACCCATCGCCCTTTTTATTGTATTATATATATATATATATTTCATTTCTGTCACAGCCTGGATTATTTCGTGGCTATTTACAGTTATTTTATAAATATATATATATTTCAATTCCAGTCCGGACTTGCGAGTGAAAACCCATTACCCTTTTTACAGCTTGTATATATATTTAACTATATATATTGCTTTGCTCAATTTTTTCAACTGTTGCATTTAACATTCATTTGTATATGAATTTGAATTGACATTTCTGTAGGCGAACAAGATTTATTCAAATCTCGCCATTTCTAGCTTTCAACGGTTCAAACATGTCCCGACAGAACCTGGAAGCTATTATGGCTGAGATTTCTTTAAATCTAGTTATTTTTATAGTTTCAGCTTCAAAAGCAACCTCACGTCCCTTAGATCGCTATCTAGTGGGAACGAGACGCTTCGGCAGTGCGAACCGAGATTTACTGAATGAATCCCTGGTTCTGGCTATTTTGGGATATTTATCTGTTTCTGTAAAAATTCTAACTGTGCAGGTTTTCTAGCCACTCATATGTGAGCCTAGGAATCGTGAGACTTATGATCAAACTGATCAGAATATGATTCCCACGATGGACAAACTTCGATTTATAGATGTACCCTGCCAATTTTTCTGTAAAATATACATGCACTGGCCTTAAAACGGTTATCCGTATTTAAGGTCTCAACATAGTGAAAATATGGATTGTCATGTCAGCGTCCCTCCGATGGTTTTCATACCCATGAGGAGATCGACACTTTATATTTTTGTGGTCAAGGATGCTTCGCAGCCCGATAAATCACCATTTGCATGCAGCCTTAAGGCTATAAAGATAAAATTGAGAGTAGCGATATGCTTCAATTCCTATATTAGCGTAAGGGTTTGATAAAACCAGCTTTCAAAACATCACTGTCAATTCAATTCAAAAGCTTTTGTAAATCAAATTAAATGATGCTTTTTGCAAAACAAATCAAAGATTTATTTTCATATCAAATCAAACCCTTCGTATATAGGCTCAACGAAGCCTGTCAAAGCTTTCAATCAATCCAAAGGCCCAATTTTCAAACAGCATTCACTCACACATTCCAGTTTTAAGGGAAATATTGAAAAGATTGCGGCACCGTGTTTACACGGGAGTCGTGGGGTTCCTAACACCTTCCCCACACTTAACCAAGCCCACGAACTCAAAACTCTGATTTCAAAGATCAAGTTTCGACAGTGTCCAGCAATTGGGCCTCTTTTCAAATCAAATTCGATTGAGTTGGTACAACCATTTTCAAAACTACCAACTAGCAACTTTGTTTAAATCAAATCGTCGACATATACACATGTTGGCCTCTTTCCTAAAAAATCCTTCAAAATCTTTTTTGCAATAAAAAGAATAAGGGTAGAGATAACTTAGGAAGATTGATTTAAGGAAACTCGGGTTATAAACCGACCCGCGGTATTCCTTAAATTTTCCAATGTCGACACTCTACATCTTGTTGGCAGTAGATTATGTCTCTAAGTGGGTTGAAGCTATGGCATTGCAGAAAAATGGCGCCAAGGTAGTCTTGATTTTTTTGCAAAAAAACATCTTCACAAGATTTGGCACTCCAAGGGCAATTATCAGTGATGAGGGGAGTCTTTTCTGCAATAAGTATTTCACAGCCCTCCCGGCTAAGTATGGGGTAAATCACAGAATTGCTACGGCTTACCATCCCCAGTCTAATGGTCAAGTCGAGGTATCTAATAGGGAAGTGAAGAGAATTCTAGAGAAAATAGCGAATCCAACACGGAAAGACTAGTCTATGAAGTTGGATGACATTCTATGGGTGTTTCGTACCGCATACAAGAAACCAATTGGCATGTCTCTATACCAGCTTGTCTACAGCAAAGCATGTCATCTCCCAATAGAACTGGTGCATAGAGCCTATTGGGCCATACAGAAACTGAATTTTGATCCCACATCTGTAGGGGAGAAGAGGCTTCTACAACTCAACGAGCTAGATGAATTCCGTTTGCAAGCCTATGAAAACACGAAGTTGTATAAGGAGAAAGTAAAGCGATGGCATGATCAGAAATTATTGACAGAAAGTTCGAGTCAAGTCAAGTTGTTCTCTTGTTCAACTCCAGAATGAAATTGTTTCCATAACGATTGAGATTTTATATATTAAATTTTAATATTTATTGAGTGAATAAATATTTTATGTGATTTATTTATTGAGTTAAATAAATAAATTATGTAATTTTATGGAATGATTTAATTAAGAGTAATATTTGATTTAATTGATGTGTATTGATTTTATAGTATGGTTCTAATTTAATTGAGGTAATTAAATTAGATGAATTATGTGATGAGTGTTACATGAATTATAATTAGCGAGTAATTATAATTAAGTGGCAATTTTTATGTGATTAATTGATGTTAGATTTTAATTAATTAAATAAGAATGTTAAAGATTTAATTAATTAAAGTGTAACATTAAGGATATGTGTTAAAAGGATTTGTTAAAAGAATAAAAAGGGTTTTAAATTAGTTTTAACCAAACAAGGCCCTTACTTTTGTTTTAAATGGCTTTTGCCAAACAGGGCCCTTGCACTTGTTTTAAATCTATTTTTATCAAACGATGCCTTAGCACTAAAAATATGTTTTTATTTAAAAGGGTTGCCAAACAAAGCCTTATGACTTTTTAAATTCAAATTGTGTAACTCATGTATTAATTATAATTAATATATTTATTATATGGGTTAATTACTTGTCAGTTATATGTATATATGATATATGTATAATATATGTATATCAATAGTTTTACGTTAGTTAATTTTAGAACAAGAGTTAGTCAGAAGAACAAAACAGAGAAAAGATAGAGAGAAAAGGAAGAAGAGCGAAGAAGAAGAGGACTTTAAGAAATCCAAAGGAAAGCTTTACACCATCATCTTCATCTTTTCTCCTAGCTTTAATCAAGAGGTATAATCTTAAATTTAAATTATGTTTCTTTATGTTCTTCACCAGTATTTAGTTCTCTGTAAAAAGTTTAGTTCTTCATGAATATGGTGATGTTGATGGATGAAAGTGATATGGTGTATATAAGTTGTTTGTAATTAATTAGTATGATAAATTGAATTGTTTAATTCATGCTTATATATTAAACATGAGGAATTCATGATCATCAAAGAGTTACAGTGATGTATTTTGAAAATATATATATGTATAATTTTTCTTTTAAAATCAAAAGAATTCATGTTTGATTGTTCATCTTTGTTTAAATTAAGTATAAATGATGATAACATATTTAGAAATTGATTTACCATGCTTGAAATTGGGCGAATTGATTTAAAAATAGTAGTACAGTGTTCAATTTCATGAAGAACACTTATCAATGGCTTTTCTTCAAAAAAACATGAAATTGGTTATTTTGATTATGTGTTATAATGTTTATGTATTTTAAAATTATGTTAGAAGCTTTAAGTTTGTATTTTCTATAAATTGATATGAATTGTATGAACTGGAATTAGAATTTGGTGTGGAAAAATAAGCCAAATTAGCTTTTTTCCTGCACAGTTCGCGAGCATGTCTGCCGACGCAGCAAGGGACCCACCCCGGCGGGCCTGTCAAGAGGGAAACCCCCGCCCCGGCGAGGGGTATGCAGAAAATTTAGATGAGTTAAATTTTGTGCATTTTGTTTAGTTTATAGAAGTTAACCTAATGTGTGATGTGATAACATGTTAGACTTACATTAACATGCTAAATGATTTCTAATATATTAAATTGGTAAAGTATAATATGTGATTATAATTTTGAATAATTATAATTAGATAAATGGTTTAATTTAAATTATAATTTTGGTAAATTATAATGAATATTATTTGAATTTTTTTAATCAAGTAAATGTTAATTTAAATTATAATTTATGTATTATAATTCAATATTTGCATGATTAATTATAATTTGTGTAATTATAATTTAGTAAATGCATGATATAGTTTAATTAAATATAAATTATAATTTATTTATAATTTAATTAATATAAGATGTGATTATAAATTGAGTAATTATAATTAGATTCAATATTTAAATTATAATTCATTTAATTATAATTTAATTAATGTGAAATACATAATTATTAATTGATTTAATTATGTGAGCATGCCTATGTGGTGTAATTAATTATGTGGTTATTAATTATTAATTTATTAATTGAACTAGAACGTGTTAACTTAGAAAGGGTTAACCAATTATGTGAATTAGTTACGTGTTAACTAATTTAGATTATTATGATTAAACAAATATGTGTAGGAAGTGTTAAAGAACGTGAGTTGTAACTGTAGCTTGCGTTTGAGGTAAATTTTCTAAACTCAAACCTTACTTGAGTTATTTTATTGATCATAATGATGCAAACTATTTGTATTCTTTATAATTTCATATTGAGCAAATATTATCAAAGTTTATTATTGAATTAATATGACCTTGACTTAATTGTTCAAGCGACCTATACTGTCCTTTAAATGCTTTAAGTTTGATTCTAAAGCATATAATAGATTCATAATCTTTTAATTATGAATTGTTCTTGATTGTTGTAAGTCGATTCAACTACTCCTTAGTAGATGAACGTTGAATCCTAAATTACCCTTTAAGCTTATCCAAACCAAACTTTCTTTGGTGCGGACTTGTATTCAAATACTGAGATGAACAACCCTATTTACTAGGGGACGTTATTATGCGAAAGCGTTAAGATGTTTGTGCACAATACATGGTACAAAGGGTTGATCCCCCTAAGTACGAGTTAAGGTCCATAGTCTAAATGACTGTTAAAGGTTTTAAATAGAAATGTTTATAACCTAGGACAAAAGTTCAAGGTCTTACGACCTTCAGATGAATTCTATATTCGAATTTTTAATGTTGATAAAGAATTATTATTCAATTCTTTATTGTTGATGAAAGTAAAGTTATTCAAATCTATTGAAGCTATTCAATTATATCTTTATTATTGTTGTATTCCAGTGAGCTATTGTTTGATCACTCTTGTATATTAAATAACCATTGCAGCTAAGGTTGAAAGTGTTGACGCTCCGTCAACTAGTAAAGGCAAAGGAAAGCTGAACAAGTGAATACTTGTTTTATTTTGAAATTGTAATAAGACTTTATATGATGTTTTTATTTTTCGCATAAATGTTTATGTCAAGGTTAGATTAAACCCTGAGAATTATTTTGAAAAGTTGTAATCCTTTCTATAAGGAAGATTTTATTATTTATAAGAGTTGTAATTTATTTTGAAATTATTTATTACTGGGTAGATGTATGTTATATTTAGAAAGTGAACACCAAATCATGTGAAAATGAAGTACCCGGATTTTGGGGTGTCACAGGTTGGTATCAAAGAAGCAGGTTATGAACCTTAGGTGGGGGAAAACCTTAGGTAGTAGCCTTATAGTATGATCAAAAAGATAGATGTGATAGGTAAAGATAATAAACTACGTTATGTGCTATGTGTGTACGTTTAAGTATTCGAAGAGCGACGACTCGATATCCCGTAATAATTAAACTTTAAAATTCTTTTGTCAGGATGACTAACATTGGAGAGTCCAGTTAGGCTAGAGAGGATATACCTCAGGTGCATAGAGAGGAGGAGCCCCAAGACATCTATGTTGTCTGGGAGCAGCTGGTTAGGAGAGAGCCATCTCCAATGATCACCATAGCTGGTCAGGAGCGTGAGATGACACCTATTCCAAAGGAAGAGGACGAGGATGAGTCAGGGGAGGAAGAGGATCCTGAAGAGGAATTCCCACCTCACTCTACTAGTGCTGAGATGTACAAGGCAGTCTATGACAGTAACGTGGAGCTACAGGTCGAGTCGGAGAGCTCGAAGAAACCATCCAGCAGCAGGACGAGACTATCGAAGAGATGGATAGTGAGCTAGGAGAAGCGCAGTGGAAGCTAATACACATAGAGAATGATAGAGACGAGGCCCGAGCTGAACAAGCAAAGCTGAAGCAAGATATCCAGGAAGAGTCAACGAAGCATGCTAGAGCGGAGAAAACAAGCTTGAGGGCTACTCAACGAGCTGATCGAGTTGAAGATGAGGCTGAAGCCAAGAGGGCCAAGCTGAGGGAAACAGAATACGCATTCCATACGACTATAGATAGAGCACAAGATCACGTCTTCTATTACCCAGCTCAGTTCCAAGGTTTACCATGCTACGTGGTGGACCAAAGGACGGTGTTTCGGGTGATGGAGGAAGAACGCAGAGAGGCTGTGCGATGCCTTAATATGCCTAGGCACTAGAACTTTTGTTTATGTGTTTCTTTTTGTATTAAATAATATAATCCCATAATTTGAGATAAGAATGCGATGGGTTAATAATGTAATCCTGTAACTTTTCCAGTTCAGGAAGGATGATGTAAATAGCAAAAATGTTATCTAATTGATGTTTTTAAACTACGAGTAATGAATAAAAGAAGTTTAGTGACGTGCTATGTGTTCTATGTGAACTGAGTTATTCAAACGTTTAAGTATGAACTTGAATACTTAAGAATTGAATAAAGGATCTAATAATAATATTTTCTTAATAGAAAATGCCTCCTAAAAGAAGACCTACACGTCAAAACCCCGAGGGTTCGACGAACAACAACAACAATAATGATGGGACGAATCCCAACTCGGTTCAGCAGTTGGTGAACCTGCTGACAGGAGCACTTGCTAATCAGTCGCAAGTGCAGGGTACTACTTTTAAAGAGTTCAAGGCAGTAGGACCGCCTAAGTTCAAGGGATCGATAAACCCTATAGATGCCCAGACGTGGGTAATGGAAATGGAGAAGTTCTTCGACGTAGCTAGAGTCGGTGAAGACCAGAAGACAGCATTCGCGACTTTCATGTTAAAGTCGGATGCTAGTTTCTGGTGGCAAGCCAACAAGACCCGAGAGGGAGAAGGAGTGATACCGTGGGAACGTTTCAAAGAGATGTTCTTTGAAATGTACTTCCCAGTGAGCTCGCAGGACCAGATGGAGGTCCAGTTCCTAGAGCTTAAGCAGGGAGGGATGACGGTGTCAAAATACGCTACAAAATTCAACGAACTGGCCAGGTTCGCTACATACCAAGTCAGCACTGACGCAAGGAAAGTGAAGAGGTTTAAGCGGGGACTGAAGCCCTGGCTCTACAGTAAGGTCTCCAAGTTCTAGCTGAACATGTTTGCAGCTGTGCTGGAAAAGGCCATACTCGCTGAAGGGGGGAGCGATGCGGTGACAAAGTTTAATCAGGACAAGAATAAGAAGATTAAGATGGAAAATAAGGCTGGTGGTAGCGGGGCAATCAATTAGAAAAGGAAATGGAACGACAACACCTCTGCTGGGAGTCAGCAGGGAAGCCAGCAGAAGAGGAAGTTCGAAGTATGTGCTACATGCGGTAAGAATCACACTGGAGTGTGCATGAAGGGGAAGCGGGTGTGCTTCAACTGTGGTCAGGAAGGCCACATTGCGCCAAATTGCCAGAACCCAAAGAAGAGAGCTTGCTACACATGTGGATCCAAGAATCACATGGCTCGCAGTTGCCCTAAGAAGCTGACGGCAGGGTCAACAGGGAGCGGAGGGAATGGGAGCGGCAGTACCTTAACTATCGTTGCACCATTGCAGGCTGTTAGACCCACTTCCTGGACATTCAATATGACGGTGCTAGATGCTGTGCAATCAAAAGACGTGGTGGCAAGTATTATTCCGGTCAATAGTATAAATGCATATGTATTATTTCATTCGGGTGCTACTTGATCATTCATATCTGATGATTTTGCTAAAACCCTAGACTTACCTATAGAGGAGTTAGTTTACCCCTTAAACATAGAAATTGTGAATAGGGAGGTTATTCCTGTTAGGTTTATTTACAAGAACTGTAGATTGGATATTAAGGGTCAGGAGCTAAGGGTAGATATTATTCAGATAAAACTTAGGGAATTCGATGTCATACTGGGTATGGACTGGTTTTTCAACCATGGGGCGATAATCGACTGTCAGAAGAAGTTGGTAAACCTTACGACTCCGTTGAAGTTGGTGTTCAATGGTAGCATATCGACTAGACAAGCGAGTTATCTGACGATTATGCAAGCCAAGAAACTTTTGACGCAAGAATGTGTAGGATATCTAGCCTACATAGTAGATACGCGTAAGGAAAGCCCGAAGGTAGAAGAGATATCAGTGGTTAAGGAGTTTGTGGACGTGTTTCTGAGCGACTTGCCAGGACTTTCGCCAGATAGGGAGATAGAGTTGGTGATCGACTTAGCACCAAAAACTGCTCTAATTTTGAAAGCTCCGTACAGAATAGCTCTACTCAAGATGAAGGAACTGATGGTTCAACTTCAAGAAATGCTGGACAAGAAGTATATTCAGCCAAGCGTTTCACCGTGGGGAGCGCCAGTGTTATTCGTCAAAAAGAAGGACGGATCAATGTGTCTTTGCATTGATAATAGGGAGTTGAACAAAGTTACGATCAAGAATAGGTATCCTTTACCTAGGATCAATGACTTGTTTAATCAGTTGAAGGGTGCTAGATACTTCTCAAAAATTGATTTGAGGAGTGGGTATCAGCAATTGAAGGTGAGAAGGGAAAATATACCGAAGACGGCTTTTAGGACTCGATATGGTCATTACGAGTTCTTGGTGATGTCATTTGGTCTAACGAATTCCCTAGCTGCATTTATGGACCTACTGAATCGAGTGTTTAAGCCATTCCTAGATAAGTTCGTAGTGGTGTTCATAGATGATATCCTGGTTTATTCCAAAACTGAGGAGGAACACACCGAACATTTGAGACTAATGTTGGAATCACTGAGACGAGAAAAGCTTTACGCAAAATTCTTAAAATGCTAATTCTGGTTAGAATGTGTGCAATTTCTTGGCCACGTGATCGACAAGGATGGGATTTCGGTAGATCCGTCGAAAGTTGAGGCAATAATGAATTGGGATCAGCCGAAGACGCAGTCCGAAGTGAGGAGTTTCTTGGGATTGGCAGGTTATTACAGGAGATTTATCCTAGACTTTTCCAAGATCGCAACTCCATTGACAAATTTGACTCGTAAAACAGTTAAATTTATTTGGATGAAAAAGTGAGGAAAGTTTTCAGGAATTGAAGAAGAGGTTGAGTACTGCGCCTGTGTTGTCCTTGCCGGATAGTACAAAAAATTTCATAGTATATAGTGATGTCTCACATAAGGGATTAGGCTATGTGTTGATGCAGAGCGGCAAAGTCATTGCCTATGCGTCACATAAACTGAAGGATTATGAGAAGGGGTATCCGACTCACGATTTAGAATTAGCGGCAGTAGTGTTTGCTCTAAAGATTTGGAGAAACTACCTCTATAGAGAAAGGTGTGAGATATACACGGATCATAAGAGTCTGAAGTATATTTTCACCCAGAAGGATTTGAACATGCGCCAAAGGAGATGGATGGAACTCATCAAGGACTACGACTGCGAGATACTTTACCATCCGGGTAAAGCTAATGTCGTCGCCAACGCTTTGAGCAGAAAAGGTCAGGAGAAGCTGAACGTGTTAACTGATCAGGATCGGTTGATAGAACAGATGGCTAGATTGGAAATGGAAGTGAAGTTTTCGAAGGAATCGGATGAGAAGTTATTTCAAGTAACTACTGGTTCTACTCTGGTAGACAAAGTGAAAGAAGCACAACTTCACGACAAAGAATGCGAGAAGATTTGAAAGAGAATAGCCGACGGCGAAGAGTTCAAGTTCAAGATCGATAACGAAGGACTGTTATGATTTGAAGGAAGAATCTGGGTACCTCCAGGAACAGAAGTCAAAGAGGAGATTTTTAGCAAATCTCACAGTTTGAGATATTCGATTCACCCTGGGAGTACAAAGATGTACCAGGATCTCAGACACCATTTCTGGTGGCCGAATATGAAGAGGGACGTTGCTGAATGCATTGCAAAATGCTTGACGTGCCAGAAAGTCAAGGCAGAACATCAGAGACCTAGCGTTGCTGCAACAGTTAGAAATTCCAGAGTGGAAGTGGGAGCACATCACGATGGATTTTGTGGTAGGTCTTCCAGCGACTTAGAAGGGATTTGATGCGATATGGGTTATAATGGATCGACTAACGAAGTCAGCCCACTTTCTACCGATCAGGAATAAGTACAACTTGGATCAACTAGCAAAGCTGTATGTAAAGGAAATCATTTCTCGACACGGCATTCCGGTGTCTATTGTGACTGACAGAGATCCACGTTTTATGTCGAATTTATGAAAGCGTTTGCATGAGTGTCTAGGAACGAAATTACGAATGAGTGCGGCGTACCATCCTCAGACTGCTGGCCAGAGTGAGAGAACAATTCAGACGCTTGAGGATATGCTGAGAGCTTGCGTTATGGATTTCAAAGGAAGCTGGGATAATCATCTACCATTGGTGGAGTTCGCCTACAATAATAGTCATCATGCGAGTATCGGCATGCCGCCTTACGAAGCGTTATACGGCAGGAAGTGCAGAACGCCTTTGTGGTGGGATGAAGTCGGAGAACATCAACTGTTGGGACCGAAACTGGTACAACAAACCGCCAAAATCGTGAAGTTGATCAAACAAGACTAGTTGCTGCTCAAGACAGACAGAAGAAGTATGCCGATCAACATCGACAGAACGGAGAGTTTTTACCAGGAAGCTTCGTTTTCCTGAAGGTATCTCCCTGGAAGGGGAAGATTAGATTTGGTAAGAGGGGGAAGTTGAGTCCCCGATTTATTGGACCTTTCGAGGTACTACAAAAAGTTGGCGAGGTAGCTTACGACGTGGCGTTACCTCCGGAGTTAGAGAATATACATAACGTCTTCCACATTTCTGTGTTGAGACCTTACAAACACGACTATAAACATGTAATAGAATACAAGCCTTTACAATTTGATAAATACTTAACTTATGAAGAGGTTCTTGTTTAAATAGTTGATAGGAAGAAACAAGTACTTAGAAATAAAGTAATATCTTATGTTAAGGTAATCTGGGGGAACCACAATGCTGAAGAAGCCACGTGGGAACTCAAAGATATAATGAGAAAGTCGTATCCTCAATTATTTGCTTAATTGATTGTGTAACCCCTTATATATCGATTCTGGGGACAGAATCCTTTTAAGGGAGAAAGAATGTAACAGATGAGAAAAACAATTTATAAGAATTTTTTTATGTTGTGATTCTGGGGACAGAATCCTTTTAAGGATGGAAGATTGTAACGATTGGAATTTTATATATTAAATTTTAATATTTATTGAGTGAATAAATATTTTATGTGATTTATTTATTGAGTTAAATAAATAAATTATGTGATTTTGTGGAATGATTTAATTAGGAGTAATATTTGATTTAATTGATGTGTATTGATTTTATAGTATGGTTCTAATTTAATTGAGATAATTAAATTAGATGAATTATGTAATAAGTGTTACATGAATTATAATTAGCGAGTAATTATAATTATATGACAATTTTTATGTGATTAATTGATGTTAGATTTTAATTAATTAAATAAGAATGTTAAAGATTTAATTAATTAAAGTGTAACATTAAGGATATGTGTTAAAAGAATTTATTAAAAGAATAAAAAGGGTTTTAAATTAGTTTTAACCAAACAAACCCCTTACTTTTGTTTTAAAAGGCTTTTGCCAAACAGGGCCCTTGCACTTGTTTTAAATCCATTTTTACCAAACGATACCTTAGCACTAAAAATCTATTTTTTAAAAAGGGTTGCCAAACAAAGCCTTATGACTTTTTAAATTCAAATTGTGTAACTCATGTATTAATTATAATTAATATATTTATTATATGGGTTAATTACTTGTCAGTTATATGTATATATGATATATGTATAATATATGTATATCAATAGTTTTACGTTAGTTAATTTTAGAACAAGAGTTAGTCAGAAGAACAAAACAGAGAAAAGATAGAGAGAAAAGGAAGAAGAAAGAAAAAGAAGAGGATTTTGAGAAATCCAAAGAAAAGCTTTACACCATCATCTTCATCTTTTCTCTTAGCTTTAATCAAGAGGTATAATCTTAAATTTAAATTATGTTTCTTTATGATCTTCACCAATATTTAGTTCTCTGTAAAAAGTTTAGTTCTTCATGAATATGGTGATGTTGATGGATGGAAGTGATATGGTGTATATAAGTTGTTTGTAATTGATTAGTATGATAAATTGGATTGTTTAATTCATGCTTATATATTAAACATGAGGAATTCATGATCATCAAAGAGTTACAGTGATGTATTTTGAAAATATATATATATATATATATATATATATAGTTTTTCTTTTAAAATTAAAAGAATTCATGTTTGATTGTTTATCTTTGTTTAAATTAAGTATAGATGATGATAACATATTTAGAAATTGATTTACCATGCTTGAAATTGAGTGAATTGATTTAAAAACAGTAGTACAGTATTCAATTTCATGAAGAACACTTATCAATGGCTTTTCTTCAAAAATCATGAAATTGGTTTTTTTGATTATGTGTTATAATATTTATGTATGTTAAAATTATATTAGAAGCTTTAAGTTTGTGTTTTCTATAAATTGATATGAATTGTATGAACTGAAATTAGAATTTGGTGTGGAGAAATAAGCCAAATTGACTTTTTCTTTGCACAATTTGCGAGCATGTCTGCCGACGCAGCAGGGGGCCCACCCCGGCGGGCCTGTCAAGAGGGAAACCCCCGCCCCGGCGAGGGGTATGCAGAAAATTTAGATAAGTTAAATTTTTTGCATTTTGGTTAGTTTATGGAAGTTAACCTAATGTGTGATGTGATGACATGTCAGACTTACATTATAATGCTAAATGATTTCAAATATATTATATTAGTAAAGTATAAAGAAAAGGTCTAATTTAAATTATAATTTTGTTAAATTATAATGAATATTATGTTGGGGATTGCATATTCAGATTTGATATTGAAGAAAATATAAATGTTTAAGTGAACAGTCCTTAAGAAAATCATTGTACAAGGACTTGGATGATAGATCAAACATGTTAGGTTGATCTGAGGCTTAATATTTATCATTTTTGTAAATGAATGTATAGAAGAAAAGATCAAACTTTTTAGGTTGATCTATTTGAGCTGTAAAAGTTAAAGTCTTGACAGAATCATAGTCTGTCAAAGACAGCATCCGAAAGACAGGGCAGAATCGTGGAGCTTAAGCAAAGATATCGAAATCGTAGTCTGCCAAGAGATTCAAGCCTACAGAAGTTAAGGCAGAAAACGTGGAGCTTGAGTGAAGATATACAAACTAGAAGTCTGCCCAAGAATCAAGTCTGCAGAGGACAAGACAAGAATCGTCGAGCTCAAGTGAAAGCATCAAAGAGTCGTAGTTTGCCTTAGAAGCCACACTGAGAGTCATAAAAGTTGAAAAGCATCTACCGAGCCAAGTTAGGAATCGCAGAGTGCTATCAGAAGTGTGAAGTCTGCAAGACAAGCAAGCAAGGAATCGTAGTCTACCGAGAACTTAAGAGAAATCGTAGTGTGCTCTATGAAGAAGTCTGAATCATGCTGTGCAAAGCCAACACACAACGATTGTGTCACAATGACTATAATCGTAGTGTTCCTCTAGTCAACATCAAAGATTAAAGATCTAATGAAGGGAGGAAGAGTAACAAATGAAGAAAGGCTTAGAGCCGTTGACAAAGTGATAGTCCCAATACTTCCATATTCCAAATCGAAGAAGCGTATTGTAGAAGCTAAGGATAGGACTAAAGCAGCCTGCAGAAAATACCTTTTCAGGTGTTAGGTGAAAGATACAGTCTGCTGTGTCAGTGAGCCAGGCGGCAGAGCAGCAGAAAAGCAGGACGTCAACATCACTGCACAGAAAATGTCTGGAGCATTAAATGAAGAAACGGGAGCATTCAAAACTGCTATTTTTGAATGGCTCTTTTATAAGGAAATTAGACAAGGATTCAGACCAAGTAAGCAAGACGCATAAAGAAAGAATACATTGAAAAAAAAAGCTCAAGAACACTCAACGAGCAACACTACGATACTGAAGAAAGTTTGCTTCGCTACTCAGTCCTTTGAAAGACAGAAGCTGAACTGCAACTGATTAGCACACCTCAAACTAACAACTGCCTATCCAAGTGAGGTACCAAGTCAGAGGACTTGAAGAAATTCAGAAATGAACTAAATGAAGATCCAAGTTAAAGGACTTGAAGAGTTCAGAAGTGAACTAAGAGCAGATCCAAGTCAAAGGACTTGAAGAGTTCAAAAGTGAACTAAGTGAAGTTTCAGGGCTGCTGGCCTTAAAGGGATCTAAGTGATCCATTTGTAAGAAGACATCCTTAGTGGATTTTCTACTCGTGGAGTAGAAGAGTGGATTAGGAGTCGCGTTGGCTCTGAACCACTTAAAACCCTGTGTCTCATTGTCTCTCAGTAACTGCTATAACTGCTATATCTGTTATAACTGCTTTAACTGTTTATCTCGCCTTAACTGCATTATCTTGAAGGGGAATAAAACATATATTCCGCTGCAGTCAGTATCACCAATACTGACTAAGTATTTTAAATAGAGAAATTTTAAAATATCTATTCAACCCCCCCTTCTAGATAACTAACGTGCTTTTGGGAACTAACATATTATTTGATTTATTTTAATCAAGTAAATGTTAATTTAAATTATAATTTGTGTATTATAATTCAATATTTGCATGATTAATTATAATTTGTGTAATTATAATTTAGTAAATGCATGATGTAGTTTAATTAAATATAAATTATAATTTGTTTATAATTTAATTAATATAAGATGTGATTATAAATTGAGTAATTATAATTAGATTCAATATTTAAATTATAATTCATTTAATTATAATTTAATTAATGTGAAATACATAATTATTAATTGATTTAATTATGTGAGCATGCCTATGTGGTGTAATTAATTATATGGTTATTAATTATTAATTTATTAATTGAACTAGAAGGTGTTAACTTAGAAAGGGCTAACCAATTATGTGAATTAGTTACATGTTAACTAATTTAGATTATTGTTATTAAACAAATATGTGTAGGAAGTGTTAAAGAACGTGAGTTGTAACCGTAGCTTGCGCTTGAGATAAGTTTTCTAAACTCAAACCTTACTTGAGTTATTTTATTGATCATAATGATGCAAATTATTTGTATTCTTTATAATTTCATATTGAGCAAATATTATCAAAGTTTATTATTGAATTAATATGACCTTGACTTAATTGTTCAAGCAAGGTCTATATTATCCTTTAAATGCTTTAAGTTTGATTCTAAAGTATATAATAGATTCATAATCTTTTAATTATGAATTGTTCTTGATTGTTGTAAGTCGATTCAACTACTCCTTAGTTGATGAACGTTGAATCCTAAATTACCCTTTAAGCTTATCCAAACCAAACTTTCTTTGGTGCGGACTTGTATTCGAATACTGAGATGAATAACCCTATTTACTAGGGGATGTTATTATGAGAAAGCGTTAAGATGTTTGCGCACAATATATGGTACGAAGGGCCGATCCCCCTAAGTACGAGTTAAGGTTCATAGTCTAAATGACTGTTAAAGGTTTTAAATAAAAATGTTTATAACCTAGGACAAAAGTTCAAGGTCTTACGACTCTCAGATGAATTCTATATTCAAATTTTTAATGTTGAAAAAGAATTATTATTCAATTCTTTATTGTTGATGAAAGTAAAGTTATTCAAATCTATTGAAGCTATTCAATTATATCTTTATTATTGTTGTATTCCAGTGAGCTATTGTTTGCTCACTCTTGTATATTAAATAACTATTGCAGCTAAGGTTGAAAGCGTTGACGCTTTGTCAACTAGTAAAGGCAAAGGAAAGCTGAACAAGTGAAGACTTGTTTTATTTTGAAATTGTAATAAGACTTTATATGATGTTTTTATTTTCCGCATAAATGTTTATGTCAAGGTTAGATTAAACCCTGAGAATTATTTTGAAAAGTTGTAATCCTTTCTATAAGGAAGATTTTATTATTTATAAGAGTTGTAATTTATTTTAAAATTATTTATTACTTAGTAGATGTATGTTATATTTAGAACGTGAAAACCAAATCATATGGAAATGAAGTACCCAGATTTGGGGGTGTCACAGTTTCCCGGAAAGCTGAAGTCTCGGTGGTCGGGTCCGTTTATCATCCAACTAGTATTTCCATATGGCGCCATTGAATTAGTTGGTTGGACTCCAGATGAAACATTTAAAGTCAACGGACAACGCTTAAAGCATTATTGGGGTGGTGACATTGATCGCCAGAAATCCTCAATCACCCTCGCCAAGTCGCCATGAAATAGGAAGTATTTAGGCTGACAGACTCTAAATCAAGCGCTCTATGGGAGGAAACCCATTCTTTGCTTTTATTTTCAATAGTTAGAATCAAGTTTTTCAATAGGACGTATAGTATATACTAGTTGGTTAGTTAGAAGTTATTCATAAAAAGTTGTGGCTATTTCTTCATACTGCTTGCTCTGATCATCATTATTATTATCATTATAGGTGTTGTGGAGGTGACGTACAAAGGGGAACCATTTAAGAGTTAATTGGGCCAAGATAAAATAGGTATAAGGGATCTACTCCAGTAGAAATCTTGCAGAAATAAGTGAAAAAGTCAAGGCGAGCAAAACTTACAATCCCGCCCCGGCAGGCCTCTTTAAGATTAATAATACCGCCCCGGCGGCAAACCCTCTATCCAAGGCTGCCCCAGCGAGCCCAGAGGGCGCCCTGGCGGAGGCCTCTGTCCAATGCCGCCCCGACGAGGGTTCTAAGCCAAAAATTACCCACCCCAGCGGGGGTACGGGAATTTAGTTTTTAAAAATAAACCTCAACTGCAGTCGCCCTTTTTTCATTCCAAACACAAATCCTACAAACCTAACCACCGAAAACAGCCACAACCACCATAATACAACCATACTTGACCAAATTCGGCCTCCCACTCCTTATACACTTCGAATTTCAAGGATTCAACCCCCAATCAAGCATCATTGAACATAACATAGGGTTTCAAATCCTCTCTTCCTTCCGAGTATAATACGAGCAGACAAAGGGCTTGAATTAGATCTGTGCAAACTCGAAGATCACCCAAACTTACAGCAACATACAAATTCAACTCCGGTAAGCATACATTGAATAATTAGTCACTTGTTAATATGAGTTGAGCCAAGAATCGTTGTTGGGAATTTGGCAGTGCACAGTAGTCACTTGAATTTAGTTTTAGGTTATATCCAACTGTGAATTGGGGAATTATTAAAATTATTTGGGTGTATTATGAATATGCTATTACATTGAACAAGTTGGGTGACACATTAAGTTTGGGGGGATAACCATTATCGAGCAAATTCACTTCGCCCAACAAGTATTTGAAAAAGGGTCTCAACGAAGGTTACCACAAACAGGGGAGATTTGAACTATCTATTATGTCGACGCCAGGAAAAACTATCGTTTTGTATTTTAACTTTCCTAAATTATCAATTGTTTGTTTTACCCTTTTCGTGTTTGCTATGTCTATGGATTTTATTAATGTGTGAAGTTTTAGGAAAGCGGTAACGACATAAGTGTCGACGACTTTGAAAAGATTGATTTTATTATTTTATAATTGGACCGAATGAGACAGAGCCGCCAGTTGGTATGGTTTAAATAGATATACCAACTCATCCAAGTTTTGAAAGTTTTCGCAATATGGTCCAATATATGACTTCGTAAGATTGGTCTGAAACGTGAGATTCGTGAAATTTGGGGGCTAGGTTAAGCAGGGGGAAGGTGTTAGGCACCCTCCGACTCCCGTAAAAACACAGTACCACACCTTATTGATTTCCAATGCATAAAAGTGCGTGTGTGAGTGTGTGTGTGTGTGTGTGTGAGTGAGTGTGTGTGTGTGTGTGTGTGTGTGTTTGAAAGTTTATTCTAAGCCTCCTTGTGATTATTTGGAAGTAGTGTCATTCCTCTTTTGCACCTATGTAAGAACCCGGATTTTCAGAAATTATTAAATAAGGATTTAATAAATAAAATTCTTAAACCGTGAGATGGGTTCGAATAAAAAGATATATATGTGATATGAGGTATGTGGTATTATATTACATAAGGTAATATGGACTATGTAATATGTGTTTTTGTGATTAATGAATATATTATTAATATATATTTGTTATTTATTTTAGAGACGATTCAATTGAGGTAAAGGAAGTGGATAAATTCCTATCGATATTAAATAATTTATAGAATTATTTTATCATAGTAAGTTGGTGACATTAAATATCCTTAATGTAGAATCAACATATTCTTGTGTATGTGTACTAATAACTCGTATGTTTATAATATAGGTTATTAATAGCACTTAAGCTATCCGTGAATTGGTTTGGATAGTGAAGCATGAGTTAGTTAAGGAATTAACTAATAAGAATAAATATTGGCTAATTTAAGTTGAGAGTTATATTATGGAATAATATAATGTGAATATTGAACCTTAATTAACTAAGGTAATATGGTACAAGGTTTAATTTACTTAAGTAAAGGAGTGAATTAATATATATGTTGAATATATGATTATAATTAGTACCTTCTATATATTACTTAGAATGGTAATATGTGTGAAAGTCTAATGTACAAATAACGTTAATAGATATATATACGTTATTAAAGAGAAATGGAAATCATTATATCTTTAAATAAATATTTGAAGAAATTGTTTTGGGAACAATTTATAGAAAAGAAAGAGAAATAATTATTATAAAGGATATTAAAATAAATTCTAATATTGAATTATTTTAATAAAGGAGGAAATATTATTTTTGAATAATAATATTACCCTATATGTTTTTGGTATGATGTAATAAGTGTGATTAATTAATATGGTAAATACATTAAAACATATTTGCTATACATAAATAAATTGATGGAAATAAATTATTATAATAGAAAATAAACTTATTACCTATTTTTTATATATAATGTATGTACATGTGCCATACATGTAATTATTTTAGTAGATATTATATTAAGAATAATATCTTGAGACAATAAGTAAATTATTTTCTAACAATGAATATCTTTATTTGGAGAAAACATAATATTTTATGTTATGGCAAAATACATAATTTCTAATGTATTTTCAAGAAAGTTTATTAATGAAAGAAAACTAAGTTATTTCAATATATTAAATAACTTAAGTTATTATTTTATCGTAGATTTTATAATAATTAATAGAGTAAATATTAATTATTCTAGTGTAAAGGTTATACATATAATTGTTCAAGGTAGCTAAATAATTTAGCATTAAAGTGCATGTGTCACACAAACCTTATATTAAAAGAATATTAAAGTGTGATGGGAGTGATAATAAGCTTAAGGTAAGCTTGTGAGATATGCCTAGTGTGGCAAAGTGGTGGAATAAACATTCATTAAATAAATTAATGAATGAATAATTAATGGAATTAATTATTATTATTATGTGAATAAATTCCTATGTGCAATGATGTGTAATTATAAGTTATATAGTAGCTACATCTATATAATATGGAATGAAGTGTGACACTTCAAGAAAACTATATAATATAGGAAACTATATGATTAAGTGTAATAATAAAGTTACAATAATGGGGTGTGACGCTACTCAATTAAAATATATTCGGTATTGTCAAATGTACATGGATTATATGATTGGGTGTATGTGTGACCCTATCATACCATATGGTAATAACATTAAGTTATTAGATATAAGCTTGCAAGTTAGTCCATGTGAGAGCAATAATGGTCAATTAAGTGGTTAGGGTACATGAATAGTGGTAGTTGGTGGGAGTTAGCCACCAACTTCCCTTTTTGCCCTTTGGGTAATAACCATAGGAGAATAATAGCTTGATAATGAATAGATGCAATACATTGGTGTGTAGAGTTTGTTAATTCAATTACTACATTGTTGCTAAGAAAGCATATAATAAGAAATGTAATTACACCATGAGCATGTTATAAGGTGTAATGATGAGGAAGGACCATGAATAGTAGTAGTTGGTGGAGTTAGCCACCAACTCCTCTTTGACCATTGGGTATTACCCATAGGAGGGTAATAGATTGATTATAATAGAGAACATGTAAATTAGTAATGTAATAGCATTACATTATAAATATAGTATAAGATGTGACATTGAGTATAATATTATTTTAGGAGATTATATTATTATAAGCTTGTGGACTATTAAGTACTAAGTTCACATAATTATGCCTTGTGTGGCATAAATAATGAAGTTAAATCAAGGGGATTTAATTGGAAGTATTAGAAGAGAATGAATGGTTGATATTAATTATCATTATAATATTTGAGTATATTTGTGATAATAATTTTATGGAAAATGGTGGGATGATAGTACTCAACCATATTATATTTAGTCCAATTAGAATATTAGCTTAACCTATGGACATGAGGTACATGATTATATATAGTAGTGTATATTCAAAATATGAGTATACCTAATTAGGTGTGAGTGTACATATTTGTAGGTTTGTATATATGTACCTATAACCTAAGTCATATGGGATGAAATGTATACATAAATTATATAACCTAAGTGTATATATTATATATAGAGGTGTGTAACCAAGTGTGGAATTACATTTGCTAATTGCTATTGATGAGTTAGATTATTTGTCTCACAATGAGTGCCCAACTTCTCATTCACGTGAATGGCCTAAAGCTAGCCTATCTCCTTCATCTCTCAACTTCCTAGCTAGCAATGAGTGTGATGATTATGGGGGGAGTGGGCTTCATGATGGGATTTACTAACTATCTATTGCCCAACAATTCTTCTCTTCTTCCATTAGTTTAATTCATGGTGCAAAGCTATGAATTGGGAAAGAGTTTTTCTATAAATAGAGACCCTTCCCTTCACAATTCTAGTTACTTGAATTAATTGCTAAGTTGATATAGAGATTATGGTGATGAGAGTTATGTGAGAAAACTGATTTGGGAAGCAAGCTTAGTAATTCAAGGCTCCAAGAGGTATAACTCTAACTTTGAATTTTTAGTCTTGAATTTGATAAATTAGTAGAGGTTTCATGAATTAGTGAACAATTGATATGTAAGATGATGTTAACATGTTAAGTAGAGTCTAAATATATGTTATAGATACAATATGATGGCTTTCAAGCTTGTTACATGAAGTAAGAAAAGGATTAGCTGAAGCTCTGTTTTAGCAATAAAGTTTCTGGTCTGGAAACGGGGACGCGCGGCCGCGCGTCTCCCTAGTACAAATGGGGCGCGGCCGCGCCCTCTGCAGAAACTCTTGGTGATTTTGTGTTTTCTGGTTGGTTAAGCATACTAGTTAGACTCTAATAATTTCATAAAGGGGTCTGACATGTGTACTAAGGTTGTCATGCACATAGTGAGTTGTATTAGTTGGTTTAACATAATTTCCTAAAAGAAAACGTAAAGTTTTGAAAATGAGACTTGACGAATTTTGTGTTCTTTGAGTCGGACTTTTGAGACATGTGTAAGTGTCTTGGTTATGTGCATCAATGGGTATGAAGGTAGTTGTTGATTACTTACCTTGGCTAATAGTAAACAATTATACCTTGTTGTAGTGGAGTTTTTAATGAAAACTTAAGGTTTTATAAATGAATTTTGGCGTATATAAGTCATGTTTATATTCTGACTTTTTAAGCATGATTATATGGTTTAGATATGCATGATATGTGAGTCGAAGGTATTGAGCATACACTAGAACACATTGTTTAAATTAAAAATGATTTCAAAAGACAAACTTAGAGTTATTGGACATATATATAGGATGTCCACGTTCTGATCATTGAGCATGTATAGATGACTTATATATGTGTTCTAATACATGAGAATCATGACTACAAGGTACTTTGCATATACTTAGTTACCTTTGTTGACTTAAAGCGATTTTTATGAAAAGTTTAGAATGTGTAAGATGATAGCATCAAACACGGAGTGAGTTACATTATGATCATACGAGCATGTATATTAGGATTCATTATGCCTATAGACATGTTGACATAAGCATCATGTGATGAAACATGGATTTCACCTATGCACGCATATTCGAGAAAATGAATTTCAAAAGCATAGACTATGTGATTAAGTATACATGTGTAGTATAAGCACGAGCATGCCTACTTAGTGTGGTTAAGCCTTGTTATGTGATAACATGACTTTAGTAGTTGAGCTTTATTGATTTAAGTAATTCAACGTAGAGCTACGCTATTCAAAGCTAAATAGTTCGAATATGAATTTGAAAACCTACTTAATGTGTGTGTATAATATATATCAGAATGCATGATATGTTAGGACCAAACTAAGTTTATGAAATCTAAGTTCTGGTTCTGGCAGGGAGTCGCGCGGCCGCGCCACTCCCAAGCTTAATTGCCGCGCGGCCGCGCCGTGTTGCAGAGCTGCCAAGAACAGTTTGTTAACTGTCTGGTCCTAAGTTATTTTCCTTAAGGACCCTAAGGACCGAAATAGAATGGTTTCTATAGAATAAGTATGAAGGTATGATGTTGTAACATCGCGGTTATCCTAAGATAGAGTGAAACGAAACCAAGATTAGAAAACGATATACGAATTGTTATTCTATTAAGAGCATATGAAATGTATGACTGATGGATGTAAATCCATGATTATATAACTGTGTAGCAATACACGAAGTGCAGATAGCTTTAAGCAGTTAAGTCGTAGTTGTTAAACTACGAATCAGGCAAGTCTTTCAGTTCCTATTTGATATATGAATTCAATAACTGTTAGTTGAATTATATTATGCTGTGATAATGTGAACTTATATATGAATTGTATATGAGATATAAATGAGATTGAAAGTTGATCTTTGATGATATACTTGTTATGCGAAAAGTAACATGCGTAGTAAATATAAATTGTTTATAAATGCATGAACTGAGTATAATGTTGTATGCTATGTGATGCATGAAAACTGTTAGAATTGCTGAGCTGTCGAGCTCACTCTTGCAAATAACCACTTTTGCAGGTTAAGGACTTACGATAAAGACTTCGTGCTTCTTGATTGATAAAGATAGATAGTATCGAATTGAAGAAGTACTATTTAGATTATTGCTTGAACCCTGTTTAGATTCTAGAAGTATTACTTGATAGTTGTTTACACTGTTTAATACAGGTTATGTTGTAAAGATGTATTAGTTAATACATAGAGGATATCAAGTCGAGTTGTAAACGTTATACGATAACTCAAATATAATGAATCATATTTTATAATTGATTCAAGGGTTGTAATTGATTCAAGTTATGAAATCAATAAAAGATTTTATTCAAGGAGGATTGAAAAAGTTTAAATTATTCCGCATTTTAGTAACATCGAACATGATGTAAAGATGAGATCTTGGATATAAATAGAATTTATATTCTAAATTGTAATAAGTAAAGATGTATTCTTTTAGTAATGAATAAAAGATATAATAGTTTGGCGTTAGTAGTAACGTGACTGCACCGAATCCGAGGTTTCGAAGGAACGTGGATTTGGGGGCGTCACAACCTATGTACGAACGGTTTGATGTAGCAAAAGTTTCTTTTTAGATAAAATATACATTTCATATGATATTTTGGGAAAATACAAGGTTTTCAAATCCTTAGCCCGAATAGTAATCAATGACCTTTGATACTTCCATTATTATTTTTTAGTATATGTAATTATTACGAAAGTAGTGCTGTACCTATGCACAAAGATTTGATTTATATAAAAGTTCATTTTAGAACACAATATATATCAATGATGTTTTGAAAACAAAGTTTTCAAATCATTCGTCAAATAAGAATCGAGGTCTTTTGATACTTCCATTTATGATCTAATGTCTATCCCCAAACCGCTTTATTGTGATTGAAAGATCTTTTTGGTTTTATTGGAAATCGTTTTGGTGAAAATGCATGCTACAAGCGCTAAAAAGGGTCGGATCATCATCGGGCATGTAAGCCATCAAGATGAATCAGAACACCCACAATCAAAGTTTTCATTATCACGGGATCTTGAATCCGACTTCTCGCGACTAACCCCTTGTGTAAGACCCCAACTTTTATGAATAAATTAAATTTCCTCTATATATTATTTTTTTGAAATAGTAAGGGGTTGATTTTATGAATGTGGTAACTTATGGGGTGATTTGTGCAAGTTTTACAAAGTAAGCAAGTAGCCACAAAATATTCATTGTGTCAGGGAATATTCGTTTGGTCGGGAAATATTCTTTTTGTCGAAAAATATTCGTAAGACGGCGCAATCATTTGTGTGCCCCATAACGGAAAATTGTCGGATGAAGAAAACGACAAGAATAAGTTTTTCTAAAAATAACGGCGTGGTTGTTACCGTTAAAACTGTTGAAATAACCGGTGGTTAAAATACAGTAATGCGCGGTGTTGCACAGTAGCACACGGTATTGCACAGTAATTCTAATTATTGATTCTTACGTAAGAAGTCACTACTCAATAATTGTTACAGTAATTACTGTTTAATATTTTATATTATTGATTCAATAATTGCTACATTGATAATTGCATAATATTTTATTGATTCAATAATTGTCATTGCACAATATTTCACATTATCAAATCAATAATTCATATTATTTGAATAATATTATTAGATGGCATTATTGGCAATGTCTAAGAAAGTTCTGCCTAGGAGGGGTTATTTAATTGCGCGGCAGCAACGAGAAATTCTTATCGGAAGGCCCCTCTTTCCTGGAAACGACCTGGTTGTCAATATTGTAGTTCTGTAATATTATTTGTGAATGATTAATTATTGATTTATATGATAAGAAAATAATTATTTTTGTGGATATAAAAGAAGGAATTAGTGCTGAGGTGTTTTTATCAGTATTGGTTGTTAATATTGTGAATTATAATATTAATGATGAAAAAATGTTATTAAAAATGTGTTTTGTGAAGCCAAGTGAATTGAGATAAATAGAGGGGTTTTTATTGAAGTATTTGTTGTAAGTTTTGCTTGTTACATGGACCCCCACTTACCCATTTTTCAAAAATGTCGGTAGAAGTTATCTCAATTTTATATATATATATATATATATATATATATATATATTAATGAGTTTGAAAATGGGGCGGGAAGAAATGTGTGTGGGAGGGAGTAGTATTATATATATATATATATATATTATATTTTATTTAAAATTTTGTTTTATTAGAATATTTTATTGCACAGTAATGAATAGTAAAATCAAAATTTTCAGCCGGCGCGCGCCCGTGAACTTTGTCCGAATTTTTCCTGTGCAGTCCGTGATTTTTATTCAAATAGTACCCTTCCATTCTCTTATAAATAGGATGCTTAGTTTAGAATTGAAAATCACACCAGAATCAGAGAATTCTTCTTCTATAATATCGAGCGTATTTCTTGTGAGTATTTAGATACTTTGAGTGTTAATAACAGTGCAAGTTTTCGTCCATGTAATATCCGATATTCCAGGAAAAACTACTCTCATGTTAAGGTAAGGGGTATTATTTATTTCATATTCGCTTACGATATTATTTTTCGTATTCGTAAGGAATTTTATTTTCGTTCAATATTCGTAAGGAATATTATTTTCGTTCAATATTCGTAAAGAATATTATCTTCGTTAAATATTCGTAGGAATATTATTTTCGTTCAACAGTTGTAAGGGATGTTATTTTCTTTCGTAAATGATGTTATTCTTTTCAATATCATTATACCAAAATATTGGCATGGATTTTATTATGAAATTCTTACTTTTTCCGTCGGGGTTACTATTCACGTATACGGCACTATTCACGAAAAAATTAAATTTTCTTCTATTTGTCCAAGTTGGCTTTTATGGGTCCTATCTTTGATTGGATCCAAGTTTTGATCCTTATTCTTGAATTTTTCTCCACAAAGTATCATTATGGAGTATTCTTGAACTTGGATAAACTAAATTACGAATCCTTAATCATTGTCCTTTATCTCACTGGATTCGTTATTTATATTATTTTTCATCATCCTCAGTTCTAAATGGTGATATAACTGAATATCTTTGGCCTGTAGAGCAAAGATGAATGATTACCTGATGAATATCTTTGGCCCGTAGTGCAAAGATGGACAGGTGTTGAGATAAACATAACCAAGTGGTGATGCAAATGAATATCTTTGGCCCGTAGTGCAAAGATGAATATTTGATTCGAGATGTATATTGATTGATGTTACAGGAATAAAATATTGATTATGGACTTTCAAATCATAGAAGATAGTAGACATTATTTTCTACTTAACTCTTCTGATGCATTGTTACTTCTACTGCAGTTGTTGATCTAAAACTTGTTGTCCATAATATTTTATCTGAATTGTTAAAGACTAACCATAATTTATTTTCCATTATCTTAGTCATAATATTCTTTACTAGGCTAGTTGAGCTCACCCTTTTCATCTATTGTCCTCTTCAGGGAATGAGAATATTGCGGGAACTAGTCGGGGATCAGTGTGATGGTCAGAATAGAGCAGTAGTAGTCCTCACTATTTTTGTAAAATAGTGGGATAATAATTGTAATGAATAAGGGATGAATTTGAATGTTTATATTTCATATTATATACGATTTGTATTGAAACTCATAGTTGTATAGTCGTATTTCCCACGACCTTTTGTTATAAAAGATTTGTTTTTGGAATTCTATACCATGTATTTGGCGACTCAAAATGGGTTGGTATTGAACCTATTTTGGGGGTGTCACACCTTGAGTTCGTCTTCAAGATCCAAACATTACATATACAATGATTTTTGTGTTATTTAAACATTACATCACAAAAACTGGTTCATCGTGGGAATCAAGTCGGGATCCAATCATGGGATCTCGACACCGGGATTCCTAGGCTCACATTATTATAAGCAAATATGCATGTACAATGTCCTAGAGTTTGATATTAGATGATTTCATCGGTTAAAATCACCATTTCAAGTCATTTCGGACCCCTTTCGCCTCTAGATATAGATCTATGGCTGTACGGGGTAATCGGGACCGATTAAAAGCAGTAAATACGTAGATCTACTATAGATCTAAGGCGGTCTAGCATACGGGTTAAAGCTTCATGCTTAGTAACAACTTAAAAGGCTAGATCTGGCTTAGATCTAGTTAGATCTAGCCTCCGGACTTGATTTACAACAAAATATGCACAATATAATCGGTAGAAACTCAATGTAGACACTCGAAATTTTGCATTCCTGTTACTAATCTTGCAAGAGGAAAAAACTGTCTTTTACCTTCTGGAGACGACCCTGGAAGTTTAAATCAATCTCAACCTCGGCAACAACACCAGGATGTTAAGTCAAGCACCGACCATAACCCGGGAGGTACAGAAGTCCCGGCGACAACACCGGAAGATCAATCTCAACCTCGACGACAACACCGGGATGTCAAGTCAAGCCCTGGCCACAACCCGGGAGGTACAGCAGTCCCGGCGACAACACCGGGAGATCAAACTTAACCCCGACGACAACACCAGGATGTCAAGTCAAGCCCCGGCCACAACCCGGGAGGTACAGAAGTCCCAGCGACAACCCCGGGAGATTAATCTCAACCCCGGTGACAACACCGGGATGTCAAGTCAATCCCCGACCATAACCCGGGAGGTACAGCAGTCCCAGCGACAACACTGGGAGATCAAACTCAACCCCAGTGACAACACCGGGATGTCAGTTCAAGCCCCGCCCACAACCCGGGAGGTACAAAAGTCTTGGCGACAACACCGAGAAATCAATCTCAACCCCGACGACAACAACGGGATGTCAAATCAAGCCTCGACCATAATCTGGGAGGTACAGAAGTCCCGACGACAACACCGGGAGATCAAACTCAACCCCGACGACAACAACGGTAAATCAAGTTAACCTCAAAGATAACCCTGAGGAAGAACAGAGTCGACTGGAATCAGACCTCGAAGACAACCCCGAGAAAACAGCCGAAAACCTGGCCAACACAGAAAACAACCCCTGGAGAGGCAAAACGGTTATTTTACCAACTTGAAGCTAATTCAATCAAAATCATGCCGAATTGATGCAATGAAGGTCAGAAAGTGCCATAACATCGATCCCGAGTGAAAACAACACAATACAACTCAACGGATAAACTGTGAAAAACGAAGATCAGATTATAAACCTATCTTCCTGGATTCGGAAAAGGTTATGTCCCATGTCATTGTGTCAGTCTCGGAGAGGGATTTCTGAAAAGGTATAGCACGCCTCAAATGGACGCTCTGATCAAAAGTTATGAAGGTTCGAACCTATTATTGCGTTGCTCAGAGTGCACGTACTTCTAGACGTTGGGACCCACGAAAGTGGGCCCCACTTAGGGAACCGCAGGTAGACTCACGGCTGCCACGAGTGCACCTGCAACCATCGGGTCTTTAAATATAACCCCCCTTGCCAAAAAGAAGAGAAAAAAAATAAGAAAACGCTCTGAAACTCCACCCAATTCGTTCCTTAACCCTACTACTAGTACTCCAAACTTCGATTTTATTTTTCTAACACGTTTATATACGTATATTCTACAACATATTAAAAATTAACTGGTGGAAACGTCCATTTGAAGCCTACTTAGTGGCAAAAAACTCGTGTAGCAGTCCATTGTAAGTATTTTTACGATTAGAACTCATTTTCTACTTCATTACGTATATGTGAACGTCCATATCAAGTTTCGTCATCTAGTTTTGCCCAGAACTCAGTTCCGTGGCTGTTTTAGCTAACTTTTTAGTATATATTAGTATATATATATATATATATTTCTTCATTTGCACAGCTGGATCGTCGATCCGTGGCTTTTACTCACTTTTTTGTATATATATATATATATATATATATATATACGTACTAACTTGTTCGGCTTGGATCGCTGATTCGTAGCCTTTTCAGTTTTATTATATGTATATTTAACTATATATATACTAACTTCTAATTTCGTTGGGCCTGGATTGCTAATTCGTGGCCTTTTTACTACCTAAGTCACCTAAGCTCTTACTGTAGAACACCGTGTTCGACCCAGTCTTTTTGCCCTTTGTAAGTCTCAGAATGGAGCAGTGTCGGGTGTCTGACCTAGAATATAGGTATGCGTCTGCTTAAGGTAAGAAGGGTATGTATGGAAACACTTTGATTTTAAATTTTTATTTTTCTAAGATGAGTAGATTGTTCAGATCAAGTTCTTTAGTTAGTAATCGTTCAGCTTTACCTTCTGTTCCAGACATAGTTAATCAAGAGGAACATAGTTATGAAAATATTAACCAAACTTTAAGGAATTAGAACATACCTAGTGTCTCCCCTAGAGAGATATATCAGTCAACTTTTATTGATAACTTTAAAACTGATTATAATGTTAAAACTGTTGAACGTGTTTACGCTATTAATAAAGAATATGAAAATTGTAGCCTTCTATCTCCTGATGTTGTTAAAAAACATAGGAAGAAAGGTTATAATTTCATTCATATTGGTTTAGTTCAAGTTGCAGTTAAACCTTTAAATATTAAGGGTATTAATTCGAGTATCTTTCTGTGTCTCAAAGATGCCCGTTTCCTTAAGTATGCTCCTAGCATTATTGGCATTATGGAATCAAGTTTGCATGATGGACTTATCCATTTTAATTGCTTTCCTGATCTCCCGTTGAGCCTTATTGATGTTAATTTATTAAAAACTTTAACTTTAAACATTAAAACTGTTGGTGAAATTACTCAAATGATTGAGGATTCTCAGCCTATAGCGTTGATCTACAGGATTTATTATAAAGTCATGAAAACTAACTTAAATGTTCATGCTCTTAATAAAAGTCCTAAAGATCATACTGTTTTAATTCAAAGCAATACTAGTAATGCTAATATTCAAACCCCAATAACCATTCTTTGGAAGGATATTACTTTACCTAGTCAGTGGATTTTACCTAGTGAAATTCCACAAAAACCCATTATAAACAATTTGTTAAATGTTGAAAATATTAAGCAATTTTCTGATGGTACTGTCAGGGTTAGTTTTGTACGTACCAGAAGACCTTTAATCATAGAAGAATTTACTAGTTCTTCGGTTTCTTCAGCGACTTCGAGAAGAGACACTGAAGTACTAACTAATATTTCTATGCCAGATATTAAAATGAAAGGTATTTTGAATCAAGGTCAAACTAGTCATCCTTGTTACACTACTAATAATGTTGTAGAAGATGATCAAGATCTTTTACCTACATCTTCATTCTACTCCTTCAGATTTTGAAGCCCCGATTAATCCCCAGTTAAGTGTCCTTAATAAAGAATTTGTCTTAGCTTAGAATAATGTGGTTGAAGATTTTAATTCCAAATCTAATAAAGACAAAAGACATGCTTTTCGTAACAATTATGATAAGCACGATAGAGATAAAATTGTTAAAAAATGGAAAAAAATTTATTAACAATGAAAAAATGAACATTACTTTTTACGATTGGTATGATAAATATCATTCTAATTGTAAGGTATTGACTAAAAGTCAGTGGACAAAAGAGGACAAGTCAAAAATTTTGGCTTCCCATCCTCCTCTGGAAACTGTACTTTTATATATTAAAAATACATCAGTGGTAGCCAGCCTATTTAAAGTTGCTGATGGCAAAACTGATGAAAAGAAAATTATTGAACAAACCAATTTTATTAATCAGTATTTAGCCACTATTGGAAAACAGTTAGATAAGATTGAAGAAAAATTTGACCAATCTGCGGTTAAAAATCCTGATAAAAAGATAGATCAGCCTTTATTAACTCTCCCTGAAAAACGAGAAGGTTTGGGATTGCCTAATAAAGATTATGATTTAGTTAAAACTATTGATAAACTACTTAAAAAGATGAATTCTGGAGAAGCTAGTGGTACTATTGCTATCATTGATCAGATTGGAGAATCTAAAGATGAGAGTATTAGTCAATCAGATAACAGATCTAAAACAGCTTCCATCCTCGATCTTAATGATCAGTTAAAAAAGTTAACCTTCAATAATACAAGTATAACAAAAAATTGATATCCTAGACCAACTCCTCTTGATCTTCAGTATGAGGAAAAGAATCTAGATAATTAATTTTCTGTTTCGTCTAATAAAATATATGAGTGGAATATTGACGGATTTAGTGAACATCAGATCCTTAATAAAATGAATCATTTGTCCATGGTTGCCAATAGTTATATTACAGCATTCAGTGGCTTGACTTAGCCTGAAATTATTGAAATATTAACTAATGGATTTACTAGTGTCCTTCGTTCTTGGTGGGAAAAGCACCTTGATGAAGATGCTAGAAATAGTATAATTCATGCGCGCCAATTGGATGATGATGGTCAACCAAACTTCAGAGAAGATATTGGTTTTGGTATTCCTGATGGTCTTAATACTTTAATATTTACCATAATAAAACATTTTATTGGAACTCCTAGTAATATAACCAAAAGAATTCATGATCAGTTAAGTAATCTCACTTGTCCCACTCTAAGTGATTTTAGATGGTACAAAGATGTTTTTATATCTCGAGTCATGATGCGAAGTGATAGTAACAAACTTTTTTGGAAAGAAAAATTTGTTAATGGCCTTCCTAATTTGTTTACTCACAAAGTTAGAGAAGAACTTAGTAAAACTTTGGGTTATATTGATTATGATAACCTGACTTATGGTGATATAATCAGTTATATCCAAAGAATTGGTCTAAAGATGTGTATTGATTATAAACTTGCTAAACAGGCTAGCAAAGATAAAAATAAGGCCAAATATGAACTTGGTACTTTCTGCGAACAATATGGTTTACCTCCTGTTGCTCCCTCTAGAAGAAAGCATCGGGAAAAATATATTGAAAAACGCAAAGGTAGTAGGCATCATAGAAAGAGGACTAGTCAGTCTAAAAATCAAGATAATTATTATGAGAGGCCTAAGACTAAAAGGAAAACTCATAATAAAAAAACTTCTCACAAGTCTAAGAGTCAAGATAAGAGTAAATTTACTTGTTATAATTGTGGACAAAAAGGTCATTATAAAAGCGAATGTAAGATTAAGCAGAAATTGAGTCAGTTAAATATTTCAGCTGAAGAATCTGATAAGCTTTTAGAGTTAATAAGAATAGAGAATGAGTCAGATAGTAATGACTATTCTGATATTCCTTATTCCTCTAAAATTAATGAAGATAATCAAACTGAAAGTGAGAAAAATGAAGTCACCTTGTGTACAGATAATTGCAGATCTGATTGCTGCAACAAAACTATTAATGTTCTTAACAAAGATGATGAGGAAAGCTCTTTGTTAATTGATCTAATTAGTAAAATTACTGTTCCTGAGTTAAAAAATAGTACATGAAATAGTTAAAAGAATTGTTAACTAAAACAATTCTGGAAAAATACGGTCATTAAGGGTAAAGAAAAAACTATTATCAGTCTTAATAAAACGTTAGAAAGATTTAAAACTCCTGGCAGAGAAATTACCCTACCTGAATTAAATCAAGAAGTCAATAAACTTAAAAAAGAAATTTCAGAGTTAAAAACTGAAATCTCTGATCTAAGAAAAGAGGTGTCCAATTTAGCAACAAAAGGCTCAGATCTTCATATCTCTGAATCATCATCTTCAGAAGATGAAGCTGAATCCTTTAATGCTAAGGATAACTCGGTTCTTATGGTTCAAGGATATTCCTTGAAAAGATTAAAAGATATTACCATCCAAAAATGGTATATCATTATCAAACTAGTTATCGATAAAACTTTTACAATTACACTCTCTGTCCTAGTGGATACTGGTGCAGATCTTAATTGTATTCAAGAAGGGTTAATCCTTACTAAGTTTTATAAGAAAACTAGTGAAAAATTAAACTCTGCTAATGATAGTAAAATAAAAATAAAATATAAACTTCCTAAAGTTCATATTTATCAGGATAATATGTGTTTTAAAATAACTTTTGTTTTAATTCGCAACTTGACGGATAAGGTCATTTTAGGCCTTCCGTTTATATATTTGTTATATCCATTCACTACTAATAATAATGGTTTAACCACTGAACATTTGGGTCAAAAGATAGTGTTTAATTTCATTACTCAACCCAAAGAAAGAGATTTGAAATTTATTGAAGATGAATCTATTTCAAAATCTTTAAACTTGTTAAACTGTAAAAGTTCTCAGTTAAAATTCTTGAAGCAAGAGATTAAGTATAAACAAGTTGAAGATCTTCTTCTTCAAGAAAAGGTTCAGAATAAAATTGAAGAACTTAGAAATTTTATGGTAAAAAATCTTTGTGCTGATTCACCCAATGCTTTTTGGCACAGAAGAAAGCATGTTGTTAGGTTACCTTATGCTAAGAAATTTAAAGAACATTTAATTCCTACTAAGGCTAGACCTATACAAATGAATCATCAACAAATGGAGCTTTGCAAATAAGAAATCAATGATTTGCTTGCAAAAGGTAAACCTAGTAAATCTCCTTGGTCTTGTCCAGCTTTTTATGTTAATAACGAAGCTGAAAAGGAAAGAGGAGTCCCCAGATTAGTTATTAATTATAAGCCTCTAAACAAGGTTCTAGAATGGATTAGGTATCCGTTACCTAACAAAGAAGACCATATTAGAAGACTTAGTAAAACAACCATTTTTAGTAAATTTAACCTTAAATCAGGGTTCTGGCAGGTCAGTATTCATCCAGTGATAGATACAAAACTGTCACAACTCCTTTTGGTCACTACGAATGGATTGTTCAGTCATTCGGTCTCAAAAATGCTCCTAGTGAATTTCAGAATATTCTTAATGATATTTTGAATCCCTTTAGTCATTTCATCATTGTTTACATTAATGATATTCTGATTTTTTCTAATTCCATAGACGAACACTATAAGCATCTAGGCTCGTTCTTTAAAACGATCAAAGTCAATGGTTTAGTCCTTTCCCCTACTAAATGCAGTTTTTTCCAGACTAAAGTTAAATTCCTTGGTCATGATATTCATCGTGGTCTTATTAGGCCCATTCAGCAAGTTATTCAGTTTGCAGATAAGTTTCCTGATAAGATAATCGATAAAACTCAGCTTCAACGTTTTTTAGGATCACTAAATTATGTTGGTAAGTTTTATCAAAATCTTAGAACAATTTGTAAACCTCTATTTCTTCGTTTACAAAAGAATCCCCCTCCTTGGACTGATGAACATACTTCCATCGTCTAGCAAGTTAAAAAATATGTTAAGGTATTTCCTTGCCTTGGCATTTCTAATGAATCTGCATTTGAAATTGTTGAAATTGATGCCTCTAAAATTGGATTCGGTGGCATTCTAAAGCTGAAATTAACCCCTTCTTCTGCTGAGCAAATTGTTCGATTTCATTCTGGTGCATGGAATCCGGCTCAAAGTAATTATAGCACGATTAAAAAAGAAATCTTAGCATTAGTTTTATACATTAGTAAATTTCAAAATGATTTATTAAAACAAAGATTTTTAATAAGAATTGATTGCAAATCTGCCAAATATATTTTGGAAAAGGATGTTAAAAATATAGCTGCTAAGCATATTTTTGCAAGATGGCAATCATTATTAAGTATTTTTGATTTTGATATTGAATATATTAAAGGTAGTCAAAATTTAATTCTAGATTTTCTCACTAGAAAACTTATTAATTCAGGTACTAAAGAAACATGAGCGTGAGGTGGTAACTCTTCAATTCGGCCCCCTACAGGCCCAAGTAATCCAAGGCCCAAAGGAGCCATAATTCCTCACCTAGTTAGCCCAGTTACTACAGTCGATGTAGCAAACAGATATCAGCTACTTGGTACTATTCCAAAGCCCTATAACACGGTTTTGGCCCAACCTCCCAAGTCAATTGATCCTTTTGCCCCATCTTCCTCCTCTAGTAACCCTAATCCTAGTTAACTGCATTCGCAGTATATTCCTATGTATACAATCAATCTGTTTCATATAGAACCTCATATGAAACCTAAAGACGATCCAGTCAAATTGGCCTCCCAGTTCTTCCCAGCTGGTTGGCATTTCCTTCCATTAGCTCCTTATAAATCCCTTGCGTATTATAAGAAAATCCTCCTTCAAACTGAGTCAACTCTTATTAAACCCATTTATGATAAGAATGATAATTCTAAAGTTATTTTTCATTCCTTATATATTAAGCGGATTATCTCCATGCTTGATTGGGGTAACCATCCATCTAATCTCAGACAGTTAGATAATCTTAATATTCAATTTTGCTATTACGATTATATGGAAGCATGGAATAGAATCTTTTTATTCCAAAATCCTTCCTTCAGTCACTCGTGGTTTATTCAGTTCGACCACAAGTTTAAAAGTCAGCTTCCCCTCTGGTTTACCCTTTGGTGGTCTAGATTCGGATCTAGTTTCGATATCTTTCCCGCAGAGCTTAAACCTCTTGTTAATCATTTCTGTTGTAGAAGTCCATACAATCAAAAATTTGATTGTATTCCTGTTCTTCTCCAATTTGTTAGTAAATATAAAATTCCATGGATTCTCAAATGGCAGTATGGTCTTCTTTCTCTTACTATTGAATCCATTTTCCAATCTCCAAGTGGTCAAATTGTTAATCCTTCTTCCAATAGTCAATTAACTTTTGTAACTCGAACTTTTTCCTTCAAATGGTGGGATAAATTTGATATTTATCGTATCATTGGTCAAGTTCAGAAAGAGTTTCCAGTTAATCCCATTCCTATTAAATCAGTTTCTCCTAAAGAGTCTTCTAGTAAATCTAAAAAATCCTCTCAGATAAATTTGGATTTTTCAGATTTTAATCATTGTACAAATGCAAAGTTAAAAATGTTAGCTCAACTCATTCATAGTAAGCTTCATAAAGAAGATGATGTTCCTTGGATCAGTTCATCAGCTTCCTCCAATTCTAGTAAGCAAGCAGTCAGTGCAGAAGATTCGTACGAAAGTATTGACCTTCAAGATGCTCAAGATCCTTTTGCTTAGGATACTCACCCATTTGCATGAGTCATTTTCAGTGACTCACCAAAAGTCATCATCAAAGGAGCTCCTTTTTCAAAATCAGCCGAAAGTAATGACAAAGCAACAGAAAGCAAAGGCATGAGTCATTTGTCGTTTTGTAGAGTTATGTTTCCACTGTCGGCCATATGGTCAAAAGTTGTATTTTCTTTTAAATTATTGCGTCTGTATGTAGTCAAAAGTTATAGTTAATGCGTCTATAATAATTTACTTTTATAATGGTATACTGTTCCACAACAGTTAAAGTTGTTTGAGTCTGTAATAGTTACACCTTCCTTATTCTATAAAAGGAATGCGTAGTCATTTGAGAGAGGCAGGATTAGAAATCCAATAGAGTGTTTTAAAAAGACTCAGATCCCTATCTGACAAATCTTTAAACCCCTTATGCTTCTTCTCTTAGTAATGTTAGGGTTTCTATAATCGAGTTATAATTGTAAGTTCATTTCAGTCATCTATTTGTACAGCTTTAAATTTGATTTGATAAATAAAATTTTTCTTTTAGTAAATTGTTATACTTCTGTTATCATTTCTTATAGTTCTTGCTATAGTTGTGATATATATTTATATTTTGTTGAGCCTGGATTAATTTGTGGCTCCTTTAGAGTTTTGTTTTTATATATATTTACATTCAGTTGAGCCTGGAAAAATTCGTGACTCTTTACCGCTTATATATATATATATATATACTTTTCTGTCAAGCCTGGATTACTCCGTGATTGTTTTACAGCTTTTATAAATATATATTTATATATATATATATACTTACATTCCAGTCGGGCTTGGATTGCTAATTCGTGGCCCTTTACAGCTTATATATATATATATATATATATATATATATATAATTATATATATATATATATATTCTTTATTTATTGTGATTAAATATCTGTTTCAATTATTCATTTGATATGAATTTGTTTTAATATAAATTTAGCGAATTAGATTTATTTAAATCTAGCCCGTTCTACCTTTCAAACGGTTCAAAATAGGTCCAACCTGAACCGGGAAGCTAGAATGACTAAGATTTATTTAAATTTAGCTTTTTTTATAGTTTTGTTAAATATTAAAGCAACCTCGCGACCCTTAGATCCATATCTAGTAGGAATGAGAAGCGTTGGCTATGCGCATGCAAGGATTTGACTGATGAATACTTGGTTTTGCTACGTCTACATGTAAATATACATTCTTTGTGAATATCTGTGTTGTGCAGGTTTTCTTGGCCTTTCTCTGTGAGCGTAGGAATTGTGGGATTCATGAAAAAACTGATCAGAATCTGATTCCCACGATGGACAACTCCATATTACAAATGTACCCTGTCAGTTTTTCTATAAAAAATGTACATCCGAAGGACCTTGAAACGGTTATCCGGGTTTAAGGTCTCAAACATAATGAAAATATTATTTGCAGTGCTAGAGTCACTCCGACTGCTATCATGCCCATGAGAAGACCGACACTTGTATATATATTATGTGGTCGAGGATGCTTCGCAGCTCAACAATCAACATCCAAATCAAGCCAAAGGCTAAACAGAATAACATGAAAGTATCAACATGCTTCAATTCCTACGTACGTGTAAGGTGTTGAAAACCTTCTTTCAAAATATCATTTTCATAACTCGTCTAAAAATAGACTTTTGCCAATCAAATCAAACCCTTCGTATATAGGTTCAACGAAGCACAACAATACTTTCAAAACAAACGTAGGCTCAATTACTTCCAGCACACACACACATTATAATTTAAAAGGGAAATATTGAAAAGATAAGGTACCGTGTTTCACGGGAGTCAGAGGGTGCCTAACACCTTCCCCCACTTAACCAAGCCCCCGAACTTTAAAAATCTCGATTTCAAGATCAAGTTTTGACAGTGTCCAGTAAATTGGGCCTACTTGCAAAATCAAATAAAACTCGATTGAGTTGGTACAACCATTTCAAATCTACCAACTGGACACTGTATAAACCTTTCAAATCGTCGACATGATACATGTTGGCCTTTTCCTAAAAAACTTCACCCTTCATAAAATAGATAAGACAAATAAGGGTAAAAAATAACAAAATTTAGGAAGAGAGAAAGATCATGTCCAAAAGAGACAAGATTTTTTCCCGACGTCGACAGGTGGCAACTCTGCTGGGAACAGTAGAGGGCATAATCTGAGCTCAAATGTTTTCAAAATTTCCCTTTTATATATGCGTGTGTGTGAATGCTTCATTTTACATTGAATGGATGTGAATGAATGCTTTACTGCTTTATATTAGTGCTTCGCACAATGTCATCATTTCATACGGTGAGACGCGATGTATGTGAATGTATGTTGTGTGATTCCTCCACCAGGAGGCGAACCCATCGGTGTTTGATTACTGGACTCAAAAGAGACTAATCCTGCGAGGCTCAGGAAAGGCATCACTCATATCCGCTCCAATTGAAAGATCGGATTAATTTCTCCTCTAATAGATTGCGATGATCTGGGAAACTTCATACCGAAAATCCGCGAGAGTAGCCTAAGATAGGTCAGCCTCTGATTAACCAAATTTGAAAGAAAGCTTCTACTGAAAGTAGTATGCATACAGGCCAATCATGTATGATGATAAAGCATATACTTTGGAGACAATCTTATTTATTTATTAATAAAAATATTCATTTATTAATGGCAGTTAATTATCTACATGGTGCTATTTTTTATAATATGTAAATAACTCATAGTTTTAAGCAATGCTTTTAGAATCATGATGTTGATCATGCTAATGAGATTTAAATTCTTAGAAAGCTTAAAACTAAAATAGTTCCCAATCGTGAAATTGCTAAAAAGGGGATTAGTAAATCCAGATAGATTGGTACATATGTTGCTTCCTCATTGGATGAGGATGATTGATCTCATGATCATTTGTGTAGAGACACTAAAGCAAATATGTAGGTGCTTATTGGAGAATAAGTTCACTGAACGTGACTCGCTATGGAATACCTAATGGAGTTTTACTAGCCTGTCAATAGGAATTCCTAATGTGATAGTAGTACAAGTGATCCTTGGACTTGAGATCATCATAGTATCTTGTATGTAATGAATTATACTTTGATTTATTCCTTAAAGCCCTTTAGGGTATATAAAAGGGTATGCTAGGGTATAATGAGTTACATATTGAGATAATGAATTATCAATAAAGAATCTACCACCTCTAGTAAAAGAAGAGAAATGTCCTATGTGATTCGTTAAATGACAACCCAAGAATCCTTGGCCAAGGTGGAATGAAATTAGAAAGGAGTTTCTAATTTGCATTATTTGGAGTTGTGTATTTTCTAATCGAAATTCATACGATTAAATAAAATAAGACTTGACAGTAAATCCATGTCTTATATTTAATTGGGACATTGTATGGTGGAAGGATTGAATTGTACGGTAACTATTTACTCACAGGTTCTTTTATGATTAATGTTGAAATCTATATTATCTGAAAAGTCGTTGATCACTAGGGAGGCTTATCCCTATTGTAGAATAACTATTATTTATTTAAATAGGTTATTAGTTTAATTTATTTATTTAAATAAGATTAGAATTGTTCTAATTGATTTATTTACAACCGGTTTAATATGGAGAACTTAAAGGGTCACACCATAAAAGGAAGAATAATTATTTAAGAATGTAATGGCATAATCGTAATAGTGCATTAAGTGTAATTAATTTAATCTATGGTTATAGAATAAATTAAATAGCCTAATGTTTATTATTTAATATTTTGGAAATATTAAATATAAATTAATAAGAGGAGTCTTATTAATATTATTACAATTATTATTATTTTAATTTCTAAAGGAGTTTAGTAATTAATTTAATATTAGTACTCTCAATTATTCCTAATAAGATTATGAGACAAATTAATTAAATGAATTTAATTAATTATTCCCAATGTGGTGGGAAGCCTAAATTAATTATTTAGAGTTTAATGAATTAAATGAAATTTCATGTCTAATAGGATTAGAAGGGTTGACCAATATCTATATAAGAGGAGTTTTATAATAGATATCAGTTGATGCAATTCCAATTGTTGGAGAGTACTCCTTTTCTATAAAACCACCCTCCTTCTTGATAATTCATCTTCCTTGGTGGATCACCTCTAGAGGCCAAACACTTGGGTGGCTAATATTGATCAAATGAAGGAATCTAACCAGGAAATTCAAGGAGATCACGAAGAACATGGAGGTGAACTCGTACCTGTGGAAGCTTCGTTCTACAAGGGTATGATTCTATAACTTCTTATTTATCGTTTTAAATTAATAATTTGCATAAAGGATGATCTGGGTAATGATTTTGTAGAAATTTTTAAACTCTGATATACCATGCTTCTGCTAATTTTTGCAATTTGATTGTGTCACGATTTCGTACAAACCCAACAATGGCATCAGAGCCAAACCTTTATGCAATTATTAATTATTTTGATTTCATATACTTATGGGAATGTATTTAGAATAATTTATTGTGCATAATTAATTGTATAAAATTATTATTTTATGGGGAAAAAAAGGCTTCCAATTCGTGAACAAATTTTTTTTTTGGGATGAATCAAGAAGACTTCTTTTTGGACGCGAATTGAAAATTATTTTTTTTTCCCGTGGGAACTGGGAAGGCTGATTCTTTTTTTAATTTGAAAAAGTGACCAGCAAAATGACCTGCTAGGGATGAGTCACGCCTCTTTTTATAATGCAGGAAGAATTGATTAGGTAGGATCTTATTATATATATATTATAACGTAAATTATATATATATATATATACTACCTGTAACTTTTGAAAAAGCGTGACCAGAAGGTATCCTTAGTATATAATATATATATATATATATATAAATATATATATTTATATATTATATTTCTAATAATTTTATAATTAAAATAAAGAGTTTACTTTAATCTTGAATTTGGATTTCATTCAATTTAAATTACCCATTAAATGATACTCATATATATATGGAATGTTGTTAATTCATGAGATGGATATTTAATTATTGATATATATGGTGATATGTATAATAATAAATGGGGATTGATTATGGACTATTTGACCAATGTAATTGGACTTTATTTTAGTTGAATGCTTGAATGAATGAGTTTTATTAAATGGGGTCTGCCTACCTCGCCTTCTCTGGTTTATTTCTCTATGTAAATTCTATCTTCCTCCTATGTACTTTTCCTTGACTGCTGATCAAGGTTTCTATTTAATTTAAAATAGTTTATGTAATAGTATTAGTTAGAATTATCTTGAAGAAATTGGAGACCAAGGAGCAAGAAGCGCGTGAAGACCCGTTTGTATGGAGCCCGGGTTTAAATGTAATAGTTACGTTTAAATTTAAGTTCTTGCACTCCTAGGTTTGACCTTTTGGTTCACTTGGTGGCTCTAGTGAACCAAACTAGAATAAATGTCCATAATCAACCCGGGTAGAATATAGTATTCTATATGTGCATGCTAAATACTATATATATTATATTTTATGCAAACATGCTTTGTATGTTTAATAAAATGACGCGTATTTTATATATATATGTGCATGCGCGCTAAACAAGATGAGACAAATAACAACAAACCCCTCAAAGAAATAATATTAAGTCTGAAGCGTTCAAAGATATTTGGAATATCGAACATCGCCTTCTAGCATGATAAATTAATAGAGTATTAAATATTTAATATGAACTTGTTGTGCTATCCACAAGGCGAGTATTGAGTACTTAAGATGTTAATTAATCACATTTGATGCTTATCAAGAAAATTGAACGATCTAGTCTTCTTGTGCTATCCACAAGGACGAACATTTTTTTTTTGAATTTATGGAAGTACTAGGCTGGACTTAACTTAAATCATTTTAGTTCGGATGTGCACACACTTGACCATTATGATTTAAGAGGTAAAATAAAAGGAGTTACATGGTGATGTAATTGACAAGAGTTGTCTACCTATTTATTTGTATATCGCTTGTTGTGCTATCCACAAGGTTATATACATTTGAAATGGGATCCTTATTCTCACTAGCAAATCTTTAATTAGATGTTGCCGAACTATATAAGTGAGGGTAATATAGTTTGATGAAAATAGTGGGAGATACCAATTTAAAATAAAGACCTAAATTTATTTTGGTATGAAAAAAATTAATAAAAATGAATGTTTGCTAAAATGTTATCTTTTCACATGCAAAATTTTAAAAATGTCAAAATCACTAATCTTACTACAAAGCATACTTGATGCAAATAAGCTTACCGGCTCGAATTATGAGGACTGGCTAAGAAATCTGAGAATTGTTCTCACTGCTGAAAAGATTTCTTATGTCCTAAATTCAACTGTCCCTGAATCTGTTTCAGAAACAGCCACTGAGAAAGAGATTGCCACTTTCAATAAGTGGCAAGATGATGCATCTGTGGCTCAATGCGTCATGCTCGCATCCATGAATAACGAGCTTCAGCGTCAGCACAAAAAAATGGATGCTCCTGCTATGTTGTTTCACCTCAAGGAGTCGTATGGTGAACAAACTAGGACTGCTAGATATGAGATATCTAAGGAGCTCTTCCGATCTTGGATGACCAAGGGCAAGGTGAACATAAAGGAACAAAAGAAACCTGATCCAGCTAGCAAGGAATGTGCTTCCATTGCAACGAGCCGGGTCATTGCAAGAGGAACTGCAAGAAGTTTCTGGCATAGAAGAAGCTTGGAGAAGTTTCGACTTCCAATCAAGGTTTGTTTATGATTAAAATTAATTTTTTAGAAAGTCAACATTCTACTTGGGTATTCGATACTGGCTGTGGTTCTCACATATGTAATACTGTGAAGGGACTGGTCAGAAGTAGAAAGCTGAACAAGGATGAGTTTGTCCTACGAGTGGGAAATGAAGCAAAGGTTGTTGCATTAGCTGTAGGCACTTATTGTTTAGCACTGCTTACGGGCAAGTCTATTTATTTAAATAATTGTTATTTTGTTCTGAATATCATTAGAAACATTATTTCAAATTCTGTATTAGATATGGATGGATTTGAAATTATAATAAAGAACAACAGTTGTTCAATTTATAAAAATAATATTTTATATGGTATTGGAAATCTGCGAAATGGACTTTATATACTTGACTTGCATGAAAATATACTTCAAATAGAACAAACTAAGAAAAGGAAAAGAGATTATATTAATTATACCTATATGTGGCACTGTAGACTCGGTCATATCAATGAGACGAGATTATCCAAGTTGCATAAGGATGGGCTCTTAGAGCTATATGATTATGAATTATATCCAACTTGTGAATCTTGTCTCATGGGTAAATGACTAAATCTTCTTTTAGCGGAAAAGGAGAAAGAGTTACAGAGTTGTTAGCGTTGGTTCACACAGACGTTTGTGGACCTATGACAGCGATTGCACGGGATGGGTATTCTTATTTTATTACTTTCACTGATGATCACTCAAGATTTGGATATGTGTATTTAATGAAATACAAATCAGAATCTTTTAAAAAGTTCAAAGAGTTCAGAAGTGAAGTAGAGAAACAAACGGGAAAGAGTATTAAGACTCTTCGATCAGATCAAGATGGAGAATACTTAAGTGGTGAGTTTCTCAATTGTCTCAAAGAAAATGGTATAATCTCACAATAGACTCCACTAGGTACACCACAGTTAAATGGAGTATCAGAAAGGAGAAATCGAACATTGTTGGATATGGTTCGATCCATGATGAGTTTTACCGATCTTTCAATTTTATTCTGGGGTCATGCCCTAAAAATAGCTCATATCTACTAAATAAGGTCCCCTCGAAATTCGTCCCCAAGACTCCATATGAGATGTGGACAGGGAGGAAACCTGGTCTTACGCATGTTAAGATCTGGGGATGTCCAGCTTATGTGAAAAAATTTCAAAATGATAAGCTAGAGACAAGATCTAATAAGTGCACGTTTGTGGGATATCCTAAAAAAAGTTTGGGATACTATTTCTACAATCCTACTGAGCAAAAGGTGTTTGTTGTGAAACACACTGCCTTCTTGACAAAGGAGTTTATCCTTGAAGGGGCTAGTGGGAGAAAACTAGATCTTGAAGAAATTCAAGAACCACAAACCACTACAGATCAAGTGGATGAACCTGTTTAAGTTGAAACACCTACTGTACAACACCCTATTCGTAAATCTGGAAAAGTACCGAAGATACCTAAAAGGTATGGATTCGTCATAGAGGATGACGATGAGGTACACATCATGGATGATGATGATCCATTGAATTACGAACAAACTATTAGTAATAAAGACTCAGAGAAATGGTAAATGACCATAAAATCTAAATTGAATTTTGAAGCTATGCTCAAGTCCATTTGGATTTTTCTTGCGATTGCACCTTATTTTTACTTAATCTGGCAAAATGGACGTGGAGACGCCCTTCCTCAAATATACATTATTAGAGGAGAATGTATGTATGATATAGCCAGATGATTTTTTGCTTCAATGGTTGAAGCAAATCATGTATATGAGCTACAACAATCCATTCATGGATTGAAGCAAGATTCTCATAGATGGAACATTCGTTTTGATGAGACAATCAAAGAGTTTGATTTTATCAAAAACAAGGATGAACCATGTGTGTACAAGAAGGTTAGTGGGAGTGCTGTTTCATTCCATGTATTATATGTTGATGATATATTACTGATAGGGAATGAAATTCCTATGCTAAAAACGATCAAAATAAAGTTATCTAAACATTCCTTCATGAATGATTTGGGTAGAACATCCCGCATTGGGGATATAAATCTGTATTAATAGATTTAAAAGGATGTTCGGCTTAACCCAAGAAAATGTATATTCATTAGATGCTAAAGGCGTTTAGCATGGCAAACTCCAAAAGGTGCCTCATGATGATGAGCCATGGAGTGTATCTCTCTAAAATTGTCCTCAGTAAAAGAGAGTGATCGCATGAGTTACTATCATGTATGTAATGAAATATACGAGACTTGATGTTGATCAGTCATATTCTGGAGAAGATCACTGTGAGATAGTGATAAACATCTCAAAGTACTTAACTGACACTAAGGATGTCATCATGACACATGATGGGTCTTAATTAAACTAGAGTGCTAAACAGACTCAAGTTTTTAGACTGATCAAGACGATAGCAAATCCACTTTAGGGTAAGTCGTTACCTTAAAAGATGGTGCAGTGAATTGGAAAGGTTCCAAACAACAAAAGGTTGTTGCTTTAGTGACAAAGACAAAGTATATAACTGTAAGTGAAGCTGCAAGTTGATGTTTCGAATGAAAAGTTCATTACAAAACTAGGAATAGTTCCTAAGTCTCATCTTGAATCTAAACATGTGTTGCGGCACCTTGATTAAAGAAATCATTAAAAGAGGAGCATATAGACTCTCAAGACAACATTGTAGATCCATTTACTAAAGCTTTAACACAACAGCAGTTTGATCGTCACTTAGAGAAGATGGGTATGAGATACCAAGGCAATTGGATTTAATGCAAGTGGGAGATTGAAAGTAGTATGCATACAAGCCAATCATGTATGATGATAAAGCATATACTTTGGAGACAATCTTATTTATTTATTAATAAAAATATTCATTTATTAAAGGTATTTAATTATCTACATGGTGCTGTTTTTTATAATATGTAAATAACCCATAGTTTTAAGCAATGCTTTTACAATCATGATGTTGATCATGCTAATGAGATTTAAATTCTTAGAAAGCTTAAAACTAAAATAGTTCTCAATCGTGGGATTACTAAAAAGGGAATTAGTAAATCCGGATAGATTGGTACATATGTTGCTTGCTCATAGGATGAGGATGATTGATCTCATGATCATTTGTGTAGAGACACTAAAGAAAATATGTAGGTGCTTATTAGAGAATAAGTTCACTGAAAGTGACTCGCTATGGAATACCTAATGGAGTTTTTCTTGCCTGTCAATAGGAATTCCTAATGTGATAGTAGTACAAGTGATCCTTGGACTTGAGATCATCATAGTATCTTGTATGTAATGAATTATACTTTGACTTATTCTTTAAAGCCCTTTAGGGTATATAAAAGGGTATGCTTGGGTATAATGAGTTACATATGGAGATAATGAATGATCAATAAAGAATCTACCACCTCTAGTAAAAGAGAAGAAATGTCCTATGTGATTCGTTAAATGACAACCCAAGAATCCTTGGCCAAGGTCGAATGAAATTAGAAAGGAGTTTTTAATTTGCATTATTTGGAGTTGTGCATTTTCTAATCGAAATACATATGATTAAATAAAATAGGACGTGACAGTAAATCCATGTCTTATATTTAATTGGGACATTGTATGGTGGAAGGATTGAATTATACGGTAACTATTTACTCACAGGTTCTTTTATTATTAATGTTGAAATCTATATTATCTGAAAAGTCGTTGATCGCTAGGAAGGCTTATCCCTATTATAGAATAAATATTATTTGTTTAAATAGATTATTAGTTTAATTTATTTATTTAAATAAGATTAGAATTGTTCTAATTCATTTATTCACAACCGGTTTAATATAGAGAACCTAAAGGGTCACACCATAAAAGGAAGAATAATTATTTAAGAATGTAATGGCATAATCGTAATAATACATTAAGTGGAATTAATTTAATCTATGATGATAGAATAAATTAAATAGATTAATGTTTATTATTTAATATTTTAGAAATATTAAGTATAAATTAATAAGAGGAGTCTTATTAATGTTATTACAATTATTATTATTTTAATTTCTAAAGGAGTCTAGTAATTAATTTAATATTAGTACTCTCAATTATTCCTAATAAGATTAGGAGACAAATTAATTAAATGAATTAAATTAATTATTGCCAATGTGGTGGGAAGCCTAAATTAATTATTTAGAGTTTAATTAATTAAATGAAATCCCATGTCTAATAGGATTAGAAGGGTTGACCAATATCTATATAAAAGGAGTCTTATAATAGATATCAGTTGATGCAATTCCAATTATTGGAGAGTACTCCTTTTCTATAGACGATAGAAAATTAAGCCAACCACCCTCCTTCTTGATAATTCATCTTCCTTGGTGGATCACCTCTTGAGGCTAAACACTTGGGTGGCTAACGTTGATCAAAGGAAGGAATTTAACCCGGAAATTCAAGGAGATCACGAAGAACAAGGAGTTGAACTCATACGTGTGGAAGCTTCGTTCTACAAGGGTATGATTCTATAACTTCTTATTTATCGTTTTAAATTAATAATTTGCATAAAGGATGATCCGGGTAATGGTTTTGTAGAAATTTTTAAACTCTGATATACCATGCTTCCACTAATTTTTGCAATTTGATTGCGTCACGATTTCGTACAAACCCAACATCTACATGCCTTCCTCTTTCAATTCAATATATATTTTCCAATTCCAATGTCAATTTCATAATGTAAATATACATTCCATGTCTTGTAAAAACCTGTCATGTTATCCTGGCACTAAAACAACTGACCTTTGTTTTACAAGATAAGATTAAAAAAACCTCAAAAATAAACACATCATGATATGCATCCTGTTGATACAGATACATCAAAATTAACACATCTACGTTTATTATAGGGAAAAATTGGTCCCATCACCAGGTCAAAATCTAAGAAAGCACTAAGCCCATCTCCAAACATGGCTTCAAGTGCTCAACCTGAATCCACCCTTGTCTCTAGGGAAGAATTCGAAAGACTGAAGAATCAGATAGCGAAATTAGCTAGTTTTATGAAAGAGCAAAGCAAAGGCCTTCAAGGGAAACAAACACCCAGTCATACAGAATCATCTGCACCCGGTGGCAGTCAAGATACCAGAAAGAAAGACACTCAGATTTCTGAACCACAGACCCATGAGTCCCAGAACAAAGACCTTACCAACAAAACCCCTGAAATCATCAACATTAACAAAGAACAGGAAGCTGGTGATATTCTGAAAAAGGTCCAACAAATGGAAGAAACAATCAAGTCTATTAAAGGGACTGGGGCATTTGGAAGTGTCAATTACTCAGACTTATGTATATTCCCAGGGGCTCGTTATCCAGAAAAATTTCAAGTCCCTGATTTTGAGAAATATGATAGATTAGGAGATCCCTACACATATTTGAAGGTATTTATCAGAGAACACGGATCCTATACAGAGGACGAGAAGCTTAGGATGCAACTATTCCAGAAGAGTCTGACCGGAGAGGCTAGAGCCAGGTATACCCGACTGGACAATTCAAAGATTCACAGCTGGGAAGAGTTAGCACATGCCTTCTTCAATCAATGCAACTTTCAATCTCAGATGGCTCCAGACAGATATCAAATCACCAAAATCAAAAAGCAAAACACCGAGTAATTTAGAGAGTATGCCCAACGATGGAGGCGGATGGCAGCATAAGTCACCCCAGCTATGACTGAGTCTAAGATAGTCATGACCTTCATCGACATTCAAGAAGCTTCGTATTATGAAAGGGTCCTAGTTGGCATAGAAAAACCATTCTCGGAGATGATCAAACACGGAGAGATGATCGATATGGAGCTAAAGTCTGGGATGATAAAAGATCTTACCGTCTTGGAAGCTATTGCCGAGCATATCCAATCTGGGAGTTATAAGAGTAATCCCCGGAGAGCACATAATAAGAAAGAAGAAGAAATGTCCTTAGTATTGCAGGGACAGGATCAAAGAGGCAATCCAAGCTTGCCAATTCAAAGGAGAAACTATTCCCCTTTTCAAGCTCCAGCACAATCTTCTAATCCTCTATTTCAAAAAACTGCAGAGGCCAGACATCAAAAAACATTCACCCCTTTAGGGGATTCACTAGAAAATGTGCTAAAACTGTTGACAGCACAAAATAAGATTGTTCAACTCCTTCCACCAACCAGTACTGGCGGACGGACTTTTGACCCAAGTAAAAAGTGTGCATACCATTCTAGATCTCCAGGCCGTGACACACATGACTGTTGGTCTCTCAAACATAAAATCCAAGACTTGATAGACAACGAAGAGATTGTGGTGACCAAACCAAAGCAACCGCATGTGCAAGATAATCCCCTCCCTCAGCACAAAGAGGAAAGTGTCAACATGATTAGAACGAGGAGTGGAGAAGGATCCAAATATCTTTGTTATGTTGAAGAGACAACTCAATCAAGTACCAATAGCCCAGACAGTTGGGAATTCTCAAAGAGGAGGCTCTTGATAGAACATGAAATCAAGTCTACCAAGGAACAGACTGGAAAGTTGGTGGATCTGATCGGGTATCAACATCAGATAACTAGGTAGCTGATAAATCAGACCAACCAGCATGAAGCAACTCCTCCTACACCAAAAATTAGCCCAATTTCTATGAGTGACCATTACCGGTTTCATGAGCATGAACCTTGGGCCGACAAGGTGGCCAAGGAAGAGAAGTTCCAAGCTGATAGGGAATTCACCTTCCAGAGGAATTTCACTAATTTAAATCAGCCGATGAAAGAAATCCTCCAAATGCTGATCAATGAGAGGATGGTTACATATTTGTTACCCCCGGTAAACCCTCGATACAGGAAGTTCAAGCTTGACCAGATCTGTCAGTATCATTCCAATGTGCCCGGTCATGACACCGAGGATTGTTGGGGACTTTGTCACCTAATTCAAAATCTGATTGAAAGTGGTGAACTGATAAAAGGAAATCAAGATTATGGCTTCCTCGATGAGGAAGCACTCTTTATTCCCATGGAGTGGAGTCAGGAAACAGTGGCTATCATTTCCTATGAGACGGATCTAGCCGTGACACCTAATACTGCAAGGAAAAGGGGTCCAAGAAGGAAAGAATCTCGTAAAGGTGGCTACACCCGAACCTTTAATATTACCCTTCAGACAGCAGTATCTGGTAGTCAGCCTAAATTCGTTGTATCTGCCTCAACGGGTGATCAATTCAGTCATTAAAGCTAGAGGTAAAGTGGCTGAAGAGAAAATCGAAGAATTCCTCAGCAAAATGGGGCATAATGAGATCAAGGTGGTGCAAAGCTTGAAAGCTGCACCCAACTAGGTATCCATCCTGGATCTAGTCTTATCCTTGGTGGATCATCATAACATTCTGGTGAAAGTATAGGAGAAAGCCCATATGCCGAAGACGGTAGATATCGAGAAATTCTGTCACGTGATAGAGCACATTTTCAACAGCAATGTGATATCTTTCACTGACAATGATATACCCGCGGAAGGGACGGGTCATTATAAGTCACTGCACATAGCAGTGATGTCATTAGGGTATGTAATAGAAGGAGTGTTAATAGATGGAGGATTGTCCCTAAACATTTGTCCCTACGATACCTTGGAAATAATGAAGATTAACCCAAACCGGATCAGTACCAGTCATGTAGTTATCCGGGCTTTTGATGGGTCTCGTCGAGAGGCTGTGGGAGAGATTGAGATTCCACTTGAGATTGGTCCCCACATTTTCTATGTATCCTTACAGGTACTCAACATTACTGCTGGAAATAATTTGTTGCTGGGAAGGTCGTGGATCCACATGGCAGGAGCAGTTCCATCCACCCTCCATGAGCAGCTCAAGTACATTATTAATGGCAATTTGATTATAGTAAATGCCAAGCCAAAATACCCTGTCTGCATACAGAGAGACATACCGGTGATTAGTCTAGATGAAGAGATTAAACCTGCTAGTTTTCAAGCGTTGGAGGTGAGCAATACTCAGTACCTACCTGTTGGGGCACCAACTTTGAAATCAAAAGTTTACCCTGAAGTAATGACGGTGGGTCAGGAGATGGTATCTTTGGGTTTTCTCCCTGAAGAAGGGTTAGGAAAAAATTAACAAGGTATCAAAAGTCCAGTACAAATCCCGAGCCAGTCAGGGAAAGCCGGATTGGGCTATTCATTGGGGTCAAACCATTGGAACCCACACAAGCATCCAAAGGTTTCTTCTTCCATGATTCTGCTGCCAAATCTCATTGATGCAGGATTTGTGAAGCCCATGAGGAAGATTCCTACTGTTGTGTCAGCCATGCTATTTCCTCCAGTCATACCGGTAAGTGAGAGAAAAGCCCCAAAGCTTGAGGGGGAGAGCAAAAAGGGAAAAGAAAAGTTCATGCATGAAGGACGAGACCCATTTGCTAACATGCATTTTCTGATGCACTACGAGGGTATGAACGATGATATCCCAGACAGTGATGAAGAAGACCAAATTCAAATTCCTCGCATCAAGAAGGGGAAGGGTGGCAGTTCAAAGAAGAACCCCGACTCTGATATGAAGGATGTCTCAGTCATCATCAGAGATGAAGCAGACGACTACAAATCCTTTGTCCTCCCTATTCATGAGGACCTAACATTGGACAATTGGAGCAGCGTCCCATACCTCATTCAAAAAGGGTAAAAGGGTAAAAAGTCCATCTGCCCTGGAAACATGGTTTCATTTACTGCTTATTTTGTTGCACAGCTATAACAGTAACTTTTGTCTTGCTTTTGCTAAATGCTTTGTATGTTTAAATAGTCTCATATATTAAAGTGAAGGCATTTTGTTTAAACTTTGATGTAGAGTTGAACTTCGACTTGATGGAGATTGATCAAGAGGAGACAGATGACTATGAGGTGCCCGAGGAAATCAAAGAATGGGTCGAAGAAAAACCCATACCAAACCTCGATCAAACCACCACTGTCAATATCAGAACCTCAAAAAACGGCAAAGAAATCTAGATAGGTCTAGACCTCACCCAAGACCAAAGAGCCAACCTGATTGAACTCTTAACTCAGTTCCAGGATGTGTTTACATGGTCGCATGAAGACATGATTGGCTTGTCCATTAACATTGTCATCCATCGACTCCCCATCAAAGATGGATTTAAGCCAGTCAAGCAGAAGCTCAGGCGATTGAAACTCGAATGGAGCCTGAAAGTTAAAGAAGAGGTTGTCAAGCAATTTAACGTCGGTATCATCATGGTATCAACATACCCGGAGTGGAACATAGTCCCCGTGCCTAAGCCCGGAGGGAAGGTATGAGTATGCGTGGATAACCGGGACTTGAACAAAGCTTGTCTCAAAGATAACTTCCCGGTACCGTTCATCCACATCCTGATAGACAATACGGCGCAGTACGATATGTATTCTTTTGTGGATTGCTTTGCTGGTTACCATCAAATCATGGTCGCTGAAGAGGATAGAGAGAAGACAGCCTTCATCACTCCCTGGAGAACCTTCTACTACAAATGTTTATCCTTCGGCCTTATCAATGCTGATGCCACATATCAGTGAGCCATGATGGCCCTGTTTCACGACATGATGCACAAGGAGATAGAGTTTTATATAGATGATATCATCGTCAAATCCCGGAAGGAGGACGATCACATCATCCATCTCAGAAAGTTGTTCAACAGGTTACGTAAGTACAACCTCAAGCTGAATCTGGCCAAATGTGCTTTTGGTGTCAAATCGGGCAAGTTGCTGGGATTTCTGGTGAGCAATAGAGGCATTGAGTTGGATCCCACCAAGATTAAAGCCATCACAGAGATGTCGGTGCCCCTAACAGAGAAGAAAATACGGGGGTTCCTAGGAAGAATCAATTTCATAAGCAGGTTCATTTCTCAGCTCACGACAACTTGTGAACCAATCTTCAAGCCGCTAAGGAAGAACGCCTCCACGAAATGGAACGAAGATTGTCAAAAATCTTTCCTTGCCATCAAGAAGTAGTTGATCGAAGCACCTGTCTTGGTAACTCCAAAGGATGAAGTTCCCTTGTTTATGTACTTGTCAGTCAATGCCAACACAATGGGCTGTATGCTGGGACAGAAAGATGACAGTAGCAAGGAGAGAGCTATCTACTACATCAGCAAAAGAGTCAGTAGCGACGAATAGAAGTACACTCTAATTGAGAAGACATGGTGTGTATTAGCATGGGCCACCATGAGGCTACAGCACTATCTGCATGGGCACATGACCTATCTCATATCCCACATGGATCCACTAAAGTACGTATTCAGTAAACCAATGTTGAATTGTTGACTGTCTAAATGGCAGTTGATTCTACAATAGTTCGACATTGTCTATGTGACTCAGAAGTCTATCAAAGGTCAGGGATTGCAGATCAACTAGTCAAAGCACCGTCAGGGGATTTCGAACCCTTGGAGACTTATTTCCCGGATGATGGGATCATGACCATTCAACACATCCGACAATAGAATACAGTTCAACCCTGGAAAATGTATTTCGATGGATTAGTGAACATGGAAGGTGCTGGAGCTGAGGCAGTCCATGTCTCTGGTACAGGAAAACAGTATCCTGTGGCTACCAAGTTGTAGTTTGTCAACACCAACAACATGGTTGAGTATGAAGGCTGCATAATGGGGTTGAAATTAGCCCAGTCTATGGGTATCAAGCGTTTACTAGTCTTTAGGGATTCTAAATTGGTCATTAGACAAACTATCGGGGCGTATCACACCAAAGAATTGCATTTGCTACCCTATTATCGGCAAGTTATCAACATATCCATAGATTTTGAAGAAATAACCTTCATCCACATCCCTCGAGGTAGAAACGACTTTGCTAATGCATTAGCAACGTTAGCTTCCCTGATCCACATATCTGGTAGGAGGGGAATTCTCGACATCAAATTCACAAGCCAAAAGGCCCCGACATAAAGGAATTACATTGGAGAAATATCAGTTGAGATACCTCCTATCAAACAACCTTGGTATCAAGACATAAAGGAATATCTGCAAGATGGATCTACACCCACTGGGGCAAGCCAAGCAGGACGAAAGCAGATTCACAAGATGGCTGTGAAGTTTTATCTAAGAGGAGACGCACTCTATAAAAGAGATACTGAAATAGGCCTGTTAAGATGCCTCGATAAAGATCAAGCCCAAAGATTGATGGATGAAGTATACGGTGGAATTTGTGGTCAATATATGAACGATCATTTGTTGGCCAAGAAGATATTAAGAAGAGAGAATTATTAGATCTCTCTCAAAGCTGATTGTGATGATCACGTTAGGAGATGCAACCAATGACAAGTCCATGGAAATGCCATATATGCTCCTCCGAATGAGCTGCACAATATGAGTTCGCCATGGCCTTTCTCCATGTGGGGAATGGATGTGATCGGGCCAATAGAGCCCAAAACCAGCAATAGTCATCGATTCATCTTCACCATGATCGATTACTTCACTAAATTAGTTGAAGTTGCCTCCTTTCCCAAAGTCACCAAAGAGGTGATCATTACTTTCATTAGAAACAATGTCGTCTGTCAATATGGACAACCGGAGGTGATCATATCAGACAACGCCAAGAATCTAAACAACCAGATGATGAGAGAGTTATGCAATAAGTTCCATATCAAGCATCTCAATTCCTTCATCTATCGGCCAAAGATGAATGGTGTTGTCGAAGCGGCCAATAAGAATATCAAGAAGATCATGCAAAAAATGTCCGCCAATCACAAAGGATGGCCTGACCTGTTGCCTCTAACTCTGTTAGCATACAAGACATCAATGCGTACATCTACTGGGGCTACCCCCTACTCATTGGTCTACGACATGGATGCAGTACTTCCCATAGAGGTAGAAATGGAATCCTTGAGAGTATTAATAGACGCTCAGATGGAAGAAAATCAGTGGTTGAAAGAGCGGTACCACCAGTTGTCCATGATAGATGAAAAGAGGGCTATGACCATTTTTTATGGGCAGTTATATCAGCAAAGGATTGCCCGATCATACAACAAGAAGGTCTGATTCCGACAAATCAAAGAAAATGACCTTGTATTGAAGAAATTTCTTGCCAATCAAGATGAAGCCAAAGGAAAGTTTGCCCCGAATTGGGAAGACCCTTTCATTGTCAAGGAAGTGTTGACAGGAGAAGCTATCAGTCTGCAAGAAATGGATGGGAACGAATTTCCCCAGCTCATCAATTCATACACCGTAAAAAGTTACTATGTCTAAAGCACTTGCCTGCCATCATCCTGGTCTGGTGCATCAAATCAAATCAGTTCGGGTTTTCACAAAAAAACTCGAGCTACGAATGACCTAATCTCCCTCAACCCAAGAGTACGTAGGCAGCCATTCCTGGTGCGATCAGACCAAACAAAAAATTCAAAAAACCTCCAAACCAAAACAAAAAGTTTAAAACCCATCAAACCAAACTCAAACCCAAAAGAAACACTTCTCAAACCTTTCACACAAAACTTAAACTACGAATGACCTGATCCCCCTCAACTCGAGAGTACGTAGGCAGCCATTTATGGTGCAATTTGACCATCAAAGAAAAATAAAAAAACTAATAAAAACTAGTGCCAAGACACCGAAACCTTATAAAACCAAAATACTATCAAGTCTCCCTAGTCAACCGGTCCTACTGAGATATTCTCCGACATCTCAATATCAATCCATCAAGGAAAGGCTCATAATACATCAAGACAGCAAGTCATGAAAGAAGTGGTAATCACTCAGCAAGGACAACACATATCCAACAGGGAAGTGAATCAAAATATATTTCTCTACTATATAATACTATTTGATATATACACTGTATCCTGTACATGACAAAAATGGTTGATCTAGTATGTGCAAGAAAAACAAAGCTAATCTATGAACCTGTGTACAAACAGGATAGCAGTGCCAACATGGCATCCCTCTCAGAAGATAGAGGAGCAGCTGCAAGCTCATGACCCTCGATCTCCCTACAAGCAAGAACATCCACAACCATCTGCATAGTGCTGTTGTGGCCATCTATGAAAATACTTATATCTGCAACCAGGCTATGTGTATATGATCTAAGGGCAGTGCTGTCAACAATATAAACATCTTGGGTAACTATGGCCTCGTCCCTCTCAACATAAGCGGTATCCCGGGCGACTAAGGCCTCCTCAATCTCCTCAAAAGCTGTATCTCGGGCAGATCGAGCCTCGTCTCTCTCAACGAATGCTGCATCCCGAGTGGCTCGAGCCTCGTCTCTATCAGCAAAAGTTGTATCCCTGCTAGAAAGGGCTGTCAGCATCAACGCCCTAGCCTGATCTCTCTCAAAAGTCATCCGAGCTAGTGAATCAACAAGAGCTGGATCTGTCCCTACAGGGATGCTCGGAGGGTCACTAACTAAAGCCGTTGTCAAACCGGTAAATAACTCATCCTCCGTGGGAGAATCAGGATCCTCCATAGGCTCCTCCTCATTTGAATCAACACTTAGAGCTAACTGTATAAACGCATCCAATGCAATATCGGACTCCAACCATGCCGAATACTCTGGAGAACGATCCGGATGGCTAGTAGAGAAATCAGCCCTCTCCCTGTGAGACCAACACTCAGAAGTCCTGATTAAGTCAGCTCACGACAAAGATGAAGCTGATATTCGCTGATCAATGGCTCCTTCAAAATGGTGAAGGCTCTTAAACTGATCAAACTGGCCCATGACTGCTAGCAGATGGTAGGTGGTCACCCCTCTCAAACCCGCTAGGGGCAAATAATCCATGCCGACTACATGAGTGATGAAGCTGTAAGGGGAACTAAGCCCTGAGCATGGCAAGATCGAAAAGGGATGCTCGATCTCTGACAAAAAGGCCGACCATGATGATGCAATTAAATACTCCGCTGGCTGGAAGGAGTAAGGCATGGCTATCTCATGGGTAAAGCAGTACCCATGGTATCTGAAGGTGCCGATCGAACTCAAATGTGGCATAAACCATACATACAGCAAAACGACGCTGCATTTGAAAAATCCCCCTAGATGGGTACTGCAAAAAGTAGTCGACCGCAGAGTCTCGGCTGATATCATCGGTAGAATAGTACAACCCTGTCTGAGGGCATGAACCACTACCATCAAGCCGCTATCTAAGTGGTCCATATACAGTGGAATGTATAAATAAGCAGTGACGCACATCAGTAGAACATCCACACGTGCAAACTGCCACTCGTCTGCAGGAATGATGAAATCTCCAGAATATCGCTCGTAGCTGTCCAACCTACCAAAGCGATCAATCAGAAAGTTTATGGACACGACATGTCCTGCAGTAACCTCCTTAGTGATGACCCTATGCCTCAGACCTGTCATACACATGAATGGTCGCCTCATGTTACTGATGGCTGTCCTAGCACAAGGCAGATCTAGTGCCAAACCTGTAAGGCGCTCATACTCCTTTCATGTAGGAGTCAACTCGTGAAGCCCAAACCAAAAAACCTGGTGCCCAGGTACCTAGCAAGATAACATACCGTCCATAAATCCCTGTGGTACCTGGAAAGCTAAAATGGCTAGAGAGTGCCCTAGCATCTGGTCAACTGTACCTCTGGTTGTGAAAGGTAGACTTTCATACCACGATCTCAGAGAAGATGCTACCAAAGACAGCGATGAATGCTCGATACAGCTGACTGTGGATGACGACATCTGTATAACCGTATCATGAAACCATCCAGGGGTCAAATCTAAACTCACCTGTCTAAATGCATATCCATGACATAATACATGCATAATGACAATGATAAATATGATGCAATAGATAGGAAATATCATATATATCTAGAATAAACTATCTACTGCAAGCATCATCTCTGTCTACTGATAAAATACAAAATAAAAAGTACAAGGAAATGGTGCACAGCCGCCCAACTACAAACAGAGGCCTATCAAAAGATATAGCAAGAAATGGGGCACATCCGCCCAATATCTAATAGAGGCCTATCAAAAGATATAGCGAGAAAAGCTATCCGAAGAGTTCTAGAATATCTTCCACCAGGCTATCGACCTGCAGCAGCTCCGCCTGAGTAACAGAATCTCGGCTAATGGGAATGTCCGGTCGATACAAGGGAGGATCAGGACCTACATAGCTGCTAGAAAATGGACCTATTGAGGGGACAGCTCCAGAGCTGGAAGGATCAAAAGAATCTGCCTCGGAAGGATCACTGCCAAGGTGCCTGGTAAAGAAATGAGCCATCTCCAACTGCTGGGTCAGTCCTGCAATCTGGTCTAGATAAGCAGGCTCTCGGAGGCAAGCTATCCAGTCTATCATCATCACAGACCCTGGCACCATATCTGCCATAAACTGGGTAGCACGAGTCTGAGCCCCAATGGTACGAGGACTCCACCATCTGTGAAATTCCTCCTAGCTGTAAGGACTCTCTGACAGGGTGAAGCCATCTATGCCCACCAGTGGAATGTCTATGAGTGGCTGAGCTAGTGGCCAATGATGCCAAGCAGGAGGAACAAAGGGAATGTGGATATCTCCTGTGATGCTCTTAATAGTACGCTCTCTTAAATAGAGCTCCCAGCCTCCCTCAGTCAAAAATGGAACCCGACGAGTGGACAATGTAAACTCCTGGCCAGTCGGAAAGCCGTCCTCAAACCAGACTGTCAAAAAGTCTGAAGTGTAAGGGACCCACGAGATTAAATTAGCCATCAACGACTCTAGCTGCAAGCGGGAGTGAGTGAATCCCTCGGCTAAAGGGACCTCCGTCAACGTGGAGTGATGCCAACGCCGTCCCCTCGGATAAGTCTCCAGGCCCAAAGTAGTGGCTGGGCATAGGCAGGGAAGCCTCTCATATGCCCAGAATTGGCAATGCAAAGATCAAAAGTCCTCAGTGATAAAGACTGACAAACATAAATGAGAAAATTAAAAAGGTGAAAGAGAAATGTACTCACCAGCAGGAATGGGTAAAAACCTAGCTAAGCCTCTGTCACGCCCTCCGAGCGCATGCGCATCCCTCAGAGAAAATAGGCAAAGGTAAAGGTACCCCAATAAAAATCACTGAGGTGCTCCACGTATCGAGTAGCGCTGACCAAGGCAAAAGACACCGTCGAGGAGTTGTCTGCAAGGAAACAACCCCTGATGATCACCAAAAACAGTCACTGAAGGATGCAATCTCTAACTCTCTGATCATCAGGCAGAGGCTCAGCCAAAGCCCCACTCTGGGCATCTACGCTCAAGGGACCAGAACGGACCGTCCGACCCGTGATGGTCATCGCAGGAACTCCCAAAACGGAGCGAACGACAGTAGGTGAAATGTCAGCCACCAATGGCACTGGCTCGCATGCAAACTCTATCCCAATGATGAACCTACAGTCCATAGGTGTCATCATCACCTCACAGTCCAATAGATGGAAAGACTGGGTCTGGTGGAACCAGCGCTCAGATAAAGCACTCAGATCAGGAGCAAAGGCAGGGAGGGATAGAAAAGAAGGCCTCGAACCCCTAGGTGTCGACGATGGCCTGATACTTCAGATACAGAGTATGGTATAATGAGTGGACACTGAACTAGTTCCCCCTGGGCTGTGTAAATCTGGGAACCTGCATCAAATAGCCAGTCCAGATTAAATATGTACCCTAAAATGGCAAAAGAAAGAAAGAAAGAAAATCTCGAAGGAAAACTTCAGTCACCTCGTTGGCACAAAAGTATATCGATGGATGGCATCTCAAATCGCCGAGAAGCTCCAGAATCGGCACCACAATAGCTGGAAGCTCCCTATGTGGAGTATGAGCTGGGACATGATCAACGAATGGGACATCCTCATCGTCCACATCAACCAGTAACTCAGCCAGGATAGGACGAATCGCCGACTCAACCAACCTACGAGGCGGTCAGGCTGGACGTGGCTGAGGAACATCATAGGCTCTCCTCCGCCTCACTCCTGAAGTGACCCTGCTAGCACTACCGGATCTATCTAGCTCCATAACCTGGACAAAGACTCCAAATCACCTCAGAAAGGTTGAGGTAAGCCTTAAACCTATGACTTATTAAATTAAACCTGCGACTTATTAAATTAAATCTTTACTTTATGCATTTTTAAAGTCCTAAAGCATGCATTAGTTAACCAAAATTCCCAGTAGAGTTAAAATTACATGTTTATTAAATGCTCAGGCTTTTGAAATTTTTTTTCCAGAGTCTCCTTTGTAAAATGGTCTGTCTGCATGCACATAGGCATGACTAGGTGGCCATTCAGTAGCACACCTACCCAAAAATAGAAACAGTTCATATTTATAAAAATATTTCAAAATTAAACTCCCCATGGCAGCCAAATTATCATGTGCATTTTTAGTTGAAAATTCAGGGTCATTTAGCCTAAAAAAGGATGAGTAAACTGATCAAAAAAAGAGTCAAATGACTGTCTCAGAAATCAAATTTTTTTGCATCAAAACGTTCAGCACAGTAAAATATGCATATTTACTAAGTTTAAAATTTTGTATCAAGTCATATAGGCATGCCTATTCGATACATTGTGTTTAAAAGCATACTATGTGATTTCTAACATTCTAACGGTCAAAACTAGAAAAGAAAGGATGTAAACGTTACCAGAGATGTGCATAACATTTGTATGATGACAAAATCTAAAAAAAGTTGCCCGAACTCCGTAGATCTGAAGAAGAAAATTGGATTTTCTTTAGATTTCAAGTTTGAAAATGAACTTTGAAAGCCACGGGAGCCAAGTTATAAATCGCTGGGAGGAGGAGCTCCACATTCGGCTGCCTCACCTCTACCTGCGGCACCCTGAAGTGGGCTCCACCCCTTCCGGTTCGGTCCAGTTTGAGTGGAAACAGAGTTTACAGAAGCTGAAAAGTCAAATCCAGAAGAAAAAAAACTGCTACGCGGTTGAGCGGATTGACCTGAAATCCTGCGTATAAGCGGCAGGTTCCTGACGGAGGGAAGAACTTCATGTAAGCCAATGGTTAAGATCCTGAAGTGATATCCGGGGGCCAATAATGAAAACTACCAAAAAGCTGTTGAAAGCTACTGGAAACTGCTGAAAACTGCCTCTGCCAGAGCATTGGGGAAGTCCAACGTAATGAACAGTGGATTTTGAATGAGTCAGAGTATCCTGGTTTGTCCAAGGGTATGATTGCTCAGAAACATCATATCCATGTTGAGGTCGATCAGGTTTGACATTGCCAACAGTTAGTGACAACTCCAACGAAGCATCGGGAACGATCCGATGGTGAAGCCGTTGAAGGCTACTTCAACGAGGGTCAGATTGAATGACATTTCTGTCGTTGGCAACAACTCCAGCGAAGCATCGGGAATGATCCAGTGGTGAAGGCGTTGAAGGCTACTTCAACGAGGGTTAGATTAAATGACATTACAGCTGTTAGCGACAACTCCAGCGAAGCGTCGGGAACGATCCAGTGGTGAAACCGTTAAAGGATACTTCAACGAGGGTCAGATTAAATGACATTCCAGCCATTGGTGACAACTCTAGCGAAGCATCGGGAACGATCCAGTGGTGAAGCCGTTGAAGGCTACTTCAACGAGGGTCAGATTGAATGACATTTCAGCCATTGGCGACAACTCCAGCGAAGCATCAGGAACGATCCGGTGATGAAGCCGTTGAACGCTACTTCAACGAGGGTCAGATTGAATAACATTCCAGCCGTCGGCGACAACTCCAGCGAAGCATCGAGAACATCCGATGGTGAAGCCGTTGAAGGCTACTTCAACGAGGGTCAGATTGAATGACATTCCAGCCGTTGGTGACAACTCCAGCGAAGCATCGGGAACGATCCGGTGGTGAAGCCGTTGAAGGCTACTTCAACGAGGGTCAGTTTGAATGACATTTCAGCCATTGGCGACAACTCCAGCGAAGCATTGGGAACGATCCGATGGTGAAGCCGTTGAAGGCTACTTCAACGAGGGTCAGATTGAATGACATTCCAGCCGTTGGTGACAACTCCTGCAAAGCATCAGGAACGATCCAGTTGTGAAGCTATTATAGGCTACTTCAGTTAAGTTCAGATCGAATGACACTCCAGCCATTGGCAACAAACCCCAACAATGCATCGAGAATGATCAGGTGATGAAGTCGTTGAGAACTAATTCAACAAGGGTCAGATTGAATAACACTATCAGCCGTTGGCGATAACTCCAGGGAAGCATCGTGAATGAGCCAGTGATGAAAATAGTGTATAAGTTTATCCCCACAGATGACAGATGATGGAATCTGTTATTCAAATCCCCAGTGGGAGCACCGAGAAGTATTGGTGATTCATTCGATCGTTGCAAACTACCGTTCGAGCAGGCACCAAGAAGGTTCAATGACGGTCAATTCTGTAAACTACCGTTCGAGTAGGAATCAAGTCAAGATTAATAGACCAATGTAAACTACCAGTCGGGTAGCTATCCACAAGAACATCGGCATCGACCGAACAACAATCCAAACCGTTGGCGACAACTCCAACATAGCGTCGGGAAAGATCCGATGATATAAACAGATGTAAGCTATCATCAAGATAGGCATCGGGAATCCCAAAGAAGGTCACTCATGATTAAAAGAGGATCCCCAATAGAAGAAAAAGGTAAAGAGCTCATATGAAGACATAGGATGTTAATGACAACTCCAACGTCGAGTCCAGAAATGTCCAATAGCATCAGAAAACCTTCCCCATAAGGAGGATCAACAGACGTGGTAAATCATTAGATTCAACCTAATTGGCATAAAGAAAAATTCGGTGATGGTCTAGACGTTGCAAGATATTGTTCGAGTAAACGTCAAGAGAATTCACCAAGGGCTATCACGGATGACGTTATCCCAAGCAGAAAATAGCGTAAACAGCCAGTGATAGCCCCAACACCACAAAGGTATCTAACATTCATAACGTATTATACCATACATTGCATTACATTTACATATATTATATTTTAAGTGTCTAGAAATCTTTATCCTGTTCATTCCATTACATTACATAAACATGATAAAGAGGGACATCTGTAGACACTCAAAATTTTGCATTCATGTTACTAACCCTGCATGAGGGCAAAATCATCTTTTACCTTCCTGAGACGACCCTGGAAGTTCAAATCAATCTCAACCACGACGACAACACCGGGAAGTCAAGTCAAGCCCCGCCCACAACCCAGGAGGTACAGAAGTCCCGGTGACAACACCGAGATGTCAAGTCAAGCCCCGACCATAACCCAAGAACAGCACTCCCGGTGACAACACCGGTAGATCAAACTCAACCCCGACGACAACATCGGGATGTTAAGTCAAGCCCCGGCCATAACTCGGGAGGTACAGAAGTCATGGAGACAACATCGAGAGATCAATTTCAACCTCGGCGACAACAACGGGATGTCAAGTCAATCCCCGGCCATAACCTGGGAGGTACAGCAGTCCCAGCGACAACACCGGGAGATCAAACTCAACCCCGACGACAACACTGGAATGTTAAGTCAAGCCCCAGCCATAACTTGGGAGGTACAGAAGTCTCGGCGACAACACCGGAAGATCAATCTCAACCCCGGCGATAATACCGGGATGTCAAGTCAAGCCTCGGCCATAACCCGAGAGGTACAAAAGTCTCGACAATAACAGCGGGAGATCAAACTCAACCCCGGTGAAAACACCGGGATGTCAAGTCAACCTCAGAGACATCCCTGAGGAAGAACAGAGTCGGTTGGAATCAGACCTCGGAGACGACCCCGAGAAAATAGCCGAAAACCTGGCCAATACAGAAGACAACCAGGTAAAATGGTCATTTTACCAACTTGAAGCTAATTCAGTCAAAATCATGTCGAATTAATGCAATAAAGGTCATAAAGAGCCATAACATTGATCCCGAACGAAAATAACACAATACAGCTCAACGGACAAACTATAAAAAAATGAAGATCCGGTTATAAACCCATCTTCCTTGATTCGGAAAAGGTTAAGTCCTATGTCATTGTGTCACTCTCGAAGAAGGTTTTCTGGAAAGGTATAGCACGCCTCAAACAGACGCTCTGATCAAAAGTTATGAAGTTTCAAACCTGACATCGCATTACTCGGAGTGCACGTACTTTGAGACGACAGGACCCACAGGAGTGGGACCCACTTGGGGAGCCGTAGGTAGACTCGCGGCTGTCGCGAATGCACCTGCAACCATCGAGTCTTTAAATATAACCCCCCTTGCCAAAAAGAGAATAAAAAAAAATTAAGAAAACGCTCTGAAACTCCGCTCATTTCGTCCCTTAGCCCTACTTCTTGTACTCCAAACTTTGATTTTATTCTTCTAACACGTTTGTATATATATATTCTATAACATATCAACAATTAATCAATGGAAACGTCAATTTGAAGCCTACTGAGTGGCAAACAGCCCGTGTAGCAATACATTATAAGTATTTTTACGATCAGAACTCATTTTCTACTTCATTACGTATATGTGAACGTGCATATCAAGTTTCAACTTCTGGTTTTGCCCGAAACTCAGTTCCGCGGCCGTTTTAGCTAACTTTTTACTATATAGTAGTATATATATATATATTTCTTCATTTGCACAGTCTGGATCGTCGATCCGTGGCTTTTAGTCGCTTATATATATATATACGTACTAACTTGTTCGGCCTAGATCGCTGATTCGTGGCCTTTTCAGCTTTATTATATGTATATTTGACTATATATATACTAACTTTTAATTCCGTTGGTCCTGAATTGCAAATTCGTGGCCCTTTAACTGCTTTTATAAATATATATTTACATTCTGTTGAGCCTGGATTAATTTGTGGCTCCTTTACAGTTTTTTTTATATATATTTATATTTAGTTGAACCTGAAGAAATTCATGGCTCTTTATCGCTTTTATATATATATATATATATATATATATATTTACTTTTCTGTCAATCCTGAATTACTCCGTCGCTCTTTTATAACTTTTATAAATATATATATACTTACATTCCAGTCGGGTATGGACTGCTAATTCATGGCCCTTTACAACTTATATATATATAATGATATATATATATATATATATATATATTATTCATTGTGATTAAATATCTGTTTTAATTATTCATTTGATATGAATTTGTTTTAATATAAATTTAGCGAATTATATTTATTTAAATCTAGCCCTTTCTACCTTCTAAACAGTTCAAAATAGGTCTAACTGGAACCGGAAAGCTAGAATGGCTAAGATTTATTTAAATCTAGCTTTCTTTCTAGTTTTGTTAAATATTAAAGAAACCTCGCGACCCTTAGATACATATCTAGTGGGAATGAGAAGCTTTGGCTATGCGCATGCAAGGATTTGACTGATGAATCCTTGGTTTTACGACGTCTAGATGTAAATATACATTCTTTGTGAATATCTGTGTTGTGCAGGTTTTCTTGGCCTTTCTCTGTGAGCCTAAGAATAGTAGGATTCATGATTAAACTTATCAGAATCTGATTCCCACGATGGACAACTCCATATTACAAATGTACCCTGCCAGTTTTTCTGTAAAAAATGTACATCCGAAGGACCTTAAAATGGTTATCCGAGTTTAAGGTCTCAAACATAATGAAAATATTATTTGTAGTGCTAGAGTCACTCTGATGGCTGTCATGCCCATGAGAAGACTAACACTTGTATATATATTATGTGGTCAAGGATGCTTCGCAGCCCGACAATCAACATCCAAATCAAGCCAAAGGCTAAACAGAATAAAATAGAAGTATCAACATGCTTCAATTCCTACGTGAGCGTATGGGTTAGAAAACCTTCTTTCAAAATATTACTTTCATATCTTGTCTAAAAATAGACTTTTGTCAATCAAATCAAACCCTTGGTATATAGGTTCAACGAAGCATAACAATACTTTCAAAACAAACGTAGGCTCAATTACTTCCAGCATGCACATACACATTGCAATTTAAGAAGAAAATATTGAAATGATACGGTACCGTGTTTCACGGGAGTCGGGGGGTGCCTAACACCTTCCCCCCACTTAACCATGCCCCCAAACTTTAAGAATCTCGGTTTCATGATCAAGTTTTGGCAGTGTCCAGTAAATTAGGCCTACTTGCAAAATCAAACAAAACTCGATTGAGTTGGTACAACCATTTCAAATCTACCAACTGGAGACTCTGTAAACCTTTCAAATCGTCGACATGATACATGTTGGCCTTTTCCTAAAAAACTTCACCCTTCATAAAACAAATAAGACAAATAAAGAAAAATAATAAAATTTAGAAAGAGAGAAAGATCATGTCCAAAAGAGACAAGATTTTTTCCCGACGTCGACAGGTGGTGACTCTGCTGGGGACAGTAGAGGGCTTTAGCCGAGCTCAAATCTTTTCAAAATTTCCTTTTTATATATGCGTGTGTGAATGCTTCGTTTTATATTGAATGGATGTGAATGAATCCTTTACTGCTTTATATTAGTGCTTCGCACAATGTCATCATTTCATACGGTGAGACGCGATGTATGTGAATGTATGTTGTGTGATTCCTCCACCAGGAGGCAAACCCGTCGGTGTTTGATTACTGGACTCAAAGGAGACTAATCCTGCGAGGATCAGGAAAGGCACCATTTTGATCTGCTCCAATTGAAAGATCGGATTAATTTCCCCTCTAGTAGATTGCGATGATCTGGGGACCTTCATGCCGAAAAGCCACGATAGTAGCCTAAGATAGGTCAGCCTCTGATTAACCAAATCTGAAGGGAAGCTTCTTCATGCCTTTTTCTTTCAATTCAATATCAATTTTCCAATTCTAATGTAAATTTGATAATGTAAATATACATTCCATGTCTTGTAAAAACCTGTCATGTTATCCTTGCATTAAAATAACTGACCTTTGTTTTACAATATAAGATTAAAAAAACCTCAAAAATAAACACATTATGGCACGAATCATGTTGATACATATAAATCAAAATTAACACGCCTACGTTTATTGTAGGGAAAAATTGGTCCCGTCACCAGGTCAAAATCTAAGAAAGCGCTAAACCCATCTCCAAACATGGCTTCAAGTGCTCAACCTGAATCCACCCTTGTCTCTAGGGAAGAATTCAAAAGACTAAAGAATCAAATAGTGGAATTAGCTATTTTTCTGAAAGAGCAAAGCAAAGGCCTTCAAGGGAAACAAACACCCGATCATATAGAATCATCTGCACCCGATGGCAGTCAAGATACCAGAAAGAAAGACACTCAGATTCCTAAACCACAGACCCATGAGTCTCAGAACAAAGACCTTACCAACAAAACCCCTGAAATCATCAACCTCAACAAAGAGCAGGAAGCTGGTGATATTCTGAAAAAGGTCCAACAAATGGAAGAAACAATCCGGTCTATTAAAGGGACTGGGCATTTGGAATTGTCAATTACACAGACTTATATATATTTCCAGGGGCTCGTTATCCAGAAAAATTTCAAGTCCCTGATTTTGAGAAATATGATGGATTAGGAGATCCCTACACACATTTGAAGGTATTTATCGGAGAACTCGGATCCTATGTTAGAGGACGAGAAGCTCGGGATGCAACTATTCCAGAAGAGTCTCACCAGAGAGGCTAGAGCCTGGTATGCCCGACTGGACAATTCAAAGAATCACAGCTGGAAAGAGTTAGCACATGCCTTCCTCAATCAATACAGCTTTCAATCTCAGATGGCTCCAGACAAATATCAAATCACCAAAATTAAAAAGCAAAACACCGAGTAATTCAGAGAGTTTGCCCAACGATGGAGGCAGGTGGCAGCACAAGTCACCCCACCTAAGACTGAGTCTGAGATAGTCATGACCTTCATCGACTTTTAAGAAGCTCCATATTACGAAAGGGTCCTAACTGGCATAGGAAAACCATTCTCGGAGATGATTAAACACGGAGAGATGGCCGAGATGGGGATATAGTCTGGGAAGATAAAAGATCTTACTGCCTTGGAAGCTGTTGTCGAGCATATCTAATCTAGGAGTTATGGGAGTAATCCCCAGAGAGCACACAAGAAGAAAGAATAAGAAGTTTCCTTAGTATTGCAGGGATAGGATCAAAGAGGCAATCCAAGCTTGCCAATTCAAAGGAGAAACTATTCCCCTTTTCAAGCTCCAGCACAATCTTCTAATCCTCCATTTTAGAAAACTGCGGAGGCCAGACATCGAAGAACGTTCACCCTTTTAGGGGATTCACTAGAAAATGTGCTAAAACCGTTGACAACACAAAAGAAGATTGTTCAACTCATTCTACCAACCAGTATCGGCGGACAGAATTTTGACCAAAGTAAAAAGTGTGCATACCATTTCGGATCTCCAGGCCACGACACACAAGACTGTTGGTCTCTCAAGCACGAAATCCAAGACTTGATAGACAACAGAGAGATTGTGGTAACCAAACCAGAGCAACCGTATGTGCAAGAAAATCCCCTCCCTTACACAAAGAGGAGAGTGTCAACATGATTAGCACGAGGAGTGGAGAAGGATCCAAATATCTTCATTATGTTAGAGAGACAACTCAATCAAGTACCAATAGCCCAGATAGTTGGGAATTCTCAAAGAGGGGGTTCCTGATAGAACATGAAATAAAGTCTATCAAGGAACAAATTGGACAGTTGGCGGATCTGATCGTGTATCAACATCAGATAACTAGGCAACTGATAAATCAGACCAACCAGCATGAAGCAAGTCCTCCTACACCAGAAATTAGCCCAATTGCTATGAGGAACCATTACTGGTTTTATGAGCATAAACCCTAGGCCTACAAGGTGGCCAAGGAAGATAAGTTCCAAGCTGATAGGGAATTTGCCTTCCAAAGGAACTTCACTAATTTAAATCAGCCGATGAAAGAAATCCTCCAAATACTGATCAATGAGGGGATGGTTACAGATTTGTTAGCCTCGATAAACCCTCGATCCAGGAAGTTCAAGCCTGACCGGATCTGTCAATATCATTCCAATGCACCCAGTCATGACATCTAGGATTGCTGGGGACTTCGTCACCTGATTCAGAATCTGATTGAAAGTGGTAAACTAATAAAAAGAAATCAAGATTATGGCTTCCCCAATGAGGAAGCACTCTTTATTCCCATGGCTTGGAATCAGGAAACAGTGGCTGTCATTTCCTATGAGACGGATCTAGCCGTGACACCCTTAATACTGCAAGGAAAAGGGGTCCAAGAAGGAAAGAATTTCGTACAGGTGGTTGCACCCGAACCTTTAATATTACCCTTCAGACCGTTGTATCCGGTAGTCAACCTGAAGAGAGTCCTATGGAACTATGGGAAGGATGAATGTTCAACCTCAAATAATATTACAAATATATCCAAGGAAAATTCGTTGTACATTCCTCAATGGGTGATCAATTCAGTCATTAAAGCTAAAGGTAAAGTGGCTGAAGAGAAAATCAAAGAATTCCTCAGCAAAATGGGGCATAATGAGATCAAGGTGGTGCAAAGCTTGAAAGATGCATTTAAACAGGTATCCATCTTGGATCTGGTCTTATCCTCGGTGGATCATCGTAACATTCTGGTCCTTAAACCATCAGAGCCAACCGCATATATATATGCGGCTAGCAGCATTTATACATGCGACTCAGCCCCATGGGTCCTGCCATCTTGAAGTTTGTTCCTTCTGTCTTGGTTCAGAGAAAGTTGACCTTCGCAGGCCAAACTCTCTGAAAGTCTTTGCGAAAGGCTACGGAATAAGGTCGAGTCTGACTAAATCGGGGCCCAAGAAGATGAAGCTGGTATCTAAGAGGTATCTTTCGGTTCTAGACTGCAGTTAACTGGCTTATCTTTAATAGCATGTAGTTCGAGATTGTCTGAGGTGACTTTCGACGAATATTTTCTTAGCTTTGCTATCCTTATTCAGTTTGCGTCTTGTTCGGACGTCACTAGCCCTTTAAATCATTCACAAGGTTGTCTCCGAGGTGACCAAATGCTTTTGCCCTACCTCAGGGTTGTCTCTGAAGTAAAATTATACTTTTGCCCTTCTTCAAGGTTAGTATAAAGAAAAAGAAATTTTGAGTGTCTATAGATGCCCCTCTTTGTTATGTCCATGCAATGTAATAGAATGAACACGATAAAGATTACTAGACAACCAAAATGCATGATAAGGTATATCCGATGATGCAATGTCATGTGTAAAATATGCAATAATATGTAAGATTATAAGGTCATAAGAATTACGTCGTCGAGGTTAAGCCGACGCCCACATTGAGTTGTAGCCAACAGATTACATTATTAGGGCTGAGCCGACCTGCGTTTACATCATCGGGGGTCGAGTCGATGTCTGCGTTGGGTTGTTGCCAACGGATTACATCATCGGGGTTTGAGCCGATGCCTTTACCGGAGATAATGTTGGTGGATTGTATATTAGGGTTGAGCTGATACCCTCACCGGGGGTGGATGCTGGGGGATTCTAAGATGGATTACTGATTTTGACTGACTCTCTGGTCTTCTGGCGTTTAACATCAAGATTCTAATATTTATCGATTTTCTGCCTTTTTGGAGGGTTTTTAGGGTTTTTGGGGACTAAAACTGACCCGAAAGGGTGCCTTCTTAAGTAAAGTGACCTTTTTGGACCCAAAATAACACGTTTCAGACTATATTCTACAAAACAGGAAGCCGCGGGACCCACTTAGGGCAGCCACACCTATACATACGGCTGGAGATCGGGTTTATACTCTCGGGAAGGCTCATTTTCATGCATTCAATTTGAGTTTTCTTGCATTTTCTCTGAAAAATCCGAGCCTCCATCTCAGATCTACTCAATTCAGGCTTGATTTAGAGCGATCTGACACCGTACATCTCTTCCACGCACTACGAGTAACGTATAGACTCTAATTTTTTGTGTTTTCATTGGTGAAAAATCATATTTCTTTCATTAAATGCATTATATTGAGCATATATGCATAGATCGCTTGATGGACATGTTAGAATGCAATGCATGCTTACGTTTCATCTTATGGACCGTATGGATGCGATATATTATAATTTATCAGTTAGTATAGACACGTATTTGAGCTATGTATTAGAACAACAGTTTAAATTGCTATTTAATTGCTTGGTTGTGATGGTGTACCCTCATAGGGTGGTTTAATGCATGCTTCGGCCATGTGGATAATCCATTTTATAGGGGAAACTCTGGCAAATTGTTTTCATAAATTAGATGTCAAGGTCCTAGATGCATGTGTAGATATGCTAGGATACGAGTTGAAAAGGATGTACACATATAACGGCACATATAGGACGTACATGATGTGATGACCTAAATTATATTTCAGGGATTAAATTTAACATTTGAAAAGGGCAGGAATATACCTAACTTTCCTTTGATTCCTACGAACTTATTGTTCAGGTATGGATTCTGACGGACCTAGAAGCTCTTCACCTCGCGGGGTTTCAGCTGTAGTTCACCGGCGGAGGCATCCCTCTGACGTTCCTATTCCATAAATTAGCAAGCAAGTTCAGCGGTTGACGAAGCCAGTTCTGCATCCTCTTGATAAGGACCAACCTCATTTGGACCAGGAGGATATCCTTGAGCTTGAGGTTCCGCCTCAGCCCACTACGGTGCTCCGATTTCTTCCTAGCATTCAGGTAGTCATTCCTGATTTGCTGGGTACGGACCTGAGCCGTCATCCCTCCATTCATTTGCAGACGAATGAGGTATATAATCTTTACATTAATTTGTCTTTTCTTTCAGCAACCGATTTTCTTAACCTTAAGGCCATACAGGTCCCAGAGTTTACCCAGCCCAGGGGTAACTGATTTTGTATATACTTTTTATATCATTCACTTTATCCTGAGTACCAGGCTATAGTGGATTCTTGGGGATTCCAGGCTTTCTTCACCATTACTCCCCGTCGCTGACCCTGGGGCTATCTATGAACTTTATCTGAGAGATGGTTCCCTTAGAGTCAGTCCATCCATCTACTGGATTACGAGGTTGTGATAACACCTATGAACTTGAGATATATCACAGGTCTGGAGTTTACTGGGGACAGAGTGCCTTTGGAGACTGGTATCACTCCAACAGCTGTCCACACCCTTTTGGGGTTTTCTTCTCAGGAGCGGGCCTTCAAGGCCCGTAGTGTTAGGTCTGGATGTTTGAGTGTCGATGCTGCTCGAGGCACTCTACAGCAGCCATTACCTGCAGATTTGAGGTATAGAGATAGCATCTTGCGAAGTCTATTTCTGACCATAATGAGGGGTTATTTCATTGCGAACAACTCCTCCACTGTTCCCTTTATCTTAGTAGGGGCTATTCAGGATGTAGACCACATTGGGGACTACGATTGGGGATCTTTCATATTTGCTCTCTTTCTTCACGGGATGCGACTACGATCCGAGGGAGTCATCGACGCATTGATCAAATTCTACCCGTTTCTTTTGGTGAGTCATGTTGACTGAATTTCACTTGTCTGAATTTTAATTGATTTATCTTTTCCCATGACTAATGTTGGGTTCTTTGGATTAACAGGTTTGGGCTTATGAGAGGCTTCCTTGTCTTCGCCCTATCTCCATTCTGGGCTTGGACACTTATCCTCTGAGGCGTAGATGGCACTAGTCTACTTTATCAGAGGTCCCGGTCAAGGAGGGTTTCACTCATGCCCGTCTTCAACTGGAGACATTGACGGCTTCTGATATAGTTTAGGTCCCTTATTTTGCAAAGCACTTATCTGAGGGGTTTGAGGATGGGCTACCAATAGGGCCAGAGTATTATCTGTCTACTCGTCGGATTCCATTCCGATTTAATGGAGGTTGGGAGCTCTACCTCGGGAAGCATGCTTTTAGATGTATCACTGGGGAGATTCGCCTTCCTTTCCTTCCTCCGGCTCAGTGATTCTGGCCTTGATCTTAGCCAGCTGCAACGATTCCCACCTCTGGGTACGAGGGGTTTTTTTTATCAGATGGTCCTATCACTTTCGATGACTTTTTCACTTGGTGGGGCCCACATACGATAGGAGCTTAGACTCGGGCTACCTAATTTCTAGGAGATGTGGTTACGGGGTCTCTTGTGATGATGTACTAGATATCATGCTTCCGGGAGCCTTCTTATTAGACTCAGATAGCTGATTTGAGACGTCAGTTGGAGCAGATGTCGAAGTATTTTTGTCATCTGGGCGGGGACCCTTCATTAGCTAGTACTTTTGCTGCTCAGGATCACAAGGCTGGGCCCTCAAACACTGGTGGTTCTCATAGGGCTGGACCATTAGGTACGGGTGGTTCTGACGATGGAGGTGATCCATTTAATTATCGCCCAGATGTGCAGGAGACACTTTATCACCCAGATCCGTAGGATATGCCTTATCGCCCCGCTATGGAAGATATGCCTACTTAGGAGGATTTGGCTCAGTTTGATCAGTTTGGCGATAGTGTCACCTTTGTAGATGACATCGTGATGACTCCATAGGTTCTTTGTTAGTCATTGGGTTTTTATGCCCCAATATCCTAAACTTTTTATTTCTTAGTTTTCACATGTATCATAGGTATGACAGTGATGTTCATATAACACTGATGTATTCGGCAGATATTTATGTATGATGATATTTTCTATTTATTTATCGCATATGCTATATTATCACTAGTTATGATGCATGCTTCAGATATATTTAAATAATTTGATAGAGATTGACCCCTGTATGGTCTTTTTGACACAATTTTACAGATGGCCTCTTCGGCTGTGGCTCGTCTGGAGCATTCTCCGCCTGGTCGGATATCCACCAGTCTGAGAGTTTGGCATGACGCCCTACCATATTCTGACCGAATCATTGTAGGTTGCATGTTAGGTCATTTTATGTCTTTATTATCTTTCCAGGTGCCAGAGGGTTTTGTAGACAGCATGCTAGTTCATTGGATTCCTGAGAGGCATGTTTTCAGGTTCAGTTCTGACGAGTTGACCCCTACACTGGAGGAGTATGGTTGCATCTTCAGGTTATCAATGGAGGGACCGTGTGCTCGAATGGCATTGGGCTATATGTGTCGCCAGTTTATGACGGTCACCGGATTGAGGAGGGTAGTCATCTTGGCCGAGGTGGGTGGTAGCCACATCATTTCTATGGACTTCATGATAGACCATTTTGCATCCGCTGATAACTTCGTCGTTTATCATGGAGATTTTGCCATTTCGGAGGAGAGATGGCACATTGCACGAGTGGATGCGCTGGTCATGTGCCTCATATCATATCTATATATGCCATTTTATGCTGACTATCTGGATGTTGGGATGTCGATGGCTGTCAGAGCTCTCAGAGAAGACTTCACCATACTCCCTCTCATCTTGGCGAAGACATTGATATCAGCATCCTTCTATCGAATTGTTGGGGATCAGGAATTTAGAGGTAGCCCCATTCTCCTATACATCTGGTTCATGTCCCACCTTAGACCGATCGACCAGCTTCGTTGTCATGGGTTTTGCTTTGGACATAGCATGTCATAGATCTACTCCTACCGCCCGACTTCTTGTATTGACGAGGCATCTTGGACTATATTCATGGGTGCCATGGAGGAGCCTTTTGAGATAGTCATGTACTCTGGTTACTGTTCCTTTTTGAGTTTCACCACCGATGTGGTTGACCTACATTTTCTTCCGTTGGCTGGTTTAAGGCGTGTGACGACCTATCATCCCCTGGCGGTGATGGGCCTGTTTGATCAATATCAGGAGGTCCATTCATTTGAGGGGACTGAGGATTATCGCTTCCCCATCTACTCAGCTATTGAGGTTGATCTAGCTCGTGTCTACGGACTTTGGTCTCATCGGCAGACAGTGAAGTTTAAAGACTGCCATCCGGGCTGATCTACAGAGTACTCAGCTTGGCTAGAGTCGGATTTAGCACCATATGTAGCGGATCAGGTTGATGTGGGGCCTTTATCTGATGATGAAGGTTGGTCTACTGATGTTGAGGAGCCTATGGAGGATCCTATATTTCCGATCGAGGATGCTCTATTCGCGGAGTTGACATCTTCGCTAGTTAGTACTGTTCCGAGTTCATCATCCGTTTCCATGGAGGCGATGGATAGACAGCTTCATCTGGTGACCTATGAGAAGGATCAGGCTCGATCCATGATGTTGACCACCTTAGCTGATCGGGATGCTGCTATTGCTTAGAAAGACACAACTTTTGTTTCCAGAGATCAGGCCATTGTTGATAGATATGTTGCCCAAACATTTGCAGATGGACTCAATGGTCATGTTCAGGGTGTAGTGCAGAGTCAAGAGGGTGTTTATCTCATGGCAGTAGAGCTGCTGAGACGCGTCGATGTGCTGGAGCATGAGCTCAGGGATGCTCCTCAGACTGCAGAGACAGCTGGATATTTGGTTATGTTGATTCGTCTTACCGCCGATTTATAGCCCTGTTTTATTTTCTGGCACAGACTTCGTTATTATCTTTTGTCACATGTTATAATCAACTTTTGTGTTCTAAACAGTTGTATATATAAAAAGAAATAAGTTCAGTTCACTTCCCTTGTCTGAGCATGTCTAGCTTTGTACATTGTTACCATTCTCGCTTCATGATTTATTATGTCGACATAGAACTGGTCTCGTCATACTTGCGCCATATTTGGCAGGGTGATGCTGAGATGTCATTATGTCCTCTCTACATGAGCAGTCGATTTGGCAGGTTTGTGGTATATTTTAATTTCTGTATAGGTTAGGATTTTGGATTTGGGGATATAAGGTGAAAGTGTTTGAATTCTTTTTCAAAAGTTAGACCGCACCATAAATGGTTGCCTACGTACTCCCACAGATGAGAGATCGGGTCTTTTGTAGTTCAGGCTTGGCCTGAATAGTTGAAAAGTGTTTATTCGGGTTTGAGTTTGGTTTAATAGGATTTTGATTTTTTGTTTGGTTTATTTTTCGAGGGTTAGACCGCACCATAAATGGCTGCCTACGTACTCCCGCAGATGGGAGATCAGATTTTTCGTAGTTCAGGCTCAGACCTGAAAACCGGACTTGATATTTTTTCTTTTCTTTTTTTCTTTTTTTTTCTTTTTTTCTTTTTTTATCAAGACGAAGTATTCCAGTTCGAATAAAAGGGGTCTCAGACATAATATAGTTTCACAGAATCAGAATTGATCAGTTACGGGAATTTTTCACCGTCCATCTCCTCTAGTTCCTAGAGCTTAAGAAGGGAGGGATGATGGTGTCAGAGTATGCCGCGAAATTCAATGAACTGGCCAGGTTCACTACATACCCAGTCAGTACTGACGCTAGGAAGGCGAGGAGGTTTGAGTGGGGTTGAAACCATGGCTCTACAGTAAGGTCTCCATGTTCCAGCTGAACACGTTTGCAGCTATGCTGGAAAAGACTATACTTGCCGAGAGAGGAAGCAACGCGGTGATGAAGTTTAACCAAAACAAGAAGAAGAAGAATGAGGTGGAAACCAAAACTAGAGGTAGCAGCGCTATTAACTAGAAGAGAAAATGGAACGACAACACTTCTGCTGGGAGTCAGCAAGGAAGCCAGCAGAAGAGGAAGTTCGAAGCATGTGCTACATGCGGTAAGAATCACACTGGAGTGTGCATGAAGGGGAAGCGGGTGTGCTTCAACTGTGGTCAGGAAGGCCACATTGCGCCTAACTGCCCAAACCCGAAGAAGGGAGCTTGCTACACATGTGGATCCAAGGATCACATGGCTCATAGTTGCCCAAAGAAGCTGACAGTGGGGTCAACAGGGAGAGGAGAGAATGGAAGCGGCAATACCGTGACTATCGCTGCACCATTACAGGCTGTTCGACCCACTGCCCGGACATTTAATATGACGGTACAGGATGCTGTGCAATCAAAAGACGTGGTGTCAGGTATTATTCCGGTCAATAGTATAAATGCATATGTATTATTTGATTCGGGTGCCACTTGTTCATTCATATCTGATGATTTTGCTAAAACCCCAGACTTACCTATAGAGGAGTTAGTTTACCCCTTGAACATAGAGATTGCGAATAGGGAGGTTATTCCTATTAGGTTTGTTTATAAGAACTGTAGATTAGACATTAAGGGTCAGGAGCTGAGAGTAGATTTGATTCCGATAAAACTTGGGGAATTCCATGTCATACTGGGTATGGGCTGGTTGTTCAACCATGGGGCGATAATCGACTGTCAGAAGAAGTCGGTAAACCTTACGACTCCGTCGAAGTTATTGTTCTATGGTAGCAAATCACCTAGACAAGCGAGTTTTCTGACGGTTATTCAAGCCAAGAAACTTCTGACGCAAAGCTGTGTAGGATATCTAGCCTACATAGTAGATACGAGTAAGGAAAGCCCGAAGGTGGAGGAGATATCGGTGGTTAAGGAGTTTGTGGACGTTTTTTCGAGCGATTTGCCAGGACTTCCGCCAAATAGGGAGACAGAGATCGTGATCGATTTAGCACCGGGAACTGCTCCGATTTCAAAGGCTCCGTACCGAATGGCTCCAGTCGAGATGAAGGAACTGATGGTTCAACTACAAGAATTGTTAGATAAGAAGTATATTCAACCAAGCGTTTCACCGTGGGGAGCGCCTGTGTTATTTGTGAAGAAGAAGGATGGATCAATGCATCTTTGCATTGATTATAGAGAATTGAACAAGGTTACGATCAAGAATAGGTATCCTTTACCTAGGATCGATGACTTATTTGATCAATTGAAGGGTGCTATATACTTCTCAAAAATTGATTTGAGAAGCGGGTATCAATAGTTGAAGGTAAGAAGAGAAGATATACCGAAGACGTCTTTTAGGACTCGATATGGTCATTACGAGTTCTTAGTGATGTCATTTGGTCTCACGAATGCCCCAGCTGCATTTATGGACCTAATGAATAGGGTGTTTAAGCCATTTCTGGACAAGTTTGTTGTAGTGTTCATTGATGACATCCTGGTTTATTCCAAGACCGAGGAGGAACACGCTGAACACTTAAGGCTAACCTTGGAATTGCTGAGACAAGAGAAGCTTTACGTTAATTCTCGAAATGTGAATTCTGGTTGGAATGTGTGCAATTTCTTGGCCACGTGATCGACAAGGATGGTATTTCGGTAGATCCGTCGAAGGTTGAAGCTGTAATGAATTGGGATCAGCCAAAAACGCCGTCTGAAGTGAGGAGTTTCTTGGGATTGGCAGGTTATTATCGGAGATTTATCCAAGATTTTTCCAAGATCGCCACTCAGTTGACGAATTTAACTCATAAAATAGTTAAATTTGTTTGGACGAAAAAGTGTGAGGAAAGTTTTCAGGAGCTGAAGAAAAGGTTGAGTACTGCGCCTGTATTGTCTTTACCAGATAGTACGGGGAATTTCGTAGTATATAGCGATGCCTCACATAAAGGATTAGGCTGTGTGTTGATGCAGGGCTGCAAAGTCATTGCTTATGCGTCACGTCAGCTGAAGGAGTACGAGAAAGGGTATCCAACTCATGATTTAGAGTTGGCGGTAGTAGTGTTTACCTTAAAGATATGGAGACACTACTTATATGGAGAGAAGTGTGAGATATACACAGATAACAAGAGTCTGAAATATATCTTTACCCAGAAGGATTTGAACATGGGCCAAAGAAGATGGTTGGAACTGATCAAAGACTACGACTGCGAGATAAGTTACCATCCGGATAAAGCTAACGTCGTCGCCGACGCCTTGAGCAGAAAAGGTAGGGAGAAGTTGAATATTTTAACTGATCAGGATTAGTTGATAGAACAGATGGCTAGATTGGAACTGGAAGTGAAGTGTCCGAAGGAGTCGGATGAGATGTTGTTTCAAGTAACTACTGGTTCTACTCTAGTAGACAAAGTGAAAGAAGCAGAACTTCACGATGAAGAATGCGAGAAGATTTGGAAGAAAATAGCCGATGGGGAAGAGTTTAAGTTTAAGATCGATAATGAAGGTCTGCTATGGTTTGAAGGTAGATTCTGGGTACTGCCAGTACCAGAGGTCAAAGAGGAGATTATGAGCAAAGCTCATAGTTCTAGATATTCGATTCACCCTGGGAGTACGAAGATGTAACAGGATCTCAGGCATCATTTCTGGTGGCCGAATATGAAGAGGGATGTTGCTGAATGTGTTGCGAAATGCTTAACGTGTCAGAAAGTTAAGGCAGAACACCAGAGACCAAGTGGGTTTCTACAACCGTTAGAAATTCCAGAGTGGAAATGGGAGCATATCACGATGGATTTTGTGGTGGGTCTTCCAGCAACTCAGAAGGGATTTGATGCGATATGGGTCATTGTGGATCGACTGACGAAGTCAGCCCACTTTTTGTCGATTAGGGTTAAGTACAACTTAGACCGGTTAGCGAAGCTGTATATGAAGGAAGTTATTTCTCGACACGGTGTTCCAGTGTCGATTGTGTCCGATAGAGATTCACGTTTCACGTCAAATTTTTGGAAGCGATTGCAAGAGTGTCTGGGAACGCAATTGGGAATGAGTACGGCGTACCATCCTCAGACTGATGGCCAGAGCAAAAGAACAATTCAGAAGCTTGAGGATATGCTAAGAGCTTGCGTAATGGATTTCAAGGGAAGCTGGGATGATCATCTACCATTGGTGGAGTTCGCCTACAATAATAGTTATCACGCGAGTATCTGTATGCCACCTTACAAAGCATTATACAGCAGAAATTGCAGAACTCCCTTGTGCTAGGATGAAGTCGGCGAACGTCAATTATTGGGACCAAAACTGGTACAACAAACTGCTGAAATTGTGAAACTGATCATAACCGGATTAGTTACTGCTCATGACAGACAGAAGAAGTATGTCGATCTACATCGACAGAACCAAGAATTCTTACCAGGAAGTTTCGTGTTCCTGAAAGTATCTCCTTGGAAGGGGAAGATTCGATTCGGTAAGAAGGGAAAACTGAGTCCCAGATTTATTGGACCTTTCGAGGTACTACGAAAGGTGGGCGAGGTTGCTTACGAGATTGCATTACCTCTAAAGCTCGAGAATATACATAATGTCTTTCATATTTTTGTGTTAAGACTTTACAAGCATGATTATAAATATGTAATAGAATATGAGCCTTTACAATTTGATAAAGACTTAACATATGAAGAAGTGCCTATTCAAATAGTTGATAGAAAGGAACAAGTACTTAAAAATAAAGTGATACCTTCTGTTAAGGTAATCTGGAGGAACCACAGTGCTGAAGAAGCTACGTGGGAACTCAAAGATATTATGATGAAATCTTATCCGCAATTGTTTGCTTAACTTTTGTGTAACTCCTTATGTACCGATTCTGGGGACAGAATCCTTTTAAGGGGGGAAGAATGTAATAGACAAAAAAAAAATTATGTGTGATTCTAGGGACAGAATCCTTTTAAGGTGGGAAGATTGTAACGATTGAGATTTTATATATTAATTTTAAATAATTATTGAGTGAATAAATATTTTATGTGATTTATTTATTGAGTTAAATAAATAAATTATATGATTTCGTGGAGTAATTTAATTAAGTGCTATATATTAATTAAATGAATGCTTAATATTTAATTTAATTGATGTATATTAATTTTATAGTATTGTTCTAATTTAACTGAGATAATTAAATTAGATGAATTGTGTGTTAAGTGTTACATGGATTATAATTAGCGAGTAATTATAATTATGTGGCAATTTTATGTGATTAATTGATGTTAGATTTTAATTGATTAAATTAGAAGATTAATATTTAATTAATTAAAATATGACATTAAAGTATGTGTTAAAATAATTTGTTAAAATAAAAAAAAAAGGATTTTAAATGATTTTAACCAAACAAGGCCCTTGCACTTGTTTTAAACTCACTTTACCAAACATGGCCTTAGTAATAATAATCTGTTTTTAAAAATAATGTTGTTTTGGCCAAACAAGCCTTAAGGTTTTTCAAATTCAAATAGTTGTAACCTATATAATAATATGTATTTATTGTATATCTTAATTAATTAGCAGTTACATATATATCATTAGTATACGTATATTATATCAGTTATAATATATCTACTACGTTAGTTCTAATCCTAAGTCTAACTAAGAACTAAGAAGAAAGGAAGAGCAAGGAAGAGTTAGAGAAGAAGAGAAAAGAGGAAGAAGAATTGCTAGAATTGAACTGACATCACCTTCTCTTTCAACCTATTAACAAAAGGTATCATCTATAATCTCTAATTGTTATAGAACTCAGTTATATGTTTTTCATATTCGTTCTCTGTTTAAAATAAGTTGTTATGAAATTGTATAAACATGAATGGTGTATATATAGATTGTATTCATATGTTGTTTATAGTGGGTTATATGCTATAAATGATTTTCAGAAATCAAAGTCCTGTAAAAGCAAGTTTTAAATGGGGAATATGTGTTCATATAGAGTTTTCATGTTTTGGTTGATTATAGAGTAGAAATTGATGCATTATATATGTGAATTGTGCAAATTTATAGTTATTCATGTTACTAGCTTTTATAACAGAAATAATGTGGGTATTATGAATTGAATTGGTTTAGCATTGAAATTACAGTGAATTTTTTTATGAAAAGTAGGAGTTTTATGAAAATAACCAAATTAGACTTTTAAAACCGTTGATTCTTGTTGCTTAGATGATTTTTGTGTTTAGAAACATGTTATACATATGTATTGTGGCATATGTGTGTTTTATGTTGGTTAAGTTGTTGTGAACTGTCAATTTTTGGCATAGTTGGGGTGAAACGGTGAAGCAGGGTGCTGAACTGCCTGCTTCTGTCCGTGTTCCTACGCAGCTGGGCCGGTAACACAGCCAGGAGCAGCGCAGCTACGTCGGCTGCCTTTCCCAGATTAAGCACCTGCGCAGCTGCGCCGGTGCCAAGGCTTGTGGCTGGGCAGCTGCGCCGCTGGCTGTGCAGAGGCAGTGAGTTGGTTTGATTGTGCAGTTTTATTCTATAGCTTAAGTTAAATTGTTTATGATGATGAGCATATATCCAGTTACTATAACATATGTTAACATGAATTTGACAGTTTCATATTTGGATAATAAAATAGTTTTGAAAACCTAATGTAGTATTTAAATTATAAGTTATAATTGTTTAATTGTAATATGAACTACTTTTTTATAATTTGAGTAATTATAATTAAGAGTAAATGTCTAATTTAAATTATAATTTTGTTAAATTATAATGAATAGGAGTTGATGTATTTTAATCAAATAAATGTTAATTTAAATTATAATTTATGTAATTGTAATTTAATAAATGCATGCTTAATTATGGATTATAAATGGATAATTTCATGATTAATTATAATTCGTGTAATTATAATGCATGATGTAGTTTAATTAATTTTAAATTATAATTTAAGAGGTAATTATAATTTAAGTAATTATAATTAGATTAAATGTTTAAATTATAATTGTTTAATTATAATTTAGTTAAGTACATAATTGATTTAGTTATGTAAGCATGTTTATGTGATGTAATTAGCTATGGAATGGTTGATTATCATTATTTATTTAATTAGAATGAGTTAACCATGAGGGTTAACCAATTATGTTAATTAGTTACGTGTTAACTAATTTAGGTATTGTGATTAAATATATATGTATGTAGGAAGTGTAAGTACGTGATTGTATTAGTAGCTTGCGCTTGAAGCAAGTCTTCTAAACCCTAAACTCATTAATTCTATGCAAGTTCTTTATGGAATATATTGAGAATGTCCTTTTTTTTATTTCTACATTGGACAAGTGTTTATTTAATTAACGTGGTCTTGACTTATTGTTCAAGTAAGATCCAGCTTATCTTTTAAATGCTTTAAGTTTAATTCTAAGGCATATATTAGTTCATAATTCTTTTATTTATGAACTATTGGAAGTCGATTCAACTAATTCTTAGTTGATGAACTTGAATTCTAAATTACCCTTGTAAGCTTATCCAAACCAAACTTCCTTTGGTGCGGACTTGTATTCAAATACTGAGTTGAACAACCCTATTTATTAGGGGAGGTTACTACGCGGAAGCGTTAAGATGTTTGTGCACAATACATAGTACGAAGGGCTGATCCCCCTAAGTACAAGTTAAGGTCCATAGTCTTAGTGACTGTTAAAAGTTTTAAATAGAAATATTTATAACCTAGAACAAAAGTTCAAGGTCTTATGACCCTCAGATGAATTCTATATTCGAATTATAATTGTGATGAAAGAATTATTATTCAATTCTTTATTGTTGAAGTAAGAAAAGTTTTTCAAACCTTTTTAGAGATATTCTTTCATGTCTTTATTATTGTTAAATTCCAGTGAGTTGTTGTTTGCTCACTCTTGCATATTAAATAATCATTGCAGCTAAGGTTAAAAATGTTGATGCCTCATCAACGAGTAAAGGCAAAGGGAAGCTAAACAAGTGAAGACTTGTTTAATTATATGGAATGATTGTAATAAGACTCTTATGTTATGTTTTTATTTTCGCACTTTATTGTTTATGTCAAGGTTAGATTAAACCCTGGGATTTATTTGAGAAAGTTGTAACCCTTGTTTAAGGGAGATTTTATTATTCTAAATAAAGGTTGTAATTTATTTTGAAGTTATATTGGGTAGATGTATGTTATATTAGAAAGTGAACACCAAATCATGTAGAAATGAAGTACCCGGATTTGGGGGTGTCATAATTTTCTTGGCAAGCAGGGGTCCACTAATATGAGCTCCGCACACCCCACCATGTACTTCATTTATAAGTCGTTGAGCCTGATCTCTGTCTAGACATCTCAGAAGGCCTACGCCCGAGTCTCTCTTGTAGAGAGCATCTCAACTTAGGTAGAAATTAATGGCCATCTTCTACATTCACTTTTTTGAGCTTGACTCATTCCTTCAAGGGTTGATTGATTTCACAAATATTCTTCAATGTGGTGGTACCAAGGTGGTCCAGTAGGTGCTATCTCATCTGATATTTCCCCTACGCAGTTTCCATATAATGGTGCACTTTGTACAGTGAAGGTGATGACATGCATTCCCTTTCTTGCTGATAGGTTCACCAATGAAGCTAATGTAGCCAATTCATCGGCGAAATCATTTTGGTTTTAGGGAATATGTATGAAGGCAATGTCTTAAAACTCTCCTGCCAATTTGAGAATATGGTGATGGTAAGGTAGTAGATGTAATTCCATGGTGGTGTAGGCCCTAGTGGACTGTCTGATGACTAGCTCCGAGTCTCTGAATATAGCTAACCGTTTAACTCCCATGGACTGAGCCAGTTTTAACCCCCGCCAATGCATCCTTTGTATTCTGCTGTGTTGTTGGAATTGTTAAAATGCAACTTGATTGCCACGGGGTATTGATCTCCCGTGTTGGACAACAGAACTGCCCTGCTCCAGTGCCTTTAGTGTTTGATGCGCCGTCAAAATACATTTTCCAGAATTGACCCCTATCTTCTTTACTGGCCAGCTGAATAGTCATCACTTCTTCCTCAGGGAAATAGGTTTCAGGAGGTTCATAACCCCCCGTTGGTGCGGCCGACGGGTAATATGCAATTCCTTGCCCTTTGATGGACTTTTGGGTTACATAAATGATGTCGAACTGTTGGAGGATCAACTGCTACTTGGATAATCGACAGTTCAACATCAGCTTACTGAAGATGTATTTCAAGGGATCCATCCTAGAGATGAGATAAGTTGTATGGCCGTGTAGGTAATGATGTAACCTCGTGGCTGCCCAAGCTAATGCACAGCAGGTTCTTTCTATCAGTGTGTACTTCTGCTCTCCGTAGCTGAAACGTTTACTGAGATAATAAATAGCCCTTTCTTTCCCCATATAATCCTTTTTCCCCTGTAGGCAACCCATGGCATTGGAATTGACTAAGATATATATGAATAACGAAATTCCATCTCTTGGAGGTACCAAGACAGCTGCTTCAATCAACCTCTTTTGGATGGTAAGGAAAGCTTTTCGGCAGTCTTCATTCCATTTTCCCAAGGAGTTCTTTCTTAACAATTTGAAAATGGGTTCACAGGTTGCTGTCAGCTACAATATGAACCTGCTGATGAAGTTTATTCTTCCTAGGAAACCTCGGATTTCCTTCTCGGTCTTTGGTTCAGGCATCTCAGTGATGGCTTTTATCTTGGCAGGATCCAATTCAATTCCCTGGTTGCTCACAAGAAATCCCAGAAGTTTATCGGACTTCACATCAAAAGTACACTTCGCTGGGTTTAACTTCAAATCGAACTTGCGGAGCCGTTCAAACAACTTCCGAAGATGGGTTCAATGGTCATCAGCCTTTCGGGACTTCACGATATCATCCACATACACTTCTGTAAGACCCCAACTTTTATGAATAAAGATTTAATTTTCTTTATATATTATTTCGAAACAGTAAGGTGTTGTTTTGATAAATATGAAAGTTATGGGTGAAATGTGCAAATATTTTTAAAATGAGCAAGTGGTTATAAAATATTCTTGTTGTCGGGGAATATTCGTTTGGTCGTGGAATATTCTTGTTGTCGGGGAATATTCGTACGACGGCGCAGCTATTTGTGGGCCCCCGCAATGAAATAACTGTCGGATATAGAACGCGACAGAAATAACTTTTTTACAAAATAACGACGTGGTTATTACCGTTAGTACTGTTGAAATACCCGGTGGTTAAAATACAGTGATACACGGTGTTGCATAGTAGCACACAGTATTGCACAATAATTCTAATTATTGATTCTTACGTGAGAAGCCATTACTCAATAATTGTTACAGTAATTACTGTTCAATATTTTATATTATTGACTCAATAATTGCTACGTTGATATTTTATTGACTCAATAATTGCTACGTTGTCATTTTATATGATTGATTCAATAATGGCTACAGTTGATATTTTGGTACTATTGATTCAATAATTGTCATTGCACAGTGTTTCACATTAGCAACTCAATAATTCATATTATTTGAATAATATTATTAGATAGCATTATTGACAATGTCTAAGGAAGTTCTGTCTAGGAGGGGTTATTTAATTGCGCGCCAATAAGGAGAAGTCCTTATCGGAAGGCCCCCTCTTTCCTGGGAACGACCTGGTTGTCAATATTGTAGTTCTGTAATATTATTTGTGAATAATTAATTATTGATTTATATGATAAGGAAATATTTATTTTGTGGATATAAAAGAAGGAATTAGCGCTGATGTGTTTTTATCAGTATTTTGGTGTGAGAAATCATCTGTTTATGAATTTCGGATAATTTATGTTTGGAATTTGGAAAAACTTCCTTCTACAAAGTTGTAGAGAATTAAATTTCCTATGGAAGGACATAGAATTTGTATTTTTCTGACAAAAGAGCTATTTGTTATGAATTATTGAAGTTTCGGAAAATATATATATTTTTAATGGGTGGGCCCCACTTTTGTTGAAATTTTTTTTAGCCGCCAGGCGGCGGAAAATTTTTGAAAATAATAATATTTTATTATTTTAGTCTCCTTTGGCATCCTAAGCTTTTCCTATAAATAGGGTGCTTAGGTTAGAATTGAAAATCACACCAGAATCAGAAGTTTTCTCTCTCTATGATATCGAGCGTATTTTTGTGAGTATTTCAATACTTTGAGTGTTACTATTCAGTGCAAGTTTCCTTCGATATTATATCCGATATTCCAGCCAGAAGTGTTATTCTTTTGAGGTAAGGGATGTTATTTTCTTTCATAAATGATGTTATTCTTTTCAATATCATTATACCAAAATATTGGCATGGATTTTATTATGAAATTCTTACTTTTTCCGTCGGGATTACTATTCACGTATACGGTACTATTCACGAAAAAATTAAATTTTCTTCTATATATCCAAATTACTTGTTAAAGTTCTTATCTTTGATTGGATCTAAGTTTTGAGCTTATTTTTTGAATTTTGCTCCACAAAGTATATTATGGAATATTCTTGAACTTTGATAAACTAAAATACGAATCCTTAATATTCCTTTATTTCACTGGATTCGTTATTTATATGGTTTTTCATCATCCTCAGTTCTAAGTGGTGATATAACTGAATATCTTTGGCCTGTAAAGCAAAGATGAATGATTACCTGATGAATATCTTTGGCCGTAGTGCAAAGATGACAGGTGTTGAGATGAACATGACCACTGATGATACAAATGAATATCTTTGGCCTGTAGTGCAAAGATGAATATTGATTCGAGATGTATATTGATTGAAGTTACAGGGATAAAACATTGATGATGGACTTTTAAATCATAGAAGATAGTAGACTTCATTCTCTACTTAACTCTTCTAATGAATTGTTATTTCCGCTGCGAATATTGATCTAAGATTGGTTGTCCATTATATTTTATCTGATTTATTGAAGGCTAACGATAATTTATTTTCCATTATCTTAGTCATAATATTCTTTACTGAGCTAGTTGAGCTCACCCTTTTCATCTGTTGTCCTCTTCAGGAAATGAGAATGTCGCGGGGACTAGTCGGGGGACAGAGTGATGGTCCGAGTTAAAGCAGTAGTAGTCCTCACTATTTCTGATAAATAGTGTGATAATAATTGTAATGAGGACTAGTTTGAATTTTAATATTTTTTACATATTTGTATTGACACTCACAGTTGTGTGGTCGTATTTTGCACGACCGTATGATATAAAGTTTGTATTTGAATTCTGTACCATGTATTTGGCGACTCAGAATGGGTTGGGTTGACTGGACCTATTCTGGGGGCGTCACAACTTCAATCTCTTTATACATCATATTATGAAATAAGGTCATCATGGCCCTCTGATAAGTAGCACCAGCATTGGTAAGGCCAAAAGCTAGCATTCAATAACAGAATGTTCCCCAAGGGGTAATGAAGGCGGTCTTTTCCCTATCTTCTTCAACAACCATAATATGGTGATATCCGTCAAAGCAATAGGCAAAAGAATGCATTTTGAACTGTGCTATATTGTCAATTAACACGTGGATGAACGGCACTGGGAAGTCATCTTTAAGGCTGGCCTTATTAAGATCCCGATAATCTACACATACTCGCACCTTCCCCCCAGATTTCGGCACTGGGACTACGTTGGACAGCCACTCAGGGAGCGTTGATACCATAATGATTCTCACTTTGAACTGTTTGATAATTTCTTCTTTGACCTTCAGGCTCCATTCTGGTTTCAACCGTCTTAATTTCTGCTTGACTGGTTTGAACCCTTCCTTAATTGGTAGTCGATGGACAACTATATCGGTGGATAGACCTATCATGTCTTCATGAGACCAGGCAAAAACATCATTGAATTGAGTTAGGAGTTGGATTAGTTATTTTTCTTGGATAGAGGGGAGGTTGGTTCTGATCTGTAGCTCTTTGGGATTGTCAGGGGTTCCGATATTTATGGTGGTGGTTTGATCAAGGTTGGGTTTAGGTTTATCTTCGACCCATGCTTTGATTTCCTCGGGCACCTCGTCATCATCCACTTCCTCTTTCTCGATACCCATCAAGTCAAAGTCCAATTCTATATCGAAATCGTATTCATTACTCAAATTTGGCAAGTTATGGACATGGCTAGAAATACTCAAATTTGGAAACATGAGACAAAAAACTTGATTGCTAAATATATACAAACGGCTGTCAATTACAAAAGGATTTAGCAGTTGGTATGACAAAAGGCAATAACAAGTTGCAGATAAAATAAAACAGACATAAATATATAAAGGTAAAGCTCCCTGACAACGGATCATTTTTTTGGTTTTTACCCTTTTCGGACGATCTGAGGGGTGATCATACAATTACTGGTAGTTAGATTCTGGGGGATAGCTGAGATAGATGCGTTGCTGGAGTTGTCAGCATCTTCCAGGATGACCATAACTAATTTGGAACAGGTCCCTGGAGACCTCCTTCGGGATGTTCATACTTCCCTAGTTAAGGACCGGGAGGATGGGTTAATCATTTGACACTGCCCCATTTAATTTCTTCATGTCATCTTCGAAAAAGCAAAAACTGCTCACAAATTGCAACTGAATCTCCTTCAGAAACTTCTTATCTTTGGCTCTCCGGGCAGCGTCCTTGAGAGGCTCTTCATCATCAATCTCCTTATATTCATTCTTATTGGTTTTAGGGATCAGGAGGTTTGAGATAATATCGGGGACCTTCTTCAACGGCTCCTTAAATTCGGCTTCACTGAGGGCTGGCTTGAGTGGAATCAAATGGCTGACTAGTAGGTGTTCGTGGGGGTTAGGATATTTGGATCCACTAGAGTATCCTAATCCAGCCCTTCCCAACTGCGTGGGTATGTGGATTGGGTTTTTGATTCCCTGGCCATTTCTACCCAATCCTTTACCTAGTCGATTTCCTCTAGAAAGAATCGCTTGGCCAACTGCCATTACTTTTGGAGATATCGGGGGAGTTAATGTTGGAGAGCCCACAGAGTGGTAACGTTAGTTACTTACTTCGAAGGCTTAAAAACTGGCGGGCTCAATACCCTTATTGAAGCTGATCGGGGCATATCTCCTAGATTATATGTAGACACTCAAAATTTCATTTTTCTGTTACTAACCCTGCAGGAGGGCAAAACCGTCTTTTTAACCCTGGTCCCAATACCGGGATGCCAGATCAACCCCGGTCCTAATACCGGGATGCCAGTTCAACCCGGTCCCAATACCGGGATGTCAAGCAGCCCCGACTATCACCCCGGGATGTAAAACTCAACGTCGGTCCTAATATCGGGATGCCATTTCAACCCCGATCCCAATACCAGGATATCAAATCAACCCCGGTCTTAATACCGGGTCATCTGGTCAACCTCGGTCGCAATACTGGGCCTTCAGGTTAACCTCGGTCGCAATACTGGGCCAACAGGTCAACCCCGGTCTCAATATCGGGCCATCAGGTCAACCCCAGTCTCAAAATCGGGCCATCAGGTCAACCCCGATTTTAATACCGAGACCTCAGGTCATCTCGGGTCTCAATACCGGGACCTCTTGTTAACCCCAATCTCAATACCGGGCCATCAGGTCAACCCCAATCTCAATACCGAGACCTCAGATCATCCCCGGTCTCAATATCGGGTCATCAGGTCAACCCCAGTCTCAATATCAAGACATTAGGTCAACCCCAATTTTAATACAGGGATCTCCACTCAGCACCGGTCAAAACCCGGGAGGTACATTTAAGCCCCGGTCACAATCGGGAGATCCAGTTCAGCCCTAGAGACAACCATGGGAAGCCAAATCCATAAGAGACCACCTCGAGAGGAGTAAAATGGTCATTTTACCAACTTGAAGCTGCTTTAGTCAAACTCAAGCCGAATTGATGCCACCAAGGTCAAAAAGAACCATAACGGTGATCCCGAGTGAAAACAGCGCAAGACAGCTCAACGGACAAACTGTGGTGAATCGAAGACCTTATTATGAACCAGTCTTTTTGGACTCAAAAAAGGTTTCCTCCCATGTCATTTCGATACTCTCAGCGAGGGCTTTTCGGAAAGGTACAACACGCCTCAAACAGACGCTCTGATCAAAAGTTAGAAAGTTTTGAATCTAACCTCGCGTTACTCGGATTGCATGTACTTCGAGAAAATGAGACCAGCCACATGGGCCCAGCCATGTGGAGCCACAAGTAGAGTGGAGGTAGCCGCAGGCGCTTCCATCAAGTCTATATATATGAGTGCACCCCCAGCTCATTTTATATAGAAAAACGCTATGGAACTCTGCCCATTTCGTTTCTCAATCGCACTCTTGTACTCCAAACCCAAATTTTATCACTCTAACACGTAGATATACTCATATACTACCACATACCAGAAATTAACCGGTAGAAACGGATGTTTGAAGCCTACAATTGGTAAAAAGCCCATGTAGCAGTCCATTGTGAGTATTTTCAAGATCAGAAAGTTAATACTACTTCATTGCGTATTTATACACTTGCACGTTAAGTTTCGTTTTCTGGTTATGCCCGGAACTCAGTTCAGTGGCAGTTTTTGCTTACGTTTTTGTACATTTTAGTACATTTACGCATTTTCTGACATTTCTTTGCGTATATATGCCCTTCACCGGACTGGGTTATCTTCCCAGTCCCGGTTTAACTTTTTTTGTATATATTTAACTATATATATACTAACTTTTCAATTCTGTCAAGCCCGGATGTCAAATCCGTGGTAGCTACTGCTTTTATATATATAACTGTATATACATAATTTTTTCTGACTTCGTTTGGCCTGGATTTATACTTTGTGGCCTTTTTATTACTTTAATATATATACTAACTATATATATTAACATTTGCATTCTAGTTTGGCCTGGATCATTCTGTAGCATTTTTACTGCTTTTATAAATATATATATATACTTACATTTCTGTCCAGGCAAAGGATAAAATGTTCGTCGCCCTTTACAGCTTTTCTATATATATATTTACATTCTGTCCAGCCTGGATTACTCCGTAGCTTTTACAACTTTTATAAATATATATATATATTTCCATTCCAGTCCGGGCACAGGAGTGAAAATCCATTGCCCTTTACAGCTTATATATATATTTCCATCCTGTCAAGCCTGGATTATTTTGTGGTGTTTTACAGCTTTTATAAATATATATATATATATATATATATATATATATATTTACATTCCAGTCCGGGCATCGGAGTGCAAACCCATTGCCCTTTACAGCTTTCGTATATATATAATTATATATATATATATATTCTTTACTCATTTTGATTAAATTGTTGCTTTAAATATTCATTTGATATGAATCGGCGCTGACATCTCTTTGGGCGAACTAGACTCCTTTAAATCTCGCCAATTCTAGCTTTCAAACGGATCAAAATAGGTCCAGACAGAACCGGGAAGCTAGAATGGCTGAGATTTACTTAAATCTAAAAAATTTTCTAGTTTATTTCTGAAAGCAACCTCGCGGCCCTTAGATCGCTATCTAGTGGGAACGAGATGCTTTAGCTACACGCATACCAGGATTTACTGATGAATCCTCGGTTCTTGCGACATCTGGATATAAATATACATTTTCTGTTCATATTTGATCTGTGCAAGTTTATTGGCTTCCCTTTGTGAGCGTAGGAATCGTGGGATTCACGATCAAACTGATCTGAATCTGATTCCCACGATGTACAAACTCCACTTTACAAATGTACCCTGCCAGTTTTTCTGTAAAAATGTACATCCACAAGACCTTAAAACAGTTATCCGGGTTTAAGGTCTCAACATAATGAAAATACGATTTGTCGTGTCAGAGTCACTCCGATGGCTATCATGCCCATGAGAAGACCGACACTTGTGTATATTTTATGGTCGAGGATGCTTCGCAGCCCGATAATCACCATTCAAATTAAGCCAAAAGGCTGAAAGGATAAAAAATAAAAGTATCAATATGATTCAATTCCTACGTGAGCGTAAGGGTTTGAAAACCTGCTTTCAAAACATCATATTAATAATCTTGTCTAAAAAAGAGACTTTTGCAAATCAAATCAAACCCTTCGTATGTAGGTTCAATGAAGCATGTCCATACTTTCCAATTAATTAAGCATATGCCCAATTTCTTCTAGAATTCACACACAGACATTGCAGATTTAAAGGGAAATATTGAAAAGATGCGGTACCGTGTTTACACGGGAGTTGTTGGGTGTCTAACACCTTCCCTACACTTAACCAAGCCCCCGAACTTAGAACTTCGGTTTCAAGGATTAAGTTTCGACAGTGTTTAGCAATTGGGCCTCCTTTCAAACAAAACTCATTTGAGTTGGTACAACCATTTCAAATCTACCAACTGGCGACTCTCTAAAACGTTCAAATCGTCGACATGATACATGTTGGCCTTTTCCTAAAAAACCCTTCAAAACCTTTTTCACAAAAAAGATAAAATAAGGGTAGAAACAGACTTAGGAAATGAGAGAAAGATCCGAGTCTAACTCGACCCGCGCATTTTTCTTCCCGACGTCGACAGGTTGCGACTCCGCTGGGGACAGTAGAGGGCTTAGGTCGCGCTCAAATCTTTTCAAAATTTCCCTTTCATATCTGCGTATGTGTGAATGTTGAGTTTCTTTACATTGAATGAATACGTGAATACTGCGTCTTTACATTGAATGAATGTGAATGAATGCTTTCCTGCTTTATTAGTGCTTCGCACCAATGTCATCATATGCATATGGTGCGACGCGATGTATGTGAATGTATGTTGTGTGATTCCTCCACCAGGAGGCAAACCTGTCGGTGACAGAGTAATGTCTTCGAGGATGGCTAAGTCTTCGGGGCTCATGAAAAAGCACCACTCAGATCCGCTCCAATCAAAAGATCGGATTAATTTCCCCTCTAGTAGATTGCGATGATCTGGGGACCTTCATGCCGAAAAGCCGCTAGAGTAGCCTAAGATAGGTTAGCCTCTGATTAAACAAATCCGATGGGAAGCTTCTTCATGCCTTCCTCTTTCAATTCAATGTAAAGTTTTCAATTCCAATGTAAATGTCATAATATACAGTCCATATTTTGTACACCCTGTCATATTATCCTGTCATCAAAACAACTAACCTCTGTTTTGCAGGATAAGATTAAAAAACCTAAAAAACATATCATGGCATACATTCTATCCATACCTACCTCAGAAAATTGACACACCTATGTTTGTTGTAGGTGAAAAATTAGTCCGGTCACTAGATATAAATCTAAAAAGGCACAAAGCCTAGCCACCGATATGGCTGAAAGTGGCCTACACGAGTCAGGTTCCGTATCTCGAAAGGAGTTTAAAGAACTTAAGAATCAAATAGCAGAATTGGCTATCCTCCTAAAAGGACAAAGTAAGAATACTCATGGTCAGACAACGCTCAATCAAACAGAGTCCTCCTCACAAGGTGGCAATCAAAGTGCTGACAAAAAGAGGGAAATGTAGATCCTAGAACCTCGATCTAGTCAAAGAACCAACAAAACCCCTGAAATTTTAAATCTCAGGGAAGATTGGGAAACTGGCGATATCCGAAGGAAAGTCCAACAAATGGAAGAAACCATCCGGGCAAACAAAGAGACTGTAAACCTTGGAAGTGTCACCTATTCAGATCTCTGCATATTCTCAGGGGCTAGATATCCTGACAAATTCCAAGTCCTAGAGTTTGACAAGTACAATGGGGCAGGTGATCCCTACACGCACTTGAAGGTATACATTGGCGAGCTAGGGTCTTATGCTGAAGATGAAAGCCTCAGAATGCAGCTTTTTCAAAAGAGTCTCACTGGAGAGGCTAGGACATGGTATGCCCAACTTGATAATGCAAAAATCCACAGTTGGGAAGAGCTAGCTCATGCCTTCCTAACTCAATACAACTTCCAGTCTCAGATGGCTTTGGATCGGTATCAAGTGTCCAAGGTCAAAAAGCAGAGTACAGAGTCTTTCTGTGAGTATGCCCAAAGATGGAAACGTCTGGCAGCACAAGTCAGCTAGCCTATAACAGAAACTGAAATGGTGATGACTTTCATAGACATCCAAGAGGCACCTTACTATGAGAGAATCCTAGCTGGAATAGGAAAGTCATTCTCAGAGATGATCAAACACGACGAAATAACAGAGATGGGCCTGAAAGCATGCAAGATTAAAGATCTCATGGCCTTGAAAGTAGTCGCCGAGCATATACAGTCTGGCAACTATGCGAGTGATCCCATGAGGATACCTAGGAAAGGCGATGAAGATGTATCCCTCATTATACAGGGGCAGTCTAGGATACCCAACCATAGTCCCCCCATCTAGAAGAAGGAATGCAATCTGTCATTCCAATAATAAACCGCGTTCAACTAATACCAGGATAGAAAAAGAAAATTTGAAAGAACGAAAAATCGGGTGTTCACTCCACTAGGCGATTCCCTTGAAAACATGTTGGTGATGTTAATAGATCACAAGAAAATTACCGAACTGGCTCCACCTCTGGATCCAAAAAGCAAAAGATAAAATCCTAACCAGAGATGTGCTTACCATTCAGGATCTCCAGGACACGATAGACAAGATTGTTGGTCCTTGAAGCATAAAATCCAAAACCTTATCGAAAACAGCGATGTTGCGGTCTAACAACCTGACCATCCAAATGTCAACACCAACCTTCTGATGCCGCATGATACGGAGGGAGAAATTATGGTCGGGTCAGGAAGCGATAAAATGCATCCAAATCATAAATACATACGAAGGATGGGGGAATACCCCCAAAGGAACAGAACAAATGTCCTAGAACTGGAAAATACAAAGGAGGGTATGACAGTGATGCAAAAATTGGATACGATCCAGCATCAAGTAACTCTGTTGGCTAATCTGATAGTATGCCAACATCAGGATACGAGGCAGCTTTTCACTCAACTATTAGAAAGCCAAGAGAAAAAGGAGGTTATTCAGAATGTAAGCATATCTCCCTCCAAGATCAGCCAACTAAATGAAGAAGATCAAAGCATGCTGAATAGACGAGAAAGGTGGAATGGTAAAATTACTAGAATATCTTGCCGAAGGAAAAATCGTCAGGAGGAATGCGAATTCCCAAATAGGAAATATCAAGCAACATTCCAAACACTGACAAAGCCTCGAAATCCTACGGCACCGAGAGTCGGGGAGAGTAGGCGAAGAAGGGTATTCGCGCCTTTGGGGGACTCGTTGGAAAATGTGTTAGCATTGTTGGTGGCGCAGAAAAAGATTACTAAGTTGCTGCCTCCTACCAAGCCCGAGATGAAAAGTTATGATTCCACCAAGATATGTCTCTACCATTCTAACTCACCTGGACATGCAACTGAAGAATGCTGGTCTCTAAAACACAAAATCCAAGATCTCATTGAAAATAGAGAACTGAAGATAGAAGTCCCCATGACCAAAAAAGGCGAAAGGAAAATAAAGAGCTTAAGATGTCCACTCGAGATAGGCAGTTCAAAGGAGGTGACGGCTGTAAGCACCAATCATGGCAGAACACAAGGTGGACTGATCTTAATGCTGGGAGTGACAGAGGAGACAAGAGAGTCCTCTAAGGAAATTCATCCACCACCATCAAATATCTTATTGCCCAAAGCCAACGACCACATTCTTGGTTTTACCCTTCTGGATGATGAGGAGGAAATACTGATCCTTCCCAGGGTAGAAAAAGCCAAAAAGGAAAGTTCCTTGCGAGAAATACAACAACAGTTTGAGAGTGATCTCATAGTCAAATACTCTCAAGCCCATGGGAAAAGTGAAGGAACAGATGAAGAAAAAGGTGGTGAAGTTCTCGTGGAAGCCAACCCATCGAGGAATCTAGAGTTCATCCCTTTCTGCGATGAGTCCGATTTGAGCCTCCTTAAGGGATATGCTGCTTCAGGGGGTGATCAAGTTACGAACATGATTGAAGATATTCAGAACCAGGAGGTAACCTTTATCACGAGCCTCGAAGGCAACATAACTACTGACAATTGGACTATCAGACCTCAGCTAGCCAAGAAAACGTAGATCCAGAGGAAAGTTGCGAGTTCCAGGAGATGTTGGGACATTATCACTTTCTTATCATTATGCCTTTTATTTTCCATGCATATAAATATTGAAAAAAAATCAAAAAATCAACTCTTTTAGGAAAAACCTGAACTACGAATGACCTGATCTCCCTTCACCTGGGAGTACGTAGGCAGCCATTCCTGGTGCGGTCAAACCAAAACAAAAAGTTCAAAAAACCGTCAAACCAAACTCAAACCCAAAAGACACTTCTCAAGCCTCTCACATAAAACCTGAACTACGAATGACCTGATCTCCTTTCACCCTTGAGTATGTAGGAAGCCATTCATGGCGCGGTCTAACCTTCAAGAAAAAACAAAAAAACCAATAAAAAATCAGTCCCAAGACACCAAAACCCTATAAATCCCAAATCCTATCAAGCTTTTCTGGTCAACAGACCCAACGGCACCTCAAATGTCATTCCATCAAATTGGGCACAAGTCTCGGATAAGAAGAGACATCGATACATCAAGACGACCAGTCACAGGGATAAAATGGCAATCATCAGAGGATGCAACCTATCAACAACTCATCACTCCTGATGTGCGAGAAGACTTAATCTCCTTTGACCCATAGAAGCACATGGGCTACCGTCGTGGCAAAGTCTGTCTCATACCCGACGATTTATTCCTTGAGCAAAAGGCCACGGATTAAACCTCATAGATCAAGCCAAATCCGGTTAAAGCCATCACACCATCAACCAAGCTGAGCCCTTAGGTTCAATTCATTGGAGTCCGAAGGCATCTCGACATCAATCATCAAAGTTGAAACAACAACACAACGATATATCAAGCATAATCATCAACAAGGACCTTCGAAGAGCTGACACCCTCAATCTGAAACCTTCAACAAATCAGAAGAAAGGTTATCAAAGCCAAGTGCTCAAAGAAATCAAAAATAATGACTGGGGCATCCAAGCATTAAAGCCAAAATCCACTACCTGTTCACCATGGGGGTCATTCGATAAAAAACTCTTGCGATCTCGGCAACTTATCAGCTCATCGGTCAAACATACAACAAAGCAATCATCCCAAATGACAAACAAGACTGGGGCAAGTTCAGAGTCGGCGACAACCTAATGTTGGGGCCCTTACAATAAGACTGGGGCAATTTTGAAAATTGCGATAACTCAACACTGGGGCGTTTATCAACCATCCAATGAAAATGCACCAGTCGTTACCATCCGCATGGTCTGTCATCATCAAAGCTTCCATTATTGGAGATCCGATATGATCAATCGGTCTTTTCTAAATCATAATTTTCTTAGATTACTGTGATCCACTGATAAGGTACGACTCTTTCATCCTCTTATTTGCTTTCAATTTTCCAGTTACATGCATTGGGAAGGGTATACAGGTCAAGTATAGATAGATCTTGCGTTAGAATCTTAGAAAAAGGTTTTAAGAAGGAGAAGATTTTTGCCTAACTTGTGATGAATTGGATTAATTCTGATAAGCATCCGTGGAGCAAGAATCACGGGTACGATTAGAGAATTAAGATAATTCGACCTTTTGATTAAGCACGACATCCTAGTTTAAAGCGCTTTTTGGAACAAACTTAACCTCATATGCATGTCTGCACTTTTCGATCACCCTAACTCTTAGTTGTGGGGTATAAAACTATGACGACAAGGATGACGATTAGTAGCCAGCCTAATGTCTCATTTCATGGCCTGGGTTACTCGAGTTATTAAGCCTAAGGGGTGTCTTTACACCTGGTGCCCTAAAGCCACCTGATTTGGGAGCCACCGGCCCAACGCTCGTTATATAGGTAACTCAGTGCCTAAGAAAACGAGCATTACAAGAAGAAGAAGGAAAAACCTAAGCAGATCCGAATCGTGGCCTAGGTTACTCAAGTAATTAAGCCCGAGGGGTGTCTCTACACCTGGTGCCCTAAAGCCGTCTGGTTTAGGAGTCACCGGCCCAATACTCGCTACATGGGTAATTTAGAGCCTAAGAAAATGAATCTTGTACAAGCTTGGGCGAGGATCAAAAAGATTAGACTGCCTGACTTGTCTCAAAGTGTGGCCTTTGTTACTCGAGCCAGTAAACCCTAAGGGGTGTCTTAACACCTAGTACCCTAAAACCATTCGATTTGGGAGTCATTGGTCCAAAACTCTTTAAAATGGGTAACCCTAAATAGCCTAAGAAAACGATATAAAGTTAAGCGAGAAAAGAAAAAATTTGCAAAATAAAAATGAGATCACCTCAAGTCATAGAAGAGAACCCTTGCTAAGGGTTGCGTTACTCATAGTGCACATGTCATTGATGTTAATTCTGTGAAGAGCAATGTCTAGAACGAAGATGAGGTGTCTCTGATATAGGGAGATAAGTCTTTTGAATCAAATCCTATCCATGAAAATTGACCATAGATGTTTAAAAGTTTTCTGGCAATAACATAACTTGTCAAACAAAAATTTTGATTTCTTTGAGAAAACTTCATTTTCAAGATCTTTAGCGATAAGATAAAAGCTTAGCGAATACAAGCATTCAATTTCATAAACTTTGACTTCAAATGCCTCATTCACAAGATCATACTAATCCCGACAGCCCGAGCCATCAAGCTTTTGGCACATATTGTTATTTGTCTGAATGTGCAGGATATAGCTCACCATAGATATGTTTAACAAAGCGAGTTTCTTCTGTGAACCCCAGTAACAACATGCGAAAGAGCTGGGGCATTTCACCATTCAGTGAAATAGAAAGGAGTTTACGGCAGGACTAAGCTTCTCATCAAAAGCAAAGGGAGAATTCCAAATCACGGCAACGCAAGCTTGCCCCTGCAAAAGAAAGGAAATTCTCAAGAGAATCCTTAACTCGGGAAAAAAAATAGATGCTAGATGACAAAAGGTTTGGCATATGAAATATACATCATCAAACATGTCAACCTGCGCTTAGTCCTCACAAGTCGAGGCCTCTACATCGAAATTCAAATCTGGGCACTGAAAGAAAGGGCTACATTCTCCAGGACGTCAGCAACACCCTGGTCATCATCTAAGCCAGTATCTAATCCAGCAGGGTCGCAAGTAAAGAGCTCGTCCTTTTTCATAATCAATGATCAACCGTTGGCACAACCCCAGCGAAACATCGAAATCGGTCCGGTGACATTCAGCCGTTAGAGGCTACTTCAGCGAAGGTTAGACTACCTGACATTATCAGCTGTTGGCATAACCCTAGTGAATCATTGAAATTGATCCGGTAACATTCAGCCGTAAAACACTACTTCAGTGAAGATATCGGGATATCTCATAATAAAGCCATCAATGTCTGGACCGCCAGAGGGACCAGCACCAGATCCAGATCCAAAAAAATAGCAGCCTCTGCGAGATTTTCACCAAGACGTTGTATGAAAGGGGAACATCCGAATCTGCCACACGAATGCCAAAATAAGTCATACGGGAGTTAGAGCTGCTGATGTTGGGTTTGTACGTAACACAATCATGCAATCAAATCACATAAATAGGGCAGAAGCGTAAAAACTAGGTTTTCAAAAATTTATACAAACCCATTGCCATGATCATTCTTGTGCATCAATTATCAGTGAATGAAGAAGGAGAAAAACAAAATTATACCTTTGAAGATCCAAGCTTCCTCAGGTACAAGTTCTACTCCTTTGATTCCTTTGATTCCTCTGTAGTGGCTCCTTCCCTTGATCAATGTCAGCCACCCAAATGTTTGGCCTCTAACGGTGATCCACCAAGGAAGATGAAGAACTCAGTAAGATGGGTTATTGGCTTAACCCTTGTTTCTATCTCTATAGAATATGTGTACTCCCAACTCTTAAAAAATTCACGTACCTTATTTCTGATATAAGACTCTCTTATATAGATATTAGGTTAACCCTCCTAATCCAATTAGAATAGGGTTTTATTTAATTAATTAATTAAATACTTTTAATTAATTTATATCCTAATCTTTATTAGGATTGAGAGAGAGTACTGATATTATATTAATTCCTAAACTCTTTTAGAATTAAAATAATAATAATAATAATAATATTAATAAGACTCCTCTTATTAATTTATATTTAATATTTCTAAAATATTAAATAATAAATATTAAGCTATTTAATTTATTCTATCATCATAGATTAAATTAATTATACTTAATGCATTATTACTATCATGCCATTTTTTTCTTAAATAATTCTTCTTCCTTTTATGGTGTGACCCTTTAGGTTCTCCATATTAAACCGGTTGTGAATAAATCAATTAGAACAATTCTAATCTTATTTAAATAAATAAATTAAACTAATAATCTATTTAAATAAATAACATTTATTCTACAATAGGGATAAGCCTCCCTAGCGATCAACGACTTTCCAGATAATATAGATTTCAATATTAATCATAAAAGAACCTGTGAGTTAATAGTTACCGTACAATTCAATCCTTCCACCATACAATGTCCCAATTAAATATAAGACATGGATTTACTGTCAAGTCTTAATTTATTTAATCATATGTATTTCAATTAGAAAATGCACAACTCCAAATAATGCAAATTAGAAACCTTTTTCTAATTTCATTCTACCTTGGCCAAGGATTCCTGGGTTGTTATTTAACGAATCACATAGGACATATCTCCTCTTTTACTAGAGGTGGTAGATTCTTTATTGATCATTCATTATCTCCATATGTAACTCATTACACCCAAGCATACCCTATATATGCCTTAAAAGGCCTTAAGGAATTAGTCAAAGTATAATTTGTTACATACAAGATACTATGATGATCTCAAGTCCAAGGATCACATATACTACTATCACATTAGGAATTCCTATTGACAGGCGAGTAAAACTCCATTAGGTATTCCATAGCGAGTCACGTTCAGTGAACTTATTCTCCAATAAGCACCTACATACTTGCTTTAGTGTCTCCACACAAATGACCATGAGATCAGTCATCCTCATCCAATGAGCAAGCAACATATGTACCAATCTATCCGGATTTACTAATCCCCATTTTAGTAATCCCACAATTGGGAACTATTTTAGTTTTTAAGCTTTCTAAGAATTTAGATCTCATTATCATGATCTCATCATGATTCTAAAAGCATTGCTTAAAACTATGGGTTATTTATATATTATAAAAACAGCACCATGTAGATAATTATATGCCTTAAATGAATATTTTATTAATAAATAAATAAGATTGTTTACAAAGTATGTGCTTTGTCATCATACATGATTGGCTTATATGCACACTACTATCAATCTCCCACTTGCACTAAAGCCAATCGCCATGGTATCTCATACCCATCTTCTCTAAGTGACGATCAAACTGCTATTGTGTTAAAGCTTTAGTAAATGGATCTGCAATGTTGTCTTAAGAGTCTACACGCTCCAAGGTGACGTCTCCTCTTTCAATGATCTCCCTGATCAAGTGAAATCGCCGCAACACGTGTTTAGATTTCTGATGAGACCTGGGTTCCTTAGCCTGTGCAACAGCTCCGGTGTTGTCACAGTATACGGGAATTGCTTCTCCAATGCTAGGAACCACACCAAGTTCAGTTATGAACTTCTTCATCCAAACAGCTTCCTTTGCAGCTTCACTTGCAGCTATATACTCTGCCTCTGTCACTGAATCAGCAACCGTTTGCTGCTTGGAACTCTTCCAACTCACTGCACCTCCGTTCAAGGTAAACACATACCCTGAAATAGATTTACTGTCATCTTGGTCTGTTTGAAAACTTGAGTCTGTGAATCCCTCGAGTTTTAATTCAGACCCACCGTAGACAAGAAAAATATCTTTAGTCCTTCTAAAGTACTTTAGGATATTTTTCACTGCCTTCCAGTGCTCTTCTCCTGGATTCGACTGGTATCTGCTTGTTACACTAAGTGCGTGAGCAACATCCGGTCTAGTACATATTATACCGTACATGATAGATCCTATTGCAGAAGCATAAGGGATCTTACTCATACGGTCTCTCTCCTCAGGTGTCTTTGGGGCCTGTTTCTTGGAGAGATTTATTCCATGGCTCATCGACATGAGACCTCTTTTGGAATTTTCCATGCTAAACCTCTTTAGCATCGTATCAATGTACGTTCCTTGGGATAAGCTGAGCATCCTTTTAGATCTATCTCTATAGATCTTTATCCCCAAAATATAGGATGCTTCACCCAAGTCCTTCATGGAGAAGTTTTTAGATAACCAGATTTTAATGGATTGTAACATAGGAATGTCATTCCCTATCAGTAATATATCATCAACATATAATACAAGGAATGATACTGCGCTCCCACTAACCTTCTTGTATACATATGGTTTATCCTAGTTTTTGATAAAATCAAACTCTTTGATTGTCTCATCAAAACGAATGTTCCATCTACGAGAAGCTTGCTTCAACCCATAAATGGATCGTTGTAGCTTACAGACTTGATTTGTTCCAACTTTTGAAATAAATCCCTCTGGCTGTGTCATATACACATCCTCCTCAAGTTTCCCATTGAGGAAGGCCGTTTTCACGTCCATCTGCCAGATCTCATAGTCATTGTAAGCTGCAATCGCAAGCAAAATCCGAATGGACTGAGCATGGCTACTGGTGAGAAGGTTTCATCATAGTCAACTCCTTGTCTTTGTTTGAAACCTTTTGCAACCAGTCGGGCCTTATAGGTCTCTACCTTTCCGTATGCTCCAGTCTTTTTCTTAAAAACCCATTTACACCCAATAGGTTTAATACCTTCAGGTGGTGAAACCAAAGACCATACTTTGTTTTCATACATGGAGTCCATTTCGGATTTCATGGCTTCAAGCCATTTCCCTGAGTCTTTATTACTCATAGCCTGTTCGTAATTCAATGGATCATCATCATTCATGATGTGTACCTCATCGTTATCCTCTATAACGAATCCATACCTCTCAGGTATCTTCGGTACTCTTCCAGATTTACGAACAGGGTGTGGTACAGTAGGTTCTTCTACTTGGTTAGGTACTTGACTTTGGTCCGTGGTAACTTGTGGTTCTTGAACTTCTTCAAGATATATCCTGCTCCCACTGACCCCTTCATGGATAAACTCTTTCTCCAAGAAGGTAGCATGTTTCGCAACAAACACCTTTTGATCAGTTGGATGATAGAAATAATACCCTACGGTTTCTTTAGGGTATCCCACAAATCTACACTTATCGGATTTAGTCTGTAGCTTATCATTTTCAAACTTTTTGACATAAGCTGGACAACCCCAAGTCTTAACATGCTTAAGATTTAGTTTTCTCCCTTTCCACATCTCATATGGAGTCTTTGGGGCGGATTTGGTAGGTACCTTGTTAAGTAGGTATGCAGCCGTTTCTAGGGCATATCCCCAGAAGGAAATTGGAAGGTAGGTAAAACTCATCATGGATTGAACCATGTCCAACAGTGTTCGATTTCTCCTTTCAGATACTCCATTTAACTGTGGTGTACCTGGAAGAGTCCATTGTGAGATTATACCATTTTCTCTGAGACAATTGAGAAACTCACTGCTTAAGTATTCTCCACCTCGATCTGATCGAAGTATCTTAATACTCTTGCCCGTTTGTTTCTCTACTTCACTTCTGAACTCTTTGAACTTTTCAAATGATTCTGATTTGTATTTCATTAAATACACATATCCAAATCTTGAGTGATCATCAGTGAAAGTAATAAAATAAGAATACCCACCCCGTGCACTTGTTGTCATAGATCCACAAACGTCTGTGTGAATCAATGCCAACAACTCTGTAACTCTCTCTCCTTTTCCACTAAAAGGAGATTTAGTCATTTTACCCATGAGACAAGATTCACAAGTTGGATATGATTCATAATAATATAGCTCGAGGAGCCCATCTTTATGCAACTTGGATAATCTTGTTTCATTGATATGACCGAGTCTACAGTGCCACATATAGGTATAATTAATATCATCTCTTTTCTTTTTCTTAATTTGTTCAATTTGAAATATATTTTCTTGTAAGTCAAGTGTATAAAGTCCATTTCGCAAATTTCCAATACCATATAAAACAACGTCTTTATAAATAGAACAACCATTGTTCTTTATAATAACGTCAAAACCTTCCATATCCAATTCAGAAATTGAAATAATGTTTTTAATAATATTCAGAACATAATAACAATTATTAAGATAAATGGATTTGCCCGAAGGCAGTGCTAAACAATAAGTTCCTACAGCTAATGCAGCAACTTTTGCTCCATTTCCCACTCGTAGGATCACCTCATCTTTGTTCAGCTTTCTACTTCTGACCAGTTCCTGCACAGTATTACATATGTGAGAACCACAGCTGGTATCCAATACCCAAGTAGAATTATGACTTTCAAAAAAATTAATTTCAATCATAAACAAACCTTGATTGGAAGTCGAAGCTTCTCCAAGCTTCTTCTCTGCTAGAAACTTCTTGCAGTTCCTCTTCCAATGTCCCGGCTCATTGCAATGAAAGCACATTCCTTTAGCTGGTTCAGGTTTCTTTTGCTCCTTTTCTTTCCCTTTTCCCTTAGCCTTCTTAGATTTCTTCTTTTCAGAAGACACCTTGGGCCTCTTCCTTTTATTGGAAGAATCCACCATCAAGACATGGTTCTTCTTGGATGAGAAGTGACCTTCTGCAGTTTTCAGCATGTTAAGCAGCTCAGGTAAGCTGACATCTAGCTTATTCATGTGAAAATTAACCATAAACTGCGAGAAGGTCTCAGGGAGTGACTGCAAGACCAAGTCTTGACTCAACTCCCCATCCATGACGAACCCAAGCTGTCCAAGGCGTTCAATCAAATTGATTACCTTCAGAACATGAGTCTCGACGGCAGTGCCCTCGGTCATCCGAGATCGGAAGAGCTCCTTAGATATCTCATATCTAGCAGTCCTACTCTATTCACCATACAACTCCTTGAGGTGAAGCAGCATAGCAGGAGCATCCATTTTTTCGTGCTGACGCTGAAGCTCGTTATTCATGGATGCGAGCATGATGCATTGAGCCACAGATGCATCATCTTGCCACTTATTGAAAGTGGCAATCTCTTCCTCAGAGACTGTTTCTGAAACAGATTCAGGGATAGTGGAATTTAGGACATAAGAAATCTTTTCAGCAGTGAGAACAATTCTCAGATTTCTTAGCCAGTCCTCATAATTCGGGCCGGTAAGCTTATTTGCATCAAGTATGCTTCGTAGTGAGATTAGTGATTTTGACATTTTTAAAATTCTGCATGTGAAAAGACAACATTTTAGCAAACATTCAATTTATTAACTTTGCATACCAAAATAAATTTAGGTCTTTATTTTAAATTGGTATCTCCCACTATTTTCATCAAACTATATTACCCTCACTCATATAGTTCGGCAACATCTAATTAAAGATTTACTAGTGAGATTAAGGATCCCATTTCAAATGTATATAACCTTGTGGATAGCACAACAAGCGATATACAAATAAATAGATAGACAACTCTTGTCAATTACATCACCATGTAACTCCTTTTATTTTGCCTCTTAAATCATAATGGTCATGTGTGTGCACATCCGAACTAAAATGATTTAAGTTAAGTTCAGCCTAGCACTTCCATAAATTCAAAAAAGAAAAAAAATTCGTCCTTGTGGATAGCATAACAAGACTAGATCGTTCAATTTTCTTGATAAGCATCAAATGTGATTAATTAACATCTTAAATATTCAATACTCGCCTTGTGGATAGCACAACAAACTCATATTAAATATTTAATACTCTATTAACTAATCATGCTAGAAGGCGACGTTCGATATTCCAAATATCATTTGAACGCTTCAGACTTAATATTATTTCTTTGAGGGATTTGTTATTATTTGTCTCATCTTTTTAAGCGCGCATGCACATATATATATAAAATACGCGTCATTTTATTAAACATGCGAAGCATGTTTGTATAAAATATAATATATATAATATTTAGCATGCAATATAGAATACTATATTCTACCAGGATTGATTATGGACTTTTATTCTAGTTTGGTTCACTAGAGCCACCAAGTGAACCAAAAGGTCAAACCTAGGAGTGCAAGAATTTAAATTTAAATATAACTATTATATTTAAACCCTGGCTCCATACAAATGAGTCTTCACGCGTTCCTTGCTCCTTGGTCTCCAATTTCTTTAAAATAATTCTAACTATCTCTATTACATTAACTATTTAAAATTAAATAGAAACCTTGATCAGCAGTCAAGGGGAAGTACATAGAAAGGAGATAGAATTTACATCGAGAATAAAACTAGAGAAGACGAGGTACGCAGACCCCATTTTATAAAACTCATTCATTCAAGCATTCAACCAAAATAAAATCCAATCACATTGGTCATAGTCCATAATCAATCCCTTTTATTACCATACATATCATCATACGTATCAATAAAACTTATTCATCTCATGAAAATAAATTCATTCCATATATGTATTAATATCAGTTAATGGGCAAAAGTTTGCTAAACTTTGTTTTTGGAAAAATAAACTCCTTTATTTCATTCAAAAACAATTCCAAATTAAACTCTTTAATTTTAGCAATTCTGAAATCTCATTTCATATAAAATAAACATCTTTATTTTAAACCTTTATTAATTAAATAAACCATTCATTTAATTAAATAAAACAAAAAAAAAATTCAGTTCCTGTCCAGTGGCGCAGCTGCGCCAAGAATGTAAAGGGAACCGGCGCAGCTGCGCAGCATGAAAACCAGGAACAGCACCCGGCGCAGCTGCGCAGCAATATTTCCTTGTACCGGCGCAGCTGCGCAGCTTCGCAGAATCTGAAAAATTTTTGTTGCCCAGAACTCGATCCAATCGCATATCATACATGTATGGAATCACATAGACTGATAATTAGCACAAGATTGGCTCTGATACCACTGCTGGGTTTGTACGTAACGCAATCATGCAATCAAATCACATAAATAGGGCAGAAGCGTAAAAACTAGGTTTTCAAAAATTTATACAAACCCATTGCCATGATCATTCTTGTGCATCAATTATCAGTGAATGAAGAAGGAGAAAAACAGAATTATACCTTTGAAGATCCAAGCTTCCTCAGGTACAAGTTCTACTCCTTTGATTCCTTTGATTCCTCTGTAGTGGCTCCTTCCCTTGATCAATGTCAGCCACCCAAATGTTTGGCCTCTAACGGTGATCCACCAAGGAATATGAAGAACTCAGTAAGATGGGTTATTGGCTTAACCCTTGTTTCTATCTCTATAGAATATGTGTACTCCCAACTCTTGAAAAATTCACGTACCTTATTCCTGATATAAGACTCTCTTATATAGATATTAGGTTAACCCTCCTAATCCAATTAGAATAGAATTTTATTTAATTAATTAATTAATTAATTTTAATTAATTTATATCATAATTTTTATTAGGATTGAGAGAGAGTGCTGATATTATATTAATTCCTAAACTCCTTTAGAATTAAAATAATAATAATAATAATATTAATATTAATAAGACTCCTCTTATTAATTTATATTTAATATTTCTAAAATATTAAATAATAAATATTAAGCTATTTAATTTATTCTATCATCATAGATTAAATTAATTATACTTAATGCATTATTACTATCATGCCATTTTCTTCTTAAATTCTTCTTCTTCCTTTTATGGTGTGACCCTTTAGGTTCTCCATATTAAACCGGTTGTGAATAAATCAATTAGAACAATTCTAATCTTATTTAAATAAACAAATTAAACTAATAATCTATTTAAATAAATAACATTTATTCTATAATAGGGATAAGCCTCCCTAGCGATCAACGACTTTCCAGATAATATAGATTTCAACATTAATCATAAAAGAACCTGTGAGTTAATAGTTACCGTACAATTCAATCCTTCCACCATACAATGTCCCAATTAAATATAAGACATGGATTTACTGTCAAGTCTTAATTTATTTAATAATATGTATTTCGATTAGAAAATGCACAACTCCAAATAATGCAAATTAGAAACCTCTTTCTAATTTCATTCTACCTTGGCCAAGGATTCCTGGGTTGTCATTTAACGAATCACATAGGACATATCTCCTCTTTTACTAGAGGTGGTAGATTCTTTATTGATCATTCATTATCTCCATATGTAACTCATTACACCCAAGCATACCCTATATATGCCTTAAAAGGCCTTAAGGAATTAGTCAAAGTATAATTTGTTACATACAAGATACTATGATGATCTCAAGTCCAAGGATCACATGTACTACTATCACATTAGGAATTCCTATTGACAGGCGAGTAAAACTCCATTAGGTATTCCATAGCGAGTCACGTTCAGTGAACTTATTCTCCAATAAGCACCTACATACTTGCTTTAGTGTCTCCACACAAATGACCCTGAGATCAGTCATCCTCAACCAATGAGCAAGCAACATATGTACCAATCTATCCGGATTTACTAATCCCCATTTTAGTAATCCCACAATTAGGAACTATTTTAGTTTTTAAGCTTTCTAAGAATTTAGATCTCATTATCATGATCTCATCATGATTCTAAAAGCATTGCTTAAAACTATGGGTTATTTACATATTATAAAAACAGCACCATGTAGATAATTATATGCCTTAAATGAATATTTTATTAATAAATAAATAAGATTGTTTACAAAGTATGTGCTTTGTCATCATACATGATTGGCTTGTATGCACACTACTATCAGCTGAACCTGTCAAAATCCATGCCTAAAAAGAAAATCCAAATTGCCTCAGAAAGGGTGAGGTATGGTTCTACATCAATTCAATTAAGCATATGCATCAACCTAGAACAAATTAAGATCATCACATCATGCCTGGTCTACACATGTGCAACAAGCGCTATATCAGCGCACGTCTCCATTAAAAAATTTTAAGCATGCATACCCAGTAGAGTTAAATATGCATACACATTAAATACCCAAACTCGATGAAAAAGTCTGTTGTTGAAAACTACCATTCGAGTAGGCATGAAGACAGTTTGGTGAGATAAAGCTTTGAAAACTACCGTGCAAGTAGGCATCAAGACAGTCCGTTAATCAACCATTGTCCCTACCATCAGGGTAGGCACTATTGTCAACTACCATCAGGGTAGACAATGTTGTCAACTACCAGCAGGGTAGGCTTCATTGTCAAACTACTAGCAGGGTAGGCACCATTGTAAACTACCAAGGTAAACATCAGGAAGATCCGATGATTTCAGAACATCATCCCCAGTAGAAATGTGGAAAACATTTCAGCTTATCCTTATCAAACAAGCATCGGCAACACCGGTGGAAATCATATCGTTGGAGTCAACACCAGCATGGGCATTAGCATCACTGATAAAAGTAAATCATGGATATCAACCCCTAACACATGCACCGGTAAGGGTAAGCGGTTTACGATACGATACGATTTGCGATGCGATTGGATATACAATATGCGATTTGCGAAGTGCAAAATGCGATTTGCAAAAATATTTTAACATTCATTGCATTGCGATTTGCATCATTAAAAAAAATCTTGTCATATTTCAAGTGTCTAGTAAATCTTTATCATGTTTATTCCATTGCATTGCATAAACATGATAAAGAGGGGCATCTGTTGACACTCAAAATTTTGTTTTCCTATTACTAACCCTGCAGGAGGGCAAAACCATCTTTTCAACCCCGGTCCCAATACCGGGATATCAAGCAGCCCCGGCGATTACCCCGGGATGTCAAACTTAACCCCGGTCCTAATACCGGGATGCCAGTTCAACCCCGGTCCCAATACCGGGAAGTCAGATCAACCCCGATCTCAATACTGAGCCATCAGGTCAACCCCAGTCTTAATATCGGGCCCTCAGGTTAACCCCGATCTCAATACCGGGCCATCAGGTCAACTCCGGTCTTAATACCGGACCCTCAGGTCAACCCCAGTCTCAATACTAGGCCATCAGGTCAACCCCGGTCTCAATACTGAGACCTCAGGTCATACCCGATCTCAATACCGGGACCTTCGGTCAACTCCAAACTCAATATCAGGCCATCAGGTCAACCCCGGTCTCAATACTAGGACCTCAAGTCATCCCCGGTCTCAATACTAGGACCTCAGTTCAACCCCGGTCTTAATACCGGGCCATCAGGTCATCCCCGATCTCAATATCGAGATGTCAAATCAACTTCGATCTTAATACTGGGATCTCCACTCAGCAACGGTCACAACCCAGGAGGTATAGTTAAGCCCCGGCCACAATCGGGAGATCCAGTTCAGCCCCAAAGACAACCATAAGAAGCCAAATCCACAAGAGACCACCCCCGGGAGGGGCAAAATGGTCATTTTATCAACTTAAAGCCGATTCGGTCAAACTCAAGCAGAATTGATGCCACCAAGGTTAGAAAAAGCCATAACGGTGATCCCGAGTGGAAACAGCGCAAGACAGCCCAACGGACAAACTGCGAGGAATCGAAGACCTGGTTATGAACTCGTCTTTTTGGACTCAAAAAAGGTTTACTCACATGTCATTGCGACACTCTCGGCGAGGGCTTTTCAAAACGGTACAGCACTCCTCAAACGGATGCTCCGATCAAAAGTTAAAAAGTTTTGAATCTGACCTCGCGTTACTCAGAGTACACGTACTTCGAGACGACGGGAATCGCCACGTGGGCCCTGCCATATGGAGCCACAGGTAGAGTGGAGGCAGCCATAGGTGGGCCTGCTTCCATTAGGTCTATATATATGAGTGCACCCCCAGCTCATTTTATATAGAAAAACGCTCTAGAACTCTGCCCATTTCATTTCTCAGCCCCTCTTACACTCCAAACCCAAATTTTATCACTCTAACACGTAGATATACTCATATACTACCACATACCATAAATTAACCGGTAGAAACATACGTTTGAAGCCTACAATTTGGCAAAAAACTCGTGTAGCAGTCCATTGTGAGTATTTTCATGATCAGAAAGTTAATATTACTTCATTGCACATTTATACACTTGCACGTTAAGTTTTATTTTCTGATTATGCTCGGAACTCAGTTCCGTGGCTGTTTTTGCTTACGTTTTTCGTATATTTTAGTACATTTACGCGTTTTCTAGCATTTCTACAGCCCGGATCGACGATCCGCAGCATTTAACGGCTTTTATATATATATGTATATATATATACATATACGTATATATGCCCTTCACCGGACTGGGTTATCTTTCCAGTCCCAGATTGACTTTTTTTTGTATATATTTAACTATATATATACTAACTTTTCAATTCTATCAAGCCCGAATGTCAAATTCGTGGTCGCTACTGCTTTTATATATATAACTATATATATATATATATATATAAATTTTTTTGACTTCGTTTGGCCTGGACTTATACTTCGTGGCCTTTTTATTGCTTTAATATATATATACTAACTATATATATTAACATTTGCATTCTAGTTTGGCCTAGATCATTCTGTGGCCTTTTTACTACCTTTATAAATATATATACTTACATTTTTGTCCGGACAAAGGATAAAATATATGTCACCCTTTACAGCTTTTCTATATATATTTACATTCTGTCCAGCCTGGATTACTTCGTGGCTTTTACAGCTTTTATAAATATATATATATATATATATATATATATATATTTCCATTCTAGTCCGGGTACATGAGTGAAAACCCATCGCCCATTACAGCTTATATATATATTTCCATTCTGTCAAACTTGAATTATTCTGTGGCGTTTTATAGCTTTTACAAATATATATATATATATATATATATATATATATATATTTACATTCCAGTCCGGGCATCGAAGTGCAAACCCATCGCCCTTTACAGCTTTCGTATATATATAATTATATATATATATATTCTTTACTTATTTTAATTAAATTGTTGCTTTAAATATTCATTTGATATGAATCGGCGCTGACATCTCTTTGGGCGAACTAGATTTCTTTAAATCTCGCCAATTCTAGCTTTCAAACGGTTCAAAATAGGTCCAGACAGAACCGGGAAGCTAGAATGGCTGAGATATACTTAAATATAGCAATTTTCTAGTTTCATTTCTGAAAGCAACCTCGCGGCCCTTAGATCGCTATCTAGTGGGAACAAGATGCTTTGGCAACAAGCATACCAGGATTTATTGATGAATCCTCGGTTCTTTTGACATCTGGATATAAATATACATTTTCTGTTCATATTTGAGCTGTGCAGATTTATTGGCTTCCCTCTGTGAGCCTAGGAATCGTGGGATTCACAATCAAACTGATCTGAATCTGATTCCCACGATTGACAAACTCCACTTTACAAATGTACCCTGCAAGTTTTTCTGTAAAAGTGTACATCCAAAAGACCTTAAAACAGTTATCTGGGTTTAAGGTCTCAACATAGTAAAAATATGGTTTGTCGTGTCAGAGTCACTCTGATGGCTGTCATGCCCATGAGAAGACCGACACTTGTGTATATTTTATGGTCGAGGATGCTTCGCAGCCCGACAATTACCATTCAAATTGAGCCAAAAGGCTGAAAAGATAAAAAAAATAGAAGTATCAAGATGCTTCAATTCCTACGTGAGCGTAAGAGTTTGAAAACATGCTTTCAAAACATCATTTTAAAAATCTTGTCTAAAAAAAAGTCTTTTGCAAATCAAATCAAACCCTTCGTATGTAGGTTCAACGAAGCATGCCCATACTTTCCAATCAATCAAGCATAGGCCCAATTTCTTCCAGCATTCACACACACACATTGCATATTTAAAGGGAATTATTGAAAAGATGCGGTACCGTGTTTACACGGGAGTTGTGGGGTGCCTAACACCTTCCCCACACTTAACCAAGCCCCCGAACTTAGAACTTCGATTTCAAGGATCAAGTTTTGACAGTGTCCAGCAATTGGGCCTCCTTTCAAATAAAACTCGGTTGAGTTGGTACAACCATTTTAAATCTACCAACTGGCGACTCTGTAAAACGTTCAAATCGTAGACATGATACATGTTGGCCTTTTCCTAAAAAACCCTTCAAAACCTTTTTCACAAAAAAGATAAAATAAGGGTAGAAACAAACTTAAGAAAAGAGAGAAAGATTCGGGTCCAACTCGACCCGCGCATATTTCTTCCCGACGTCGACATTATGGATAGGATAATCAGGTTCTGCACTGACGGTGATTAGATTGCTGTTGACGATGTATTTCAATTGCTGATGAAGAGTCGAAGGAACGACACCAGCCATATGGATCCACGGTCGTCCCAACAACAGATTATATCTAGTAGTGATTTTCAGGATTTGGAAATGTATATTGAATGTGAAGGGGCAAATCTCTACAGGAAGTTCAATTTCACCAACTGTATCCCTTCTTGATCTATCGAATGCTCGTACCACTACATGGCTTTCCCGAATTCGATTCGGGTTGATCTTCATCCTATCTAGAGTATCATGTGGACAAATGTTCAAGGATGATCCGCCATCGATAAGTACGCCTCCAACCACGTATCTAGATGATACGACAATGATATGCAGTGGTCTGTGATGCCCAGTTCCCTTGGATAGTATATCGTTATTGTGACGAACGAGAATTTTATAATTTAATTTAAATATTTATCGAATTAAATAAATATTTTGATGATTTATTTATTGAGTTATCGATGTTTTAATTATTGAGTTAAATAATTATTTGATGAAATTATGGTAGATTAATTTAATTATATGTGTTACATTTATTAAATTTATGTGGAAAATTTTATAATTCAAAGTATGAATTTAATTGAGTTTATTCGATTAAATGAGTTATTAATAAGCATAAGGTTATTCTAATTAATTTAATAATTAATTAGAGATTTAATGATTTGGCATAATTAATTAATGAGAATTTTAATTATGTGATAATGTGATTTAATGTAGATTATTATATTTTATTTATTTGAAATTAAAAAAGATTATTTGATTAATTAAGTGTGACAATTAAACTTTGTAATAACACTTTAATTAAATTAAAGGGGAAAGGAGTTATTAAAGGGACAACCAAACATGGCCTTAAGTTAGTGGAGCAGTTAATCAATTAGTGGAGATTAACTGACAACCACTAACTATCAGTTATATATACTATATATCATATACGTATATTATATCAGTTAAATTATATATACGTGAAAGCTATAACAGTTAAGCCATATATCATATTTATTAGAGAAGAAAATACTGAGAGACTTAAAGAGAAATTGAGAGAAGGATTTAGTGAAGAAGTTTTGAAGAATCAAAGCAAGAGAAGTTTATATCATCATCGCAAGGGTAAATTCTTAACCCAGTTTAAATTATGTTTTCAAAGTTTTTCATGAACGTATACTTTCAAGTTCTCTGTAAAAGCCTACTTTGTGATTAATGCATGAATTGATGATGTGTGTATTACTAAATGATTATAACATGATTTCTATCATCTATATATGTTTTAAAACAATCAATTTCATGTAATTATACTTTAATTGAATTTTCATATGTTACAGAGTATGAAAAACATGTATATGGCCCTTATGTACAAATTGTATGCTTTAAATTGTTTATGTAACTTAAAATTGACAGTTGATTATGATTATGCTTGTTTAAACGAACAAAACAAAATTTAAACAAATAAATTCGGAGTCATAATGAATCTGTAACGTTGAATTTCATGATTTCTCTCAAAACCTTGCAAAATACCAAAAACAGTGAATTTTAGTGTTTTAATTTGAGTGATTATGCAATCTAATGTGTTAAAAGCATGCTAGAATCATTGTATAATGTTTCTGTGAAGTTTATACTTCAATGGGTAACATTAAAAATCGTCGTGTTGGTTTAATTTGTATTTATTTGGGCTACGAACTGTGAAATTCGCGAACTGCTGTTCCTCAAAGTGCAGACCCCCGCCCCAGTGGGCTCTAGCCCAGCCCCAGCGAGCCTCCTACCGAGCACACCCCCGCCCCAGCGGGGGATACAGAGAATTAATTTATTTTTTTTGGTCTTTGCGTGTTGATCCATAACATAACAAGTTAGTTTAACATAATGAGCTTAGCATGATAAGCATGTAATACAGTACTATAACATGTCGTTGACATGTATAAGATAATTTGAAGCTTCATGTTAACAAGCTATGTGTGAACTTTGATATTGTTGTCGTAAGGTTGATTATGATCGTTTAAGAGTTCATATTATGTGGTATGCATGTTATAGTTCAGATTCACGTTATGTGGTTAGTTAACAAGTTAAGACTTGTGAACCAAGTTGTTTAGTTGAACTTAAGTGAAAAGTTCAACAGTTAAACATAGTGGTAATGGAACTAATTGATATTATAAACGCAATGTAATGTGTAGGACGTTGAGAAAGTGAATTGTAATTGTAATTGTAGCTTGTGCACGAGGCAAGTATTTTATCACTAATTTACTATTGTGAAGCATGTTTCCTTACCCTAACTCGATTACGATTACGCAAGCTTTCTAATTACACTCTTTACATTGAGCAAGTCTTAAGTTTATGTTCTTATACCGAACGAGTTCTTATCCTTGTTTATTCAAGTCAAGATTTCGTATGAGATGTTATAATTCTTTTAAAGTATGTTTTCAGTTATACAATACTTATTCGATTGTATACCTCTTGAGATTAATTATTCAATTTGATTATCAGTCTATTGTTGAACCTTGTAAGACTAGCGAACCCTTATTGATTCGACTAGTCCATAGTTAATGAACGTTCTAAATTCTAGAACTGTTATTGAGCTTATCCAAATCAAACTTCCTTTGATGCAGACTCTGATGTCAAACTGAGTTGAACAACCCTTTTATAGGGAATTATTTACGCTTTAGGGTTTAGATATTGTGCACATTATAGTACTAAGGGATGATCCCCATAAGTACGAGTAGTAGAGTCCATATAGTCTTATGACTGTTAAAGGTCGAAAGTAGAAATACTTGACATCCTGGGACATAGTTCATGGTCTTATGACCCTCAAAAATACTTTTGATTCTTGTGATTCATTCTTGAATCAAAAGCCGAGCTTTTTATTATTCAGAACTCTTTGATTTATTCACATGTTATTATTACTATTATATTGTTATACTTGTGGGCAATCGTGCTCACTCTTGCAGAATAACATTGCAGTTAAGAATGAAAGGTTCGACGAGCCTTCTACTAACAAAGGCAAGGGCAAAGTGAACAAGTGATGATGACTTGTTATTTATTTGAGATTGTGTTATTTTAAGACTATGATGATATGTTAGGACTTATTTGTTTCTTTTTATTCCGCACTCGATGTATTAAGGTTAGTATAACCTGGGATTCAGTTATTCAGATGTTGTAACCCCTTAAGGGGAGGATTTCTATTTAATTATGTTTCTGCATTTATTATGGGTAGATATATATGTGATATTTGTACAGTGAACACCAAATCTCGTGAAAATTGAAGTACCCAGATTTGGGAGTATCACAGTCATTGGTGAATGATATCACATTACTGTCCAATACATGGTTGATCAGGTGCCAAAAATTTTCAGTATCACTGGTTTTGGGCAGGTGTGCCTCCTCCAATACTTGTATTAGAATTTGATGATGGTCGTCACAAACCAATACTAAATCCAGATTGGAGATTTGATGTGGTTCAGCTTCCAACTGCTTCACCGTTCTTGCTTCACTATGCCCTATCTTATGGAGGAATTCTGTAACCTTTCCCGTTGATACCTTCCCCAACATCTTGGATGCTGGTTTCAATAAACGTCCTAGGAGGTAAAGTGGATTCTCCTTAGGTACGATAGCTGTACAATCGGGTGCCAATTTTATGCCCTCTCCATAATTCCATGGTACCTTCTTCAGACTAAGGATTGGGATTTGAGGCCAAGGAGCCAACATCAGTGGTTTTGGTGCCGGTATTTCTAGAGTAGTCTTGTCTCCCTGCCCAGATAATCCTTTTATGGTTATGGGTCCGCCAGATGCTCCTTCTATGCAAAGGATAACAACTACCATTTCCTCCAAATTCCTTGCCCCTCGAGGGTATATTATATCTTCCTCAAAGAAGATCTTAGTTTTTCTCATCAGTTCTAGCTCTCTTGATTCAATCATATTCTGAATTAAGTGTCGCAGGGCCCAACATTCCTCAGTGGCATGTCCAGGGGCATTCGAATGATAGAGGCAGGACCTAGATGGATCGAAACACTTTGATCGCAGATCCGGGGTTGGCAGAAATTCCATGATCTTTCCTTCATCAAGCAAGGTGCACACAATTTCTTCCTTAGACTGCCCAAAGGGGGTGAATTTTTGTTTGGCTGCAAATTCTCGTCGGTACTGAATTCTAGCTTCCCTGAACATCTTTTTTGTCCATTTGTTCTGTTCTTAGCAGCGAATCCGGTCCCTTCTTGAGCTTGGGATATCTTGGACGGATATGGTGTCAGTTGGCCTTGGTAGGACTTGGTCTATTAGCTGTTGGGTCAACTGATGTTGGTATACGACCAGATCTGCCAATTGGTCAACTCGTGCCTTAATCGAGGCCAAGTCTTGCTCCACCATATACTTCTCTTCGGGGAATCCCCATATTTTAGAGTCATTCATAGAGGGTACTTCCCCCCAGCTTCCTTAGGTATTTGTGGTTTTCCCTACTTCCTGTACTAATCATGTTAACTCCTTCCGCGTTATGCTGAGGTAAAGGGTTATTGTTGACATTCGGCTGTTTTGGCATTTTGACTACAATCTGCCCACTGTCAATCAGGTTCTGAATCTTGTGTTGTAAAGTCCAACATTCTTGAGTGTCATGCCCCGATGAGTTGGAATGGTAAGCGCATTTTTTTTGGGGATCAAATTGCCTTCCATTTGGATCAGAAGGTGGAGCAAGCTCAACGATCTTCTTCTGGGCGATCAATAGTGCCAATATATTCTCCAAAGAGTCCCCTAAATGAGTAAAAATTCTTCTTCTCTTGTTCTCCCCAGCCTTTAATGTTGTAGGATTTCAGGAATTTATAGGATGAGTGTTCTATTTCTGGATAGGCGGACTATGGCTCTTATTAGCAGCTTGTCCTTGCAATATCAAGGAGACATATTCTTCATTCCTTTTATATACTCTTTTGGGAGCGCTCGCATAATTTCCCGACTGTATGTGCTCTGCTACGGCCTCCAAAGCAGTAAGATCTTTGATTTTACCAGACTTCAAACCCATTTCAGCCATTTCTACATGTTTGATCATTTAAGAGAAGGATTTGCCTAACCCGACAAGGACTCTCTCATAGAAAGGGGCTTCTTGTATGTCAATGAAAGTTGTCACCATCTCACTTTCATCCATCGGTAGGTTAACTTGGGTTGCCATTCACCTCCATCGCTGTGCATATTCTCTAAATGACTCATTGCTCAGTTTCTTGACTTTGGTAACCTGGTAGCGATCAGGTGCTATCTGGGACTGGAAACTATACTGGTTGAGGAAAGCATGGGCCAAATCCTCCCAACCTCGGACTTTTGAATTATCTATTCGGGCATACCAGGTTCGGGCTTCACCGGTAAGGCTTTTTTGGAATAGCTGCATTATGAGGTTCTCATCCTCGGCGTAAGTTCCAAGGTCACCTATGTAGACTTTTAAGTGAGTATAGAGATCACCCAATCCATTGTATTTCTCAAACTTTAGGACTTAAAACTTATCCGAGTATCTCGCTTTTGGGAAAATACATAGATCCGAATAATTCACGCTCCCGTGAAATCCTGTCCCTTTCATAGACCAGATAGCGTCCTCCATTTGCCTAACTTTCTTCCTGATATCTCCAGTTTCTCTGTCTTCTTGAAGGTCTACTATTTCCTGTGTCGTCTTTTGGACCGGGGCCTCCTTAGCTACTTCGACATCGAGGGGAAAGACAGGTGTGGACATCTGGGTATCACCGTCCTTTTCCGGTATTTTCATATCTCCTTGCACAGAGGGTTCAGTCTGACTCTTATGCTTAGGTTGATAGTAGTGTGCATACAAGTCAATCATGTATGATGATAAAGCACGTACTTTGTAAACAATCTTATTTATTTATTAATAAAATATTCATTTATTAAAGGCATTTAATTATCTACATGTTGCTGTTTTTATAATATGTAAATAACCCATAGTTTTAAGCAATGCTTTTAGAATCATGATGATGATCATGCTAATGAGATCTAAATTCTTAGAAAGTTTTAAAACTAAAATAGTTCCCAATCGTGGGATTACTAAAAAGGGGATTAGTAAATCCGGATAGATTGGTACATATGTTGCTTGCTCATTGGATGAGGATGATTGATCTCATGATCATTTGTGTGGAGACACTAAAGTAAGTATGTAGGTGCTTATTGGAGAATAAGTTCACTGAACGTGATTCGCTATGGAATACCTAATGGAGATTTACTCGCCTGTCAATAGGAATTCCTAATGTGATAGTAGTACAAGTAATCCTTGGACTTGAGATCATCATAGTATCTTGTATGTAACAAATTATACTTTGACTTATTCCTTAAGACCTTTTAAAGCATATATAGGGTATGCTTGGGTATAATGAGTTACATATGGAGATAATGAATGATCAATAAAGAATCTACCACCTCTAGTAAAAGAGGAGATATGTCCTATGTGATTCGTTAAATGACAACCCAGGAATCCTTGGCCAAGGTGAAATGAAATTAGAAAGGAGTTTCTAATTTGCATTATTTGGAGTTGTGCATTTTCTAATCGAAATACATATAATTAAATAAAATAAGACTTGACAGTAAATCCATGTCTTATATTTAATTGGGACATTGTATGGTGGAAGGATTGAATTGTACGGTAACTATTTACTCACAGGTTCTTTTTGATTAATGTTGAAATCTATATTATCTGGAAAGTCGTTGATCGCTAGGGAGGCTTATCCCTATTGTAGAATAAATATTATTTATTTAAATAAATTATTAGTTTAATTTATTTATTTAAATAAGATTAAAATTGTTTTAATTGATTTATTCACAACCGGTTTAATATGGAGAACCTAAAGGGTCACACCATAAAAGGAAGAATAATTATTTAAGAAGGTAATGGCATAATCGTAATAATGCATTAAGTATAATTAATTTAATCTATGGTGATAGAATAAATTAAATAGCTTAATGTTTATTATTTAATATTTTGGAAATATTAAATATAAATTAATAAGAGGAGTCTTATTAATATTATTACAATTATTATTATTTTAATTTCTAAAGGAGTTTAGTAATTAATTTAATATTTAGTACTCTCATTTATTCCTAATAAGATTAGGAGACAAATTAATTAAATGAATTTAATTAATTATTCCCATGTGGTGGGAAGCCTAAATTAATTAAAGGAGTTTAATTAATTAAAAGAAATCCCATGTCTAATAGGATTAGAAGGGTTGACCAATGTCTATATAAGAGAAGTCTTATAATAGATATTAGATTGATGTAATTCCAATTGTTGGAGAGTACTCCTTTTCTATAGAGGATAGAAAACTAAGGTTAAGCCAAACACCCTCCTTCTTGATAATTCATCTTCCTTGGTGGATCACCTCTAGAGGCCAAACACTTGGGTGGCTAACGTTGATCAAAGAAAGGAATCTAACCCGAAAATTCAAGGAGATCACGAAGAACAAGGAGTTGAACTAGTACCTGTGGAAGCTTCGTTCTACAAGGGTATGATTCCATAAATTCTTATTTATCGTTTTAAATTAATAATTTGCATAAAGGATGATCCGGGTAATGGTTTTGTAGAAATTTCTTTAAACTCTGATATACCATGCTTCCGCTAATTTTTGCAATTTGATTGCGTCACGATTTCGTACAAACCCAACAGTGGCATCAGAGCCAAATCTTTATGCAATTATTAATTTATTTTTGATTTCATATACATATGGGTATGTATTTAAAATAATTTATTGGGCATAATTTTATTGTATAAAATTATATTTTTTTTTAAAAAAAAAAATAAGACTTTTTTTGGGACGAATCACAATTTTTTTTTTGGTGCTAATCTTGAATTCTGCAAAGAAAAGGTGTTGTCTCTTTCTTACTCCAAAAAGAAGGTGACCCATCAGGAAAGGACTTTTTTAATAAACCTGCAGGACTCTTTTAATAAAAGAAGGTGATTTTTTTTAAAAAAAATAAATATGATATATTTATATATTATATTCTAAATAATTTTATAATTAAAATAAAGAGTTTATTTTAATCTTGAAATTGGATTTCATGCAATTTAAAATTGCCCATTAAATGATACTCATATATATATGGAATGTTTTAATTCATGAGATGAATATTTATTTATTGATATATATGGTGATATGTATGAAAATAAATGGGGATTGATTATGGACTATTTGACCAATATGATTGGATTTTATTTTAGTTGAATGCTTGAATGAATGGGTTTTATTAAATGGGGTCTGCGTACCTCGTCATCTCTAATTTTTTTTTTCTTGATGTAAAATTCTATCTCCCTCCTATGTACTTCCCCTTGACTATTGATCAAGGTTTCTATTTAAATTAAATAGTTTAATGTAATAAGAATAGTTAGAATTATCTTGAAGAAATTGGAGACCAAGGAGCAAGGAGCGCGTGAAGACCCGTTTGTATGGAGCCCGTGTTTAAATGTAATAGTTATATTTAAATTTAAATTCTTGCACTCCTAGGTTTGACCTTTTGGTTCACTTGGTGGCTCTAGTGAACCAAACTAGAATAAAAGTCCATAATCAATCCGGGTAGAATATAATATTCTATATTGCATGCTAAATATTATATATATTATATTTTATGCAAACATGCTTCGCATGTTTAATAAAATGACGCGTATTTTATATATATATGTGCATGCGCGCTAAACAAGATGAGACAAATAATAACAAACCCCTCAAAGAAATAATATTAAGTCCGAAGCGTTCAAATGATATTTGGAATATCGAACGTCGCCTTCTAGCATGATAAATTAATAGAGTATTAAATATTTAATATGAGCTTGTTGTGCTATCCACAAGGCGAGTATTGCGTATTTAAGATGTTAATTAATCACATTTGATGCTTATCAAGAAAATTGAACAATCTAGTCTTGTTGTGCTATCCACAAGGACGAACATTTTTCTTTTTTGAATTTATGGAAGTGCTAGGCTGGACTTAACTTAAATCATTTTAGTTCGGATGTGCACACACTTGACCATTATGATTTAAGAGGCAAAAAAAAAAGGAGTTATATAGTGTTGTAATTGACAAGAGTTGTCTACTTATTTATTTGTATATCGCTTGTTGTGCTATCCACAAGGTTATATACATTTGAAATGGGATCCTTATTCTCACTAGCAAATCTTTAATTAGATGTTGCCGAACTATATAAGTGAGGGTAATATAGTTTGATGAAAATAGTGGGAGATACCAATTTAAAATAAAGACCTAAATTTATTTTGGTATGCAAAATTAATAAAATGAATGTTTGCTAAAATGTTATTTTTCACATGCAGAATTTTAAAAATGTCTAAATCACTAATCTCACTACGAAGCATATTTGATGCAAACAAGCTTACCGGGCCGAATTATGAGGACTGGCTAAGAAATCTGAGAATTGTTCTCACTGCTGAAAAGATTTCTTATGTCCTAAATTCAACTGTCCCTGAATCTGTTTCAGAAACAGCCTCTGAGGAAGAGATTGCCACTTTCAATAAGTGGCAAGATGATGCATCTGTGGCTCAATGCATCATGCTCGCATCCATGAATAACGAGCTTCAGCGTCAGCACGAAAAAATGGATGCTCCTGCTATGCTGCTTCACCTCAAGGAGTTGTATGGTGAACAGAGTAGGACTGCTAGATATGAGATATCTAAGGAGCTCTTTCGATCTCGGATGACCGAGGGTACTGCCGTCGAGACTCATGTCCTAAAGGTGATCAATTTGATTGAACGCCTTGGACAGCTGGGGTTCGTCATGGATGGGGAGCTGAGTCAAGACTTGGTCTTGCAGTCACTCCCTGAGACCTTCTCGCAGTTTGTGGTTAATTTTCACATGAATAAGTTAGATGTCAGCTTGCCTGAGCTGCTTAACATGCTGAAAACTGCAGAAGGTCACTTCCCATCCAAGAAGAACCATATCTTGATGGTGGATTCTTCCAATAAAAGGAAGAGGCCCAAGGTATCTTCTGAAAAGAAGAAATCTAAGAAGGCTAAGGGAAAGGGGAAAGAAAAGGAACAAAAGAAACCTGAACCAGCTAAAGGAATGTGCTTTCATTGCAACAAGCCGGGACATTGGAAAAGGAACTGCAAGAAGTATCTAGCAGAGAAGAAGCTTGGAGAAGCTTCGACTTCCAATCAAGGTTTGTTTATGATTGAAATTAATTTTTTTGAAAGTCATAATTCTACTTGGGTATTGGATACCGGCTGTGGTTCTCACATATGTAATACTGTGCAGGGACTGGTCAGAAGTAGAAAGCTGAACAATGATGAGGTGATCCTACGAGTGGGGAATGGAGCAAAGGTTGCTGCATTAGCTGTAGGAACTTATTATTTAGCAATGCCTTCGGGCAAGTCCATTTATCTTAATAATTGTTATTATGTTCCGAATATTATTAAAAACATTATTTCAATTTCTGTATTGGATATGGAAGGATTTAACGTTGTTATAAAGAACAATAGTTGTTCTATTTATAAAGACGATGTTTTATATGGTATTGAAAATTTGCGAAATGGACTTTATACACTTGACTTACAAGAAAATATATTTCAAATTGAACAAACTAAGAAAAGGAAAAGAGATGATATTAATTATACCTACATGTGGCACTGTAGACTCGGTCATATCAATGAAACAAGATTATCCAAGTTGCATAAAGATGGGCTCCTCGAGCTATCCGATTATGAATCATATCCAACTTGTGAATCTTGTCTCATGGGTAAAATGACTAAATCTCCTTTTAGTGGAAGAGGAGAAAGAATTACAGAGTTGTTGACATTGATTCACACAGACGTTTGTGGGCCTATGACAACAAGTGCACGGGGTGGGTATTCTTATTTTATTACTTTCACTGATGATCACTCAAGATTTGGATATGTGTATTTAATGAAATACAAGTCAGAATCATTTGAAAAGTTCAAAGAGTTCAGAAGTGAAGTAGAGAAACAAACGGGCAAGAGTATAAAGATACTTCGATCAGATCGAGGCGGAGAATACTTAAGCGGTGAGTTTCTCAATTGTCTCAAAGAAAATGGTATAATCTCACAATGGACTCCTCCAGGTACACCACAGTTAAATGGAGTATCTGAAAGGAGAAATCGAACACTGTTAGACATGGTTCGATCCATGATGAGTTTTACCGACCTTCCAATTTTCTTCTGGGGATATGCCCTAGAAACGGCTGCATACCTACTTAACAAGGTACCTACCAAATCCGCCCCAAAGACTCCATATGAGATGTGGAAGGGGAGGAAACCAAATCTTAAGCATGTTAAGACTTGGGGTTGTCCAGCTTATGTCAAAAAGTTTGAACATGATAAGCTACAAACTAAATCCGAAAAGTGTAGATTTGTGGGATACCCTAAAGAAACTGTAGGGTATTATTTCTATCATCCAACTGATCAAAAGGTGTTTGTTGCGAAACATGCTGCCTTCTTGGAAAAGGAGTTTATCCATGAAGGGGTCAGTGGGAGTAAGATATATCTTGAAGAAGCTCAAGAACCACAAATTACCACGGATCAAAGACAGGTACCTGACCAAGTAGAAGAACCTACTATACCACACCCTGTTCGTAAATCTGGAAGAGTACCGAAGATACCTGAGAGGTATGGATTCGTTGTAGAGGATGACGATGAGGTACGCATCATGAATGATGATGATCCATTGAATTACGAACAGGCCATGAGTAATAAAGACTCAGGGAAATGGCTTGAAGCCATGAAATCCGAAATGGACTCCATGTATGAAAACAAAGTATGGACTTTGGTTTCACCACCTGAAGGCATTAAGCCTATTGGGTGTAAATGGGTCTTTAAAAGAAAGACTGGAGCGGACGGCAAGGTGGAGACCTATAAGGCCCGACTGGTTGCAAAAGGTTTCAAACAAAGACAAGGAGTTGATTATGATGAAACCTTTTCACCAGTAGCTATGCTCAAGTCCATTCGGATTTTGCTTGCAATTGCAGCTTATAACGACTATGAGATCTAGCAGATGGACGTGAAAACGGCCTTCCTCAATGGAAAACTTGAGGAGGATGTGTATATGACACAGCCAGAGGGATTTGTTTCAAAGGTTGGAATAAATCAAGTCTGTAAGCTGCAACGATCCATTTATGGATTGAAGCAAGCTTCTCGTAGATGGAACATTCGTTTTGATGAGACAATCAAAGAGTTTGATTTTATCAAAAATGACGATGAACCATGTGTGTACAAGAAGGTTAGTGGGAGCGTAATTTCATTCCTTGTATTATATGTTGATGATATATTACTGATAGGGAATGACATTCCTATGCTACAATCAATTAAAATCTGGTTATCTAAACACTTCTCCATGAAGGACTTGGGAGAAGCATCCTATATTTTGGGGATAAAGATCTATAGAGATAGATCTAAAAGGATGCTTGGTTTATCCCAAGGAACGTACATTGATACGATGCTAAAGAGGTTTAGCATGGAAGATTCCAAAAGAGGTCTCATGCCGATGAGCCATGGAATACATCTCTCCAAGAAACAGGCCCCAAAGACACCTGAGGAGAGAGACCGTATGAGTAAGATCCCTTATGCTTCTGCAATAGGATCTATCATGTACGGTATGATATGTACTAGACCGGATGTTGCTCATGCACTTAGTGTAACGAGCAGATACCAGTCGAATCCTGGAAAAGAGCACTGGAAGGCAATAAAAAATATCCTAAAGTACTTGAGAAGGACTAAAGATATTTTTCTTGTCTACGGTGGGTCTGAATTAAAACTCGAGGGCTTCACAGACTCAAGTTTTCAAACGGACCAAGATGACAGTAAATCTGTTTCGGGGTATGTTTTTACCTTGAACGGAGGCGCAGTGAGTTGGAAGAGTTCCAAGCAGCAAACAGTTGCTGATTCAGTGACAGAGGCAGAGTATAGCTGCAAGTGAAGCTGCAAAGGAAGCTGTTTGGATGAAGAAGTTCATAACTGAACTTGGTGTGGTTCCTAGCATTGGAGAAGCAGTTCCCATTTACTGTGACAACACAGGAGCAGTTGCACAGGCTAAGGAACCCAGGTCTCATCAGAAATCTAAACACGTGTTGCGGCGATTTCACTTGATCAGGGAGATCATTGAAAGAGGAGACGTCACCTTGGAGCGTGTAGACTCTCAAGATAACATTGCAGATCCATTTACTAAAGCTTTAACACAACAGCAGTTTGATCGTCACTTAGAGAAGATGGGTATGAGATACCATGGCGCTTGGCTTTAGTGCAAGTGGGAGATTGATAGTAGTGTGCATACAAGCCAATCATGTATGATGATAAAGCACGTACTTTGTAAACAATCTTATTTATTTATTAATAAAATATTCATTTATTAAAGGCATTTAATTATCTACATATTGCTGTTTTTATAATATGTAAATAACCCATAGTTTTAAGCAATGCTTTTAGAATCATGATGATGATGATGCTAATGAGATCTAAATTCTTAGAAAGTTTTAAAACTAAAATAGTTCCCAATCGTGGGATTACTAAAAAGGGGATTAGTAAATCCGGATAGATTGGTACATATGTTGCTTGCTCATTGGATGAGGATGATTGATCTCATGATCATTTGTGTGGAGACACTAAAGTAAGTATGTAGGTGCTTATTGGAGAATAAGTTCACTGAACGTGATTCGCTATGGAATACCTAATGGAGATTTACTCGCCTGTCAATAGGAATTCCTAATGTGATAGTAGTACAAGTAATCCTTGGACTTGAGATCATCATAGTATCTTGTATGTAACAAATTATACTTTGACTTATTCCTTAAGACCTTTTAAGGCATATATAGGGTATGCTTGGGTATAATGAGTTACATATGGAGATAATGAATGATCAATAAAGAATCTACCACCTCTAGTAAAAGAGGAGATATGTCCTATGTGATTCGTTAAATGACAACCCAGGAATCCTTGGCCAAGGTGAAATGAAATTAGAAAGGAGTTTCTAATTTGCATTATTTGGAGTTGTGCATTTTCTAATCGAAATACATATAATTAAATAAAATAAGACTTGACAGTAAATCCATGTCTTATATTTAATTGGGACATTGTATGGTGGAAGGATTGAATTGTACGGTAACTATTTACTCACAGGTTCTTTTTGATTAATGTTGAAATCTATATTATCTGGAAAGTCGTTGATCGCTAGGGAGGCTTATCCCTATTGTAGAATAAATATTATTTATTTAAATAAATTATTAGTTTAATTTATTTATTTAAATAAGATTAAAATTGTTTTAATTGATTTATTCACAACCGGTTTAATATGGAGAACCTAAAGGGTCACACCATAAAAGGAAGAATAATTATTTAAGAAGGTAATGGCATAATCGTAATAATGCATTAAGTATAATTAATTTAATCTATGGTGATAGAATAAATTAAATAGCTTAATGTTTATTATTTAATATTTTGGAAATATTAAATATAAATTAATAAGAGGAGTCTTATTAATATTATTACAATTATTATTATTTTAATTTCTAAAGGAGTTTAGTAATTAATTTAATATTTAGTACTCTCATTTATTCCTAATAAGATTAGGAGATAAATTAATTAAATGAATTTAATTAATTATTCCCATGTGGTGGGAAGCCTAAATTAATTAAAGGAGTTTAATTAATTAAAAGAAATCCCATGTCTAATAGGATTAGAAGGGTTGACCAATGTCTATATAAGAGAAGTCTTATAATAGATATTAGATTGATGTAATTCCAATTGTTGGAGAGTACTCCTTTTCTATAGAGGATAGAAAACTAAGGTTAAGCCAAACACCCTCCTTCTTGATAATTCATCTTCCTTGGTGGATCACCTCTAGAGGCCAAACACTTGGGTGGCTAACGTTGATCAAAGAAAGGAATCTAACCCGAAAATTCAAGGAGATCACGAAGAACAAGGAGTTGAACTAGTACCTGTGGAAGCTTCGTTCTACAAGGGTATGATTCCATAACTTCTTATTTATCGTTTTAAATTAATAATTTGCATAAAGGATGATCCGGGTAATGGTTTTGTAGAAATTTTTTTAAACTCTGATATACCATGCTTCCGCTAATTTTTGCAATTTGATTGCGTCACGATTTCGTACAAACCCAACATAGGTTCCTGAGATACTTTACACTTTTCTCTCAACAGGGTAGTCATCTCGGCAATCTGTTTCTTAAACTCCTCGAATTCCTCTCGAGATACAGGGATGGGTTCTGATGAACTTCCTTCAGCCACTTTTACTGGTGGTGAACGGGCCTTTTTGGTGGAATCAAGTTCTAAGACCAATCTTCACAAACTTATATCTAGTTTAGACTTGATATTGTTGGATAGAGATGCATGATATGCTATGCATCAGTTTAATGGTTTTTTAATCTTTTCCTGCGAAACAAAGAGTTAGTCGACTTGATGACAGGATAAGAAAGATGTACAAATGACAGCTCAAGATGATTTCCATTTATATACGCAAAAGAGTAAATAGGGCATGAAAAGACACACCACGCGTTTGGTTTATCAGAGGCTGACCTATCTTAGGGTTACTCTCACGGGCTTTTTGAAAATGGTTCCCAGATCTTCGCAATTTACTTGATGAAAACATCCATCTTTCAATTGGAGCAGATCTGAGTGGTGCCTTTCTTGAGCCTCATAATGGAAATATCCAGAGGAGTCCAATATTAAACAACCGACGGGATTGCCTCCTAACGAAGGGACCACACAACATACAATCACATACATTCACGTCCTTACCGTATGCAAAATGATGACGTTGTGCGAAGCACTAATATATTGTGTGAGGCACTAATACAAAAAATGCTTAAAGATTGAGACAATTATCACACACAAAGATCATTTATAGACACAAAGAATGCATGACAAGGTATATCTGATGATGCAATGTCATGTATAAAACATGTAATGATATGTGAGATTAGAAAAGGGTTACTCCCTTCTGCTGAGGAAGTTAAAGATTACGTTGTCGTGGTTAAGTCAACCTGTGTTGGGTTGTAGCCAACGGATTGCACCATCGAGGTTTTGCCGATCTGCGTTGGGTTGTTACCAACGGATTACACCATCGGGGTTTTGTCGATCTGCGTTGGGTTATTACCAACGGATTACACCATCGGGGTTTTGTCGATCTGCGTTGGGTTGTTGCCAATAGATTACACCATCGGGGTTTTGTCGATCTACATTGGGTTGTTACCAACGGATTACACTATCGGGGTTTTGCTGATCTGCGTTGGGTTATTGCCAACGAATTACATCATCGGGGTTTTGCCGATCTGCGTTGGGTTGTTTCCAACGGATTACACCATCGGGGTTTTGCCGATCTGCTTTGGGTTATCGCCGACAGATTACACATTTTGCCGATCTGCGTTAGGTTATCGCCAACGGATTACACCATTGGGGTTTTGCCGATCTGTGTTGGGTTGTCGCCAACGGATTACACCATCGGGGTTTTGCCGATCTGCGTTGGGTTGTGGCCAACAGATTACACCATTGGGGTTTTGTCGATCTGCGTTGGGTTGTTGCCAACGGATTACACCATCGGGGTTATGTTGATCTGCGTTGGGTTGTTGCCAACGAATTACACCATCGGGGTTTTGCCGATCTGCGTTGGGTTGTTGCCAACGAATTACATCATCGGGGTTTTGCCGATCTGTGTTGGGTTGTTGCCAACGGATTACATCATCAATTAAAAATGGGGCGAGTTTTTACTTGCGACCCCGCTGGATTCGATACTGGCTTGACTGATGACCCGGATGCCGCTGTCGTCCCAGGAGGATGCGGCCCGTCCTTTCATTATGCAGATTTGAACTTCGGTGCAAAAGCCTCGACTTAGGAGGACTTGGCGCAGGTTGATATGTTTAATGATTTAGATTTCATTTGCTAGGCCTTTTGTTAGTTGACATGCTACTCTGCCCCATTGCACTGTACTTTTTACTTTTGTTTGTAGGACAGAGATGATATTTGATGTATATAGTTTTATGTATTTTGCAGAGATGTATATATAATGCTTTTCATTTACTGCATATGTCATGTTGCATGCATTATATGTCATGGATTCGCATTTATAAATTGTGAGTTAGGATTGACCCCTGTGTTATCTTTTGATACTGTTTTACAGATGAGGCGTTGTTTTTTCTCAGGTCCAAGGAATTTTTTCCTTCTTTTGTCGTCGCAAACTCATGTCATTGTAATTTCTTTCAAAAGTCCTCTCATTTCTTTTGATGAGTAGCTTGGTCCTGCCTTAGGCTTCTTCTTATTCATTGAATCGCAAAATACCCCAGCCTTTTCGCATGTTGTTACCAGGGATTAATGTAAGAAACTCGCTTTGTTGACCACGTCAAGAGTGAGCAATATCATGCACATCAGACGAATAGAATGCACCAAAAGCTTGATGGCTAGGGCCGTCGGGGGTAGCTTTGATAGAAAGATTAGTATGATCTTGTCAATAAGACATATAAAATTAAAGTGCATGAAATTGAATGCTCATCGGGTCTGCCACTTAACTCGTAATCGCTGTATTTTTATCTTATAGCTAAAGATCTTGAAATTGAGTATGAAAATGAATTTTTCTCTAAGCAAGTTGTGAGTCGCTAACCTCAAGGTTATTTTTTATATCTTTTATCTTAAGGAATTTTTTCATTTAACAAGTTATGAAATCGCAAGAAAACTTTTAAGCATCCATGATCATTGTTCATGAGTAAGATTAGATTCAAAAGACTTATCTCCCCTTATCAAAGATACTTCATCTTCGCTCTAGATATCGTTCTTCGCAGAATTAACATCATATGACATGTGCACTATGAGTGATGCCACCCTTAGCAGGGGTTTCCCTTCCATGACTTTAGATATTCTCATTCTGATATTGTAAAAAAAAATTTAACTCCAACTTTTTTTTCCTCCTAGCTTAAACTTCTCTCGTTTTCTTAGGCTATTCAGTGTTACCCATTTAACGAGTTTTGGACCAATGACTCCAAACCAAACGGCTTTAGGGCATTAGGTTTAAAGACACCCCTTCGGGTTTACTTGCTTGAGTAACAAAGGCCACACTTCGAGATAAGTCAGGCGGTCTCATCTATTTGTTCTTTGCCTGACCCTATGCAAGATTCGTTTTCTTAGGCTTAAATTACCCATGTAACGAGTGTTAGGCCGGTGACTCCCAAACCAAACGGCTTTAGGGCACCAGGTGTAAAAACACCCCTCAGGCTTAATTACTCATGTAACCTAGGCCACAATTCGGATCTGCCCAGGTCTCGCCTTTTACCTCATAGCAATGCTCGTTTTCTTAGGTACTAAGTTACCCATGTAGCGAGCGTTAGGCCGGTGACTCCCAAACCAGATAGCTTTAGGGCACCAGGTGTAATGACACCCCTCAGGCTTAATTACTCGAGTAACCCAAGCCACGATTCGAGACATTAGGTTCACCATCACTTATCTTCTATCTTCGCATTAATTGTCATCGATGTCGCCATAGCTTCATACCCCACAACTAAGAGTTAGGGCAACCGCAAAAAGCAGATATGTATATGAGGTCGATTCTGCCCCAAAAAGCACTTAGAACTAGGATGTCGTGCCTAATCAAAAGGTTGAATAGTCTTAATTCTCTAATCGTTCTCGTGATTCTTGCTCCACGGATGCTTATCAGAATTAATCTATTCATAACAAGTTAAACAAAATCTTCTCTTTTAAAACATTTTTCTAAGATTCAAACGTAAGATTTATCTATACTTAAACTGGCTGTCATCGCTAATGTATATCATCGCTAATGTATGGAGATAGAAAAAAAATAAATGGATGAAAGAGTCGTACCTCGCATGTGGATCATTGTATTTTAAGAAAATTATGATTGGAATATACCAAGTGATCGTACCGGATTGCCAGTGAAATGATATGAGATAAGCTTTGATGATGACATCGCATGTTGAAAAGATCGTGCTATAGGTGTCGACTTCCATTTTCCCTTTTCGGATGGTCGATAAATGCCCCAGTGTCTAGTTGTCGTTGTCTCCGACATTGCCTCAGTCTTGTTTGTTGTAAGGGTACCAATATCGAGTTGTCATTGATTTTGAAATTGCCCCAGTCTTACTTGTTGTCTGTGTTGGGTTTGTACGAAATCGTGATGCAATCAAATTGCAAAAATTAGCGGAAGCATGGTATATCAGAGTTTTAAAAAAATTCTACAAAACCATTACCCGGATCATCCTTTATGCAAATTATTAATTTAAAACGATAAATAAGAAGTTATGGAATCATACCCTTGTAAAACGAAGCTTCTACAGGTACGAGTTCAACTCCTTGTTCTTCGTGATCTCCTTGAATTTCTGGGTTAGATTCCTTCTTTGATCAACGTTAGCCACCCAAGTATTTGGCCTCTAGAGGTGATCCACCAAGGAAGATGAATTATCAAGAAGGAAGGTGGTTGGCTTAGTTTTCTATCCTCTATAGAAAAGGAGTACTCTCCAACAATTGGAATTGCCTCAACTGATATCTATTATAAGACTCCTCTTATATAGATATTGGTCAACCATTCTAATCCTATTAGACATGGGATTTCTTTTAATTAATTAAACTCCTTTAATTAATTTAGGCTTCCCACCACATGGGGAATAATTAATTAAATTCATTTAATTAATTTGTCTCCTAATCTTATTAGGAATAAATGAGAGTACTAATATTAAATTAATTACTAAACTCCATTAGAAATTAAAATAATAGTAATTGTAATAATATTAATAAGACTCCTCTTATTAATTTATTTTTAATATTTTCAAAATATTAAATAATAAATATTAAGCTATTTAATTTATTCTATCACTATAGATTAAATTAATTACACTTAATACATTATTACGATTATGCCATTACCTTCTTAAATAATTACTCTTCCTTTTATGGTGTGACCCTTTAGGTTCTCTATATTAAACCGGTTGTGAATAAATCAATTAGAACAATTCTAATCTTATTTAAATAAATAAATTAAACTAATAATCTATTTAAATAAATAATATTTATTCTACAATAAGGATAAGCCTCCCTAGCGATCAACGACTTTCCAGATAATATAGATTTCAACATTAATCATAAAAGAACCTGTGAGTAAATAGTTACCATACAATTCAATCCTTCCACCATACAATGTCCCAATTAAATATAAGACATGAATTTACTGTCAAGTCTTATTTTATTTAATTATATGTATTTCGATTAGAAAATGCACAACTCCAAATAATGCAAATTAGAAACTCCTTTCTAATTTCATTTTACCTTGGCCAAGTATTCCTGGGTTGTCATTTAACGAATCACATAGGACATATCTCCTCTTTTACTAGAGGTGGTAGATTCTTTATTGATCATTCATTATCTCCATATGTAACTCATTATACCCAAGCATACCCTTTTATATACCCTAAAGGACTTTAAGGAATAAGTCAAAGTATAATTCATTACATACAAGATACTATGATGATCTCAAGTCCAAGGATCACTTGTACTACTATCACATTAGGAATTCCTATTGACAGGCGAGTAAAACTCCATTAGGTATTCCATAGCGAGTCACGTTCAGTGAACTTATTCTCCAGTAAGCACCTACATACTTGCTTTAGTGTCTCCACACAAATGATCATGAGATCAATCATCCTCATCCAATGAGCAAGCAACATATGTACCAATCTATCCGGATTTACTAATCCCCTTTTTAGTAATCCCACGATTGGGAACTATTTTAGTTTTAGAGCTTTCTAAGAATTTAGATCTCATTAGCATGATCATCATCATGATTCTAAAAGCATTGCTTAAAACTATGGGTTATTTACATATTATAAAAACAGCACCATGTAGATAATTAAATGCCTTTAATAAATGAATATTTTATTAATAAATAAATAAGATTGTTTACAAAGTACGTGCTTTATCATCATACATGATTGGCTTGTATGCACACTACTATCAGTCTGGAGTAGTCGCTTTATTGTATGTTTGACAGATGGGTTGATAAGATGCCAAGATCGCAAGAATCTTCTACCTTATGACCCACATGGTGAACAGGTCGAGGATATTGGCTTTGATGTGTGGGTGCCCCAATCATCGCTTCTAACTTGTAGATGCACTTGTTGTAATCTTCTCTGTATTCACATTTCGCATCGCCTTGTTATGTATCTGTACTTGTTGATGATCATACTTGACATATCGCTGTGTTATCGCTTTGGCTTTGATGTCTGATGTCGAGAGGCCTTCGGATTCCACTGAATTGGATCTAAAAGCTGGGCTTGGTTTCTAATGTATCAGTTTAAACTAGACTTGGTTCAATCTGTAAGGCTTGATTTATGGCTTTTATCTTAGAGAACAGGTCGTCAGATATGAGATAGACTTTGTCACGATGGCCACTCACGCACTTTTATAGGTCAAAAGGAGATCAAGTCTTCTCGCACTTTCGGGGTTGATGAGTTATTGAAGAGTCGCATCTTGGGATAGCTGAATTGTTGAAAAGGGTTTTGTGACTTTTATAATAGTTAGACCGTGACATTGTTGGCTGCCTACGTACTCCTTTAAAAAAAGATCAGGTCTTACGTAGTTTACGCAAAGGATATCATAAGATTGATTCTTTTCTTTTTCTTTTTCTTTTTCTTTTTTCTTTTTTTTCTTTTCTTTTTCTTTTTTTTTTCTTTTTCTTCTTTTTTTTTCTTTACATAAACAAAGCATAACATAATAATGCATAAAACATAAAATAAGACATAACGCTAATGATATCGTCCCAACATTTTCTGGAACTCGCAATTGTATTCTCTGAATCTACGCCTTTCGGGTTAGCTGAGGCTGGATAGTTCAGTTGCAAGAGGTCAGGTTACCTTCAATGCTGGCAGTAGGGGTTACTTCCTTGGCCGGAACATCTTCAATTACCGCCATAACTTGATCACCTCTATATTCGTCGCATCCCTCGGGGACGCTCAAACTAGACCCGTCATAAAAAGGGATGAACTCTTGATTCTTTGATGGGTTAACTTTGCCGATACCCTTGCCTCCTTTTCCTTGATATGTTCCTTCATCTTTTCCATGGTCCTGGGAGGTTTTGACTTTGAAAGTTCTCTCGAACTGTTGTTGCATTTCTCGCCAGAAACTTTCCCTTTTGGCTTTTTCTTCATTGGAAAGGATCAATATTTCCTCCTCATCATCCAGTAGGGTTGGTTGCTAACTTCGGGCAACAGGATGTTTGACGGTGGCGGAGGAATTTCCTTAGGGGACTCTCTTGTTTCCTCCGCCCCTCCTCGCATTATGACTAACCCACCTTGTGTTTTGTAAGAATTGCTGCTTATATCCATCATTTCCCTTTCGCCTTTTTCGGTCATGGGGATATCTATCTTCAGCTCTCCATTTTCAATGAGATTCTGGATTTTGTGTCGCAGGGTCCAATATTCCTCGGCATAGGATCCTAACTCGCCTATGTATACCTTTAGATGGGTGTAAGGGTCGCCTAAACCGTTGTATTTCTCAAATTTTGGAACATAAAATTTATCGGGATATCTGGCCCTTGGGAAAATACAGAGGTCGGAGTAGTTAACACTACCGTGGGACCCTGTCCCCTTCATAGATCGGATATCATCCTCCATCTGTCACATCTTCTTCATGATGTCTCCTGTTTCTCTGTTCTCTCTAAGGTCTACTATTTCCCTTGTCATCTTTTGGACCGGGGCCTCCTTGGCTATTTCGACGTCGAGTGGGGAAATAGGTGTGGACATCTGGGTATAACTGTCCTTTTTCGGTATTTTCATATCTCCTTGCACAGAGGGTTCAGTCTGACTCTTATGCTTAGGTTCCTGAAATACTTTACACTGTTCTCTCAACAGGGTAGTCATCTTGGCAATCTGTTTCTTAAACTCCTTGAATTCTTCTCGAGATACCGGGCTGGGCTCTGATGAACTTCCTTCAGCCATTTGGACTGGTGGTGAATGGGCCTTTTTGGCTCGGAATCGAGTTCTAGGACCAATCTGCACAAAACCGATATCCAGTTTAGACTGGATATTGGTGGACAGGGATGCATAATATGCTATGCATCAGTTTAATGGTTTTTTAATCTTTTCCTGCGAAACAAAGGGTTAGTCGACTTGATGACAGGATAAGAACGATGTATAAATGACAGTTTAAGATGATGGCCATTTATATACGCGGAAGAGTAAATAGGGCATGAAGAAAACACACCCCGAGTTTGGTTTATCAAAGGCTGACCTATCTTAGGGTTACTCTCACGGGCTTTTTGAAATTGGTTCCTAGATCTTCGTAATTTACTTGATGAAAACATCAATTTTTCAATTGAAGTGGATCTGAGTGGTGCCTTTACTGAGCCTCATAATGGAAACACCCATAGGAGTCTAGTAATAAACAACCGACGGGATTGCCTCCTAATGGAGGTACCACACAACATACATTCACGTCTTCACCGTATAAAATATGATGACATTGTGCGAAGCACTAATATATTGTGTGACGCACTAATACAAAAATGCTAAAAGATTGAGACAATTATCACACACAAAGATCATTCACACAAGATGCACATGCAGAATGAAAATCAAAAAGATCGAACGCGGCTTAAGCCCTCTTTAATCCCCAGCATAGTCGCCACCTGTCGACGCCGGGAAAAAATTTATAATGTCCGTCTTTCCTAAGTTTTGTGTTTGTTTGTTTTTACCCTTTTCCATTTGCTATGTCTTTGGATTTTATTAAAGGGTGATGTTTTAGAAAAGCAGTACCGACATAAGTGTCGACGACTTTGAAAAAGATTGATTTTATTATTTTATGATTGGACCGAATGAGACAGAGCCGCCAGTTGGTATGGTTTAAATGGATGTACCAACTCATCCGATTTTAAAGGTTTTCGTAATATGGTCCAATATGTGACTCCGAAAGATTGGTCTGAAACCCGAGATTCGTGGAATTCGGGGGCTAGGTTAAGCGAGGGAAAGTGTTAGGCACCTCCCGACTCCCTTGAAAACACGGTACCGCATCTTATTGATTTTATGTGCATAAAGTGTGTATGTGTGTGTGTGCGTGTATGTGTGTTTTATTTTGAAAGCTTTAGTCATTTTTATTCTAAGTCTTTATTTAGGGTTATTTGAAAGTAGTGATGTACCTCTTTTATGCCTAGGTACGAAGGATTTGATTTGAGAAAAGTTCATTTTTTAACAAGATGTATGAATTGAACTGATGTTTTGGAAAACAAGGTTTTCAAATCCTTTGCCCGACTAGGAATCAAGGACTTCAATACTTCCTTTTATTTATCTTTATGTTCATAAGGTGATCTACCCCGGATCGCTTTATTATGATTGAAAACTCTTTGTGATTTTATTAGAAATCATTTTGATGATATGCATGTAAACGTCAAAAAGGGTCGGATCATCATCGGACATGAAAGCCATCTCGATGAAATCGAGCTCCCACAATTAAGGTTTTCACTATCACGGGATCTCGAATCCGACTTCTCGGGACTAACCCCTCGAGCTCGTCTTCAAGATCCAAATATTACATATACAATGATCTTTAAGCTATTTAAACATTACATCATCAAAACTGGTCCATCGTGGGAATCAAGTCGGGATCCATTCGGGGATCTCAACACCGGGATTCCTAGGCTCACATTATTTATGTGGGAATACATATATACAATGTCCTCGGCTTTGATATTAGATGATTTCATCGGTTGAAATCACCGTTTCAAGCCATTTTGGTCCCCTTTCGCCTCTAGAGACAAATCTAGGGATATACGGGGTAACCGGGACCACTTAAAGCAATAAATACGTAGATCTACCATGGATCTAAACCGATCTAGCACACGGGTTAAAGCTTCGTGCTTAATAACCTCTCAAAGGCTAGATTCGGCTTAGATTTAGGTAGATCTAGCCTTCGTACTCGATTTACAATGCAATAAGCACAATATAACCGATAGAAACGTAATATCTATCAACTATTACATAATATGCTTATAAACAACAACATTAACTAGATTTAAACAATATATATCATTAATCTAGTATATTAAGCAAGATTTACAAAGAACGTAGCTAGAAAGTGCGTTTTTCACCTTGGGGGGAGCGTGAACAAGCGTTTTAACTCCCGTGATCAATGTAGAACACTCATGGGCCTTCAAGTGGATGATAAACAAAATGAAATAGCTTCAAGTTTGTGTTTATATGCCAAACCCGAGCTCTTCTCTCTCTAAAACTATCTCTCTCTCACTACAAATGAGCTAAATGTGGGGGATTTAAGCTATCCGAGCCAGCCTCATACATGTATGAGGCAGCTGCATATATGTATGAAGCTAGCCGCATATATGTATGAGGCTAGGCTAGGTAGGTCTCGCAGTCTCGAAGTGCATTCCTTTGGTCCTGGTTCGGAGGAAGTTGACCTGCGCAGATCGAACTTTCGGAAGGTCTGTGCGGAATGCGGCTGGATAGTATCGAGTCTGACTGAGTCAGGGTCCGAAAAGATGATGCTGATAGCTGAGAAATATCTTCTGGTTCCCGACAGCAGTTAGCTGGTTTATCATCGATGGCATGCATTTCGAGGTTTGTTGAGTTGGTTTTCGGCGGACACTGTCTCAACTTGGCGATCCTTGTTCGGTTCACGATATGTTCGGACGTCATTGGTCCTTTAAATCTTTCACGGGGTCGTCTTCGGGATGACCTAGCTCTTTTGCCCCACCTCATGGTTGTCACCGAAGTAAAATTACGCTTTTGTCCTTCTGCAATGTTAGTACAAAGGAAGCGAAATTTTGAGTGTCTACAATCCATATGTGGTGGATTAACAACTAATTATAATATGACCCATCATTTTATAAAGTGTTTGTTGTAAAAAAAAATTCTGTGTAACAATTACCCTTTCAATCACTTAGTTACCATTCTGTTATGTTATTTTGATGGACTACAATTATGTTGAATTAGTGCTTTTGCAAACGATCTATGGTTCTAACGTTCTTGTTTTAGGGGTGTTTGATAAAAATTAAATGAATCTGAATCTGAATGGAAAAAATTGTTTGATGATTAACATGTCTGAAACATCTAAATGACATAATTTTATTATTTTACCCCTCTGAAAAAATTCAAAGTTGTTGTAAATTTATTTAAAATTACTTAATATAATAGTTAATATTATTTTTTTGATTTTTTTACATTTTTTAAATTTTTTTTACTTTATTCAGCTGCTCATTCAGCCATTCAACCAAAAAAATCTGACTTAGCCATCCAGCTCAATCATCTGACCGATTCAGCCATTCAGACAATTTTTTTCCAAAACAAACGCACTTAATGGCTGACCGATTCAGCCATTCGAATGTATTCAGTCCTAAATAAACAGCCCCTTAGTTCCTCTGATTTTAGTGGTACAGGACCAAAAATGAAAATGAGATTATTTTCGAAATATTATCTTCACAAAAAAAAGGTAAAAATAAATAAATAAAAAGTACAAGTTGTATCCAAAAAAGTATTTTTCCGAAGTTTAAAACATAATAGTTTGACTACAGCAAAATAAAAATATATGAGAACTTCGACTACAACAAAATACATTATAATACATTCATTGAAAGATACTTTTTCTATTATTCCTAGAGCCAAAATTTTCAATCAAATGTTCAAAATCCTATATATATATATATATATATATGGAGTTGCATCCACAGCAATCGGTTGCTGGGAGCAACCCCTTTATCCCAGCCGCTACTCCTTGTAGCGGCTTCTGACTAAATTTATCCCCCAAGTACAGTGGGTCCCATTATAATAATGACTCCCAAACCGCTACTCCTTATAGCGGCTTGTCCAAAACTTTTGTCCCAATTTTAATGTCACTTTTATTATATTACACTTATAATAAATTATATTATTATAAAAATAATATTAATTGTTTGATTTATTAAATATAATAATAGTAATTATAATAATATTAATATAATTAATTGTTAGATTTAATAAGTATGATAATATTAATAATAACTAATAATAATATTAATTCTATTATAATAATAATAATAATAATAATAATAATAATAATATTAATTGTTTGATTTAATTAATAATATTAATAAAATTTAATGCAATAATAATAATAGATTGTTATTATTTTTATTATTACTATTATTATTATTATTATTATTATTATTATTATTATTATTATTATTATTATTATTACTATTTTTTTTAATCTCCACCGCTACACATGGTAATAATAGCACATAGGGTACAAATCCTTTCATGAAATGTTAAGAAAGAAAATGAGAGAAAGGGCCATATCTTGTATTTTAATTCACTCCAACATCTCAATTTTAAATAGAAATTTTTTGTTTGGGACAAATAGCTTGAAATAGCTATATTCATTGTCAAACATATCCCAGTTTTTAAAAGAAATTGTTTGTATCAAATAACTTAGAACTATAATCATTGATAGCAATTCTCTTTTCATTGTAAGATTCAAATAGTAAAAGTTCATTCATGAAATGCTACAACGGAAATGCATTTAGAGTGAGAATTTGATTAAGGTAAAAGCATGCATGTACAAAGTTGAAGAAAAGTAAAAATACAAACTCATACATATTTTACCTTAATCAAACTCTCACACTAGATGCATGTACCAAATTCTTTTTTACACAAGATAAATGAAAAGAAAAATCAAACTAAGAAAATACCAACCCCATACATATTTTACCTTAATCAATTCTCACTCTAAATGCATTTCCGTTGCAGCATTTCATGAATGAACTTTTACTATTTGAATCTTACAATGAAAAGTGAATTGCTATCAATGATTATAGTTCTAAGTTATTTGATACAAACAATTTATTTTAAAAATTGGGATATGTTTGACAATGAATATAGCTATTTCAAGCTATTTGTCCCAAACAAAAAAATTCTATTTAAAATTGAGATGTTGGAGTAAACTAAAAAACAAGATATGGCCCTTTCTCTCATTTTCTTTCTCCCATTTTCTTCCGGTTTTTTTCTTTTGTTGATCTATAAATCTAACATTCCATGAAAGGATTTGTACCTATATGTGCTATTATTACTATGTGTAGCGGTTGGGGGATTAAAAAAAAAGTATTAATAATAATAATAATAATAAAAGTAATTATAATAATAATAATAGTAATAATAAAAACAATAACAATCTATTATTATTATTGCATTAAATTTTATTAATATTATTTATAATTTTATTAATTACATCAAACAATTAATATTATTATTATTATAATAATAGAATTAATATTATTATTAGTTATTATTAATATTATCATACTTATTAAATCTAACAATTAATTATATTAATATTATTATAATTACTATTATTATATTTAATAAATCAAACAATTAATATTATTTTTATAATAATATAATTTATTATAAGTGTAATATAATAAAAGTGACACTAAAATTGGGACAAAAGTTTTGGACAAGCCGGAGTAGCGGTTTGGGAGTCATTATTATAATGGGACCCACTATACTTGGGGGATAAATTGAGTCAAAAGCCGCTACAAGGAGTAGCGGCTGGGATAAAGGGGTTGCTCCCAGCAATCGGTTGCTGTGGATGCAACCCCTATATATATATATATATATATATATATATATATATATATAAATTGGGCCCCTCTGATCAGAGTCTCAGGACGGTTGACCCTCCTGTTCATGCTCAGGAACGGCTCTACTTGTGTAGATTTTGTTGTGTTGGGCACTTTTTGCTTACTCAGTTATGGTCGTTATGTTGTAAATAAAAAACTTACAACTTAAATCTCACAACATAACACATTAGATCTATGAGTCTGCTGATTTAATTCTAAATAAAATTTATCAAGCATCAACATAAAATAATTACAAAATCCTACTACACCTAAGAAACAAAAGATAATTAACAATAATTAATGACTTAAGTACATCATTAAATTTAAAATAATAAAATAATAATAGGTCCAATTTAATTCGACCCAAGTATTTGGTTGATTTGCTTTCAAAACAGTCGTAAAATAATTAATTTTTTTACGATAGAATAAATGTCACAATTTACACAAATTTGTTGTTACAACAATTTTATTAGCTTACTATTACTGAATTAAATAAAAAATAAAATTTTATCCTATAAATTTCTTGTCGCGAGGGAGTTGAAAAATGAGTTAAGTTCAGCAGCAGTAGCGTATATAAGCACAGTTCCAATATATATACCACAAAACTACAAAAACGATAAATTAAATAAAAATGATCTCTAAAATTTGTATTTTATACTCTCTCCGTCCCAAAATAACTGTTTAGTTTTGACTTTTTAAAGTCAAATTGACTATTTTTTAAAGTTATTTTTTGTACCATTTTTACAGAATATAGGTTAAGAGGTTATAACAAAAAAAAAGTATATACAATTTATTACTAATATCAATTTTTATAATGTTAAAAATATATTTATACATGCTTAATTATTAATTTTAAAAATAGTCAATTTGACTAAAAAAAGTCAAAATTGAGCAGTTATTTTGGGACAAAGGGTACTGCATTTAATAAAAATATGTCATGTAGGTAATTTTTTTTTAAAATTAAATAATTTGAATTGTAATAATAAAGTTTGAAATATCAATCACTTTAAACGATTTAACTAATCATATTAGATTCAAATCCTAATTTTTTCTAAAATTACATACATGAAATGTTATTATTAAACAATATACTCACTCCGTTCTAAAATTAGAGATAAAATTTGACATTTGAAATCAAACGATAACATATTAAACTTTAAAAGTGGTATAACTTATAAAAATTTAGAATGAAATAGATTTTGTGATTAATAGTTTTTGTTATATACTATAATACAATTATAATAACTAGTTGATTGCACGGGCTAGTTTAAATAAAGAATTTAATAATTTGTCCAACATTTATGTCAAAAAAAGACTGGGAGTACATAATCTATGTACCAACTTTAACACATCACACAATTTCAAATCAATCTTCTTTTTACACACAGTAATAAACAATGGGTGAAAAAATATTCTGATTTATATACTTGTGAACAAATAACTAAAGCAACAGAAAAAGATATTGGCTAGGCAAATACAAATATACATAGCAGATTTACACTACAATGACAATTATTGTTACAATTATTAGAAGATACATAATGATGTTTCTGGTTAAACATCAACAGTTCTAGCGAAAAAGGGGAAATAATTGTTTCAGTCTCAATTCCTCTTCTTTCCCTACAAAAACCAAAATCATCAGTAACAGACAAATAGAACACTGCTAAGCCTCTCAAATGTCACTCACGTAATAATCTAATCAGGAAAAACAGTAGTAGCCATTCTAAGGTTATCCTCAAAATTTAGAACTATATACAAATCAAGCTTCAGTTTTTACAATTTCTTTACTATTAAATTTGTTCAAACAACACCTGAAGTCAAAGGGTATAAATGTGAAGAATAAAGTCTTATTAAATACCTTTCCAAGCTCATAAAGTGGAGTCTTCCCACTGCCTCATCTCTTAAAATTTCTGGGAACAAATCAATCTTTCGATCCTTAGAAACACCTAGCCAAATCAAAGAACTTCTCAGGTGTTACATCTCACGATAATGCAAGTTTGTGGATAAAATCAATTAGCACTTGAATGATATAGCGTAATTTGTTACATCATCAATACAAAACAATGTGAACAATATTACAGAGCCATTACTAAAAATAATCATGTCATCGCATTTAGCGTCACCTTGAGTTGATCACTATGCCTTGGGGGATTAAAGATTAGCATGATTTCATCACAAAAAATGAAGCAAAACAAAAGGAGGAAAAAAGAAGGAATAAACAATTTATTGTAAAAACTAAATTTCTATGGCTTATTTACAATTTTATTGCAAAAACAAATTTTCTATGGCTAATTTGCATAATAAGTACCACTATTCCTAGAATTATCATTCTCATTCACGGGAATTAAATACACAGTAAAACTAAAACTTTAACAAAACCTAATAGAAGCTTAAATAAAATTAAAACAAAAAAAAACCTTTGGAATGCATATAATATATCAGCATGGAAACAACAATAGACAATATCATTTCAGATGTCCTAAACTACTAATACTAACAGAAATATTAAATAAAAGCAATGACAGGAGCGAGCAAGAAACAGCACAGCAAATGAACAAAAGTAACAGGAAATCTACTATCTAAAATTCAATAGTTCATGGGAGATATGCTATGGGGATTGGAGTTGGGGGCATTTGCAATCTAACCTTAGCAAGCTTCTTCTCTTTACATGCCTGTCTCTCCCTCTCATCGAATTCTTGGTTTTCCTTCTCCACCAAACAAATGAGTGCATCACATCTCCTTGCAAGGTCCTGAGTAGTGCGAGACTTAACAAACCAATCAAAGCAGAACAAAGGTGAAGTACGAAATGCTGCTTTAAGCTCATCCCAATTCTCATACCCAAGATACCCAAGGAAAAAGCTACTACCTCCGTCCCATAATAAGTGCTTTTTTAGCCTTGATATTTTTTTCCAAAATAAGTGGTGTGTTAGGACTCCAATACAATTTTTACAATATTTTTCCATATATGCCCTTGTGCAACCAATTGTATTTATTGCGTATTTATTAGGAAGTTGAAAGATTGAAGAAAGAGAAATAGAGACCAAAAGGCAATAAAAAAAGTTTCAAACAAAACAAAGAAAGTATATTAAGGGTATTTTTGTCATTTTAGCTTGTGTATTGGTATGTGTGATTTAAGCTAAAAAAGCACTTATTATGGGACGGAGGTAGTATTTAGTAAGCCGCTCAACTGAAGTACAAAATCATAAATGGCAATGTTCAAGTTTTATCAGTAGAAAGTTGCACAATAAGCCCTAAAATATAACACTAATAACCAATGGAATATGATATTAATGACAGGGAAATAACTATAACAAAAAAGATTAAAAAATAATATATAAAAAATTAGAAGATGGACTTACCGAGCTATAAATGTTGACGTTGCTGCAAAATTAGATTGATGGACAAACTTAGGGACAGAAGCATAATATTTCATTTTTCATGAGGAACCATGTTTCACCAAGAAGTTATAACTCCTTGGCAATTGATTAAATGGCCAAGGAGTATGATCTGTTCATAGATCAATAACAAACACCTGCAGCACACATTCTTTATAAAACATAACATAATCAACAAAGAAATACATCCACTAACCTTTTTCCCAAACTAAATGAGACCTATTCATCAAAAACTAACCTGATATTCATCTCCAAATTCTTCATTAAATGCAGCCTTAATAGCTTCAGCAACCAAATTTGTAAAAATATCCTGACTGTTGTGAAAATACCAATAAGTTGCTGCAATTTCTTAAATCTAGACAATAAATATAAGTAAATTGATTTTCACTTTAATGAAAATTAAACAGACAACACACAAATTCAAAGTTGAACGTCGATATAACACTACTTTCTGTAGAAAAAACTCGGGTGTGAATCTACTGGTCGATCTATACGTATTTATAGATAGAAGTATGATCCAGCATGTCCATTTGTAAAATAAAAAAATTCCATTTTCCCCCGACTCCATGTATGAATAAAGTGGTAATGGTAATAATCAAAATTACTCCTCACTGCTCCTCAACCTCTTGTAAGGAAAACGAAGCATGTATGTGATATCAATACAATCAAAACTACTAAAATTCTGAAGAATAAGCATAAAAAAATTATACATAAAATCCCTAGAGTGTGTACTTGGTTTTTCACCATGTAACATTTTTTTTTTGTGAATTTACATGTCCTATTAGATAACGGTTAAATCTTCTAAACTCAACCTTATGACAACTTTGAGATAAGAAATCAGGGGGTTTATAGAGAGAAACTCACAATTCAAAGGCAATTGCAAATGATGTCGTAGAAGTATATACATTTTCGTATTAATTTTCCAGCCACAACACGCCGTTGTAGGAGATGAATTTATTCTTCTAACCAACAACTCTTTACTCTACACACTCCTAAATTTCAGTTGCAGCAAAAGAAACAAATCATACTAATCAATACAATTAAAATTTAGCTCACATAATTTTGCATAATAATAATAAGCCGCAAATTCAGTGCTCCATCTTCTCAATCTCAATATGATATAAAGCGAATTTGGTCAGCCAAATACGAAATGAACTTCGCTTATATACCAAAATAAGTTCTTAAAATGCGTGAAATTGATTTCTCTTTTCAGCTGGTCTTATATACCAGAGCAGCTGGCAAGCAATCATCATAGCACATTACAAAATGAGATACTCCTTAAAGATTTCTCAAACTAAACTACTTGAGCTATAATTTTCATATTCTTACATTTTCTTGTGAATTCACTTTGGTAAAAACTTTCCAATCTTATTAATTCTCACACAGCCCAAATGTGTGAGGGCTTTTAAAATAGATGTAGAACTCTGAAAAAATGAGAGGACAAACAAAAGCCACATTACATAACCAAGGATATTCAACATGTGGAAAGGAAAAAGTAAGACCTTTGATCACCTAGAATTCAGTATCTTTTGTTTAACTCAGATATAGCTGATTCTGCCTCATCGTTTGATTTGAATATGACCAGAGCTTGACATGTTAGTAAGAAACAATCAAATTCGATAATAATTATGGTATAAACAGGATGTCCACTGGTAGAAAATGAAAAGGCTACAATGAGATATGATACCATTGGGTGAGTTACAAAAAGTGCTGCGCTGTATCATCTTTGCACTGACCTTTTTCTGGAGTGCAAGCCAAACTATGTCGTGGGAAGTTCGCCGGCATGGAGCGTTACGCCCTTCTCGAATGGCTATTCTTCAAGTCTCTCACTCTAACCCTCTTGTTCTCTCTCTAAAACTCACACTTTCTCTCTCTATCTAAATTCAATTGGATTTGATTTTGATCGCCTTTTCTGCGCATTTTCTTCAACGGAATAGAAGAGACATGGGATCGTTTATGGCTGAGGATGACGAAGAGATACGAAACAAAAGAAAAAGTGAGGGGATCGGAATCGATTTCGCGGGTAAGGGGAAGGGGAAGAAACTGAAGTGATTCAAGAGGAGGCAGTGAAGAGGAGACGACTCTTTTAAGGTTGAGGATGATTATGAGGAAGAGATTGAGATTCTAAAACTCACACTTTCTCTCTGTATCTAAATTCAATTGGATTTGATTTTGATCGCCTTTTCTGCACATTTTCTTCAACGGAATAGAAGAGAAATGGGATCGTTTATGGCTGAGGATGACGAAGAGATACGGAACAAAAGAAAAAGTGTGGGGATTGGAATCGATTTCGCGGGTAAGGGGAAGAAACTGAAGTGATTCAAGAGGAGGCGGTGAAGAGGAAGACGGCTCTTTTAAGGTTGTGGATGATTATGAGATTATGAGATTGAGAGATTGAGATTGGACCAACTCGGTAAATAACTCAGTTAAATTGAACGAGATTGATTAAGAGTCGGGATGGCCTTTGCTGCCTTTATATATAAGGAATTGATTTGTACCAACCAGAACTAAATAAATTGACATCAATTTAAAATTTAATATGTCGTTGCTTGATTTTAAAAGTCAAATTATATTTTTAATTTTGAAATATAAGGAATATTTTACATGTCATCTGTATAGTCCCTCCATCCCAAATTAAATGTTATATATTAATTTTTTAAATTCAAATTAACTATTTTTAAAATTATAAAAATTGTGGTTAATAGTAAATTGAATATAATTTTTTTGGTTTTAATATGTTTACTTATATTTTGACTTTAATGGTATAATTTTTTTTGAGATTATGTCTTGGTTAGTTCATCATTTAGTTCCCAAACTATTTTTATTTTTTGCTCAAACTTTATTATTTTAATAATATTTGTCCAACCTTACAAAAATAGAACAATCGAAGAGTACTAAAATATGGAAGATAATTATAAATTGAGGACTACACAAAAGCAATTGTCACAATTTGAGGACTAAATGTAAAAAAGATACTATATTTTGGATATTAACATAAAATAAATATATAATTTGAGGATGAAATATGAGGAAAAAAATAGTTAAGAGATTAAAAGCGAAAAACAATTGTAATTCAGAAATTAAGAAAGGTTAACATGCTTAATTATTAATTTTTAAAATAATTAATTTGATCGGAAAAAGTTAAACTGAACATTTAATTGGGAGAGAGAGAGTAATTGCAACCACCAGTTGCATGAGAGAGAAAGAGGAATAAGAATCCAATCAAATCTCTCTAGAGCTGCAAACGATCCAAACCGAACCGAACATTCTCGAACTCGAACCGAACTCGAGCACTTATAGTCGAACTCGAACAGGTTCGAGTAGCTCTGTCGAACTAGAAGCTTTGTGCGAGTTCGATCGATTGGTGTTCGCGAATATGTTCGAGTTCACGAACATGATCGAGTTCGCGAACATGTTCGAGTTCGCGAACATGATCGAGTTCGCGAACATGATCGAGTTGTTCGCGAACATAATTGAACAAATCAAGTTCGCGAACATTTACTAATTAATGCACTGAACTGAGAAAACTGAAAACTCAGAAGAAAATTAAAAACAGATAAATAAATACCAAAACTATCTTCTCTAACTCTAAGTAATTCAATCAAAAATTAAACCAAATATTATAATCATCATTTATCCCAAAAATGATTACTGAAAAGTTAGAATTTAAAATTAGAACTTAAAAGTTAACAACTAATATTAGTTTGGTTATTTTGTATTAGTTTTGTTATTTTAACTTATTTAGGAATAGGATATAAATATAATATATATATATATATATATATATCATATTATCATATCTATATAATAAAATAGAACCCATTTTGAATCTTTCATTTGACAAATCAAGGACGGTTCAGATTCGTTTTAATTGATTTGGGTGAGAAAAAACAAGAACGGTTCAGATTCATTCTAATTTTAATAAAAATAACAATAACAACAATAACAATAACAATAACAATAACAATAACAATAACAATAATAATAATAATAGTAATAGTTATAGTAATAATTATAACAATAATAATAATAATAATAATAATAATAATAATAATAATAATAATATTATAATAATAATAATAATAATAATAATAATAATAACAACAACGACAATAATAATAATAATAATAATAATAATAATAATAATAGTAATAGTTATAATAACAATAATAATAATACTAATAATAACAACAACAACAACAACAACAACAACAACAACAATAATAATAATAATAATAGCAATAATAATTATTATTATAGTACTAATAATAATAATTATTATTATTATAGTACTAATAATAATAATAATACTAATAATAACAACAACAACAACAACAACAATAATAATTATTATTGTGGTGGTGTGGCCAATTATGATAATTATAATCTATTAAATTATTAGGGATGTAAATTGTAATAATCCAACAATCATTGTTAAAATTCTTATGAAAATATTAAAATTATTTTCATTAAAATTTAGAGGTGAAAAAGTACACATTATTATTTATTAATTATTTAATAAAAATATTTAATTATAATCAATTATTAAAAACACAAAAAGAAGTTTAAGTAATAAAAAAAAGAAAATTACTACAAATTTAACCATTATTGATAAGACCAAAATTAGAATTTAATATGAAATATCCAAAACCAATTATTTATATGTAGAATTTTAGAAACAATTTAAAATTTTAAAGTTAACATATATATAAGAAATCGAACACCTCGAACCTATATCGAACTCGAACAATCGAACCGAACTCGAACAATCGAGTCGAACCCGAACCCGAACTTATCGAGTTGAACCGAACTCGAACCGTTCGCGAACACAAACGAACCGAACCACATGGTTTGTGATCATGTTCGATCGAGCAAACGAACCGAGCACCTTGTGCGAACTCGACTCGATTAAACGATCAACTCGAACTCGAACCGAACCGGTTTGCGAACAGTTCGGTTCGTTTGCAGCTCTAAATCTCTCATAACCTCCGGGTCGGCCCGCCCAGATACGGGTCACATTCTCTCGCATTCATATTTCTCATCTGGCAATTTCTTCTCTCAACTGCTGTGTTGCTCTAATTCTCAATCTCAACTGCTTTCTACTGTTTGAGTGTTAGGTATTTTATGATTTATTTTTTAATTTATAAGTAAAAAATAATAAGTAATCACAATTTGTAACTTAAAAAAAAAAAACTATAAGTCATTTTAAGCTATTTTGACGAAATTTAATGACTATTTTGCCCCGCTCTAACCTAAAAAACCTAAAAAGCCTTAAAACATTTATTCGCATGGCTCTCTCATCCGATCTGCTCTGATCTGCCTCTCTCTCTGCGCTGGATCCGACAATTTCTTGGTTTCTCCCTCCTTCGCTCCGCGACTGTTACTCCTTCTACTCATTCTACTCCTTCAATTGCTGCTACTCCTTCGATTGTTGTTAGGTATCAAACCCTAGACCAAATATTTGATTTTCAGTCTTTAACTTAGATTTTGAGTGTCAATTGATTTGATTGTTGTTAAATTTGGTCAACGCTATGATTCTTGGGTATTAGTTTTAATCTGTAACATCTTTGTAATTGAGCTACATTCAAACTTTTGAATCTGTTAATTATTTGGATACTACTCTGTTTTGAACTGGACGGTGTTGTATATTTTGATAAAATTACAACAAGTGTTGTGTAATTTTGTGTGTTTTTCCTCTTCATTAATCTTCAAAATGTAAAATTGTTACTGGAGCTTCCATCAAACTTCTAAACTATTACTTTCATATGGGCAGTTTTAGGGATTTTGATTAAATTAGCTGTTGTACTTCTGTGGTTTGGTATTTGCTTCTCATCCTCATAATATGCATGTTAGGAGTGTTTTTTCGGTTTAATTTAACAAATGTTAGATGTGATGATAGGTCTGTTATGATCAAACCCTTATGATAAGTAGTCAGTGTTTTTAATTGAGGCCCCCTTTGATAATGTAATGCTTTATTTAAAAGTCATTTTATAATATATATATATATACATATATATATATACATATATATATATATATACATATATATATATAAAGGAAGGATCAAGAGCACTTCCCTTATCTACCACTCCTCCTTAAATAGCTCTTCTTTATTAAAACTACGTCGTTTTGGAGATTCTTTTAAAAAACAAGTGGGACCGCAGGTGACATTTTTGTAAATAAAAAGAAAGCAAGTGGTACCACTCTCTTTTAAGAATATCCAAAATGACGTAGTTTTAAATAAAAGAGTGCTAGATAAGGGGAGTGTTCTTGATCTTTCCTGTATATATATATATATATATTATTGGGGCGATGATGACACTGTTTTATATGGGGGTGGATCTATTTCAGTTACTAATGGTTTAATTATGCAAGGAATGAGAGATAATATTACATTAAGAATCTCGAACTTGGAATAAAATTGTAGTTCATATGTTTAGATAATTTGTTTAGGTTTTTATTTAGTGCAATTGTGGATGATTGTTATGATATGAGATTGAATCAATGTTTCTTTTTATAATTTCCTTTTTAGTAATTTGAACACAATAACAATTCATTTTCCTTGCAAATCTATTTTCTTATTTAAAATAATTAGATGTTTACTATTAATAAGCTGTGTACCAATAATAAGTTGTTTACCAATAAGTTATTTACGAATAAATTGTTTTAAATAATAAGTTGTTTACCAATAAACTATTTAAATAAGTTGTTTACCAATAAGCTGTTTAAATAATAAGTTGGTTATCAATAATAAGCTGTTTACCAATAAGCTGTTTAAGTAATAAGTTGTTTACCAATAATAAACTCTTTAAATAATAAGATGTTTACTATTAATAAGCTGTTTACCAATAATAAGTTGTTTAAATAAGCTGTTTACCAATAAGCTGTTTAAATAATAAGTTGTTTAGCAATAATAAGCTGTTTAGCAATAATAAGTTGTTTACCAATAACCTGTTTAAATAATAAGTTGTTTAGTAATAATAAGTTGTTTAAATATTAAGTTGGTTACCAATAAGCTGTTTACCAATAAGTTGTTTAAATTAGATGTTTATCAATAAGCTTTTTAAATAATAAGTTGTTTACTAATAAACTGTTTATTAATAAGCTGTTTAAATATTAAGTTGTTTACTAATAATAAGTTATTTACCAATAAGTTGTTTACCCAAAATAACCTTCGATATGATATTAAATCAATGTATCTTTTATAATGTCCATTTTAGTAATTTTTACATTTTATTTTAACTTATAAGTCATTATCAGTCGAATACCTTCATAACTTGTTTTTAACTTAAGTTGTGACTTATAAGTCATTATCAGCCGAACGCTTTTATTTATAAGTTACAACTTAAAACAAATTATGAGTTAACTTATAAATCATTTTAAAATAATCTCTCAATTTCATCAAGAAGTCGCAATCTCTCAATTTGGTCATACTTATGTATATCCTTCTCCAATTTCAATTTCTTGATTTGCAATCAGACTCCCATGGGAGACCATTCGGATAAGTCAAAGAATAGGAAGAAGAAGAAGCATGAGAACGACACGAACACTTCTACATCATCTCCATATTCATCTGAATCTTCCAGCTCGGACGACATTGTTGAATCCTCTTCTAAGCGAGACAAACACAGTCGCCGGTACCGGGATGAGAGGCGTTGGAGCAGGGAAAGAAGCAGTTCTAGGAGAGAGAAAGAGAAGAAGAGAGATCGAAAAAAGAGGGAGGTTAGAGAGAAAAAGCGTTTTAGGAGCAAGAAAAGGGTTTCGGGGTCAGAGTCTGAGTCCGAGGTTGATAATTCGAAGCGGATGCGGGAGCAACCCGAGAAAGTGGTTCAATATATATTGGAGGAGTTTCCTGGTGTAGCTGGTGATTTGGAACAGGTAACTGTTGATTCCTTAAATTCCTTTCATAAAAAAATTACTCTGAGAATTGTCAATACTAAGACTCTAACTTAATTGGATTTTTGAATTAGAACTGGGATTCAGTTACCAGCCAATGATACAATTTATAAGTTCTTGTTTTATCTGTTCAGAATTTGAGAACTAGACATAATAGCCAAGAATTTATATAAATAAAAGTTCTATTGGTACAAAGACATCCTACCAAAGTTATTATTGTGATATAGGAATTCATTATATTGTTTTCCAAACTTAATACTCGGTATTCGTTTTCCTCAACACCGATGCATAGTTGCCACGGCGAGACACGACGTTAGTTGACCGTCAGGACGCCTAGGCAATAAGGCGCCTGCCATGGCGTCCGTATGACGATAAATCATTAACAATGTGCAATTTATACATTTATTTATTTTACTTCAAAAGTATATTGAATAATAAAATTTTATATATATTAAAACTCAAACATCATAATCAACACTACGGGATACATTATTTTTTTTTTTTATGAATACTTCACAATCAAAATTCAATAAGAAAACAATTGACATTAAAAACTAGTAGAACAAGCCAACATACACTACGTAGAAAATAAAAAAGCAACCAAGTCAACACCCATCACACGTTACAACTCTAATAAGTAATAAAATTACACTACATAACGAGTCCATCGGTTATTATGAGTCATGGATACAAAATGACTTAATCACTTAACTTGGGCTATCAAACAAGGCGTGTGCCTTGACAACTCGGCGTCCAAGGAATTGACTTGTCCTTCTCTAGCGTCAGGACGCCTGGTTGTCGCGTAGGCGACGCCATGACAACTATGCTCCGATGTTTAAGCATCATTTGCTCTTCCTAAAAAAGATGGCTTAGAATTTATTATATGCAGTATAAATATTGATGGTTATTTGAAAATAATGTTTTTCGTGTAGCTTCTGCAAATGATTGATGATGGACAAGCTGTTGATATAAGGGGATTGTCTGAAAGGTGTTTGGTCAAGCATCTTAGAAAGCTGTTTCTTTCATTAAACCTCAAGGAGAACGGTGATCTGGTCTTTCTGTTGCCCTCAAATGTTGGTCCAACCTTAGAGGTTGTTGGATCCATTATTCACCCTAACGTGGAAGCTCAATTTCAGCAGGCTAATAATCCTGTAGCCGAGGTTGATGTACAATCTGCCCCACGAGATGCAGAATATAGACAAGTGACTGATGACTTTAACTTGAAACTGCCATCTCCAAAGGAAGATGCTTCTGCACCTAGGAGGAGGTAAGCAGATTTTCTATCTTTCTATATAGCTTTAGTAGCTTAGCTGCTCAATTCACTGTTTTGTGATGATAGAAATTGCATTATAAACCCCGCCGCTTCGCTCAGTGGTTTAAGGGAGAGACTATGGGATCAGCCGTAAACCCGGTGGTCTTGAGTTCGACTCCCATTGAAAAAAGCATAGGGGCCACGCACCGCAGGTTTCGTCCTATCTTGGAAGCCTTGTTCAGGGTGCGGTGATATAATCTGGTCGCAAGACCGAGAAACTCCACATAGCAAAAAAAAAAGAAATTGCATTATAGAAGATTTATTTTATTTTGATAAAGAGGAGTTTCCTGGCCTTGCGATCAGACTATATGTCTCCCCTCCCCGAACAAGGCTTTCAATAACACGCTTTCGCCCGCGGTTTGTGGCCCCTATGCTTGATGTCAGTGGGAGTCGAACTCAAGACCTCCGGGTTTATGGCTGGTCCCTAGTTCTCCGTTAAACCACTGAGCTAAGCAGCGGGGTTATTATATAAGATTTATTTTTCTCTTAGATGTTTCTACATATATCACTATATACTAAAATGCGTGAGTAAAGATTAATGTAGTTTAAGTAGTGTATAAAAAGCTTTCTGTGGTCTGTAAGTATTCTTTTTCATTTTATAGCCTTTCATTGGACTATTGCTGTTGGCTTTTGCAGAGTAATTGGTCCTGAAATGCCATCTGCTGAGTTGCTTGCTGCAGCAGCCAAATTAACAGAAGCTGAGGCTGAGATAAGGTATTTTTTTTAAAAAAGAAATTGCACGGTCTTATGATCGCCAAGTGTATTTGCAAAGTATACATTTTATTTTCAAGAAAAGCTTTTTAGTTTCATTCCCAAATATTTAATCTAAAAGAATATCTACTTAATGTGACTGGTTTTGAATGTTCATTGATGACTAAACCTAGAGATATAGAGATGGACGGAGAAGGTGAAGTATTTATAGGACCTCCACCTCCTGCAGTGATTAAGGAAGCTGAATCAGCAAATGAGGCGGAGCGTTTTGAAGAGGTTCATTACTATCTCTTTTATATTTAATTATCGTCTCATGAGTCATGATTGTGAATTGACCACTACATCACTTAGTGACTTCTTCCTTATTTAGCTTTTGTGTGTTATAAGAAAAATTCTTCTTTAGTTATGTGTTCTGGTAGGGGTGGTTTATGAAATATACTTCCCAGAACCTGCCAATTAAAGGTGGAAAAATAAGTGCCTTTATGTTTGGACCATTTTCTGTTAGATATTTCATGAGCTTGTATCTTTTGGGACATGGGCTTTTTGGATGAGTCAGTCTTTTCAGACCACCATATGGATTGGTGTGTAGTTATTTTATCAGGATTTTGTATTTTATTCCACTTCTTATTACATTTCAGCAACCTATCTTTTCATTTTACTTAGATGGGAAATTTTGGGCAACCTAGGGATATAGAAGTTTCTAATTCATATCAATTAGCTTTCAGAAAACTTTCTATTTTTCAAATTGTAGCTTGATTACTTTTAGAGCCTGTTGGTAAAACAATTTCAGAGTTTTTTTAGTTATTTGTTTTTATTACTTTTTTTATGATGTACTCTAGGGAGGTGCAAACTACAATGACTTCAGAATTGTATTTGTTATGTTATTGTATAGTTTTGCATTGAATTCTATACTGGTAAATGAACTTGAGTAAGCTCCTGAAATTTGATGTGGTCAGATTTCAAGAATTATGTGTGCTGAAGTTGATAGTTCATATGACGTTGTTGGAGTTAACAGAAATATGTCTGCTGAGAACATTAAGAAAAGGTATGCACTAAATATTAGATTTAAAATTTTCATGTTTTGGCATTTTGCATAAATTTCTTATATGTCGTCTTGCGAGCATTGTGAACTGTCCAATAGTTCAAAAAGCCACTGAATAATGCAATTTAAGAAAGAAAAAATTAAAAATATAATACTACCTGCTTAGTTGCTCAAAAAACTTTTGTTTATGAAAACAAAGTAAATTTTTATGGATAGTCCTTTTGTATGATTAAAGAAATCTATTTAGGCTCTTATATGAAACTCATCATGTATCTAGTGATCTAGTCTTTGCATGCCTTCACTTGGAGTCTTGGAATGGATAATGACAAGTGGTAATTAATATTAATATACTGTTATCCTGGTCCAACCATTCTGATTACTGGAATAGGATGAGCATTGTCTTATTAGGCCATTCTTATCATTTCAAGATTAAATTTTAAGACTCTTAAGGGTTCATTTGGTAACTGTTTCTACTTTCATGTTTTTGTTTCTTATATTTGTTTTCATATGTTTCTGTTTTTACCAGTGTTTTTAAAATCGGCCTAGGTGGCCGCCTAGGCGCTAGGCGGGGGCCTGGCGCCTCGCCTAAGCCCAAGGCGGTGCAAAAGCGCTCCAGACAATTAGGCAGCTCCTAGGCGGCAAGTTTTTTTTTTTTTTTTAATAACTACCCAAACCAGATCTTGATATGTTTATTTTTTTAATTATTTACCATATTCATAATGCATGTTGTAGCATATCAAATCACAACAAGAAGTGAACAAGATCAAGTCAAAATAGATAATTTTATTATAGTTGTAATTTTTTGAACTTGTACCAACTTCAAATTATATAAATGATGATACATTTGTAATATTTAATAACAATCTTATTTATGAATAAAACTAATACGTTAAAGATATGTGTTTGAACTTTAAGCAAAGGCCTTTATTATCTTTATTATAGATTGTTTTGCTTTATATTATTATTTTGTTTAGATAAATGTAAGATAAAATATTAAAATTGGCTTAAAATAGAAAATCCCGCCTAGGCCGCCCGCCTCCCGCCTAGTACCTTTTAGAACATTGGTTTTTATTTTCACTTGTGAAAACAAAAATCAGACAACGATGTTTGATAATTTTATTTCAATGTTAGTTTTATTTATTTTTAAATGGGTAGAGTTTAAAATTTTGTTGTTAATAAGCTTCGATGCCTGGACCTCATAAAAGTTAGAATGGCTCCTTGTGTTGCCAAAATTGAAAAAACAACTTTTGTGTGTTTTCATTTTTTCGCTGCCAAAGTGGATTTTGCTTCCAATTTTTTTAAAGTAAAAACAGTTACCAAACACTATTTCTTGCTTCCAATTTCAAAAAAAGAAGTAGAAACAAAAAATTGAAAGCAAAAACAGTTACCAAACGAACCTTAAGACTGAGGGAGGGCCATCATGTTTCTCTCTAAAACTTTTTCTCTTACTACTCTCTAACCCCTTCCCCAGCTAGGTTCTCCTATCTGATTTGGTCCCTAACGACTCTTCTCTTTTTCCCCCTGTTCCTCTCTTCTTTTCTTCTGAGTAACTGTTTTTTCCCGGCTATGGTTAGTCACAATCATCTTTCAGAGGGTAATTCCCTTAGCAGCCCTTCAAGGGATATTCATGCCGAGTTCGGTGCTTCGGCCCCAAACTCTCCAAATATGGCAGAATGAGTGCCTAATCCTCTTGCCTTAGTGCCTATTTCTGATGACTCCTCTTCGAATGGAGATATGGGAGCCCTAGCCCTAGATCGCGAATCTGATCTGCAGGATGTTTTCATAGCTGCTCGTTACTTCACTCAAAAGGGCCATATTGAAGCTGTGGATGAGCGGAAGAAAAATCAAGATCTAATCAATTTTCTGTATGCGAAGGGTATTTCGATCCAGGGTGTTAATGCTTATGTTTGGGCTGGTATTCCCTCTGGCTCAGACCATGCACTCAACATGTTTGATAAAAGTCCTCACCTTAATGCTGCCCAAGCCCCTTCTCCTGTCTCCCCTATTCTGGTTAAGTCAGGTATTCCTCCTTTGTTGGCCAGTTCTTCAGGGGTAGATAAGTTCTTAGAAGAGGGTGAAATATTGGCTATTCCCTCTCCTTCTCGTGAGGCTCCCAATGCTGAAGCACATCCTAAGGCTTCTACGTCTGCAAGTCTTCCTGCTAAATCTTGGAGCTCGGTTGTTGCTCAAGGTGAGCAAAAGCCTTCATTAGTCTTGACTATTTCCCTCCTTCTCCCCCTGATTCGGATAGGGGTTCCATTAACTATCAAGCCTCCGGTTGAGATTCTGGATCAGGGGAATAGTTTATGAAATTTCTGTCTTATTGGGGGTTCCTGCATTCTCGTCTGCCTTTTAAGCTGGTAGTAGATAATGTCCACAAAATGTGGGATAAACATGGACTTCAAAAGGTCTTCCTTCAAGACGAAGGTATGTGTGTATTCAAATTTTCTTCTGCTGCTGAGAGAGAGAATTTTTGGCATTAGGGCCATGGTATATTTCCAATAAACTTCTGATAATTCAAAAATAGAAAGAAGACTTTGATGTTCTTTCGGAGTCTTGTACTTTAGCCCCAATTTGGGTTAAATTCCACCATGTTCCTTTGTCTTACTGTACTCCTAAGGGGTTAAGCCATCTTGATAGTGGTATTGGTAAGCCTTTGTTTGTTGATAAAGTCACTGAAAAGTTGGAACCCATGAACTTTGCTAGAATTTGTGTTTAAATCTCATCCTCTTCTGTGCTCCTGGATAAACTGGATGTGGTTGTGTTAGATTCTGAATCCCGATCAGAGAAAGTTGTGGAGGTGAGAGTGGAATACCAAAATAAGCCTCATTTTTGCTCTCATTGCAAGTCTTTAGGTCATTCCTTGATCAAATGTCCGCGTGCTAACTATCAGTGGGTTCCGAAAGCCTCTTGTAAGGACACCCTTTCTTCTCCCGTGGTGCCTGGGGATGAGCTTGGGATTCTGGCCTCTGATCCTCCTGATCCTACGGTCCCGAAGCCAGTGGAGAACTGGACTGTTGTCTCTAAGGGTCCCAAGCCTGCTTCAGCCCCCTCCCCTGCTGATCTTATGCCCTGCTCTTCTCCTGCCATAAAAAATTCATTTCGGCCTATTTCCCCCTCTGTTCCGTTTTCTAAAGCAGGGCCCTCTGATGTTGGCTCTTCTCCTAAGCCTAATCCACCGGTTGATAAATTGAAAATTGTTGATGAAAAAGATGGTAAAGAGCTTAAGAACAAGGTCAAAAGTTACAACGATCAGTCAGAAACCTAAGAAGAAAAGTAAGGGTGGGGGAGGTCTGCACCCCCAAAATTAACACATATTTTCTTTATGGTTAATTTTTGTTCGCTTAATATTAGAGGTTTAAATAAGAAGCCTAAGCAGGCTAGTGTCCATGACCTCATCAGCTCGCATTCACTCTCTTTTGTTGGATTGGTAGAAACTAGAGTTAAAAGCCGCAAGGCTACTGGAATTGCGAATGCTATTAATAGGAATTTGCAATGGATGTATAATTATGAGCATCATGATAATGGCAGAGTCTGGTTTGGTTGGGATCCCAACCTCTGGGATGTTTCTTTTGTCTCTAAATCATCCCAATACATCCATTGCCTTGTTTTATCTATTGATCTTAAAGTACAGTTTTTTGTCACGATAGTATATGGGTTTAATACTCCTGGGGAGAGGAAAACCTTATGGAAAGATTTAAGAGTGCTTGCTGCTAATTCTGATAAACCATGGTGCCTTCTTGGGGACTTGAATGAGGTGCTGTCTTCTTCTGAGATTGTGGGTGGCAATGACTCCTGGGACAATGGTATGCAGGATTTTCTGGATTGTACTGAGAATATTGCTGTTTCGGATCTTAGGGCTGCAGGCCCTGTTCATACTTGGTGGAACTCTAAAGATGCTAATCCTATTTACAAGAATCTTGATAGGGTTATGGTCAATCTCCTTTGGATGGCCTCCTTTCCGAGCTCTGAAGTAAAGTTTTTCCCTAGGGAGCTTTCTGACCATTGGCATGTGGTTGTCTCTACTGGGCTTCAGCTGCCTCGTATTCCTAAACCATTCCAATATTTCAACTTCATGGCTCAGCTAGACAATTTTCATGATGTGGAGTTATGTGCTTGGAGCATCCCAGTCTATGGGGATCCTCTTCAAGCTTTGACAGCTAAGTTAAAATCTGTCAAAAGGGCTCTCATAAATCTAAACAGATCGATGGGAAATCTTCACTCTAATGTGGCAATGGCTAGGGATGCTCTCCACGCTACGCAGCAAGCCATCTCCACTAATCCTGGGGACCTCAGTTTATTAAGCTTACAGAGAGCTCAATCTGCTAACCTTTGGGCTGCATTATCTCGAGAGGAGAGTCTTGTTTGGCAAAAAGCTCGCATTCTTTGGCCAAAGGAGGGGGACATGAATACAAGTTATTTCCATAGTCAGGTAAAGACCAGGTGGAATCGTAACAAAATCGTATATGTGGTGAATGCTAATGGGGAGCATTTGTCCGGCCAAAATGAAGTCAAGACTATAGCTATTGACTATTTTAGAGAACTCTTGGGGTTGGATGTCCATTCTGATCTGTCTATCCTTATGGACTTGGAAGCCTCCTTTTCTAAATTCATTTTTAGTTAGGAAGCCGCTTATCTTGACAATGAGGTTACTGAGGACGAAATTATTTCCTCTCTGAAATCAATGAAGAAAAACAAATCCCCTGGCCCGGATGGCTTTAATGTAAATTTCTTTCTTCATGCATGGGATATTGTGGGAAGTGATTTTGTTCGAGCTGTTCAATCCTTCTTCCAGCAAGTTTGTTTCTTGAGAGGAATTAATTCCACAGCTATTGCCCTTATTCCTAAGTTCAAAAACCCTTCTTTCATGAATGACTTCCGCTCTATATCGTGCTGCAATACTACATCTAAATGCATCTCAAAAATTATTGCTGGTAGGCTAAAGAGGGTTCTACCTAACATTATATTCCCTTCTCAAGCTGCTTTTGTCTCGGGATGGAGAATTGGTGATAACATATTGATTGCTCAAATTATTTAGGGGTTTTAATCGTGCGTCCGACCCCCGTAGGTGTGCTCTGAAAGTTGATTTGAGAAAAGCTTTTGACTCTATCTCATGGGAATTCATCCTAAAAGTTCTTGCCATTTTCAAATTCCCTCCTAAATTTCTGTACTGGATCAGAGCTTGCGTTACTTCCACCTGGTTCTCTGTAAAGGTTAATGGTGAGCTATGCGGTTATTTCAAAGGGGCCAAAGGTTTGAGACAGGGGGACCCTCTATCTCCTTATCTCTTTGTCATAGCTATGGAAGTGCTCTCTACTATTATTCTTAAGAACTTAAAGTCTCCCGACTTTAGGCACCACTGGAGAACAAAGCTAGCCAATCTGTCTCATCTATGTTTTGTCGATGACCTCCTTCTTTTCTGTCACGGTGATACCAAGTCTGCTGCTGTCCTAAAGCTATGCTTGGACCAATTTTCTGCCCTATATGGTCTGCATATTAATCCATCCAAAAGCTTATGCTACCTGTCCAATGTCCCTGCTGATCACTCTGCTGATATTTTATCATGTTTGGGGTTCCAATTGGGTTCTTTCCCGGCGACCTTCCTTGGAGTTCCCCTCATCACGCCAAAGTTATCTGTGTCTGATTGCCGCCCCCTTTTGGAAAGAATTAAATCAAAGTTTTGCTCTTGGACTAATAAATTTCTGTCTTATGCTGGCAGATTGCAGCTTATAAAGTCGGTCATTTTCGCCATCCAAGCATATTGGTCTAACCATTTTGCTCTGCCTGCAGCAGTTCTGAATGACATTCAGAGCTGTATGTCTCGTTTTCTATGGAAAGGGCCATCCCTGGGGAAGCATGGTGCTAAAGTTGCGTGGAGCAAAATCTCATTACCCATATCCGAAGGTGGTCTGGCTGTTAAGGACCTCAAGGACTGGAATCATGCCTTAATTCTATCGCTCCTTTTGAAAGTTATTAATCCTCTTTCTACTTCCATATGGGCCTCTTGGTCTAGAACATTTCTGTTAAAGGATAAATATTTCTGGTGTACACATGTCCCTCCTGATTGCTCTTGGGTATGGAGGAAAGTCTTACAGTTGAAACCGATTGCGATTCAGTTTGTTCGGTATAGAACTGAATAGGTAATGGTACTCTCACGAACCTCTCGTTTGATCTGTGGCATGCAAATACCCCTCTGGTCTCCACTAAGCACCATCCTCTTATTGCAAATTCTAGGTTAAGCCATAGTGCGAAGGTCAGCTCTATTATTTGGCATGCCTCATGGAACCTGCCCTCTTCTAATCGCGCTGTTGACATTGAATTTCAGCAGTCTTTTGATTTCTCTACCCCGTGTAATCCTGCTGTCCAAGACTATCTTTTGGGAATCGTTCAATATTAATGAGGTCAAAGTGGCAACTATCTGGAATTCCATTAGAGAGCGTGGGCCTCCCATTGACTGGTTCAGAACTGCCTGACATAACAGTTTACCTCCTCGGTTTTCTTTTCTTCTTTGGATGGGCTTTCACAAAGGGCTTCGAACAAAAGATAGGCTCATCAATTATGGAATCATTCTGGACCCTAAATGTTTATTATGTAATGCTGATTCTGAAAGCTTTAACCATCTCTTCTTTCAATGCCCGTTCTCCTTCCAAGTTCTTACTTTTGTCTTAAGATTCTGTGGTAGCAGTGTTCTAAAAATCCCCGCCTAGGTCAGCCTAGGCCCCGCCTAGGCATTAGGCCCTCCATGGCGCCCTGCCTAGGCGCTAGGCCCCCTCATGGCGCCTCGCCTAGGCACTAGGCTCTCCTAGCGCCTCTCCTAGGCCTAAGGCTGCAAAAAAATCCCTCCCTCCAGGAAAATAGGCGGGGCCTAGGCGGAGAGCTTTTTTTTATTTTATAACTACCCATACCAGATCTTGATATATTTATTTTTCTAATGATTTACCATATTCATAATGCAGTTTGTAGCATATCAAATCACAACAAAAAGTGAACAAGATCAAGTTAAAATGGATAATTTTATTATAGTTGTAATATTTTGAACTTGTATCAACTTCAAATTATATAAATGATGATACATTTGTAATATTTAGTTTAATTCAATATAATTCTTAAATTTATATTTAGTTTCTTAAGTTTAAATATTTAAATGAATTCTTGATATTTTAAATTTTATTATTTAATAACAATCTTATTTATGAATAAAACTAATACGTTAAAGATATGTTTGAACTTTGAACAATTGCATGTTTATGTTTGAACTTTGCCATTGACAATATGGATGTGTTTGAACTTTAAGTAAATGTCTTTATTATCTTTATTATAGATTGTTTTGCTTTATATTATTGTTTTGTTTGGATAAATGTAAGATAAAATATTAAAATTGGCTTAAAATAAAAAATTCCGCCTAGGCCCCCTAGGCGCTAGGCCCCTCCTGGCCGCCCGCCTAGCGCCTTTTAGAACATTGTGTGGTAGGAGAGGCTTTAGTAGAAGTTGGTAGGATATCACCAGATTCCTTGACTCATGCACTAGCAGTAAGGCACTTGATTCACCTTGCCTTTGCTGCAGTAGTTTACAATTTATGGTGCGAGTGCAACTCCAGACTGCATGAAAATCTCTCCATCCCAGCCAGAACCATTGTGCAAAACACCCTGAATCTGGTGAAATGTAGGTTGCATTCTTATGTTAAATTTCAAAAAGATAAAGCAAAGTTTATTCATTTGGCTTTGTAATTGCTGGTAAATTTGCTAGAATCGAAATGCTTGTATGCTTGTTATTTTCTCTTTATGGGGTGAGCATCCTTCTGTTGGGCTAATCTGTCTTAGTTTTGAGTGATCTATGATTATGGTTTCTGTTGCCACTTTCCTGCTGGAGATTTTGGGGGGGGGGGGGGGGGCGCTTTGTTTACTTCTCTTTGTTATTTGCTGCTCCTGGTGCCTGCCATGGCTGCGTGCTTGTTGTGTTATTTTGCCCTCACTTCTAATATGCTACACCTCGGTTGGCATCTATTACTGCTGCTGTCAGCTACTGCTGGTTTGGGCTGCTGGGATGTTGTTATAGATGTGGCTGCTAGCCATTGTTTTGGGTCTGCCTTGTCTTGCCTCTGGGGCTGGCTGATTTTAATCTTAGTTTTCTTTGTATTTGGCTGGCATCATGTCCTGTTGTTTCTACTGTTGGCTTCTGATTTTGCTTTTGCCATGGTTTACTGTTGACATCAAAGGGTCTGTCCTTTGATGGTTACTCTATGGGGTGTGCCCCATTAATTCTGTACATTTCCTTTTATTTATTTCAGTCTAATTTTAGTAAAAAAAAAACGAACCTCAAGTAAATGCCTTGTGGGCTGATAGGATCGATCCATGAGACGTCGTCATGGATGATTCGCTATTTAGTTATTTATTTATTAGTGTCTATTATTTATTTAGTTCTTAGACTTTTTATTTATTGGTTTATTTCAGTATTGAGTTATTTATTTAGAAGCCCAATTGTTAATGTGATTAAGATTATTAAAGTTTCTTTTTATTATAAATATAAGCCATGACAGATTTTTGAAAACTTATTGATATTGAATTAAACCTATTGTTGATTGCGATCAATGTTTTTTCTCCCTCATGCGGTTGGGAAACCCTAGGGGTAGTGGTTGGTTGAATCACCCTAGTCATTTTATTTTTATCACCTATTCCAATTAATTACTACCGTTATTCATCATGGGCAAACATTTATAAGTTGATTCTGATTATTTAATGTATAATATATACTACCTCCGTCCCACAATAAGTATTTTTTTAGGCTTAACATTTTTTTCCAAAATAAGTGATGTTTTAGAATTCCAATACAATTTTTACAATATTTTTTCATATGTGCCCTTATGCAACTAATGGTATTTATTGGGAAGTTAAAAGGTTGAAGAAAGAGAAAGAGAGACCAAAAGGCAATAAAAAAAGTCTCAAACAAAACAAAGAAAGTATATTAAGGGTATTTTTGTCATTTTAGCTTGTGATTGGTATGTGTGATTTAAGCTAAAAAAGCACTTATTATGGGACGAATGTAGTATTTATTATATGTATGTATGTAAAATAAGGTTAGTTATACAGGTATCGGTGCTGCAAAGATATTTTAGTAATTAGGTGTAGTGATTAAAAATACTTTTTAAATACCTCCAAGCATTTGGGTTAGCCAAGCTTCTCAAATAACTTATCTGACATGTGGATTAGGTCTGTATTGAGTTTAAAAATGAGATTTTTGGGCCATCCAACTCTTACTGGAGTGAAGAGGTTGGTCTCTTCGTAGGTTGTTTAGGGTAGAGATAATTTTTAGGTTGTCCCATCTTTGGACTGGTGATGATGCTATTTTTTCTGTCTTAGGGTTTTATCAATTCATTGACAATTCTTCCGATTTTAGGGAAATTCTGGTGTGAAGGTTAATTTTCCAAGCATAGTCTTGCGGCTATTAACAAGAGGCAGTCCCTTGCTAGTTATGCCATGGTTGCATTGTGCACCTGTGTTACTCGGACTCGGGTGTCGGGTTCGGGTACGAATCTAAGTGTCAGACACGTGAAGTCAAAAAATAGAGGATACACGGATATGGATCCGAATTTGGACACGGGTGCGGGGATACGGTATGTTATGATTTTTTAACAATAATGTTTATGATGTCTAAACTCATATAGATATGCATTTATCATGAAACTTTAGGAGTTGAAGTGCAAAAATATAAAGAAACAGGGGCAGAACTGAAATTACTGAAACTTCAGGGGCTAAAATGGAAGAAAACAAAACTATAGGGACTGATAACTAATTTTTCAGGGGCTATTTTGAACTTTTAGAAAACCTGGGGGACTAAATTAAAAATTATAAAAACTATGAGGTACCTAATTGTAATTTTTCAGATATATTTATTTCCCAGATCTGATCTCAAATACTCGTATTGTTGGAGAAGAAAACTCGTTCGTCAGATCGTTGGAGAAGAAAAGGAGAAGATCAGAAGACTAGAAGAGGAGAAGATCAGAAGATTAGAAGAGAAGAAGAGAAGAATAGAAGAGGAGGAGAAGAGTAGTAGAAGAAGAGGAGGAGAAGAGTAGAAGAAGAGGAGGAGAAGAATAGAAGATGTACCTGGAAAATTTGATGGCCAGAGTCGGTAGATGCGCCCAAGTTGCAGGTAAGTCTCAATCTCTTACTACACAGTCTCTGCTCAGCTTCATTCGTTCAGCCGTATCTGTATTGAAATTGCCGTACCCGACACAAATCCCGCACCCGTGTCGGATCGTGTCGACACGGGTACTCTATCTGATACTGTAGAGTCCGAGTAACACAGTTGTGCACTCGTCGAACCATATGCTAGAACCCTAACCAATCAGTGTCACCGTCGATAAGCCTTGTCACCGTCATCTGAAAGTTCTATCGTCTTTATCTGAGCTCTCATCTTCGCCGACCATCAAAATTCGCTTATGCCATTGCGTCTTTGCCATCGGTGACTAGTTGCTCTATGTTGACCTTTTAAAAAAATAAAAGCACGAAGGTTGGCCCTTAAGTTTAAGGTGATTTTTTTAATTTATAATATACCGAAGTGTAGTTCACTCCTTTCTAGTCTGGTAACAATTTAAAATTAGCCCTTGGACTTTCTTACTTGACATAACAGCCCCTGAGTTTTCACATTTTCAGTGCTTGTTTATTATCTTAATTTAGTTAACACTTAACAAGTCACAACACTAAAAAATAAGTCAACAAAAAAAGGGAAAAGAAAAGAAAGAAAAGCAATGAAAGAAATTTTTTTAGTTTATTTGCAGGGATCATGGTAAAGGCCGGTGAAGTCAAACGCAAAACTTGATACTTATATATGCTATGACAAGACTAATATTTCAAAAGAATTGAAGAGTCCTTTCCAACACTCGTAGCAAATGCGACAAATGTTCCAGAGTCCAGTACAATACTAGCAACAAAAGTTGATGTCCTTGGAGAATTCGCAGATTAAGGAAAATAAGTTGCTTATGAGGATCTTGAAGGTATGCTTGGTCCTAACTATATGGTGCCCCTTCAACATGGTCATAACTCACATATATTTGCATGATTCGACTTTAGGTTGAATGCAGTTGATAGAGTAGTGAAAATAGTTGGGGATTTCAATGTTGATCTTGACCTTGAGGTATTTTTTGATTGGATCCACAGTTTGAAAAAAATCTTTTGTTGGTATGAGCTAACTGATGAGCGAAAACTTTTCTTTGCTGAAGTGAGATTAGTTGGGATAGAATGACTTCGGTGGAATCAACATCGTCAAAAATTTATATACATGCAATAAGATGAGAATATATGTAACATGACGTTTTATGCCATCATATTATAAGCAACTCTACAATTCATTGAGTTGGTGAAAAAGAGCAAGTTTATAGCAGAGTATAATCCATTGTTCTACAGTTTGGCTACACGTTAAAAGCTCCCCTTGAGTTGAAGTTCTAATAATATCAATGTCGATGCAAGGACTGAATCTGAAGATTGCAGGTGGTGTAACTTGTGGCAAACTCTTGACTATGGATGATGTTATTCAAGTTGTCAGTCAAATAGAGAGTAAACTAAAAATGACAACTCTTGTTAGACCTCCAATGCCAATCCAAATCCAAACTAGGAGTGAACGTATTTTTGATTAGAGGTAGGCGGGTTTAGAAATTGCCAGCAAGACCTCCAATTACTAGCAAACCTAATCGTGCTTTGATTTCTTTTCAAGCTAGTCGCAACCCTCTGGCTAGGTGTTCTATTGTCATGATTCTGGATATATATCTTTTATTGTCCGCCCCTATGGAAGAATATCCTTCAAAACATGTTGCTATAGTTGAAAAGGAGTTTGGAATACGAATTTGAACGAGGAAGTTTGTAAGCTTGCAGATGACGAATATGTGCACGACGAATAGGATTTGGCTGTTGATACTCATTTAAAAGGATGTTTAGGCAATATTCTACCATTACTTGTTGCTAGCAAATAGAATGATGATCCTCAACTACATTGTGGGGAAAATTTTCAAATAAGGGTCATGTGCGAACTGTGTAGGGTAGGTCTTTTCCTCTTGTGATTGATTTTTTGAGGAGATTTTATTTAGTTAGGATTCCTACATACATATATTGATATGACTATATTTATGTAGTTTTCAATTTAGCAATGATTAATTGATAATCTATTATGATAAAACATTTAGTAATGATGAAATTGATAATTGATTATGTACTCACATGTTACATTTTCTAACACTATTTAGATGACTTAAAAAGTTAAAAGCTCATATGAGACTGAATTTTTCTTGTTTTTATGTGCGCGAGTGTGTATACATATGTATATATGTGTGTCCGTTGGAGAACCGGCCTCTCTCTCTATATATATAGGGGCATGATCCATTGTAAGTATTTACTATGACTTATTTTGGGCAAATAGATTCAATACCATTCATTTCAAACTTGAACGACGTAGATTAAGACAAAGTTCCCGTCATCCGCTACTAATAGTAGCAGCAGATGTAAAAATTAGATTGAACCATCCGCTAGTAATACTAGCGGATGGTGATCACATACTATATATCCACATGCCTACATTCATATTGAAGTTCTAGCAACAAGGATTCATTAAAGCAAGTAAGTTTAATCTTGCATATTATGAGTAATAAATAAACCCTAAACCCTACTTAATAAACACTAAACAGTAAACCCTAAATCATAGTTAATAACCCTAAACTCTAAATAGTAAACCCTAAACACTAGTTAATAAACTCTAAACTCTAGTTAATAAACCTTAAACTCTAGTTAATAATCCCTAAACTCCAGTTAATTATTGTATTGCCTATGACTGATTGGAGGGTAAATTAGTCCAAATCTTATGACCCGTCCGCTACTAATAGTAGCGGACGTCGATTTATCTATTTTAATTCTGCCCGTTAAATCTAATATTGTATATATACACATACACAGATGTATGTATGTATTATAATTAGAATTTAAACATATCATACACAAACATAATTAGGAACTTAATTTAATTAAATAATTGCTATAGTAATTGGGCTTAAATGAGCTGGGCTTGAGTCGGGCACCACACTATTTGAGCTTGAATCGTTTAACTAAATGAGCTAAATGTCTTGTTCGAGCTCGGCTCATCAATGAGCTCGAGCCGGGCTGATTCGTTTACAGTCCTAGTTAGGAACCTTAAACAACCATCCTACAACTTTTGGGGGTGTTATTAGTGTTATCATATGCAAGATGGATCTTCTATTTTTTCATTTTCTGGCATTTGCATTCCAACTAAGGGACTTGGTGCTTTGCATATGGAAGCTAAAAGCTTAGGGCTTTGCATATGGAAGCAAAAGCTTAGTGTTTTCATATGGAAGCTAAAGCTTAGTGCTTTGCATATTACTTTGCATATGGAGACTCAAGATCTCTTAAGGGGGCTCTTTTATGGGCTAAGCACAATGACAGAGGATATTTCCATTTGCGTGCCTAGTTAATCTGCTTTAATCAATCCTCTTTATTGTAATTTTAAATGTTTGAAATCAGCTTGTGGATCTGTTTTTAGAGATACTATCACGCTAGGTTCTATGTTTGTTTTTCGTAAGAACTAAATTCCAAATTACACCCTAAATTTTAACCTTAAAATTAATTTGCAGCCAAAATTTTATTTTGAATTAAACGCACCATAAACTTTGAGTTTTAATACAATTTGCATCCTCCGTGCTAAAGTTTAGGATGCAAATTGTGTCAGGTAGAGGGTACTTTGGGCAGCAAAGGAATAATTTGTATATTCTAGCAGGTAGTAACATTTTGAGCGACCATGTGAGCACATGGGGTAGTTTGTTATATTTGAGTGAAGGATAAGAAAAGTAGTATAGGTTATTAGCTTTACTTTCAACATTCTGTCTCTATAAATAGTTGTATCTAAGAATTATTCTTTAAGCATTATGAATGAAGTGAATTAATAAAATGATGCTTGTTTAAGCTCCTTATTTTTCTCTAGCTCTCTTTTCTCTCTCACGAAGTCAGTAGGGATTATTTAGTTTTCTATCCTTCTTTCTCCTAAAATCCTATCTAATTCTCTCTATCTATCTCTTATTTGTATCTCTATCTTTGTTTCTCCCTTATTTTCTGTTTAGGCTTCTACAAGGTCCTGACAAATTGATATATTAGAGCTTAAGTTCTATCCACTCATTATTTTCTGCCTCTACATCCTCTGTTCTTCTCGATCTATAACCTCTGATTTCTGCCTCTATTTGCTTCTATCTGAATTCTATCTCTTCTATTTTCTTCCATCCTTCAAACACTACGTCGAACTAGCACAAAACCATCGGCAACAACTGCAGGTCTCACCCCATATAGCAGCAGAAAATATGCATCGGAGACTCTGTTTCCAGTGTACCTGCAACTCAGCAAATTCAAGTGTTAATTCACTTGTTTCAGGTATTAAACACTTCCATCTCACTCGTTCCTATCACATACAGATTGCCCATTCTATAAAACTCATTTACAACATCACCCACACATATTTTAATCCATATTTTGCTTGATCTTCTTTGTTGGTGAAATTTTTCTAGATTCTATGAATTAGTTTTGTTTGATCTGTTTTGGTTTGTGTTAGGTGATTCATATTAAGTTGTTTCAGTCGTAGAGTCTTACAAGTTGTTTCAGCCGTATAGTTTAACAAGTTGTTTCAATCGTAGAGTCTTCCAAGTTGTTTCAATCGTAGAGTCTTCCAAGTTGTTGTAGTTGTAGAGTCTAACAAGTTGTTTCAGTCGTAGAGCCTAATAAGTTGTTTCAATCATAATCTTACAAGTTATTTCAGTCTATGATCGTAAAGTCTTAAGTTGTTCTAATCTATGATCGTAGATTCTTATTAAGTTGTTCCAGTCTACGATCGTGGAGCCTTCCAAGTGTTTCAAAATTCTAAAAAACTAAACAATTTCTCCTCATGTGCTAATATTAGTGCTTGTTATTACTCTGTTAACTCGTGTTAATATTAGTTTTGATCCTTTGGTGCTATAAATTCATTTGTGTGCTCAGTTACTCTTTAAAATTCAACTAAGCTGTAGCTAGTTGAATTTAAAAACTTATTTTGCCTCGGATACTCAGTTTGTTTTTCTGAGAATATCCATTTCTTACTTGAAAACCACTCAAACTCATTTACTCGCACTCAAGTAGTATTGCTACTGCTTTAGATTAATTTTCAAACTCGATATCACAATTGTCTTGTGATTCATTTCTTTCTAAAAACTCTGATAAACATAGTTGGACCTGCACACCAAGTATTCAACCAAATGCTTAAGCATGATTTTTTGAGTTATAGAGATTGTACCCATGAGAAGTTGCGGCTTATTAATGAAAAAATAGATTATTTCTTGTGTTGTATGAATGAGTTGCTGAAACAGAAAGGTTCAGAATATGAGAAGTGTTTGGTTAACCCTGTTGGAGATAAAAGGAAGGGCAAGATGCCAGTTCACATGGGCCATACAGAAGATAGGGATTTTTTAGAAAACCAAGTCATGCTGACAAATTATGGTCCAGAATAAATGAAGAAGATGATGTCCAATGGAGGAGGAACAATTTTGTTGAAGAAAATGAGAATGGAAAGGAACTCGAGCATTACAAGCTTGTGTTCCCATCATTCAATGACGGAGATAATGATAGAAACTGGATCAAGAAATATGAAGAAGCAAATTGTGAAGGAGCTCCTATATATGATGAGTATGATGAAGATAAGGGGACTCTAATATTTGATGATGTTCCAAGTAATGAGTGACAGACTGTTGTCACCGAGGGAACAACCCCTATATACAATGATTAAGTTGGGTATGAGGAAGCTCTAGATTATAGTGACCTACCTACGATGAATCATCACAATATGAAGGAGCCTAATCTTTGATGAGTTTGAGAAACCAAGAGGGCTGATCATTTGTGAGATTCCTCAACTTATTGGGGGCCTTAAAAATGACACCAAAAGGAGGAGAAAACTATGCCAAACCTACAAGCAAGAAAAATCCTATGAACAACTTGACCCCAAGATCAACAACCCATACCTCAATCCATACACTAGACCACTACCCTGTAGTTTACTTTGGAAACAAACCCCAAATATTGCCTCCATAACCAACATTACTTTCACCTAACCACACAACAGATCCCTCATTTCCTACCCAATACCAATCCAAATCTTACCTTTGTAGACCTCAAAAAGCCTATATTGGGTATCCACCTTCAACGCTTTGAGGCTGATGAAAATGGGCAACTACTTCAACAGGATTACTTCATTGGTGAAGAGGTTTGCAAGAGTGTTAACCAAGATAAGGCCATTGATTATGGTTTTGACAATAAACTTTTACCAATGATTGTTGCACAGAACTTCAAGGAAGGAGGCAAAGATTTTCTGTAGCAAGTGGAGATTTGTAGCCATTGAATGTACTAGTTTCTAAGAAAGATACGTGGCTAGAGGCAGTCAAGGTTCAAGGTAATCTTAGACTTGAAGCCAATTTAAATTTTAGGAGAAGTAAATATACACTACTGAGAACAATTAATGTTGGAGGAAAGTTATCTATAATCAGGAGGAGTGGTTTGTTAAGCTTGTTCCTTGGAGAGACAAAATTAGAATACTCCTTGAGGACTTCCAGTTTGACAGTTTAGTTACAAAAGAAATCTGTATGAAAAATAAAGTTGTGGCACAAAAGCTGATTTCAACTTTCTTCCCTGGTGATTCTCCAAAACTAACAAACCTACCCAAATCAGAGGAGTGGGACAACATTCTGGTTTTATAAGGAATTTCTAAGCCCCACTGACCATGGTGTTGTTTGGGTCCTAATGAATAATCTGATTGCACTCAAGCAGCTAGGCCCTATAGCAGAAGTGGATTCCTTGGTGAATGAAGAAAATACAAGGATGAGATTTCAGGTCTATTAAATGGTCATAGGACCAATTTGTGATTGGGCTGCAGTTGCCAAGAGCGTTAATCTTGCTTTTGAATTAACATTTGTTTATTGGTGTGCATTGATGCTCAATAGAAAAATTATAAAGGTGGTTGTCCTACTTCGCAATTCAAGAAAGGTTGGATCATTTTGGAAATGTGACAGTTGTAGTTGTATATGAAACAGAAAGTATTACAAGTCAGCCAGAGACCAACAAGTATCAATGGTGTCTGTATTAGAAGGAAAATAAATTCAAGAACTCAAGGCATGCTAAAGATAATACCGAGACAAGTTTTTGCAATGGAAAAGTTGCACTAAATCAAAATATTAAGTTGTTGGTGTTAACTTTTGATACTGAGGAATATGAGAAGGCAGAAGTTTCAAAGAATTGTTATGGAAAGATTCAACTAAACAAGTTCCTGAGTTTTGTTTTTGACACTGGAAATGTGGTGACCAACTACCAAGATTGGAAAGCAGAAAATCTGCAATATCCATGAGGACATGAATGCTTTGGGAAGCAAAGGAATAATTAGTATATTCTAGTAGGTAGTATATTTGAGTGACCATGTGAGCACATGGGGTAGTTTGTTATATTTGAGTGAAGGATTAGAAAAGTAGTGTAGCTTTTACTTTCAGCATTCTCTATAAATAGTTGTATATGAGAATTATTCTCCAAGCATTATGAATGAAGTGAATTAATGAAATGAAGAGAAGCTTATTTAAGTTTTCTCCTTATTTTTCTCTCTCTCTTCTCTCTCACGAACTCAGTAGGGATTACTGAGTTTTCTATCATTCTTCCTCCCAAAATCCTATCTAATTCTCTCCATCTCTTATTTCTATCTCCATCTCTGTTTCTCTCTTATTTTCTGGTTAGGCTTCAACAAGGTCCTGACAAATTGTTTTGATGTAGAGGGTACGGAGGGTGCAAATTGTTTTGAAACTCAAAATTTATGGTGCATATAATTCAAAATAAAATTTAGGCTGCAAATTGATTTTAAGGTTAAAGTTTAGGATGTAAATTGGAGATTAGTCTTTTGGTAAAATGTTCTAAAGGTCTTATTCAGCAAGCTCGCACTCTTGCTACCAAGGCGCAAAAATCAAACTTTGTAGTTATGCTTAATATATTGTTAATCTTACCAAAAAAAGAAGAAAGAAAGAAACACCTGCTTTGAGAGAATCACGAGACACTTCCTTTTGGGGCTGGTGCGAGCGTGGAAGGATAACTTAGTTGGATGGACCTTGGTTTGCTGTTCTAAGCATGAGTGGGAATTTGGGACTTGGGGAAATTTATTAATAACAACTTTCTCTTATGGGCAATATGACTTTTTTGGCTTCCTTTGGAGCCAAATTTTCTATTGCCATCAAACCAAAATTTGATCTTCCAAATGGCTGTGATGCTAATGGAATATTGTCACTCATTCTAGTCTAGTCCTTGGAAGGTTATCATCCTGGGCTTGAGTTATTTTGGTGATTTGGTCTTTGATTGGCTGTATGGTTTGTAATGGGGCTCATATTTCGTTGTTTTGAGGATTGTTGGTCAAGCGGGTGATGCAATTGCCTCCTTTTTTTCTGAAATTTATCGGGAATTTGGGACACAAAGACTTAGTTTCTTTCTTGATCTTCTTAGTTCTGTTGCTCTTTCTTCCTCTACTGATAGGGGATACTGGTCCTTGGATTCTTAAAGTTGTTTTACATGCAAGTCTTTCTATAAGTTCTGTATTCGATCTCTTGATACTTTCCCTTAGCCTCTTATATCTGGAAAGTCAAGGTTTTTACACAAATTAAGGCTTGTGTATCGTCTTCCCCTTTTTGTCCTTTGGAGTCTCGACACGAGTGATTTTGCTGCAGTCAGAGGAGCCCCTGTATGCTCTAATCTCCACACAGGTGTGTTATGTCAAAGTAAATTTCTGGGTCTTAGTGCGTCTGTTTTGACACTGCTGTTTGATGAGGAGCAAAAAATTAAGGCTTGTGTATCGTCTTCCCCTTTTTGTCCTTGGGAGTCTCGACACGAGTGATTTTGCTGCAGTCAGAGGAGCCCCTGTAAGCTCTCATCTACACACAGCTGTGTTATGTCAAAGTACATTTCTGGTCTTACTGCATCTGTTTTGACACTGCTGTTTGATGAGGAGTTTGTGGTGTTATTTATTTGGGCTTTCTGCCGAAGCTTGGTTTTTGAATATTTTTTGGAGGATTGCTTCATATCAGATGCAGGCATTCGGGAGGAACAGTAATTTAAAAGTTATTAAGACAGAGAGGAGCGCTAGGCTTTTGATAGATGTCTTCATTTCTGTTTATTGGGGGATAGTTTCCTTCCTTGTCTCTCCGTGGGCTTCTTCGATGGGGGCATATTCAGGAGTTGCGCTCTCTGATGTGCACATATATTGAAGAATGGTGCCTTTTTCATTTTATTTATTTGTTGATGCCTTTTCTTGTTTCCACTTTGTATCTAGCTAGAGGACTCATTTCCTGCTGTTTTGGTATTGTCTAGTCTTTCTAATAATATTCCTCTTTATCTACTAAACAGGTGGTTAGGGGATAGGTTATTGGGGATTCTTTTTTCCACTATAAATATTGATAATACTCCTGTTTTTAGGCTGTTTCGCTTCAAGTGATGGAAACTTTTCTTCTCCTTTATAGTATAATAAATCTGCATTTACATCTAGAGACATTGTCATCCTATGTACTGACTTGTAGAAGTTTCTGTTAAGTTATATGTGGTGTGTATATAATCTTTAACTTTACAGTTGTTTTTATTTTTTACTTTTAGTTTCCTAATTTTGATTGGTCCTTTAGATATTGGAAGCTGTCCCTTATGGTACATCCAGACAAATGCCCTCATCCGCAAGCCAACCAAGCATTCATCATATTGAACAAAGCCTTCAAAGATTTACAAGATCCTGATAAGGTGAGTGTTCTTGTGCGGAAATATGTAGTTTTTACATGCTTTTTTTGTCTTGTATGTTAGGCTTCTTGAATGCTTTGTAACTTGATAGAAACTATATTCACACCCTATAAAATATCTTGGGGAAGTAGTCTGTGCATGGTGTTTCTGAGTTACCATATGCCTTTTTGTAGCGCAAAGCAATGGATGAGAAAATTAAACTGAAGGAGGAACAGGAGAGATTTAAGGTACATAAGTAAGCCTAATTTTGTGTTTGCACCAGGTTGAAGTTATTCTTTGATTTGGATTATATTAACCACTATCTTTCAATTTGTAGGCAGAGTTGAAAGAGTTGTGTGAGGCTGCACAATGGAGGCGTTTGCAAGGTTAACAATCATGTTCCTTTCTTATCGGTCTCTCTTTCTCTCTCGCATACACACATCTTTTTCCTTTTTTTTAACTGTCCACAGCTATTGCAACTTTGCAAGCACTGTTTTCTATGCATTAGACTTGCATGTTTTTCATATCTTTCAAGGGAGGACATTTGATGTGTTAATAGATGATCTTGTTGATGTGAATTTAAGACAGCTATCTCGTGGCAGGTATATCCATGGCGGGTGATGATTTATTATTAGCAGACATGGATGTCAAAGTCGAACCAAAAAGAGATGAATGGATGACATCGCTACCTCCTGAAAGAAAAGTATGGACCTCTTCTATACCTTTTGCTTAGTCTTTTGTGTCTTTTCATTACTATATCTTTTGAACACAAAGCTGACTGACTATCTGCCTTATAATACTTTTTAGAAAATAATATCCTGCTTTCTAGATCGGTGTATTATTTGTCTTTTCTGTTTTCCCACTCTGGGTGTATCTGCAATGTCTGCTGCATTATTGCCATTGTAGGCATTTGCACTAAGAACAAATTATAGGAGTATGGAAATGGAAAGTCCGAGTAGGATGAGGGTAATAAATTCTTGAAAATTTGGGGAAGTTCTCTAATGACAATGTTTGCTATTCTAAGATGGACCTAAGATATAATCTGTGAGTCCTACTTTAGTAGTTATCCCAAGGTTCCTCTTTATAACTTTTTTACTGCACAGTAAAATACTAGGAATTATCTCATCTTTTTGAACTACAAAGATGAATATACCTTAATTCTATGAAGTTTTCAAACAATCGTTTGGCAAACCTAAACGGTGGGCCGCCTATCACCCTCTATGGGTGCCTAGACATCTTTCTAGGCAGACTAGGCGTTTCCTTAGATAGTCTTATTTATTTACATTGCTAGTGTATGTATATACTTGTTATACTATACAAAGCATATAGTAGATGTATTTTTTTTTTAAAAAAATACTTGTTAAGGTTTAAGAAATTCATTCCAAGTATTTGTAGAGCTTCAAAGTCTTTATTCAGTTAATGTGGTAGAGTCGCAGAGGACCCACTTAGCGCCTGCCGCCTGGGCGGGGATTAGCGGACCTAGGTGAGATACTAATTGGTAGTAGAGGGAGTTTGAAGTTTCTTGTTACACTATAAAGATGAATATACCTTATTTGCTAGGAAGCAAGGATTTTCTCTAGGTCGTAAAATCGTGGCAAATCACCTATTGTTTTTGATTCTTCTAGGGATTCTTCCATAGTTTTTACAAAAATAAAAATTGTAAAATATTACTTGTACAATATTTGATACCATTACTAGTTAATATAATGTTTTATATACTTGGACTATCTATGAAATTAGATTAAGAATTAACTAGTATATATTTCCTAAATTCCTTAATAATATCAATTATCAGTATAGAAATTTGTGCATCTTCAATTTTTTTTACATTTTACCATGAATTAATAATATTTTGTATTGAGATTTTAATGTATGTATGCATATATTATTTTGTATATAAAAAGTAGATTTAATATGTAAATATGTGTGAATACCCGAAGTTCTATTTTGAACGGATAATCCATTTGTTAGTTCCCGAAGTAACGTGGGTTTGCACGTTTAGTCCCTAAGAAAAAAACTTCCTTAAAAATTAAAAATGTACATTAAAAACACGTGTTGACACACTTATATACTGAGGGGTATAATTGTCCCACCACATCTTCCTCTTCATCTTCTTCCTCCATCTCCGTTTCTCTTTCTCTCTCCATCTCTATCCACATCTTAATCTCTCTCTCCCCTTCTCTCTGTCTCGTCTCCATCTCTGTCCATCACATCTTCATCTCCCTCTCTCTTTCCCTCATCTCTCTCCACCACATCATCATTTTCTTCCTCCCTTCTCTCTTTTTCTCTAGTCTTTCTCAATAGCCGGCAACAATACTAATTGACACAATCCGCTAGCAAACACCACAACACGCTTCACCATCCAAAAACTTCAGTTCCAAGAAACCCACCGTGGCACTGCCACACAAACCCATGAAAATAAAAAATACTCCTAATACATGACACCAGATTTGATAACATAACCACATAAATTGCGATATCTCCAAAAATGTTACAACAAAATCAACAAAATCAAGAATCAATTCAGCATTCTTTGAAAACTTCATCAACCGAACAATAGTTGAGAAGCAGTTAAAATAAACAGGAATAAATCAAATCCCTTTCATTCTTAAACATCACCCCTATATCCATTTAATGATCCTAAAGACCTTCACCTTTTTCTTGCTTACATTATATGTTGTCTATATCATTCTTATGACACAACCAATGTTTGTTTTCCTACAACACCTTATCATGTGTCCAGCCGAAACAATTAGCATAAACTTATTCATAACACCGTTCATAAATAAACAGAACTTTAACAACTTGAACGGTTTATCAATTAAACAGTTCATTCCGAAAGCACATAAGTGCAGATAGTTGGCACATAGCACAATTCACAAACATACATCTTGTACAAACACAACACATTTGCACAAAGATAGGAAACTTGCACAAAATAATTATCTGAGTAAGTTTAGAAAACTTGTCTTCTACATGATTTACCGGAAAGCTATCCAATCGTTCTTCAAATGACCTATATATATCATAAGGTTGAACATACCAATTAGTCATATATAGACTTCGTTTATTGGTTTATGTTATCATTATTCTCATTTCATATTGTCCGCGCTTTATAGTTTAGTTAACGCAATCAATCTTCAACACCTCTCGGTGTCGCTGCGTTCGGGAACGTCACGACTCCTATATCAACCCTCCCTATTGGTTTACATTAACTCCATTCCGTATCTTACAAATGTCCGTGCATTAGAATCGGAACACTTTTTAAGTTTGTCAACACTTGACTCGGCGTTTCGATGTTCATACGTCGCATGCCTGACTGGCCTAACCCGAACGCTCAACCGACACGTCATGGTGTACGATTGATACGTCTAATTCAACTACCATTCTTGGTTTACATTTCCTCTAGACCATATTTCCAAAGTCCAATATTTAGAACTTGGAAATACTAGCCCAACATGGTTTGACGTCACGACGTTCCGAAGAAACCACCACGCCTTTCCCCCGATTACACAACCACCCTAAAAAGTCTTTATTTTTGAAACTTGTCCCGACCTCATCTCTCTATTTTTATTGAATGAAAGTTGTAGGTCTATTTTTTAGCTTTCCGGATCATCTTGAATCACCTCAATCGGAATTCGGACGAAAGAGTTACACTCAATTTACTAAAGAACGTCAAAGGTGACTTTCACCACCTGAGGCCTAGCGCCCGGGCACTGCAACCAAGCCTATTTCCAGCGTTGGGCAAAAGGTTGCTCGGCCAAAAGGCCAATTCATGCCTCAACTCCCGAATTTTTTTTGGCTCGTCGCCTCTATTTCACCGCTTACTAACTTCATCCCATATCGGAATGAGTCTGTTCTTGAGCCATTTTCTTGCTCGTAAAATCCTCTACACACCCCCCTGGACGGAATAATTTTTAAGGTTCTTTAATTGGTCGGAAAATTGGCCCGAAAGTCCCCTGGAAACCATTTTTCGTCGAAAGAAGTTTCAATGTCGAAATTCACAACTCGTTCATCCGAAGTCGGATTGAGCTCGTTTTTGAGCCTATAACTCACGTTTTCCACCAACTACAAAACCCCCCGGAAAGGAAGAATTTTCAGAAGTGTTGACTACCTGTAAACTTGGCCCAAAAAGGGTACCAAGCTAGGGTTTTCACCATAAGACGTATTTTACTAAAATTTTCGCCATAACTTCGTTATAACTTGTTTTTCCTCCGTTCCACATAGAACATCTTCGTAATCCCCTTATTTACATTCCTTCTTCACGGAATCCATTTACACTCCACAGACAACAATTTATACAAGTCCGATTAGAGTTCTGTACATAGTGTTCTATCATTTACGCATAAGATTACGTTTTTAATTTTCATTTCACTTTTCATGCGTAATACTGGGTAGTTTACAATTATAAACCACCTTATACCATCGGATCCACCATGATCCCCCATCAAACCACAACAACATCGAACATCAAAACCAATAAAAATTAAAAAGAGATGAAGGATGGTTAGGGTTCTTAGGCTTACCTCTTGAAGTTCTTCTTCTTCTTCTTCCTTACATGCTAATGGATGATCATTGATCTTCCTCTTCTTCTTCTTCCTTGCTAGAGCTTGCTAGTTTGCTTGCTCTTCTTCCTTGCTTCTCCCCCAATCCGTGCTCCTCTCCCTCTCTCCAATGCTAGAGTTTTCCCTCTTAGTTTTAGTGAATTTATGAGAAATGAAGAGAAAATGAGTTCTATTTATAGGATTGACAAAAGTTGGGGTATAATAGTCATTTGACCCTCCGATACTTTGGCTCCAAGCATCTAGGGTTTAACCTTAGCTCAACCCTAGGCTCAACCCTAGCCAAGCCACTCCAAACGCTAGGTTCAACCCTAGCCTAGCTTTTCCAAAACCTTGACTCAACCCTAGCCAAGCTATACAAATCCTAACCAAGCCATTCAAACCCTAGGCTTGGTTAGGCCAAAAATTAATTTGGTTATTTATTTTCATTTTAGTTAGATTTTTTAACTTTTTCGGTTACGTTTTCGTAACCCGTTAGGTTAGCAGAAAAACCTATTTTCAATTTTAGAAAATCCGATTTCTCCTCCGATTCTCTTCTATTGAACAAACACTGTCGTTATTCGAAAAGTCGAAACAACGAAAAAGTATTTTTCACGTGAATAGTGTTTTTACGATTTTTTTCCCGAAAAAACTTTTATTAGAGATTTCATCTCTCAAACGCTATGACGTAATTCGAAATTATCGAAAAAGAACGTTTATTAGCTTTTTCTGCGTTTTATGAATAGTGTTTGTGTTTTTCTCGGAAAAAATTATTTTCTCCCAGAAACTCCCAACACTCGTACATAATCACGTAACACGTAAACTAAGTCATTAATTGACCTAAAAACACAACACAAATAATATCCATAAAAATTCATTTTATTAGATATTCACCTTAAAAACCTATTACAAGGTCATCTGATTTCTCGGGGGGTTACTGCAAACCCAAAAAAACTCACAGCTTCATAAATGTTTGTTTACATACAAGTTGAACTGACTTTTTGAGTGTAAACAAAGTAACGCATACAAAATTTTTTAGACTTTGGTAATCATAGATCTGAGTTCGAGCAGATATGGATTTGATACTTTTAATTTGAAGCTATGGTTGATTTCATCGACACGGGAATGGTTTTGACCAGAGATGCGCATGTTTTGATTTTCTTATTTGTTTGATTTGACATTTTGATTTTGCTTTTTGTTGTCGTTATTTGATTTTATAAATTATATATGATATTATATTTCTTTTATTTTTTCGTTTACTATATATATATGGATGTATATTTTGTTTTTTTTCTTTAGTTTTTATTTATTTAATTTTTTTTTTTGTGTGTTGATTCTATTTTTTTTGTTACTTGATATATATTAGATTTAGTATTTTGATTTGATTTAGTAAAATGCGATCATGCCCCTTTTCACAAATTTACTACTTAACAAATTATGTCATTTGGGGACGAAACTTGCAAAATCGCCTTAGTTCAGGGACCAATGAAAGGGGTATCCCTTTTTGAAATTTGCCGAACTTTTAATTTCGAATTCTCAAACCCGAATCCTTGAAGTTAATGGAAAATTTATTGTTCCATTAAATTTTGAATCTCCTGAAATACAAATCCATCCTATAAATTGGAGAAATGGAAGTAAAAAACAAGGTCATAGTGAGTTAATTGGAATTGTCTTGTTTGGGATTATGAAACTCATGTTATTTGTGAAAGGCAAAGAATACTTATATGATGCTTCAGTAATTAATTCCCTGCTGGTAAAGCGACCTACTCTTGTTTTCGTTTCCTTAGCCGGGTATGACCACTCAGTCAACAAGGTTCAGTCAAAATTCTAAAGAAGGCCGTGGTGATACTAGCGCCTGGACGGATACCCCTTCAGAGAGAGCTCAGAAAGCAAAAAGGAAGTATGTGTTATCTTTGATGCTCAGTATGGTCTAGTACAATAATTGTTATTAACCCTTTCCTTTTCAAATGTCAGTTGCTTAGAAGCCTATAATGAGCCTGCAGCACTTGCTTCAAATGATCAAGAAAAGAAAAGCACAAATATTGACGCAGAGATGGTGGACAAGTACAATAAAGCGAAAAGGTCAAAATCATTGGTGGAAAAGCACCAAGAAACAACTCGAAGCCGTTTAAAGAAAAAATCTAAGCAGGACAAAGTGAACGAGGAGTGGGAGGGGCAACATCCATGGAAGCCTTGGGATCGTGAGAAGGACTTAACAGCTGGGCGGCAAAATGTGAAACTTGATGCTGAAAACTTGTCTCAGGGTCTCTCTTCCAGGTTTTCTTCTGGATCATTTGAGAGAAACTTCCTCTAGGCCATGCAGACGGGGGCACATTATATATGCATTTTATAGTCTATAGGTTCCTGGATGCTATGCATTGTCCTTTGGATTCAACATTTTCAATGTAGCTTCAATGAATCTGAGTTTTTTATGGTTAATTTCTGTAGTTACAGTCTTGGGCAGTTCTTTACATTTCTTGGCTCGGGTACTTCAAAATAGCACCAGCCTTATCTCTCTCTCTCTAGCTTATTATGTGTAGTCTCAGATTAGTTACATGGAACACATCTAAGTTGTCATCAGCTCTCTTCTACTCTGGACAAAAATGCTTGTCCATATTATTTCACCCCTTAATGTTTCTGGCAGAGACGAAAATACTATTAATATAGTAAAAGTATTATGACGGGGTGCCTCTCTCACTTTACAACCCCGAGTAAATGAACATGATTATGCCTTTCTCAAAGTTAGGTTTTTGTAGTTGGTTGATGGTTTGTTGTAGTAAGTATATCATCCTTGTATGCTGATGTTTTATATGAACTAATATTCTGAAACAAACTAAGTGTGTAGAATAAATGAGAGAACGTGGGAGAGAAAATAGATATTAATAGAGTAGGGAGATGCACAAGACCATTTGGATTTTACTTGCGATTGAAGCTTATTATTACTTGGGAGCTGTCGTTTACACTCCTAAATTAACCTCACTTTTACTTTACAAATTCAAACAATTAGCACAGTAGTAAGCAAGGATCGATCTCACAGAGAGTGATTTATTTTATATTTATCATTTGATTTCTAATAAAAAGAGGATTTTGAATTGTTTAACTAAATTAATAATAAACTGATAAGAATAAACAATGATTTAAAAAGTTTAAGTTCTTCAGTTTAGTATCGCTTTTTCACAATTATGGAATAATCAAGTTTCACAATATTTATCCTTCCATGAGATTAACAACCCTAGATAACCGCAATCGCTAATTACCCAAAATTCTCCTTAAGTGTAAATCTAATGTGACGATCGCCAACAAAAGATCCTAACTATCATATAACCTAAAATTATCAGTCTAGATTTAATACAATAGAAGCATGAAGAATGAGAATTAGATTATTCCAAGCAATAATTACACAATCAGGAATTATTTAACTTGTTTTCTGAAAACTTTAATAATATTCAAAAACTTGACCACAATCAAATATCATTAATTGCTACTTATAATCAGATATACATCATTTGCTTAAGATATATCTTAATCTAGCAGATGATATCAATTTATTAATTTAATCCTGCAGAATCACGATAGTAAATTGAATAGCATACAAGAAGTTTATGTAGATAATCAGAATAAATTTCACATATGAAGAAATAAATAAAGTAAACTTAATCAAACCATTAATTATGAACAAGGTTCAACATCCCTTCAGAATTAAATTGAAAGTATTAACCCATGTCTTCAATATTGTAAATGATAGAATGATAAAATACATTGACTATTACATCTATTTATAGTGCTATACAAGGACCTAAATCCTATAAGAACTAAAAATCCAAATCCTAAAAAGAATTACAAAGCATAATTAGTTTCCATAAAAAAATAGAATCTAATAAGAAAATAAAATCTCCGTCCAAAGCAATCCTAATTCTAATAGCAATATCAATCCAAATCCATGTAGAAAGACGCCAAATTCTGCTTTTAGAAACTTCCCAAAAATCCAAGATTTCCAAAAAAAAAAATTTCTCTTCAATTCAGCTCCAAATCAACTTGTTTTCATCCTTTTAGCTTTAATTCACCTGAAAACAATAAACAACTTATTAAGCTCGTATACACATGAAACATGCAATAAAACCAAACGTAAAGGAATAAAAAATTACGAATATTGTGTACTTATAAAATTCTCCCACACTTAGTCTTTTACACGTCCTCATGTAAATAAAAAGTTTGATTTCCAAAAAACTATACTCAACCATAATGTCAAAATATTTCAAGATCAAATCATGATTATCAACACTAAACCCACAAAAACATAATCAATGCTTCATCAAATAACTCAAAACAACAACCATGCCTTTTCACCATTGAATTTCATTAAGTCAAATTGTATCCACATAAGCACTCTTCTATGATCCACACACTTACTCAACTTAGTTACCATGAAGCAAAAATCGTGCACACCACTCAAGACTCAATACATACTTTTTCTGTTTTATTTTTTTTAAAAGAACCCTTTTATTTTTCTCTTTGTTTTCGGTGAATGCATTTTATGCTTCGTTTCACATTCCTTAATCTTTTTTTTGTAAGTGAGTGCATTTTATGCTCTATCTCACTTATTCGCTCGTGTTTATGGGAGAGTGCATGTTACGCTCCATCTCATCCCACTACATGGTTTCTCTTTTGCTTCTTTTTCACTTTTTCAACAATCTCTTTGATTTTCAACTTTTTCAATTTTTTCACATGGTCCTGTAAATAGCATAAGCAGTTCAAAAGTTCTAAAGCGTGAGATTAGTGCACATAGACAACTCCACAGATAACTAAGCCAAATGAGCATATATTACATGTTCAAGTACTCATGCGACACAAATTCAATTCAAATCAATTACTATGGATCATGACTTAGTTTTCATCTTTCATTAACTAGTTAGGCATCAATAGATTTTGAGATTTAGCATTAATTTTTAATCTTTGACTTTAACCATTTAAACACTTAGCCAAGCTTCAACATCTCTTCAGAATTGAATTGAAAGTATTAGCCCATGTCTTCAATATTGTAGATGATAGAATGATAAAATATATTGACTATTACATCTATTTATTGTGCTAGACAAAGACCTAAATCCTATAAGAACTAAAAATTCAAATCTTAAAAGGAATTACAAAGCATAGTTATTTTTCATAAAGAAATAGAATCCAATAAGGAAATAAAATCTCAGTCCAAAGCAATCCTAATTCTAATAGCAATATCAATCCAAATCCATGTAGAAAGATGCCAAAATCTACTTTTAGAAACTTCCCAAAAATCCAATATTTCCAAATTTTCTTTTTCTTTTCAATTCAGCTCCAAATCAACTTGTTTCCATCCTTTTAGCTTTAATTCACCTGAAAATAATAAACAACTTATTAAGCTCATATACACATGAGACACGCATTAAAACCAAACGTAAAGGAATAAAAATTTATGAATATTGTGTACTTATCATTACTAGATCTGGAAAAATAGATGTGGAGATGCCCTTCCTTAAATATACATTATTAGAGGAGAATGTATGTATGATACAGTCAGATGGATTTGTTTCAATGGTTGAAGCAAATCATGTATATGAGCTACAACGATCCATTTATGGATTGAAGCAAGCTTCTCATAGATGGAACATCTCTTTTGATGAGACAATCAAAAAGTTTGATTTTATCAAAAATGAGGATGAACCAAGTGTGTGCAAGAAGGTTAGTGGGAGCACTGTTTCATTCCTTGTATTATATGTTGATGATATATTACTGATAGGGAATAACATTCTTATGCTATAATCGATCAAAATAAAGTTGTTTAAACATTCCTCCATGAATGATTTGGGTAGAACATCCTACACTTGGGATATAAATCTATATAGATAGATTTAAAAGGATGTTCGGCTTAACCCAAAGAACGTATATTCATTAGATGCTAAAGGCGTTTAGCATGACAACTTTCAAAAAGGTGTCTTATGATGATGAGCCATAGAGTGTATCTCTTTAAAATTGTCCTCAATAAAAGAGAGACCGCATGAGTTACTATCATATGTGCAATGAAATATACGAGACTTGATGTTAATCAGTCAGATTCTAGAGAAGATCACTGTAGGATAGTGATAAACATCCTAAAGTACTTAATTAACACTAAGGATGTCATCATAACACATGATGGGTCTGAATTAAACTAGAGGACTAAACAGACTCAAGTTTTCAGACTAACCAAGATGACAACAAATCCACTATAGGGTAAGTCGTTACCTTGAAAGGTGGTGCAGTGAATTGGAAAGGTTCCAAACAGCAAAAGGTTGTTGTTCTAGTGACAAAGACAAAGTATATAACTATAAGTGAAGCTGTAAGTTGATGTTTCGGATGAGAAGTTCATTACAGAACTTGGAATGTTCCTATGTCTCATCTTGAATCTAAACATGTGTTGTGACACTTTGATTAAAGAAATCATTGAAAGAGGAGACGTCACCTTAGAGCGTGTAGACTCTCAAGACAACATTGCAGATCCATTTACTAAAGCTTTAACACAACAGCAGTTTGATCGTCACTTAGAGAAGATGGGTATGAGATACCATGGCGATTGACTTTAGTGAAAGTGGGAGATTGAAAGTAGTATGCATACAAGCCAATCATGTATGATGATAAAGCATATACTTTGGAGACGATCTTATTTATTTATTAATAAAATTATTCACTTATTAAAGGCGTTTAATTATCTACATGATGCTGTTTTTATAATATGTAAATAACCCATAGTTTTAAGCAATGCTTTTAGAATCATGATGTTGATCATGCTAATGAGATCTAAATTCTTAGAAAGCTTAAAACTAAAATAGTTCCCAATCGTTGGATTACTAAAAAAGGGATTAGTAAATCTGGATAGATTGGTATATATGTTGCTTGCTAATTGGATGAGTATGGTTGATCTCATGATCATTTGTGTGGAGCCACTAAAGCAAGTATGTAGGTGCTTATTGGAGAACAAGTTCACTGAACGTGACTCGCTATGGAATACCTAACGGAGTTTTACTTGTCTATCAATAGGAATTCCTAATCTGATAGTAGTACAAATGATCCTTGGACTTGAGATCATCATAGTATCTTGTGTGTAATGAATTATACTTTGACTTATTCCTTAAGAACCTTAGGGTATATCAAAGTGTTTTCTTAGGTGTAATAAGTTACATATGGAGATAATGAATGGTCAATAAAGAATCTATCGCTTCTAGTAAAAGAAGAGATATGTCCTATGTGATTCGTTAAATGACAACCCAATAGTCCTTGGCCAAGGTAGAATGAAATTAGAAAGGAGTTTCTAATTTGCATTATTTGGAGTTATGCATTTTCTAATCTAAATACGTATAATTAAATAAAATAAGACTTGACAGTAATTCCATGTTTTATATTTAATTTGGACATTGTATAGTGGAGGGATTGAATTGTACGGTAACTATTTACTCACAGGTTCTTTTATGATTAATGTTGAAATCTATATTATCTGGAAAGTCGTTGATCGCTAGGGAGGCTTATCCTTATTGTAGAATAAATATTATTTATTTAAATAGAATATTAGTTTAATTTATTTATTTAAATAAGATTAGAATTGTTCTAATTGATTTATTCACAATCAGTTTAATATGGAGAACCTAAAGAGTCACACCATAAAAGGAAGAATAATTATTTAAGAATGTATAGACATAATCGTAATAATGCATTAAGTGTAATTAATTTAATCTATGGTGATAGAATAAATTAAATAGCTTAATGCTTATTATTTAATATTTTAAAAATATTAAATATAAATTAATAAAAGGAGTTTTATTAATATTATTACAATTATTATTATTTTAATTTCTAAAGGAGTTTAGGAATTAATTTAATATTAGTACTCTCATTTATTCCTAATAAGATTAGGAGGCAAATTAATTAAAGGAGTTTAATTAATTAATCTCAATATGTTGGGAAGCCTAATTAATTAAGGAGTTTAATTAATTAAAAGAAACCTTATGTCTAATAGGATTAGAAGAGTTGACCAATATCTATATAAGAGGAGTCTTATGTTAGATATCTGTTGATGAAATTTCAATAGTTGGAGAGTACTCCTTTTCTATAGAGGATAGAAAACTAGGGTTTAGCCAACCACCCTCCTTGAATAATTCCTATTCCTTGGTGGATCGCCTCTAGAGGCCAAACACTTGGGTGGCTAACGTTGATCAAAGGAAGGAATCTAACCCGAAAATTCAAGGAGATCATGAAGAACAAGGAGTTGAGCTTGTACCTGTGGAATCTTCGTTTTATAAGGGTATGAATTCCATAACTTCTTATTTATCGTTTTAAATTAATAATATGCATAAAGGATGATCCGGGTAATGGTTTTGCAGAAATTTTTTAAACTCTAATATACCATGCATTCGCCAATTTTTGCAATTTGATTGTGCCATGATTTCGTACAAACCCAACACTAAAGAACCAGATAGCTGAATTGGCTATTTTCCTTAAAGAACAAAGAAAAAGTCTTCAGGGTAAATAAATACACGTTCAAACAGAATCGTCCACACAAGGTGGCAGTCAGGATACCGACAAGAAAGATACTCAGATACCTGAGCCTCAAAATAAGGATTAGACCAACAAAACCCCTGAAATCATCAGTCTCAAAAATGATTAGGAAATTGGTGATATTAGGAAAAAGGTCCAGCAAATGGAAGAAACAATCCGATCCATCAAAGGAACTGGGGCATTTAGAAGCGTAAACTACTCAAATCTATGTATATTTCCGGGGGCTCGATATCCAGACAAATTTCAAGTTCTGGATTTTGAAAAGTATGACGGATTAGGAGATCCTTACACTCATTTAAAAGTGTTCATTGGAGAACTCGGATCATATGTTGAAGATGAGAAACTCATAATGCAGTTATTCCAAAAGAGTCTGACTAGGGAAACCCGAGCTTGGTATGCCCGACTCGACAATTCCAAGATTCATAAGTTGGGAGGAGCTAGCCCATGCATTCCTAAATCAATATAGCTTCCAGTCTTAGATGGCTCCGGATCGATATCAAGTGACCAAGGTTAAAAAGTAAAGCAATGAGTCTTTCTGTGAGTATGCCCAAAGATGGAGACGGATGGCTGCACAAGTCACCCCACCTATGACAAAAACAGAAATAGTAATGACTTTCATAGATATCCAAGAAGCTCCATATTATGAGAGGGTCCTAGCAGGTATAGGAAAACCATTCTCAGAAATGATTAATCATGGAGAAATGGCCGAAATGGGTTTAAAGTCTGGGAAGATCAAAGACCTTACCGCTTTGGAGGCAGTGGCCGAGCATATTCAAGCTGGAAGCTATGGGAGTAATCCTCGGAGAGTCCACAAAAAGAAGGAGGAGGATGTGTCCTTGATACTTCAGGGTCAGAATCAGAGAGGCAATCCAAACTTGCCCATTCAAAGGAGAAATTATTCCCCTCTTCCAACTCCTGCACAGTCTTTGAATCCTCCCTTTCAAAAAGCCGGAGAAGTTAAATGTCAAAGAACCTTCACACCCTTAGGGGACTCACTGGAAAATGTGCTGAAACTTCTGACAGCACAAAAGAAGATTGTCCAGCTCCTTCCGCCAGCCAATTCAAGCAGATAAAATTTTGACCCGAGTAAGAAGTGTGCTTATCATTCGAGAGCACCGGGCCACGATACCCAAGATTGTTGGTCTCTCAAACATAAAATCCAAGACCTGATAGATAATGGGGAGATTGTGGTGATAACACAAGAACAACCACATGTCTAAGACAATCCTCTGCCATAACACAATGAGGAGAGCGTCAATATGATCATCATATGAAACGGAGAATGATCCAAATACCTCCAGTATGTTGGAGAGTTATCCAAATAAACAAAGATAGGTCGGATAATTGGGAATAATCAGAAAGGCAGTTTCTGATAGAATAAGAAATCAAATCTATCAATGAACAAATTGGACAATTGGCAGAACTGGTAGTTTATCAACATCAGATAACGAGGTAGTTGATAAATCAAACCAATCAACAAGAAACAAATCTCTCGACACCTGAAATTAGTCCCATTTCCAAGAGGGATCATTACCGATTTCATGAGTATGAACCCTGGGCTAACAAGGTTGCTAAGGAAGAGAAGTTCCGAGCTAACAGGGAGTTCGCCTTCAAAAGAAATTTCACTCATTTGAATCAGCCCACGAAAGAAATTCTCCAAATATTGATCAATGAGGGGAAAATCACAGAATTGTTACCCCCAGTGGACCCTCGATTCAGGAAGTTCAAGCCTGATAGGATCTGTCAATATCATTCCAACACACCTAGTCATGACACAGAGGATTATGGGGTACTTCATTACCTGATTCAAAACCTAATTGAAAGTGGTGAGCTGCTGAAGGTAAACTAAGGTTATGGTTATCCTGGTGAGGAAGTAATCTTTCTCCCCATGGCATAGAATCTGAAAGAAGTAGTGGCTGTCATTTCCTGTGAAAAGGATCTAGCCATAACGCCCCTAATGCTTCAGGGAAAAGGGGCTCAAGAAGGAAAGAATCCTGTGAAATTGGCTGCGCCTGAGCCTTTAATATTGCCATTTAGATCGCAATATCCTATAGTCAGCTTGAAGAAAATCCCATGGAATTATAAGAAAGATGAAGGATCAACATCAAACCACATTGCTATTATATCAAAGGAAAGCCCGTTGTACCTCCCTCAGCGAGTTATCAACTCAGTCATTAAAACAAGGGGAAGAGTTTCTAAGGAGAAAATTAAAGAATTCCTCAGCAAAATGGGGCATACTGAGGTGAAAGTGGTGCAAAGCTTAAAGGAAGCACCCAGACAGATATCCATTCTGGATTTGGTCTTATCTTCAGAGGATCATCACAAGATTTTGGTGAAAGTAATGGAAGAAGCACATCTGCCGAAGATGATAGATACTGAGAAGTTTTAGCACGTGATAGAGCACATTTTCAATAGTAATGTGATATCTTTCACTGATGATGATATACCAGTGGAAGAGACTGATCATTGCAAGTCATTGCACGTAGCAGTGATCCTCAGGATATGTGGTAGGAGGTGTGCTGATAGATGGAGGATCATCCCTAAACATCTGCCTCTACGACATATTGGAGGGAATGAAGATTAATCCAAACCAAATCCGGACTAGTCATATATTCATCAAGGCTTTTGATGGATCTCGCAGAGAGGCTATGGGAGAAATCGAGCTTCCATTTGAGATTGGTCACCATACTTTCTACGTATCCTTTCGGGTACTAAACATTACCACAGGATATAATGATCATGTACCAGGTTGCAATAACATATTGTTATCATGAATTTGACAATTTCATAACTGGGAAAGAAAGGAGGTTTTGGAAAACCTTAAAGTATTATTTGAATTGTTTATAATAGATATTAAATTATAATTGTTTAAATATAACTTAGCTAATATGATATATATAATTATAATTTGAATAATTATAATTATAGTAAAGGTTTAATGTAAATTATGATTGTTAAATTATAATGAATTGAGTTGATTATTTTAATCAAAGTAAATGTTTAACTTGAAGTATAATTTATTTAATTATAACTTAATATGTTATTATAATTTGTAATAATTATAATCAAGGTAAAAGTGTAATTTAAATTATAATTTATATAATTATAATTTAATGAGGGCATGAATAGAAATTGAGTATTTATAATCTAAGTAATGGTTTAATTTAAATATGTTTAAATTATGATTTAATGCATGATGTAGTTGATTCATTATAAATTATAATTGTTTAATTATAGTTTGATTAAAGTGGATGTTTAAATTATAATTTGTTTAATTATAATTTAAAATGAGTATGTAATTATTATTTGATTAATCACGTGAAATATAATATGATTATGTAATGTGATGTGATTAATTATGTGGTAATTAATTATTAACTTATTAGTTAAAGAGGAATGAGTTAACCTAAAATGGATAACTAACGATAAGGATTAGCTATGTGATAAGTAACTGATATTGTTAATTATACATATGATTTGACAGCGAGTGTCAAACGAGTAAATAGAAGAGAATTAGAAAGTATAAAGTAGTATTTACTTAGATGTTTGATAAGCGTTGCTAGGTGACTAATAATTGATGCGTATGGTAATACGTTATGTAGGATCATAAAGCAGATTATATTAAGCTATTTTTTGGTATTTGGTAATCTATGAGCCAGGCAAGTCTTTCGGTTTCTATTTTCTATGTGAACTTGATGATATTATGAATTATTTTAAATTATTTTGCAAAGAGCATGATATGTTATATATGTTGTAAACATGAATGTTAAAGTCAATTTATGACTACATTGATTGATTAAACAATGTTGATTGAGTAATGAACTCAATCTTCATATTTGCTATGTGAATTGAAGCATGTATGCCATGTTACTTTAATTATTATGAGATGCATGTTGAGCATGTTATTATGTGCTATGTGATGCATAAAAACTGTTAGAACTTGCTGAGCTGTCGAGCTCACTCTTGCAAATAACCATTTTTGCAGGTCAAGAATGCAAAGTAATGATATGTACTAGTTAAACTTTAATTGAGATCAATAGCGATGCGAGGAATTATTTATTCTAGATGAGTAATGTAATTGTTTTAAATGTAACATGATTGATAAATTATAAGTTGAGCTATCCGATGTATATGGATATTGCTTCATGATGTAAGACATGTATAGTCATTTTGTTGTAACGATTCATGATATAGATTTGAATTAAGGAGATGTTATGTAAAGGTTGAGATTTAGGGCAATAAAGAAATGATTATATAAAAGTTTTAATTATCCTGCATTTTTAGTGATTTTAATATCGAATCATGATGTAAAGTTAGAATAAAGTTGTATTGTTAACGATCGAGAAGGGGAATTATATTGTACGAATTTTGGGGTCGTTACAGTTGGTATCAAAGCTGATAGGTTATACACGTTAGGTAAGAGTACCTTAGGTAAGAGTACCTTAGGCTATGACCTTAGAGAATGAGAAGTTAAGTTACGTATAACGAAAAGGTGATTCCTTTCACATACGTAGAAGTATAGGATGAGTTAAGTCCTAGAAATGTTATAAGAAGAAGGTGAGAATAACGAGGAATAAAACTCGAATAAAATGTTGAACTTTATGAACAAATTTAGAAATTTTTAAAAGAAGAGTTAATAAATAAACAAGAAGATTCAAAGAAGAATCTTGAAGAGATATGAAGATGAGAATCAGGAGTTACCTAACTCCAATAATAAAGATGACGAATAACGATGAATAAACGAGGTCTATAAGATTGAAAGCATAATGAAGTCATGATATAACATGATGAAAGGAAAAGATAAGAAGTTTTAAAATAAAACGATAATAAGATAAAAAAAAATATCATAAAGGAGATGATTATAGAATAAGGTCACAGCGTGATCTTTTGAAGTTGTAAAAGACAGATGGTCTATAATGATTGCATAGTTATAGTTTGAGACTATAGCGAGAATGTACTATGATATGGTATGAGATTAACTCACGAGGAGTTATAAATGATGAGATACAGAAAATCTGTATCGAGTATAGACCGAGAAGTTAAGAAAAAGATAGAGTTAAGTGGAATTTTAACTGAGGACTCATGTGGTGACTGAGTTGTACCAATCTTTGTATGGGCAGGGTTTTGTGCTTACACTTAGCTTATCATATTGATAATCATTGGAAGGTTGGTGTCACGCTATCGATATATATATATGACGAAGTGGTGATTCTTTTCTCATATTATATTTGATAGTTAGAGGCAATAGAGATTAGATTAGATGATATTAAGATTTGATTAGATGATCTTAAGGTTAGGCGAGTTCTTAAAACTCATACTTATGGTAAGCTCGTGACTCATAATCGTATGTATGTTTTGAACCCCTAAGTATATGGACAGTCTTTGATCAGTTCTTTGACTACGTATTGCTAGGATAAGTTCTTAAACTCATATTATTGTGGCAAGTTCCTGACTTCCAAAGTGTGGTAAGTTTGATGAACTATACTGGGTATAGAAAAGTTATGGTGTAGGAAGTATTGATGTTGTTTAAGGTTGATAGAATGATTAAGTAATGATGGAGTAAAGATTTAATTGATGGAGAAAGTTTTTATATTCTAAATCTCCTAGCTTTGCTAGATTTTCAAAATTTATTGACTTCGTGCTGATGTTGTACTTATGTTTTCTTGAAAAACATTGGATCAAATGATGGAACCAATGATTTTTTTAAAAAATAGTGCTATTATTCACATGTCTATGCTAATTGCTTCAGCAAGACAAAAATGATTTAAAATTTTCAAAATGTATTTTACATATTCTATACATCATTTGATATGGTGTAGAAAAAAAAATCGAGGAAGTTATCAATGCAGTTAAACCTAGTGTTGGATGTGATCGTATGATCGTCAGCCCACTATGGTATGATGCAGTATGACGGCGTCGTGTAATGACGAAATTCTCAACGTACCATTACTACGGTACGGTATCAGAATATTATGAAAAGATTTATTATTTTTAGTTCCTTAATCTATAAAAAAAATTATTTACTTATAACTTCCTTAAACAAAAAAAAATATAAAATTTTATTGAGTTGGTTAAATATATATATATATATATATATATATATATATATATATTTCGATTGATGTCCGAATTTTTGCTCGAAGTCTGTGCTACTTGATTCAGCTAGACAAATGTTGAAAGATGTTTATGAAATTTGAGTGTTCTTGGTCAAACTATGCCAAACCAAATTATTTTGGTGCGAATTCAGATGTTAAGAAGATGAGGTGAACAACTCTATAAAAGGGGACATGTTATCAGAGACAATAGTTCTGAGTGTAACGCATATAGTCGTTACGATGTACTACGTTTGGGCCCGACGTAGGGATATGATAGGCTGGCCACCTAGAGTACCGACGTGATTTATAGTGTGAAGTACTGGGGGTGAAGCACTGTTAAACCTAAAAAACAAAGTTCAAGGTCTTGCGACCACTCACCATGATTTGGAATCTTTTAAATTCCTGAGTTATTTATATCGCTTTCCAATTATTGAGTAATTATGGAAGATTCTTATTATTCTGAAAGAAGTAGTTGTTGAACGCCTTAATCCAGTGAGTAGAGATTAACGTAAAATCTATTTTGATAGAATGATATATATAGATTGATAGACTTAAATTTCGAGGATAAAATTCTTAGAAGAATGGGTGAATGTGATAGCCCGAATAATTATAGATGGTGAAGTACGAAATATATTAATTCGACGAGTAAAGTATGTAGTAATGATACTTAGAAAGGAAATGAATGAGTTAGAGAATATATAATATTTGAAACATAATTGTGTTTAATTTAGGGTTATGAAATAAAACCTAAAATTTGTTGAAGAACTGAATGTAGTAGAATATATATCTATAACTTATATTAAGGTAATGTGTTGAAGTTATTCAACGATAAATGTTTTTAAAGAGATTTGATAAAAACCTGAGTAAGGTAGGGTTTCGGTGATTCCGAGGACGGAATCCTTATAAGGAGGGAAGGATGTGACATCCCAGATTTTTAGAATTTATAAATGAGAATTTAATAAATAAAATTCTTATTATCTGATGTTTTGAGTTTGAGTATGTGAATACGTGTCATATATTGTGAAATATGTGAATTGATGTGAAGAGAATTTAAATGTTAATTTTAATATATGTTGATTAAATAAATATTTTAATTGAATTATTTATTGAGTTAAATAAATAATTACATGATTATTATGGAGTAAGGTAATTAAGTGTAGTATATTAATTAAATGGGTATTTAGTATTTGATTCAATTGATATAATGATTTTATGTTATAGTTCTAATTTAATTGAGATAATTAAATTAGATGAGTAAGGTGATGAGTGTTACATGCAATTATAATTAGCAAGTAATTATAATTATGTGTTAATTTTATGTGCTTAATTGATGTTAGACTTTTAATTAATTAAATTAGAATGTTAAGATTTAATTAATTAAAGGATAACATTAATAATATGTGTTAAAGGATTTATGAAAAGAATAAACAGAGTTTTTTTTTTAAAAATCGTTTTTCCAAACAAGGCCCTTGCACCATTTTTAAGTCCGTTTTGCCAAATGGGGCCTTAACTATTTAAAAACCTATTTTTTTTAAAAATTACTTGTTTTGCCAAACAAGCCTTATTGTAACGACCCCAAAATCGGGTCTATTTCTCTTCCCGATCTTGTGCGTTAATACTATTTTGTTTTAGCTTTTAAAATATTATTTAATGTTAAAATAACTAAAAATGCAGAATAATTTTTTCTTCTTTTATTCCATTCATTCGTTCCCTGAATCTTAACCTTTACGATTCTCTTTTATAATGAAATCATATTCATTTATCAATTTCTCTTATCGGAGTTATATTAATATATATAACTCAATATTAATTCTTTCTTATATAGTAATGTCACTATATTCCTTTATTTAAATAAAATATTCATTGCAATACATCTAACACGAATATTCTTTATTGAATATTTTAAACTATACATAGTTGTTGATTACATATATCAAAACTATCAAACATAGGTTTCTAGCATTTCTAAGGTAAGAAAATGTATCCATTTCGCACATCCATAAATCTTCTTTATCCGAATAGCAAGTAATATTGCATAACATCATTAACCTGCAAAATATTTATGTTTGCAAGATTGAGCTCGACGGCCCAGCAAATTTAACAGTCCATTATGTTTCACATAACACATAACTCTATATGCAACATACTTTCTTTACTATGCATATTCTACATGCATCAATAAATCTTCTACTAGATATATCACAGTTCTATAATTTCATGCAATACATTTATACATGCCTTTTTACGTCTTACATTCTCATACAACACATGCTATCACAGATCACATATAGCAATTGAGTTCCATAACCCAATTGACTTAGTCATATTTTGACTTTAACAATTTAATAAACATGGTATACAACTCACCATATAATCACATACAATCCACAAACATAACAGAACTGAAAAACTTGCCTTGATTGGAGATTACCGCTAAAATTTAACTTAGACTTTCTCCACAATTCCTACAGGATTATTATCACATGCACAAACATATTAGATAATTAAATATGTCACAAAATATGCATGTTTATTCAATGATAATAATTACTAGTTTATAAAAACTAATATTATTAATTCTCAACTCAAACCAATAGTAGTTTAATTAAAAACATAATCCTCTTTACGTCAAATAAAGGCCCTCATATTTTAACATGTAAATATATTACATATCGGAGCTTAAAATCATTTATATTCCATTTTAGGAATAACTTTTGCCTTTATTTGTGAATTCAGGTTCTAAACAGATATTATATATCTTTTATAGTAAAAACTCAATTTACTATATTTTTTTTTGATTTAAATAATTTTTATACATTTTTGTCCACTCGTGAGTCAACTCAGACCATTGCCTCATACGCAAATATTTTACTCCGCCAGCACATTCGCTTCATTTTTTGTTTTACGAATTTTCGCATTCTCGCTTTATTTATACATATATATATATATATATATATATATATATATATATATATCGTTAGGAAATTTTTTCTTCAAAATCTTCGTTTCGAATTCCGAAAACATTCGTTTTATTATTTTTTAGGACCATTATATTATTTTTAACGGTTCCACGCTTTTCAATTCACATTTTCACTATACGTATATATATATTAGATATACATATATATACCGCTATAAAAATTTTAGCTCAAAAATCTCATTTTGAACTCCGAAAATCTTAAAATATTATTTTTATGATTAATACAAATTTTTACAGGTCTCTCGCTCCTCATTGCACCATAAAATAATTTTATAGGCAACCTTGGATTTTATTTCGCTTAAATATGTAACTTTATATTTATTACATATTTTTATTGCTTTATTTATGTCCGAAAGGAAGTTTTTCGACATAAATATCATTTATAGTCAAATCTTGCCCTGTAAGACATTACTAGATTTATTATGACTTATTATTTCGCCGGAACGCGATTCGGAACGTCGAACGTCAAAATTACTCAGCGCGTCGTCGCTTGGCGTCGCCCAAATTTTTGTTCTAATATGCATGTTCGCTCATTTTTAATTCCCAAATCATAAGTCGTATAACAGAAATTTTTCGGGCATGTTATAGACCTCATGCCATAGTATTTTAGAAAAATTTTAAACTTTGAAAACGGATCATGGAAACCCATCAAACCAAGCCTCAAAAAGGATGTCAGGCAGCTGCCCAGCAGCGCGGCTCCGCACGCCCAGCGTGCGCGCACGCTGCTGCCTAGCGGTGCTAACGCTGCTCAGTCGCTCGCATGCCAAATCCGCTACTTTGCGAATTTCGTACGCGCTGCTCGTTAATCGGATTGATCCCATTTTTGGAAATGTTTTTCATATCATATGACACTATTTTTAAAAAATATGAAACTCCCATTTCAGGTTTATTAAGCTTTCCAATCAATTCGTCAAAAATAGACGTTCATAACGATTTAAACCTTTTTCACAGCTTTACCCTCTCTTGCTAAAACAGTCATAACGTTTTCGTTTCAAAACATTTTTGAGCGATTCTTGAGCCCATGCGAAGCTAACTTCTGGGACTACAACTTTTGTATAATGACGTTTTTCCCAATTCTGAACGTATCAGCCCAGAAATTTCATGGAAGGGGACTGTTCGCGATTGGTTGGACAGTTTTGACACGACTACTTTGAACGGTCATAACTTTTTGCTACGAAGTCGGATTAGTCCGTTTCGGAGTCTATGGAAAGCTTATTCAGTGTACTATACATTCCCAAAAGCCCAGAATTTTTTGAAAAATCTAGCTATGCCCGAATTTTTTCTTTAGGGGCAGCAGTTTACTAGTTTTCGAATTTTTCGTTTTAACGACCAAAACTCGCCTCGACTCGATTTCTTATCGGTTTCTTTACGGTTATACATAATTCTCATACTTATATCATCCCACAACCAACCTAGCCACCAAGTCTCTAAATCCCATCATTCCAATAATAATTCAAGCATAAAAGCAAACTAAAATGATTTTTAGTAAACTAAAGCTTACTAACAAAATTTAAATTTTGTTCTTCAACTTAAAAATCAATTCCCATGATATATAACCATACATAAATTAAAACTTGATTCCTTATAATAGAATTCCATTAAAAATCACCTCATAAGCTACTAAACTCCCAACCAATGAAGTTTAGCAATAAAAATCATATAATTACATAACTTTGATTAAACTCAAAATTAAATAAGTAATTATATCTTTTGCTCCTTAACTTCAATAAATCCAAGCTTTAATCTTCTCATATATCCTAATCTTTGGTTCCAATTTAGCTAAGGCTCCCTTAAGCACACAATTCCTTCACTTTACCATTTTTGGAAAAAAAATCAAAATTCAAGCATTAAGGGAGAGGGAAAGACTTCGGATATGGAAGAGAAAATGAGAGAGACTTCTATTAACTTTTCCTAAGTCAAAACTTAGTGCCCAAGCTTGGTTATTGAGTATCCTTTACACTTCTTCATCTCCTTCTTATACACACTTTGAAAAATAAATGGCAAGACTTGGAAACTAAGTTTGTAATAGTAACTTGGGTAATTAGGAATTAATCCCATTTGCTTGTTAACTAAACCACCCAAGTATGCTTTTAATCTCTTCATTGAATAATTACATTATCCACTAATTAGCAACTAGGTTTTGACCTTCCAAGTTACTAATTCACCATCTTAAATTATTTCACCCAATAGGAATCATATAATTATATAACCTATCTTGTTATATAAATTACATATTTCCAAAATAAAACATAACATACCTTAACTACATATTTATTTTATAAACAAATATGCAACACATAATTTTTCATGCAAATATAATTATTTGCTTACTTAAGATATTATAATATAATATCCTTTCCTTATTGACATAAATTCATTTAAGAATTTATTCTAATATCCTTAGATAAAGTATATATAAATATTATATACTTAAACCACCTTCTTCATTCTTTAATCAAATTGTTCATCATAATTTTATTTCTTCACATAATAAATATATACAAAATAACTACATATATTTATCACCTTGCAAATAGTCCATGTAATGCACCCACATCACATAAAGAAAATAAATAATAAATTTATTCTCTCATATTATAAATTATTTATATCAATTTATTAAAATAATATTCTCTCTTTATTAAAATAATTCAATTACAGAATTTATTTTAATATCCTTTATTTAAAGTATACCATATTATTTGTATACTTAACTAATTATTTCCTTTAATAAATTGCTCCTACAATTTATTTACAAGTAATAAATATATACTTCTAATATATTTATTAACATAAACATCACATATTGCATAGTTCTTACTCACATATGCAATAATATCCCACAACATATCATTTAATAAGAATTTTATTTACTTAATTCTTATTTAATAATTCTCAAAAATTCGAGTTCTTACACTTATGGCTTTTTAAATTTTAATTGTAACTTATATATTAATGGTATTTATTATATTTAATATATGCCATTATGTCGTGGAAGTTATATGTATTATAATTATGTAATATATGTATATTATATTATATGTATATTATGTTAGATTAAAACAAGAGTTAGAAATACAAAGTTAGTTTGCTAGAGAGAAAAAGAAAGAGCATAGAAGAATTAGAAAAGAAGAGAAGGAAAGAAAGGAAGAACCTAAGAGAATAATCATCTTCTTCTTCAAACATCTAAGCAGAAAGGGTATGTCTTAATTCCCTTATGTTTTTATATGTTTTTCTTATAATTGTTCATGAGTATGCGTTCTCTGTGTATATGATTTAGCGTGAAAGTTATATATATATGATGTACATATATAAATTGTGGTTATAATGGTTTATATATGAATTGTATGCCATAAACAAGGATTTTCAGAAATCAAAGTTTTGTCAGAACATGTTTTAAATGGAGAATATGCGTTCACGTGGAGTTTTCATGTTTTGGTTAATTTTAGAGTAAAATTGATGAAATTAGTTTATGTTAATATACTTGTTAGAATTGTTTTTGATGATATCTTAAATCATGGAAAGAAAATGCATGAATTTCTTAAGAAATTGTTTTACAGTGAATGGTTTTGAAAAATATATGAGTTTCTATGAAATGTCAAAATTGAGTTGTTAAAACCTTTGATTTCATTGCTTGGACAATTTTTGTGATTGATAGCATCTATATAACATGTGTAGTATTGTGTATGCATGTCTTACATTGTTTGAGTGACTGGTAATTGCCGTTGTTGAATTGTTCAGGTTAGTAGTGAAGCAGAGTGTCGTTGCTGCACTGTTTCTGTCTGCGTTCTTGCGCAGCTGTGCCGACAACAAGGGCAGAAGCAGCGCAGCTGCGCCGCTGGGTTTTCTGGGTTTTGACACCTGCGCAGCTGCGCCGGTGCCAAGGCTTGTGGCTGCGCAGCTGCGCCGCTGGCTGAGCAGAGGCAGAGAACTCTAGTTATTTGCTTAAGTTTTAAAACCTAAATTGTTTTATTTCTATGATAATGATCATGTACCAGGTTGCAATAACATATTGTTATCATGAATTTGACAATTTCATAACTGGGAAAGAAAGGAGGTTTTGGAAAACCTTAAAATATTATTTGAATTGTTTATAATAGATATTAAATTATAATTGTTTAAATATAACTTAGCTAATATGATATATATAATTATAATTTGAATAATTATAATTATAGTAAAGGTTTAATGTAAATTATGATTGTTAAATTATAATGAATTGAGTTGATTGTTTTAATCAAAGTAAATGTTTAACTTGAAGTATAATTTGTTTAATTATAAGTTAATATGTTATTGTAATTTGGAATAATTATAATCACGGTAAAAGTGTAATTTAAATTATAATTTATATAATTATAATTTAATGAGGGCATGAATAGAAATTGAGTATTTATAATCTAAGTAATGGTTTAATTTAAATATGTTTAAATTATGATTTAATGCATGATGTAGTTGATTCATTATAAATTATAATTGTTTAATTATAGTTTGATTAAAGTGGATGTTTAAATTATAATTTGTTTAATTATAATTTAAAATGAGTATGTAATTATTAATTGATTAATCATGTGAAATATAATATGATTATGTGATGTGATATGATTAATTATGTGATAATTAATTATTAACTTATTAGTTAAAGAGGAATGAGTTAACCTAAAATGGATAACTAACGATAAGGATTAGCTGTGTGATAATTAACTGATATTGTTAATTATACATATGATTTGACAGCGAGTGTCAAACGAGTAAATAGAAGAGAATTAGAAAGTCTAAAGTAATATTTACTTAGATGTTTGATAAGCGTTGCTAGGTGACTAATAATTGATGCGTATGGTAATACGTTATGTAGGATCATGAAGCAGATTATATTAAGCTGTTTTTCGGTATTTGGTAATCTACGAGCCAGGCAAGTCTTTCAGTTCCTATTTTCTATGTGAACTTGATGATATTATGAATTGTTTTAAATTATTTTGCAAAGAGCATGATATGTTATATATGTTGTAAACATGAATGTTAAAGTTAATTTATGACTACATTGATTGATTAAACAATGTTGATTGAGTAAGGAACTCAATCTTTATATTTGCTATGTGAATTGAAGCATGTATGCCATGTTACTTTAATTATTATGAGATGTATGTTGAGCATGTTATTATGTGCTATGTGATGCATGAAAACTGTTAGAACTTGCTGAGCTGTCGAGCTCACTCTTGCAAATAACCATTTTTGCAGGTCAAGAATGCAAAGTAATGATATGTGCTAGTTAAACTGTAATTGAGATCAATAGCGATGCGAGGAATTATTTATTCTAGATGAGTAATGTAATTGTTTTAAATGCAACATGATTGATAAATTATAAGTTGAGCTATCCGATGTATATGGATATTGCTTCATGATGTATGACATGTATAGTCATTTTGTTGTAACGATTCATGATATAGATTTGAATCAAGGAGATGTTATGTAAAGGTTGAGATTCAGGGCAATAAAGAAAGGATTATATAAAAGTTTTAATTATTCCGCATTTTTAGTGATTTTAATATCGAATCATGATGTAAAGTTAGAATAAAGGTGTATTGTTAACGATCGAGAAGGAGAATTATATTGTACGAATTTTGGGGTCGTTACAATTCTGCTAACCAGCGCTGCAGCGCCCAGTTTGAACTGGCGACCGGTGCTGCGGCGCCGAGCCAACGTCAGCAGGCCATTGGCCTGGTGCTGTAGCGCTTGGTTCCTTCACAGAACTAGCAATGTGGCGTCGTGACATGTCAACAAGCAATGAGCCTAACACTGCAGCGCCCGGTTTTTTCACAGAACCGGCGTTACGACGCCGCGACGCAGTGAGGCCTGACAGAGTTCGCGAAGAACACAGGAAAAAGCCATTTTATGCCAAAATCATAATCGACCAACAAATTTAATGCTACTCATACGTTCTGAACTTAACTAAAACATTTTATAACATTCTTAGAATGCTTTTAACATCTTAAATCACATAAACAACTAAATTGGAACACATAATATTTGTGTTCTTGCTATTTTTCTAAGTTTCGTCAATTTTCATGAAATCATACATTACAGATTCGTTATAACACCGAATCAGTCCGTTTAAGTTTCGTTCTCTTCGTTTTTACATGCATAAACATAATCAATCATCAATTATCTGTTTAGAATACAACTGAAGCATGAATTTTTGTACATATAAGCCATATTCATAAGTTATTACTCTGTAAACTACAAAACTCCAATTTAAACATGATTACATGGATTAATTACTCTAAAACACATATAAATCATATATAATTGAATTATACATGCTAGTAAACATCTAACACCAAGTTCTTAACAATTAAATCATGAAATTCTATTTACAGAGAACTCAAGTATACATTAATGGAGAAAACTAAGAACGTAAAATTAAAAGCTTAAGATAATGGAATTACCCTTGTTTTCTTGTTTAGATTGCTAGAAGATGATATAACTCCTTTTTGATTCTCCAAACCTCTTTCTTAAATTCACATTTTTGTCTCAGACTCTCTCCTTTTCTCTCTGAAATTTTCTACTCATATGATATAATATGAACTAACTGATATAACTTATAATACGTATAAACATTAATCGGTGGAACATGGGTAACGATTAGGTGCATCAGTCCTTAACTGCTCCCATGTTCTTAAGGTTATGTTTGGTTTGCAGTAAAAAGCTCCTTTTCTATTATTTTAATTACCTTGCTTATTATATAGTTTATTTGTCCCACTTTAATTAATCAAATAATATCATTTAAATTCAATTAAATTAAAGACAATATTACCATTAAATCAAATCATCACATAATTAAAATTCTCATTTATTAATTATGATAAATTATTAAATCTCTAATTAATTATTAAATTAATTAGAATAACATTATAATTAATAACAACTCATTTAATTTAATACTCTCAATTAAATTCACACTTTGGATTATAAAATTATTCCACATTAATTTAATCAATGTAACACATTTAATTAAATTAATCTACCACAATTCCATCAAATATTTATTTAACTCAATAAATAAATCAACAAAAATATTTATTTAATTCAATAAATATTTAAAATAAATTATAGAAATCACGTTTGTCACACTCACCGTATGAAATGATGACATTGTGCGAAGCACTAATATTTAAAGTTGTAAAATATTTATTTACATCCATTCAATGTAAACACAGCATCCACACATATGCATATAAAAAGGGAATTCTTGAAAAGATTGAAATGTGGCTTAAGCCCTCTACTGTTCATCGCGGAGTCGCCACCTGTCGACGTCGGAAAAAATCTTTGGCGATCCCCCTCTCCCTATGTGCTTCTACCCTTGTTTGTTTTCCATTTGTTTTATCTGGAGGGTGAATTTTTAAGAAAAGGCCGACATATAATGTCGACGATTTGAAAAGTTTGGTTTTACAGACTCGCCAGTTGGTATATTTAAAATGGTTGTACCAACTCAACTAAGTTTTGTTTGAAAAGTTTGCAAGTAGGCCCAATTACTGGACTCTGTTTGACTTGGCCTTGGAAACCGAGATTCATAGAGTTTGAGGGCTTGATTAAGCATGGGGAAGGTGTTAGGCACCCCCTAACTTCCGGGAAACATGGTTATTGCATCTTTTCAATTCCCAATATTTTATTTGCAGTGTGTGTGTGTGTGCTTGCCGTAATTGGGCATACGTGCTTGATTTGAAAGTAGTGATGTGCTTCGTTGGACCTATATACGAAGGATTTGATTTAATGAAAAGTCCATTTTTAGACAAGATATGAAAGTGATGTTTTAGAAGATGGTTTTTAAACCCTTTCGCTCGCATAGGAATTGAAGCCTTTTGATACTTCCATTTTATTCTACATTCGACTGATTTTGATTTTAATTGTCGGGATGCGAAGCATCCTCAAGCAAATAATTTATATACAAGTGTCGGGCTTCTTATGGGCATAAAAGCCATCGAAGTGACCCGAGCACTACAAACCACAATTTACTATGTTGAAACCTTAAATTTGGATAACCGTTTTAAGGTCCCTTTGATTTACATTTATAAGAAAACAGGCATGCGATATTTACAGTGCAATGTTTTCCATCGTGGGAACCGGATCTAGATCCATTGGATTAATCGTAGATCCCGTGATTCCTAGGCTCACAGAATATAATCAAAAATCCTGCACAATAGAGATATTGAAATAAAATGCACATTGAAATCTAGACATCGCAAGACAAACGATTCATCAGTTAAATCCTTGCATGAGCTTAGCCAAAGCTTCCCGTTCCCTTTAGATACGGATCTAGGGTCGCGTAGTCGCTTCATTATTTACAAAACTAGAAAGAAAGTTAGATTTAAATAAATCTTAGTTATTCTAGCTCAACGGTTCCAGTCTGACAGCTTTTGAATCGATTAAAAGGTAGAGATGACTAGATTTAGATGAATCTAGTCCACAAACTTTACATTAGAATAGAATTTTATCAAATGAATAGTTAAAACAGATATTTAATCTCATTAAATAAATAATATATATATATATAATTATATATATATATATATATATATATTAAAGCTGGAAAGAGTCACGGATTTCCAATCCTAACGTGACTGATTAATGTAAATATATATATGCTTATATATATATTGAAGCTGAAAAAGCCATGGATTAGCAATCCAGGCCAAACGAGTTAGTATAAATATATATGTACAGTTATATATATATTAAAGCGAGAAAAAGCCACGAATTAGCAATCCTGGTTGACGGAGTTACTATATATATATATATATAAGTAGAAAAAGCCACAGATTTATAATCCAGGCATGACTGAATTAAATGTAAATATATATATATAGTTATATATATAATAAAGGTGAAAATGCCACAGATTAACAATCCAGGCTAAATAATACTTATATATATATACTTATATATATATATATATATTAAAGTGATAAAAGCCACAGATTTGAAATCCAGGCTGCAAAAGTAATTCAATATATATATATATATATATATATATATACTTATATATACATAAAAATAAGCCACAAAGGCCACAGATTTGAAATCCAGACAAAACTAAAAGCTATAAATATATATATACAGTCAGCTTCAGCTGAGGGATCCCTCAAATAGTGTTATTTGAGGGATGGGGGCTCAACCATTGGATCTGCATCCATGTGGATAAGATTATCTACGTAGAGTTTGTGGTGGGCTAGGAGTGTAAAGATGTAAAACAATCTTATCTACATGGATGCAGATCCAACGGTTGAGCCCCCATCCCTCAAATAACATTATTTGAGGGATCCCTCAACTGAAGGGGACTGTATATATATATATATATATATATATATATATATATATATATATATATATATATATATTTACGCTCATATATATATGATAAAGCAATAAAAAAATTTAGATCGCAAGAAATCTTACAGTGTGTAGCGCTAAAGGCTTTAAACCACTCGGAGGGCTTGAAAACTCCGTTTTCACCGGTTAAAATTTGATTTATTATTAGACTGACTGGAACGCTTCTTATGATGCTTGCGTTTTTTGTGGGTTTTAATTTGCTTTTTCCTATGCTTTCTACGAGAAGAGGCAATAGGTGGCAAACCATATTGTTCACAAAAAGTACCAAGTTCATATTTAGCTTTCTTTTTATCTTTAGCGGCTTGTTTAGCAATTTTAAAGTCAATACACATTTTTAAGCCTATCTTTTGAATATAACTAATTATGTCACCATAAGTGAGATTATCATAATCAATATAGCCCAAAGTTTTACTAAGTTCTTCACGGACTTTATGAGCAAATAAAGAAGGAAGACCATTAACAAATTTTTCTTTCCAAAAGGGTTTGTTACTATCATTACGAAGCATAACACGTGAAATAAAAACATCTTTATACCACCTAAAATCACTTAAGGTAGGACAAGTGAGATTACTTAACTGATCATGGATCCTCTCAGTGATATTACTAGGAGTTCCAATGAAATGTTTTATTATTGTGAAAATTAACGTGTTAATACCATCCGGAACACCAAAGCCAATATCTTCTCTGAAGATAGGCTGACCATTGTCATCTAACTAGTAAGCATGAATAATAGAATTCCTAGCGTCCTCATCCAGGTGTTTTTCCCACCAAGAGCGAAGAACACCCGTAAAACCATTGGTTAATATTTCAACGATATCAGGTTGAGTAAGATTGTTAAACGCTGTGATATAACTATTGGCTACCATAGACAAATGGTTCATCTTAGTGAGAATTTGATGCTCACTGAACCCATCAATATTCCATTCATAAATTTTGTTGGACGAAACAGAAAATTGATTATCAAGGTTTTTTTCTTCGAACTGAAGATCAGGGGGAGTAGGTCTAGTATACCAATTTTTTGTAATACTAGTGTTATTAAAGGTTAACTTATTTAATTGTTCAGTAAGGTCAGGAACAGAAGTGACCTCAGAAATCTCGTCCGAGTCACTATTACTTTCATCGTCAGATTCTTGAATCTGATCAATGACGGCTACGGTTCCACTGGCTTCGCCAGAACTCGAGCCAATCTTTTTAATAAGTTTATATATACTTTTAACTAAGTCAGAATCTTTGCTAGGCAATCCCTTTCCATCTCTATTATCAGGGAGAGTTAATAAAAGCTGATCAAGTTTCTTATCAGGGTTTTTAATAAGAGTATTATCAAATTTTTCTTCAATTTTATCAAGTTGTTTACCTATGGTGTCTAAATACTGATTAGTGAAATTATTTTGTTCAATAATTTTTTTATCATCAGTTTTACCATCAGCAACTTTGAAAGGACTAGCAATAACAGAGGCATTTTTAACTTGTAGAAGAATAGTTTTAAGGGGAGGAGAAGCTAAAGTTTTAGATTTATCTTCTTTTACCCATTGAGATTTTGTAAGAACTTTACACTGAGAATGATGCTTATCATACCAATCATAAAATGTAAGGTTCTCTCTAGTAAGCTTAATAAATTTTTTCCAATTATGGACAATTTTATCTCTATCAGGTTTATCGTACATATTTCTGAAAATATGACATTTTTGTTGATTTGCTTTTGAATTAAAATCAGCAACAAGACTGTTCCAATCCAATTTAGAGGCTTTAGTAATGACTCTTAACTGGTGATTAATTGGGGCATCAAAATCAGAGGGAGAAGGTCCGACCGAAACGGTAGGAGACACATCTTCTTGTTCTCCATCAGCCTGAAAGGCAGGAGTATAACAAGGATGACTTGTCTGTCCCTGATTCAACACACCTTTCAATTTAACATCAGGAATAGAAAAGTCACTTAAAACTTCAGTGTCTCTTCTGGAGGTAGAAGGGACTGAAGAACTGGTAAATTTTTCTATAATAAAAGGTCTTCTAGTACGTTCAAAACTGATCCGAACCGTACCATCAGAAAATTATTTAATATTTTCCAGATTTAATAAATTAATATCAGAAAGACTTAAAGGAAGGTCAGGAAAGCAATTAAAATGAATAGGACCATCATGCAAACTAGACTCCATAATTCCAATAATACTAGGAGCATAATTGAGATATCGAGCATCTCTTAAGCATAAAAAGACACTTGAGTTTATTCCTTTAATAGTTAATGGTTTAACTGCAACCTGAACAAGACCAATATGAATAAAATTATAACCTTTCTTATGATGTTTATTAATAACTTCAGGAGAAAGAAGACTACAATTTTCATATTCTTTATTAATAGCATAAACTCGTTCAACAGTTTTTACATTGTAATCAGTTTTGAAATTATCAATAAAAGTTGACTGGTAAATCTCCTTAGGAGACACACTAGGTATGTTCCAGTTATTAAGGGTTTGATTAATATTTTCATAACTATGTTCTTCTTGGTTAACTATGTTTGGAACAGAAGGAAGAGAAGATCTATTACTAACCGACGAACTAGATCTGAATAATCTACTCATAATTAAAAATTAAAGTTTTAATAAATCTGTGTTCTTCCGTACATACCCCTTTCTTTGCTTAACATAAACACATACCCTATCATCTACTGATTCCCAGAAAGCCAAAACTGCTCAAACACTCGAGACTTACAAAGGCTGGACAGGGACCTATGGCGATGGAGGGTGGTTTATACAAAGAGACTAGGTGACTTCTTGAACCAAGAAAGATCAAAACTTTTGATTTTTAAAAATGACTAAGATTAAACAGAAGAGAACTACGCTTAGAAAATAGACAACACATGGCTCTGATACCAAAAGGCGGAAGAGAGGAGGAGAAGAGTGGCGCATAAACGAAGCTGAATAACAACTATAGCAAAACTATAAGAAATTAAAGCAGCAGTTCATAAGTATTATCAGAAGTTTAAATAAAATAAACTTTATTGAACTTTGAAATAATTACAAACAATTAACTTGGTTACTTACAACAAATTGACTCGATTATAGAAACTTAACATGTCTAAGGAAGAAGGCAAGAGAGCTGAAGATTCGTTAGATAGGAATCTAAGTCTTCACAAGCTTTCTATTGGATTACTAAATCCTGCCTCTAACAAATGACCAAGCCTCTCTTATATAGGAAGAGAAAAGGCGTTACTGATACAACTCAATGATTACAAAACAAAAATGACTATTACATAATAGTAATGCTTTATCAAAAGATGAAAGCATTATTACAACTTTTGACTATTACAAACACTTTTCACTATTACAGACGCGTTAAAAATAAATTACAGACTAACTTTTGACTAAAGGGGCCATATGGCCGACAAACAGAACAAGACTCATACAAGACGACAAATGACTCAGCAACTGCTTTCGGCTGCTTTAGACAAAGAAGCACGGGCTGCGCGGGCAGGAGCATCTTGCAACGAGGCTGACCAAAGTAACTGTAGGAATTCTAGGCAAATGGGTCCTGAGCATCTTGAAGAGAGATGCTTCCGTACGGATCATTAGGGCTAGAATGTTGACTGGAATGGGACGAAGAGGATGAACAAACAGAAGGAACTGAGTCCTCACTGAGTTTATCCATTCATTTTTTAATAAGACGAGATAACTGTTTGAGTTCATTATCAGTACAATGCTCAATATCCGCAAAATCTAACTTGGAAGAAGAAGATTTTTTGGATTTTGATTTACTAGAGGAAGATTCCTTGGAAGGAGGAATCGATTGAATAGGAGAAGGATTGGGAAATTCCTTCTGGACTTGACCAACAATGCGATAAGGATCAAACTTATCCCACCATTTAACTGAGAATTCTCTGGTAACATGAGTAATTTGACTAAGATTAGAGCGGGAAACATCCTTTTCGGATGTTAGAACATTATCAGGAGAAAGAGCAACATTAACAACCGGAGAATAAAATCCATAGTTCCATCTAAGAATCCATGGAATTTTATATTTACTAACAAAATGAAGAATTACTGGAATGCAACAATTGGATTGCACCACAGGAACTCTAGAACTGAAAATATTAAGAACAGACTGGAGCTCAATTGGCAATATTTTATAAATGAGACCAAAACGTTCCCACCATAAAACGAACCAATGAGGAATTTGACTTTTAAATTTGTGATCGAATTGAATAAATCAGGAATGACTAAACGATGGAGTTTGAAACAGAAAAACCCTGTTCCAAGCTTCCATGTAATCATAATAGCAAAACTGGCTATCATGACCTTCTAACTGTCTAAGATCAGATGGATGATTACCCCAGTTTGGCATGGTGATAATCTGCTTAATATATAAAGAATGATAGATGATCTTAGAGGAATCATTTCTATCATAAATAGGTTTAATGACAATTGACTGAGTTTGAAGCAAGACATCCTTATAATACATAAGAGATTTATAAGGAGCCAAAGGAATCTTCTTAAATCAGATATTTCAATCTTAAGACCAAAAATTTCTTTTTTAAGCTTATTGGCCTCTTGATTTAACTCCGGGAGAGTGATTTCTTTTTCAACCGTTTTAAATCTCTCTAGGGTTTTATTAAGACTAATAACAGGCTTTTCTTTAGCTTTCGTAATTTTACCCTTTCCCGAATTATTTTTAGAAAACAATTCTTTTAACTGTTTCATATACTGTAATTTTAAATCTTCATCAGTAAGTTTACTAATTAATACAATTAACAAAGAGCTCTCTTGGTCCTCTTTGGTAAGAACATTAATAGTTTTACAACAATCAGATCTACAGTTATCAGTACACAGGGTGACTTCATTATCTTCACTAGGAGTTTGACTATTTTCATCATTAGCAGAGGAATAAGGAACATCAGAAAGACCATTATCCTCATCAGACTGAGTTCTGATTAACTCAAAAATCTTTTCAGTATCTTCAACAGAAATATTTAACTGACTCAATTTTTGTTTTAACTTACACTCATTCTTATAGTGACCCTTTTTACCACAATTATAACATGTAATTTTACTCTTATCATTAGATTTAGTAGTGGATTTTTTATTTCGAGTAGTTTTCTTTCGTGACTTGGGTTTTAAATCTCTCTAGGGTTTTATTAAGACTAATAACAGGCTTTTCTTTAGCTTTCGTAATTTTACCCTTTCTCGAATTATTTTTAGAAAACAATTCTATATATATATATATATATGTATACAAACGTATTAGAAAATTAAAATTGAAATTTGGAGTACTGTAGGTAGGGTTAAGAGCTGAAATGGGCAGAACTTCTTCTCTTTTATTCTTTTTTCTTTTTTTTAGCTGGTGGGGGTCTCTATTTATAGACCAAAATAGTCGTGGGTCTACTCGCGGTAGCCGTGAGTCTACCTGCGATTCCCCGGGTGGACCCCGGTCCCATTTTTTCGAAGTACGTGCACTCCGACCAACGTGTTGTCTGCTTCGAACCTTCATGACTTTCAATCTGGGAGTCCGATGGAGGTGTGCTATACCTTTCCGGAAAGCCCTTTCCGAGAGCTACGCAATGAGGTAGGGTTTATCCATTTTTGAATCCGAGAAGATGGGTTCATGACCAGATCTTCAAGTCTTCGCAGTCCGTCCGTTAAGTTATCTTGTACTGTTTTCACTCATGATTGACGTTATGGTTCTTCCTGACCCTCATGGTGGTTATGTGACGCCCCAAATTGGGGTCTCAAACACCCGGATTCGGTCATCACGATCTAATACAAACATTCACCTCTAAACAATATGCAATAACTAAATGCGGAATGAAATAAACGTATGTCGTTCATTCAAAAGGTGTTACTAGTCCCAAGATTCAAAAACCATAATACAACCATACAATCATACCCTAGAATAACCATTAGGGTTCAAATTACATTAACAGAATTAAACTAAGCATAAAATAAAGTCAGCTACTTGGAATCTATTACTACATCTTTTCTTTACCCTTGCCCTTCCCAGAAGTCTCTGGTTTAACTGCAATAAAAGTCATGATATAGCAAAGATAAACAACTAGTTTGCTCTGCAAGTTTAAATACAACAATAAAGGATATATCAGGATTAACAAAATATATATAAAAAGGAATTCAACAATATGATTATCGAAAGCAAGAATAATAATTGCTTTTAGAATAATTAATAGACAAGTAGACTTTGAACCATAAACTTCCAATGGAATTAATAGTTGATTGACCTATTGATTACTGACTACAGAATATGTACTTGAGGGGATTAGCCTCGCGTACGCTATGTGTATGCATAACATTCAACTCTGCTATTTGTATCTTATACTAGATACATGGGGTACTCCCCTATAATAAAAAGGGTTGTTCATTTCAGTCTAAGAATCCATACCATCAATTGGCCTGGACAGCTTTTATAAAAATTTCATGCAATTGTCTTACCGAACAAGGGTTCAGACTCAATCTGAAGCAGTTCATGAATTATAAAATTTTAAATAATGTACAAGTCCAAGACTGTACGAACTCAAGTGCACTAAGTGCGAGTATCAATAAAATCGATGTGGAATAATTGTAAAGTAATTAAACCACGTAAAGCATGCTTGGAAATAAGGTTCAAGCTAAAATAAATAACTTGCAATACAATAATATCCTGCTCGAATATAATATGAGTAGGGTTAAGGAACTTGCTCAATAAAATATGAGTAAGGATAAGAAACTTGCACAAAGTAAAGTTTCAGTAGAAGGGAACTTGCACAACTAAAGAGTGAAGTTCAGAAACTTGCATTCAATATTTCAATCAAATGAAGTTAGGAAACTTGCCTATTTGCTCAGCTACAAATAATCTAACCTTAATTAAGTTGCGTTGAAACAACCTAACATTAACAAGTCGGTCTCTCAATTAGTATTGTGTAGACTGGTATGAGTTCACACTTACAAGAATTTGATTATTAGATAAGTCTACCACATAATTCACGTAAGTCAATTTACTAGGACTGAGTCTATAAACATCTAACCCTGTCCTAGATTAATAACTTTAGAATATATAGTCTCTATGCATCAACATAGGCTTGAACATATAGCACTTCAATTTAATCATGCAAGACAGTTTAAGACACAAGTACACATATGTTGCAAGGTTCTATCCACAGTTTAAAGTAACTTGGCATGATTGGCAACCGGTGCAGTTGCGCTGGTTTTTGCCTTAGGATTGGCGCAGCTGCGCCACTCACTAGTCAGACCAGGATTGAAGTTTCATTCTGCTTGAATCTGAGCCTACTCTCTAGCATACAGGCTACTGATATTAATCAAATACACATGCTTATAAAGTTATTAACTTGAGTTCGAAACCTAGCATGCTCATTCTAAATCAAATTCAAAGTTATATGGTTTTTATGCCGGTAACTCTTATACCTTAAGCTAATCAAGTCCATGTTACAAAGGGTCAGCTACTATAGCCATAATACCACATAACAAGACTAAACAATACTTAACATGCATGCTCGTGCGTATACCACACATGTACACATTAACCACATAGTTTACACTTGGAATTTCAATTTCTTTAACATGTGTGCATAGGTAGAATCCATGTTTAACCAGATGGTGCTTATGTCAAATCCTATTATTCATGCTTGTATGATCAGAGCGTAACTCACACAGTGATTGATGATATTAGTTTTTAAACTCTAAGTTTTCTTCGAAAATTATAGTAAGTCAACTAAAGCAACTTAGTACATGCAAAGTATCTCGAAATCATAACTCACATGCATTTGAACACAAATCTAAGCCACATATGTGATAACCCGAGAATTTAGACAATTTATTAAAATCTTAAATGATTAAATTAAGGTTAAATAATAGACCTATACAGAAAATAAGTGTATGGATTTGAATTATAAATGTGGTGAATAGAAATCCTAATTAAATGATTAGGATATGATAAAATTAGAGAGGGTGGAACTAAGTTAATTTTATGACTCAAGGAATTATTTGAGTAGCGCAATTGTTTAATTAAGCATTGGACTTGTAGCTAATTGATTTAATATTAATTAAGTTATTAAATTAGCCCAATATATCATGTATTAGATAGGTATAATAATGACCCAATTTAATTATGAGTGAAAACCCAAGTTTATATTAATTAGTAAGCAAAGCAATTAAAATGCAAGCCCAAAGGATTAAACTAGCAAGCCCAAAGGAATTAATTAAAAGGCCCAACTTAGCCCACTTGAGGAAGGTTAATTTAGTCAATTGTATAAAGCTTAAAAAAAACCAAATTGGGCAAGAAGAGGGCCACTTGGCCGGATTTGTACAAGAGGAGCAAGGGGAGATGTATATCATCATTGCTTTCACTTTAGTAGCTATATAACTTTTTAGTTGTCAACTATTTAATGGGCCAAAACTTGATTCTTATCTAAACTATAATGATGAGAGAGAAGTTTCAGATTAGTGGGGATATGGATAGATATGATAAGATATATCTAATCATTTTTAACTAAATAAACTTAATTGTTTATTTTTGTTCTCATCTTATTTGCTAAAGAAAGACAAGATAGGAAATAGGGAGAAATAGAAGGGAAAAAGAAAGAACGGGAGAAGGGGGAAAGAAAGAGAAGGGGCGGCAGCCCTAGGGGAGTTTGGAAGGAGAAAAACTTCTCCATAGAAGAAGAAGAAGAAGAAGAAGAATAACAAGAAAGAAAGGAAGCTAGCAAAGGTATTATCATAAACTTTACTTTCTTTTCTTTTTGTGAATTTGATGAAAAGGGGGTTTCTTGATTTGGAAGTGTAAACCCTTTAATCTATGTATTTTTTTTTAGATTCATGTATAGATTTAACATATTCAAGTGTTAAAAATTTGATCAAAAGCATAAAAGGCAAGCTAGGTTTTTCAAAAGTTAGAAATCTTAATTTTCTTAGTGATGTGATAAAAATATGTAACTGCAAGCGCACAGTGTCAAGTTGAAGAACTGGCAAGTACAGGTCGAACCCACAGAGACTAGATTAATTTTAATATATCCTTAATATCTATTTTAGGCGAATTAGAAATAAATATCGAGAGTTGATTAATTAGAATATGAAAACTAATAATGAGGAAACAATCTAGGAATCTGAATCTATTAAATAATAAACATAACATATAATTCAATCTATTCTATTTTTATAACTTATTTATGATTTTGATCTCCCTTCCCTTTAATTTAGTAATTTTATAATTAACGTGGGCAAGCATAGACTATGAAAATTTAAGGATTAACTATAACCCATCAAAACTTCTTTGAGCAAGTATGGATTATGAAAAACTCATATCTTAACAATAATCTATCAAAACCTCTTAATTAATTTAAAATCACATACGAACTATAAAACGAATGTATTTCAATAACGAAATATGAAGGCGAAATCAATTAAACAAAAAGGCATAAATAATAGAAGAGATGAAAAATATCATCATGAATAATTATTTAATTTCATCGTCATCCTAGATATAAAAAATTAACTAGACATTAAAAATAAAATAACTAACTAAAAATAAAGAAGAAGAAATAAAATAAGACAACTCCCTTTATTGATGATTCTCCAACAAGCGTATAATGAAGAAGTAATTTAATCTACTTCTACTCCTAACCTAAACTAATACAATACCTAATAATCCTTTCTCTCTAAAACAAGAGACCTATTTATAGGAAAAATAAATTTGTGCCCTAATTTAGATACATTGAACTTGGACACTTTTGTTCCCTTTTCATGTAGGTTTCCTAGTGGCAATCAACTTCTCAAAGAGATCTTCTAGATAGACTTTCCTTTCTCTTGTTGGATTTTACTTGAACACCAAGATTTTGACTTTATTGCAATAAATATTAAACCCTACAAAATAAAATAAAACATATTAATTTAATAAACTAATATAATTAAAAGGATAAAATTAGGGATAATAAAATGTATGAATTATGTGTCTATCATTTAGCCTTAGTTGTGTTTAACCTTTTGATTGGTGGTTTTTGGTGAAATAGATCATGGATCATGATAGATCCATGAATATAAGATATATTAATATGTGTTATGATGTTTGATGATGGATTAAGTTGGTGAAAAGGTAAGGATATGGAAGATTTTGTATGAATCACGAAAACTGGAAAATCAGATTTTTGAGAAAACGCAACTTGAAATTCAAACGACCATATCTCCTAGTGTATTTCGAATTTTTGAGTGTGGTCAATTTCTGGAGTTAGATCTAGAAGTCTTCTAACTTTTCCAAGTAGAATCATTGAAAAATTCTATATAGATTTCTGTCTGGACAGTTTTTACCAAAGGACACAAAAATTGAAAATGACAAAAAGTAGGCTGTTCGGAAATTGTAAGGGCACTTTCATCCACTTAATTTGTGTAATAAAATCCAATCTTTTGGGACATGAAAATATATGAGATAAAGTAGCTTGTGTACAAAAATGAGCCCATTCCGACTTAAAATGAGCCATTTATGACTGTTTTAATATCTGTAATTTTTCCACAAAAATCGCTATAACCGGAGTTGTATAACTCCGATAGTCAAGAAATTTAAACTGTAAGCTCACGTTAACATGTGTAAGATCTCGGCAAGAGTTGGGAATTTCTGGAGTTAAGCGTAAGGTAGCTAATTTGTTAAGGATTTAACTAGAAATGGATTTTTGAAAAATACTTAAGGGAGTTGAAAAATTTCAGAAAAATACTTTTTGTGTATAGAATATATGTATATATGATTGGCCAAAGGATATGAAAATAATAAGCTGTTTTGGTATTTTAGTGAAAAAGGAATTTCAACTTCCTGAAATGAACATTTCAGCTTACTGAAATGAACATTTCAGCTTATTGAAATGGAAACTGAAAATGTTAAAAAGATAATTTGGTTTCAGCTTGCTGAAATGAAAACTGAAATGTCAGCAAAAGGAAACAGTTTGGTTTCAGCTTACTGAAATAATATATTAAATCTCTTGAATAGTAAACAGTTTACCGAGTTATAATAATAACTTATAAATGAACGAGTAAGTGTTAAGTCTAAGGTAGTGCAATCGTACCCTTTAATGGTTGATATATAGTAGCTGGGTTAAACGACTCCTTCATATGGGGAAGGTAAATACGAATTAGTAAGCGATCTAACTCATTGTGAAAACAGTGTAGACGAGACGAAAAATAATTTGTTAGTTGTTTGTGGGAAACCACTCAGTATACTATATTGAATATTATTAAAGACTTGATGTGTGCTAGATTTAGACTTGTGTATATGTATAGTGTTAAGGTTATCTAATATTTGACTATGTGTTTAAATGTTAGATAGTTTACTTATGAGGTATGTTATGCTAATTGAAAGATTAATCTTATAACTGATAGGTCTTTACAATAAAGCGATTAAATTAGATTACGTAGCAGTAATCAAGGGTACATGCAAGTTTCCTAACTCGAACTCAAGTTGTTATTGTAAAGCATGTTCGTGATTAATCATTGTTGATTATATCACATCTATGATTTATTAATTCGCACGTTGTGCATATTGTATATGTTCATCAGGTATGAAAGGCTGATCACCTTCATTACCATTTAGTTAAATTTGTTTATGTTCATTGTTGGTCATTCTTCATTATTGACTCGGTCATTCAGTTATGAAAAATGATTTATATCCTTTCACAATTATTTATATTGTTGAAAGTTTATCAACTTATTATTCTTTTCAATCATGATATATCTTCATTTGAACTTTAACTTGCTGGATAAACTTGTTGCTCACCCTTGCTATATCATGATAAATATTTCAGATTTAGACGAAACTTCGGATACAGGCAAAAACAAAGACAAACTCCAGAATTGGATTTGGATGCAGGTTAAACTTGTAATAGTATTGAATGTAAATGACATGGTATGTCGTATAGGATATTGAAGGCAGGTATTAAGTTAAGGTTACAGACCTTGGGGATTATGTTGTAATAAGTTATTGTATAAACAATTTATGTTTATATCTTTCGCAATAGTTATAGAAATGATGTATCGTAACGTACCAGGTCCGAGGTTCTGGGGACCCGAATTTGGGGGCGTCACAGTTGGTATCAAAGCTGTAGGTTATAAACCTTAGGTAGGGTTACCTTAGGCTATTAACCGCAGTGGGATAACTCAAATAGAGTTAGTACGTTGATAAGATTCAAAGATGAATCTCGATAAATTATAAAAGATTAAGAATTACCTAACTTTGATAATAAAGATGAACAGTAGTAATGAATAGATAGAGTCTAAAAGACTAAAAGTATAAAGGGAAAGAAGATCGTAAAACAAAACGATCATAACATAGAAAAGAATCGTAAAATAATACGATTATAATATGAGATCACAACGTGATCTGATGAGGTCATAAAAAGGACAGATGATCAATCAAATGGTTGAAAACTTTATAGCAGAATTTTTGTGTGATAGTGGCACTATGATATAGTACTAGTTAAACTCAGGAAAGAGTTGTAGTATTGTAGATACGGATTAAATGAAATTCGTATCGAGTATTGAGGGAGCTAAGATTATGTGGGATTTCAATTGAGAACTCATGTGATAGCTGAGTTGTACAAACCTTTGTATGGGCGGGGGTTTTATACTTGGTCTAACGACTACTTAGTTTATCACATTGATAATTATTGGAATGTCGGTGTCACGCTATTCGCTATATGTATGATGAGAAGGTGATTCTTTTCTAATGTGTATTAAGATTAGTTGCGAGTTCTTAAAACTCATACTTATGGTAAGTTCGTGACTCATAATTATATGAAATTTTTTGAACCCCTTAGTGAATGGATGCCAATGGTCTGTCTAGGACAAGTTCTTAAACTCATATGATTGTGAAAAGTTCCTGAACTCATAACGTGTGGTAAGTTTGACAAACTAGGTATAATTAAGTGTGAATGGAGTATTAAGGATAATAGGAATAGATACACTGATTAAGCAATGGATCATTAGTGGAAGCGTAGGTATTCTAAATCTTCTAGCTATGTTAGACTTCAAAATTTTTGACATTAAGCTAAATACGCACTATGTGCCTTTTAAAAATGAATTTTTATTCTCAACTCCTGGTGACTAGTGTGTATATGTGGACTTCGGGACACTAACACATCGTTACCTGTTAAGATGATAAAACTGATTTACAATGATTTTTGAACCGTTTAAAGAATAGTCTATGCTAATTATTTCGGCTAGACAACAATGATTTGAAATATCAAAATGTGTTTTATTTATCATTGATGCATCATGTAACCTGGTGCAGAGATGATAAAAAGTTGATGAAGTTGTAACTACAGGAATACTTAGTGTTGAATTCGATCTAAAAATCGTTGTCCCACTATTGTATGATGTGTTATAACAAAGTCACACAATGACGGAATCTTCAAACTGGCTGTAAATACAGTACGGTATCATGACGTCATTTTCAAAATATTTTTTTATAATTAATTGCCAATGGGGTTTGGCTATACATAAATATTTCGATTAAAATTGAATTATTGGTATCAGTCTAAGCTATTTGATTCAGCTAGACCAACGTTTATGAAAATTTTGAGTGTTCTTTGGAAATTTTCCCGAACCAAATTATTTTGGTGCGGAATCCGATAAGACTGAGGTAAGCATCCCAAAATTTGGGAAAATTTTGTGCGCCTAAGGCAGATAAGAGCAATGGGTAAAAATTGTTCCGACAAGCAGTACTTAATAAGTACAGGGCATAACGGGCTAATTACCCTCTGTGTCAGTAAGTCATGACGGTTAGCGGATGAATTTTTGTATAACTTTTTTGAAAATAAAAGTTCGTAGTCTATATGACTCCTCAGCATGATTTGAAAATTTTAACTCTGGTGAGTGATGTTTTGGCTAGCATGTGGTGATGGGTATGAAAGGTGTAAGGTGTAAGGTAAATTTCAAGGACAAAATTCTTAGAAGAAGGGGTGAATGTGACAACCCAAGAATTTAGACAATTTATTAAAATCTTAAATGATTAAATTAAGGTTAAATAATAGACCTAGACAGAAAATAAGTGTATGAATTTGAATTATAAATGTGGTGAATAGAAATTCTAACTAAATGATTAGGATATGATAAAATTAGAGAGGATGGAACTAAGTTAATTTTATAGCTCAAAGAATTATTTGAGTAGCCCAATTATTTAATTAAGCATTGGATTTGTAGCTAATTGATTTAATATTAATTAAGTTATTAAATTAGCCCAATGTATCATGTATTAGATAGGTATAATAATGGTCCAATTTAATTATGTGTGGAAGCCCAAGTTTATATTAATTAGTAAGCAAAGCAATTAAAATGCAAGCCCAAAGGATTAAACTAGCAAGCCCAAAGGAATTAATTAAAAGGCCCAACTTAGCCCACTTGAGGAAGGTTAATTTAGTCAATTGTATAAAGCTTAAAAAAACCAAATTGGGCAAGAAGAGGGCCACTTGGCCGGATTTGTGCAAGAGGAGCATGGGGAGATGTATATCATCATTACTTTCACTTTAGTAGGTATATAACTTTTTAGTTGTCAACTATTTAATGGGCCAAAACTTGATTCTTATCTAAATTATAATGATGAGAGAGAAGGTTCAGATTAGTGGGGATATGGATAGATATGATAAGATATATCTAATCATTTTTAACTAAATAAACTTAATTATTTTTTTTGTTCTCATCTTATTTGCTAAAGAAAGACAAGATAGGAAATAGGGAGAAATAGAAGGGAAAAAGAAAGAACGGGAGAAGGGGGAAAGAAAGAGAAGGGGCGGCAGCCCTAGGGGAGTTTGGAAGGAGAAAAACTTCTCCATAGAAGAAGAATAAGAAGAAAGAGAGGAAGCTAGCAAAGGTATAATCATAAACTTTACTTTCTTTTCTTTTTGTGAATTTGATGAAAAGGGGGTTTCTTAATTTAAAAGTGTAAACCCTTTAATCTATGTATTTTCTTTAGATTCATGTATAGATTTAACATATTCAAGTGTTAGAAATTTGATCTAAAGCATAAAAGGCAAGCTAGGTTTTTCAAAAGTTAGAAATCTTAATTTTCTTAGCCTTAGTTGTGTTTAACCTTTTAATTGGTGATTTTTGGTTAAATAGATCATAGATCATGATAGATCCATGAATATAAGATGTATTAATATGTGTTATGATGTTTGATGATGGATTAAGTTGGTGAAAAGGTAAGGATATGGAAGATTTCGTATAAATCACAAAAACTGGAAAATCAGATTTTTGAGAAAACGCAACGTGAAATTCAAACGACCATATCTCCTAGTGTATTTTGAATTTTTGAGTGTGGTCAAATTTTAGAGTTAGGTCTAGAAGTCTTCTAACCTTTCCAAGTGAAATCACTGAAAAATTCCATGTAGATTACCGTCTGGGCAGTTTTTAGCAAATGACGCGAAAACTGAAAATGACAAAAAGTAGGTTGTTCTGAAATTTTAAGGGCAGTTTCGTCCACTTAATTTGTGTAATAAAATCCAATATTTTGGGACATGAAAATATATGAGATAAAGTAGCTTTTTTCCAAAAATAAGCCCATTCTGACTTAAAATGAGCAAGTTATGACTATTTTAATATTTATATTTTTTCGATAAAAATCGCTATAACCAGAGTTCTATAACTCCGATGGCCAGACAATTTAAACTGTAAGCTCACGTTAACATGTGTAAAATATCGCCAAGAGTTGGGAATTTTTGGAGTTAAGCGTAAGGTAGCTAATTTGTTATGGATTTAACTAGAAATGAATTTTTAAAAAATACTTAAGAGAGTTGAAAATTTTCAGAAAAATACTTTTTGTGTATAGAATATATGTGTATATGATTGGCCAAAGGATAAGAAAATAATAAGCTATTTTGGAATTTTCGTGAAAAAAGATATTCAGCTTCCTGAAATGAACATTTCAGCTTACTGAAATGGAAATTGAAAATGTTAGAAAGACAGTTTGGTTTTAGCTTGCTGAAATAAAAATTGAAATGTCAGCAAAAGAAAATAGTTTGGTTTCAACTTACTGAAATAATATATTAAATCTCTTGAATAGTAAACAGTTTACCGAGTTATAATAATAACTTATAAATGAATGAGTACGTGTTAAAAGTCTAAGGTAGTGCAATCGTATCCTTTAATGGTTGATATATAGTAGCTGGGCTAAACGACTCCTTCATATGGGGAAGGTATATACGAATTAGTAACCGATCTAACTCACTGTGAAAACAGTGTAGACGAGACGAAAAATAATTTGTTAGTTGTTTGTGGAAAACCACTCAGTATACTATATTGAATATTATTAAAGACTTGATGTGTGCTAGGTTTAGACTTGTGTATATGTATAGTGTTAAGGTTATCTAATATTTGACTATGTGTTTAAATGTTAGATAGTTTACTTATAAGATATGTTATGCTAATTGAAAGATTAATCTTATAACTGATAGGTCTTTATAATAAAGCGATTAAATTAGATTGTGTGGCAGTAATCGAGGGTACAGGCAAGTTTTCTAACTCGAACTCGAGTTGTTATTGTAAAGCATATTCGTGATTAATCATTGTTGATTATATCACATCTATGATTTATTGATTCGCACGTTATGCATATTGTATATGTTCATCAGGTATGAAAGGCTGGTCACCTTCATTACTATATTGTTCAGTTAAATTTGTTCATGTTCATTGTTGGCCATTCTTCATTATTAACTCGGTCATTCAGTTATGAAAATTGATTTATATCCTTTCATAATTATTTATATTGTTACAAGTTTGTCAACTTATTATCCTTTTCAATCATGATATATCTTCATTTGAACTTAAACTTGTTGGGCAAACTTGTTGCTCACCCTTGCTATATCATGATAAACATTTCAGATTTAGACGAAACTTCGGATACAGGCAAAGACAAAGACAAACTCCAGAATTTGATTTAGATGCAGGTTAAACTTGTAATAGTATTGAATGTAAATGACATGGTATGTCGTATAGGATATTGAAGGCAGGTATTAAGTTAAGGTTACAGACCTTGGGAATTATGTTGTAATAAGTTATTGTATAAACAATTTATGTTTATATCTTCCGCAATAGTTATAGAAATGATGTATCATAACGTACCAGGTCCGAGGTTCTGGGGACTCGGATTTGGGGGCGCTATAACATTTACATACTTAAATGGTCAGAACTTAAAAGGAACAAGTTTTGTCAAGTTTGTTTCAAAGTTCTTAAGTTTTCTTTAGAAAATACATACTAGAACGATGTACGCAACTTATGATATTCACAGGGACACTATGTAACATGGCAAACCTATTTTCATGCATCGTTAAAGCGATATCAATATGTTAACCATAGCAGTTTTGTAACAGAAAATAAAAACCAACTTCAGTGCCTGGCGCAGCTGCGCTGCACCCTAGTACAAAAAGGGCGCAGTTGCGTCGTGGCTAGGCCAGACCCAGAATAGCCTCTGCTTTGGCAGAACTAAACCCAAATACCAAAATTCCTTCACGAATCAAATTCTAAAAAAGCCACAATGCAGTTCTAACATGTTTATAAGCTTATATAACAATCAATAATCGTTACTCAGTCCAACTATCATGGAATTCATGCATAATCAATAATTTTGCAATCTCGAAAAATGAAGAACAAGAATTAGAAATTATACCTCTGCAAATGCCTAACTGAGTTTGCTGCTATATTGATTCCTACAATGCTGCTATAACACTCTTCCTTAACTCAATAGAAACTCTCAGCAAATGAAAGAGGAAGAGAAGAAGCTATATTTATAGAAAATCCAATATACAGTCCATGACTTTGCTCACCATTTTCAACTAACGGAAGAAAGATGAATACATTGGTTAATGAAATAAGTTGGTAGAGTAGTTGAAGAACACTGTTATGCCCACTCCCCTCATGATCATTTGCTACCCTTTGCTAAGTTTGAGAAGAGAGAATAGAGTAGGCTAGCCTCTTGAGTGTTCACGTGAGGAAGGGAATGGCCACTCATTCTGGGACAATGCTACTAATCTCAGCAACATGAATACAACACACTAATGTTATATATATATACATATTATATATACTTAGGATATATATATATATATATATATATATATATATATATATATACCTACCATGTATACTTAGGTTATAATTTAATTAGAGGGTACACATGGATAACATTATACATAATAGAAAGTTGGGTTATACACATCCATATATAATCCATGTACATTTTATTAATATCGAATATAATTTGATTGGGTATTATTACCTTACATTATCCCAACCCTATTATTATAGTATACATTAACTCCCCAATAAAAGATTGAATTGGTTAATTAAATAAATGATCTAGTCTGTTAGTATTCAATTACTAAAAAGACTATTAAATATTAATATTAATAATGCTCACATTTATTAAATAAATCTACACAATTAAATCCTTTCACTATATTCAAGTAAATTGAATATTTAATTACTAACAATCCTATCAATTCTTCTGATATACAAACCTTAGGGCTAGTCCACTAATTTAATTAAACCATTAGTGACCCCCTTTAATTAATTCTAGCAATTAATCGCATAGGCACTAATTCACATAACCACATAATCACACAAGGTTTAAATAAGCATACAAAACTAACTCATTAAAATTAAATCCTATATTTAATTAATAATGGAGTTTAAAAATTCTCGGTCATTACAGGTTATTTGGCTTGATTTTTACTTGATTTGATGTGAAGTTGGTAAAATGACCATTTTGCCCTTTGAGGGGTTGTCTCCAGGATTGTCAGGATTTTTGACTGTTTCTCGGGACTATCTCCGAGGTTTGATCCCAGCCGACTCTGTTCTTCCTCAGGATCGTTTTCGATGTTGATTTGATATCTCAGGGTTGTTTCTGGGGATTGATTTGATACTTTGGGGTCGTTTCCGAAGGTTGGCTTGGTCTCTCGGGGTTGTCGTCTGGGTTGATTGTATCTCCCGGGGTTGTCGCCGGGGTTGGACTTGATCTCCTGGTGTTGTTGTCGGGACTGGACTTGATCTCTCGGGGTTATCGCCGGGGCTGGACTTGATCTCCTGGTGTTATCGCCGGGGTTGGATTTTATTTCCCGATGTTGTTGTCGGGGTTGACTTTATCTCCCGGGGTTGTCGTTGAGGTTGGACTTGATCTACTGATGCTGTCGTTGGGGCTGGACTTGATCTCCCTGGGTTATCGTTGGGGCTGGATTTGATCTCTCGGTGTTGTCACCAGGGTTAGATTCGATTTTTCAGTGTCGTAGCCGGGGTTGGATTTGATTTCCCGGTGTTGTTGCCGGGGTTGGATTTGATTTCCCGGTGTTGTCGTCGGGGTTGGACTTGATCTCCCGGTGTTGTCGCCGTGATTGGATTTGATATCCCGGTGTTATCGTCGGGGTTGGATTTAATTTCCCGGTGTTGTCTCCAGAGTTGGATTTGATTTCCCGGTGTTGTCGCTGGGGTTGGAATTGATTTCTCGGTGTTGTCGTCGGGGTTGGATTTAATTTTTTGGTGTTATCGCCGGGGTTAGATTTGATTTCCGGGTGTTGTCGCTGGGGTTGGATTTTGATTGGAGTTCTAGGGTTGTCTCTGGAAGGTATAAGACTGTTTTGCCCTTCTGCAGGGTTAGTAACAGGAATGCAAAATTTTGAGTGTCTACAACAACTACCAAATTCTAACCTTTTACCAAATTAATTTTATTTAAACAATTGATTTCAAGTTTGTGAATTAAAATATATAATTAACCTAATACTAACTACCTTTAGTTTAAAATCAGATTATGGGGATATAAGATCACAATTTCACTTATTGCTTCACTTAGATTAATACACTTCTCATTAATTATGCTCACTATTCTGAATTGTTAATCAAGAACACATGAATATCTACGGCCATCATTCGATGCACCATAAACAAATCAACTTAAATCCACAAATGATAGAATTAAGAAGAACACCCTAATTAACTAATCCACTATATCTCTATGTGAATTACAATTAAAGAGGATTTAAAACTCAAATTCTTATTCATATTACATGCGGTGTGTATGTATATCTCTATCATAAACACAAATCATGAATTCCATCGCCATATAGAAAACTCAATCACATGTTATTATGATCAAATCTAAATCTATAATCCATCTCTCGACTTCAAATAAATTATCACGGTAATTGCTAGCTAGAAAATTAAACAATTAAGTCCAAATCACAATAGACACTCTCTAAAATATATCTCAATAATTAATAGAGAAACATATTAAAATAAACTACGCAATAAGATCCATTGTAATCTTAAACAAGAGATTTAGTCCATTGTCATTGAATTAAAACCATGAATCCACAATTGAATAAATATTAAAAGACAAAAATAAAAGTAGAGGAAATGATGAAATCTGTTGTCTGCAAATATGATGCTCCCTTCTTGCTCCTACTTTGAATCTTCATTGATCTTCAAGTTGCTTCAATCTCCAAATATAATCTAAACTAGGGTTTTTTCTAATTTAATAAAGTCTAATCTAATGTAATGGAAGTAGTTTTTCCATCCTTGTGAATTTTCCTCCTTTTATATCCTTTTTTACATATCTTTTAACCCTTCTTAAAGTCCTTGAAAACAATCAGCCAAACCAATCCTTCTTGGACTCAACTTCTAAAAACTCTCTTTCTTCCATACAAGCCCGCCCCGGCGGGTTTTTTAGACTAAAAATTATAGAAAGGCCACTAAGCTTCATTTTTTATGTTTTGACCCTCCGAAAACACAAAAACAAGTAAAATGAAACTAAAAATACTTAAAGTTAACAATGAATTAAGCCTAAAAGGTATCCAAATTATAGGTATAAAACCCACTCATCACTTTCATTCTAGTGAAGTGACAGAAAAGTTTAGAATTGCATTCTTTATCCAGCGACTCATGCAGGAAAGTTGTCTTTGACTCTCAATCTTGTATTAGTTCCCTGAATTAAAAGACTTGAGAGTAAAGAATGCTCAGAAGCAAAATTATGTAGAGTAGAGTTACTAAGTTATTTTTTTTGTTTAAAACTCAAAATATTTTGGAGTCTTCCAAAGCCTCTTCTTAATCTGAATTGATAGTATATCATATGCTTACTGAAATGTATAGAACATGCATTGATACTTTAGCGACTCATGCAGGAAAGTTGTCTTTGACTCTCAATCTTGTATTAGTTCCCTGAATTAAAAGACTTTAGAGTAAAGAATGCTCAGAAGCAAAATTATGTAGAGTAGAGTTACTAAGTTATTTTTTTAGTTTAAAACTCAAAATATTTTGGAGTCTTCCAAAGCCTCTTCTGAATCTGAATTGATAGTATATCATATGCTTACTGAAATGTATAGAACATGCATTGATACTTTAATGATCGTTAAACAAGAGTTATTGTAATATGATGTAATAATATTAGATTGATTTTATTATTTTATGAGTTGTTGTATGCCAATTGTGACCCGACACAAGATTTGCAGCTATTGTCAGTCACTTACACATAAGATATAAGTCTTAATGTATTGAATTTCTGAAACTTTTTATATTCTTAATTTCATAATTTACCCAAATAAGAAATGCTTTTAGATTACCTATAGACTAAATTTATTGTTTGATACTTCTTTGTGTAAAATTGATATCCTTAATTTGTTATGAATAACTTGACAAGCTTGGCTCTAAATTCTGATCTTTGCATCCCATGAGTGTGCTGATTAATCAGGAGCTTATATTAAACACAACTAATTTGCCTTGTTTATGGTGTCTTGTTAGTTATATAATCGAGGAACATATGATATTTTTAGTTTTTGGCCATTAATTTTCTAGGCAAATGTTTGAAATAAGAAAACTTGTAAGATATTTGCATTCCCCAAAAAAAGAAGTATTTATTCTTTTAAAACCTTACTGTTATTTTTGGTTAGTATTTGACTTTGATACAGCAATAGCCGCCACCGCTACCGCCATAGCCACAGCCACAGCCGCAACCACAACCAGGGAAAGAAAGAGTAGTAATGTTGAAAATAGCCAATTCTAGGGCAACTTTAGTGTGTAGCCCAGAATAGTTTGGAGATTCTTATTGCGGTGAAAGGGGCTTATTGCTTTTTTAAATGACAGTATTATGGCAACTATGTAAAGAAGAGTAAAGATATATATTTCATTATTTGCAATTCATGTTTTAAATTCCAAGAGAAAATTGAGTTTTTTATACCCAGTAAATATAAATGTTGTGTTCAGCACTCAGTAAATATGAATGTTTTAAATATGAATGTTGTTGTGTTCAGCACTAGTAAATATAAATGACAGTATTATGGCAACTATGAATGTTATCTTTTATTATTTGCAATTCAAGTTTTTTATACTTAGTAAATATGTTGTTGTGTTCAACAATTCATGTGTTCAGTAGTAGTAATGTTGTGTTCAAATATGTTTTCATTCATGTGTTAAACGTTGTGTTCAAAAATGTGTTCATTCATATGTTCAGCAGGGCAGCGAAGCATTCATTGTTGCGTTCATTCATATGTTCAGCAGGGCAACAGAAACATTCATTCATGTGTTCAATGTTGTGTTCAGCTGCATTCATTTGTGTTCAATGTTCAAATATGTGTAGTTGGCAGAATGTTGTGTTGCAGTTGGTTTAGTTGGCAAAATGTTGTGATGTTACATTCTATTGGGGTAGTTTTATTCATTTAGGCTTTAACATATCTCAAGCTTTCAGATGTTAAATGAGTACAGTATTGACCAGGCAGATTTGCAAAATTCTGCTGAATTACTAGCGAGATTTCAATTTTTTCTCTTTTAACTCATTTTTGTATTCAAAATAATTTCTAGAACCATTTGTGTATGAATGGAGTATGTATACACACAAACACATCTTTTTTATTTCTCGAAGAAAAAAAAAACCAAACCAAAACAAAACAAAACAGATACATACTTTTCCTTGTGTATTTGGAAGTCAGGGTTGATGCGTTAATTATTTGGAAGTCAGGGTGGAAGTCCCTGCTACAACATACTTTAAACTTGAGGCAACATTACATCCACTAGCAATTCTAGCACATGAATTATTTACAGCCATGTATTTGCTATGGGGGCAAAATTCACCCAAAAAAAATATTAATCATGTCAGCTAGAAAAACTAGCGGACGCGAGTTATGTTTTTAAATCTACGCCATTAATATTTGCTATGGAAAGTAGAGATCGTATTTGCTCATTTTTAATCCATAACAAATACATAACTATGGATTATTACCCATATATATTATTGATTCAACTTTGTGAAAGGATTTGTGATATTTTCTTCTTTGTCACCGTAACGTAGAAGGGAAAAGATAAAAGAGCAACCATATCTTCTTATTCATAGGCTAGAATACTTCTAGTCCATGTTTGTTTGTAAGAATTATAATTCATTATATTCCCATGATTATTAATCCTAGAATTAAATATTTCTGACCATGTGTTTGTTTTTTATGGAATTATTCAAGGGATAATTTAAAATAATCTTATGTTATGTTTGTTTTTTTCCAGGAATAGTTAAAGGATTGGATAAAAAATATCTTTTGGACTATTATATCCTTATCAATAATAACATATTTTAAACTATAATTTAAACTTGTTTATACATCAAAAAATGATTATAATACCTTTTTAAACTCAAAACTGAGATAATTCATTGAAGATTATATTTTATAATATTCATGTTAATTTTAAAATTAAATTTATAAATATTTTAAATTGACTTTAAAAAGTCAATAACTATCTTTTATTTTGGAACCGAAGTGATATATATTTTTTAATTATATTTATTTGGTATAATAGTTATAATCTTGATTGCGTAAATGAGAAGAGGTTCAAGAATAGAAGTTTGAGTCAGGTTTATCAATTATAAATTAATGATATTTACAACTGAATAATCCAGACACTATGATGAACAATTATTATTTCATTATCAAAGTGTACAATGTTTATAGTTAAAATCAATATTATATAAGAAATTCACATACATTATAATTCATAAAAAGATCACTCCAATCTCGAAGGTAATATTAATTACTCCCTCCATTCTTAAACATGTGTCATTTAAATTTTTTGCACAGGGATTAAGAAAGTTAAAACTCTAAAAATTACTCCATTAAAATTACTATATATTACCAAAAATACCCTTGCATAGATAAATGAAAAGCTAAATTATAGGTGATAAAGATGAGATAGACATATTGTTAAATGATAGAGAAAATATAGGAATTAAAGAGAGTATATGAGTAAGATATTAAAAGAGAGAAAAAAAGTGGCTTTGGAAAAATAAGAGAGAATTAAAGAGAATATTAAATGTTTATGGGTAATTAAGAAAATAATGTAACAAATTCTCCTAGAAATCCTATAACGTCATATATTTATAAACAAAAAAAAAAAGCTATCCTAAAACGTCAGTTATTAAGGAATAGAGAGAGTAACTCTTTTGAGTGGAAGATTTTATAATAAGGTTGATATTAATTTTGCCTAATGGTGAGATTATAATACATAGTGAAACATGGTATTAAATAGTCCCCTATATTAAGCTATTTTATAATCTTTGGACTAATAGTCCCTAGTTTAAATTTAAAAACGAACAAGACACTTGAAATTAATAGTCATATCACAAGTATATTCATTACAAACAAACATAACCCTAGACATAAAGCTATGAAAATGGGGACCTACTTTTGGTGCGATAAATTAGGACCAAATTTGTTCATAGAAAGCGAAAAATGATTTTTTTTTTGCGACTTTGTACGCTACTTTTTGGTTGCTATTTAGTAAATAACTATAATTGATAATACTTTAATCATATATATTTTTTGATATAATATACTAATTTTATAATTCTACCCAATCATATCTATTGATATATGTCGCAATCATAATTTGAGAGAAATTTTTCACAATATATAACATAACTCTGTCCATTTGAGAAGGTCTTGCTTTTGTAGGAGTATTATCCTCGAAGAATTTCTCCTCGTATAGTATATTTACCATATGTTTCTTTCGATCCCAAAAAACATTTGAAAATTCGTTACATATATTATATGTAATTTCCTTTTCAATTTTGCGGATCTTTTCCTATATTTACAGGAGTCTGGAGTCTTTCCTCAATAGTACAGGAAGACACTTCATGTTTTAAATAATTTAACTGTTTTTCTTTATAAATTATATGAGTTTTTAACTCATCTATATCCTTTGTGACAGGGGAGGATAGAAATTTAAATGTTATTGTTTGATCAATTAGTTGAATCATATTTAGAAACGGGGTTCCTAAGATGACAAATTGAAGTAAATTTTTAATTAATATAAAAGTTGTTTTCAAGCATATTCCTTGATTACATATGTGAAATTTATTAAGTTTAAATTTGATGTTCATTTTAGAACCATTATCAGTACTTAAACTTTGTTGTTTTGGCCAGTATTTCAAGGACCATTTTGTTAATTTCTGTCATAGGGGCCGTTGGATATTTTTCTCTAAGAGAATCCTGGAGATTGAGTAAAGGATCTTGAATTTGGGTTTTCTTTTATGAATTCTGTCTTCATTCTCTTTATTAAAGTAATCGTGAGAACTTATGAATCTCCCAACCAAATTACTCATGGTATTTATAAATCAAAATCTGTTAGGACGGATTCACCTACTCCTTCAGAACTTGGATTTTCTATTAATATAATAGAAGTTGTTAATAACAACAAATCAGAATTTGTCATAGATAAAAAAATTATCAATAATGAATTCCAAGATGAGAAAAACAAAATTTTCAGGAATTGTATTTCAACCACTATTCTAAAGAAGATTTAACCAAATTCAAAGAAGAATTTTATAAATATTTGGAAACAAATAAGGTTATTATTCCTTTTATTGATTGGTTTTTCATCTTTAATGATCTTAAAGACAAGGAAATAGCAATGATTGAAATTTTTTACAAATCATGGGAAACAATTGAGGGAAAAAAGGTCTTATCCATACACCCTCCTAAAGAAATCCCAATTGTTCTAACTAATAAATTAGGATCCAAAATTCAAGCCAATGCTTTTGCAGATCCTATCATATCTAACTTAACTAATGACAAATTTGACTTTAATAAAGTCATAAAACAGAATAATTATACCAATGCGTGTCTTCAAATAATAGGAAAACAATTAATCCGAATTGAAGATAAAATTGAAACAACAAATAAAGATTCTTCCAAATCCCAAACGATTCCTTTAAAAGAAATTGATCCAGTTAATATTAAACCACCAACAGAAACAAAGTTTAATTTAACCACTAAAAGAGATGATGAATTTATGAAAAAATTAATTGGTCAATTATCTGAATTAAAGATAAAAGATAACCCTTCTACTTCAAAAGAATTAGCGGTTATCAATAAGGAAAAAGAAACAGATTCTAATGATGAATCCACTACTCATTTAGATAAATAACTGATAATTTTACAAAATTAGGATTAGAAGAACATATCTTTCAGGATAATATCTTTGATAATTCTCTTAATATTAATTTTTTTTTTTTGATAAATCTTCAAAAAACAGACTTCCCTATGGAAGATATTATTACCCAAGACCTACTCCAATGGACATTTTATTTGAATAAAATTTCATAAATTCTGAAAGATCAGATTATAGTTCTGATCGCATATATGAATGGAATATAGACGGATTAGCCGAGCATTCTATATTTACTGTCTTGCATAAAATGCTAATGTATGCTACTGTTTGTAAAGCCAGTAGAAATTCAGATAAACAAATAGCCAACTTTATTACTTCAGGATTTACTGGTCAATTGAAAGGATGGTGGGATAATATCCTCACACCTGCTCAAAAATATGACATAGAAAATGCCATAAAAACTGTACATATGATAGACCCTTCTACTTCACAAATTAAACAAGAAGTTACTGAAGATAGTGTCTATACACTAATTCAAACAATAGTCAAGCACTTTATTGGAAATGCTTTAACCACTATGAACAAAAGCAAAGAATTACTAATAAATTTAAAATGTCCTACACTCACACATTTTAGGTGGTACAAAGATGTATTTTTGTCTAAAATTGTTATGAGAATAGATAATAATTTTACCTTCTAGAAAGAGAAATTTCTCTTGGGATTACCTGCTTTTTTTGCAAAAAAAATCAGAACTAGACTTAGAAATAAAAATGGTGGAATGGTAATACCATATGATAATTACACCTATGGTGAATTAATAGGAGAAATTACTGCAGAAGAATTAGCTATATGCAATGATTTAAATATTAGAGCACAACTTAAAAAGCAAGGTCTTTCTGATAGAAAGGAAGTTGGCGAATTTTGCCGCCAAATCAGTTATCCTCTTATTTTAGTTCCATAGAGGAAAATAGATAAAAAGAAAAAAGCCTATAGTGGCAAATATAAGCACAGAAAGAAAAAAATCCTCTGATGAATATTACAAAAGAAATCCCTTTAATAAAGGAAAGAAGAAGAATCTAAAAGACATAAAATGTAAAAAATGTGGCCAAATGGGTCATTATGCTAATAAATGTAAAATTAAAAAGAAAATTGATGCTTTAGAAATAGATGATGACATCAAAAACAAGATTTATAATTTGTTATTACATTCTGATATATCTTAATCAGACAATTCTATTGCTAATTTTGCATCTGATATAAATGATTCTGATATTGATTCTGCTAATTCTGACAATTCAGTTCCTTGTGCAGATCACTGTAAAACAAAAAAAAAAGACTTTTATAAATCAATAATAAAAATGAATGGTCTAAGTATAGATGTTCTAACAAAACATGAACATTTCATACTTGACATAATTGAACAGGTAAAAGACCCTGTTGAAAAAAGAAATTTAATAGAAAAATATTTAAATTAGGCAAAAGAACAGGTTGAAGAAATTAAAAAACCTAAGATATATAAATCTTATGCTTTACAGGAAGTATTTAATAGAATAAACACTTAACCTGAAAAAGAAATAACTTTAAAAGATTTAAGAGAAGAGGTTAATAACCAAAAAAGAGAGATTAATAATCTCACAAACAGATTAGAAATAATTGAAAAATTAACCCTTACTAAAATTGCCAAAGGAAAGGAAAAAGTTCTTGAAACCCCACCAAATGATTCTACTCTCGAGGAAAAAGATAAGGAAATTCTTTATTATTTAATGCTTATTGAACGAATAACATACCAAAAATGGTACATAGAAATAACTTTAGTTATTGATAAAGATTATATTATCAATAATATTGCCTTTATGGATAATGGTGCTAATATGAATTGCATCAAAGAAGGTATAATTCCCACTAAATATTTTCAAAAAAACCAAACAAAGTTTAACTACTGCTGATAGTTCTAAAATGAACATCAAATTTAAACTTAATAAAGTCCACATATGTAATCAAGGAATATGCTTGAAAACAACTTTTATATTAATTAAAAATTTATCTCAATTTGTAATCTTAGGAACCCCGTTCCTAAATATGATTCAACCAATTGACAGAATTGATTCTGAAGGTATAAAGACTACCCTAAATGATCAATCAGTAATATTTAAATTCATATCCTCTCTTGTCACCAAGAATATAGATGAGTTAAAAACTCATATAATTTATAAAGAAAAATAATTAAATTATTTAAAATAGGAAGTTTCTTCCTGTACTATTGAGGAGAGACTCCAGACTCCTGTAATATAGGAGAAGATCCATAAAATTGAAAAGTAAATTACAGATAATATCTGTAACGAATTTCCAAATGCTTTTTGGGATCAAAAGAAACATATGGTAAATATACCATACGAGGAGAAATTCTCCGAGGATAATATTCCTACAAAAGTCAGACCTTCTCAAATGGACAAAGAAACTCTTGAGTATTTCAAAAAAAAAAGTTGATACTTTACTTCAAAAAGGATTAATACAAAAGAGTTCCTCCCCATGGAGTTGTTCAGCTTTTTATGTTAATAAACATTCTGAAATTGAGAGAGGTACACCAAGAATGGTGGTCAATTTCAAACCCCTCAATAAAGTCCACAGATGCATGAGATATCCTATTCCTAATAAAAAGGATTTATTAGGAAGATTATTTGAAGCAAAAATATTTTCAAAATTTGATTTAAAATCAGGCTTTTGGCAAATCCAAATTGATCCAAAGGACATATATAAAACTGTCATCAAATGTATTTTCAAATTTCAAGATTATTTACTAAAATTTACTCTGCGAATTGATTGTTCAGCCATCCAATATGTTTTAAAATAAGATGATAAAAACCTGGCTGCTCAACAACAATTTGCCAGATGGTAAGCATTATTGGCTATATTTGATTTCAAAATCGAATATAATAAGGGAAAGTTAAACTTTCTCCTTGATTATTTAACCCGCGAATTCATGTAGGGAAAACCATCTCTAAAAGAGGAGGTTCATCACATGGCCAAGGAAAATACACCTTTGACTCCATAATTACCTGCTGAGGTAAATACACCTTTGGCTCCAAAGATGTTGGTAATACCATAGTCTCCATGAAGGAAATCTTTAAAAAAAAAGTGGATAATATCCATGAAAAATATTTCGTAGAGGTAATACTCACAATTGAGAATATTGATCTCAAATGGATGAATGATCCAAATTATTTAGCATCTAGATACTTTAATCCTAGAGTTGCTTATCCTTTAAAAGGAAACAATAATTATCGTGGCTACTACAAGCAGATTCTAATAGAAACTAGCTCAGTAGAATTTGAACACTTTCAAAGGGAGAAAAATAATAAACATTCTCCATTTTCATATTCTGAAGCATACTTAAAAAGAATGCTTACCCAAAATGAATGGGGATTGGACCCTAATAGGCCAAGAAATATGCTTGGATCTAAAATAGATTTCAGCTATTAGGATTATAAGGATGCCTGGTATTATTGCTTCTATTATGATAATTCACAAAAGAAGCATACTTGGTTTTTTCGAATTTCCCCTGAATTCGCTAAAAGCGAAATTCCAACCGGTCCATCCACCGGTGGATGCGTTTCGGGCCTGAAGTAGTAATACTGCCTATCGAGATTAATAATCTCTTTATCCAGTATAAAAACTGGCATCCTCATCTAAAAGATAAAAAAGTTACTCCAGGACTGGACTTATTCAAATTCTTTATGAATTACGGTTTACCATGGATTTGGACCTGGACATTTGGATCAAGACAACAGGAAGGCTTCAATTACGAACTTCCATCCTTAATAAGGAAATACTACTGCAAATGGTGGACAAAATGGTCAATCAAAGACTCCATAGAAGAGATCACAATGGATATCAATAGATTCCAAGATCACTTTAATAAAGAGAATTAAGACAGAATTCAGAAAAATGAAACCCAAATTTAGGATCCTTTACTCAATCTCTAGGATTCTCTTAGAAAAAAATATTCAACGGCCCCTATGACAGAAATTAACAAAATGGTCCTTAAAATACTGGCCAAAAAATTAATTTCTAATTCAGAAGATAATGTCTACAAGCAGCAAAGGCAACAGACACAGAACCACTCATAGTGACAATAATTCTTCAGAAACAGAAGAAGACAAAGAAAATCCAATGATTCAGATTTTGTAAATATTCAATAAATAATCCTTGGAAAAGATAAAGACAGCAATTCACAGGATGCTCAAGGAGACACGTGGGACAGCATTCAAATGGCTATCATGAAAAAAGTAGATGCCAAACTTCAAAAGAAGAATAAAGGAAAAAGCAAGGTGGCAGGACCCTCCACAAAGAAATAATGAAAAATGGTAGAAAACTCCACTAAGGATAAGATTCCTTTACTAAAGTAACTTTAATAAAGTTAATTTATTAAAGACACTTTATTAAAGCAAATAGCTTTAATAATTTAGCTAAAGATTGTCACCAATAACGAATAGTATGGCTAAAAGCCTTGTATAAATAGAGGCTCGATCCTCAGTTGTAAACAGGCTTGGTTTTCTTTCCTCTTTTCTTAGAAAAAAATTCTTGTACTGATCTCCGCTTGTAAATACTGGTGTAGAAAAGGAAGGCTCCCATAGATCCTCCATGTAAGTTGTTAAAGCTAAGATTCGTCCACGCGCTCCAATCACCAAAGCGCGTCCAATCCTGCATAAAATGGGTAAACACCGAAAAGCTTGACGGCTTGGACAGCAGGGGGATAGCTCCGGTGTGAGAGTAAGTACAGGCTGACAAGGTTAACAATAGAGGTAAAATACTCTATTGCTGGAAAATAGTATTATTGTGTAAGTGTACCTTATGAATAGTCAAGCCATATATTTATAGTATCTCACATCTATGCTAGAATCCACATTCATATTGGATTAGGGTTCCCCCATGTATCCTTTTTATAATAGGATAGTATCAAATCTCCCAAGATATAGAAAGTCCAATTAATGCATGATTCCTCCTTCCATAAGTAGAGTCTCCATATAATTAGGATTATCCCCTAACATGGACCAACTGGACCCACCATGGCCCAACCATAGCCTTAACCGAGGCCCAACTGAGGCCAAACCCAATCTGGGTCTTGGGTCTTCAAATATTTGGGCCCTAATATTGCCCCCCACTCTTTCATTAAATGGAACATTTGATGGAAGAGTATATAGCCCTACCATGCAAACTGTCCAGTCCACCGGCTAAGAATCGGTACTCTCTGTCCGAGCCCAACAAATCCAAGGACTGATACTCTCTAACCGAGCCCAACCCATGAGACCAAACTAATCAACACCGGCCCACCTTATACGGCCCAACATCCTTTAATCTGCCCTTCCACAAGAAACCTGGAGCAACCAAACAGCCCCCCAAGACTAAAACCCTTCACCTCCTCACGTGCCCCATCATTTCCCCCCATTCGGTACCAACCTACAAAAAGACATAAAACACCACAATTATTTCCTTTACCTATTTCAAAATATTTCATCTCTATCTCAACTCCTCCTTCTCCTGCAAAAGCAACAGCCCATCTCCGTCCAGTCTTCGAAGTTCAATCAATGGCATCCCCATCCAATTCCTCTGGTTCCAACCCCATCAACACCATTCCCATCACTGTCATTCCTCTTTCCTCCATACCGGCTCCAACCATGCCTGTTGCTGCCTCCCCCACAACTCAGACCCATATTCCTACAGCCATCACCACCGATTCCACCACTGTCACCATTTTGGCTGAGACCGACACTGAAAAGGCTCAACGCCAATACTTAGACGAGACCAAATTCCCTCATGCTAACACCCCCTCAAAGCTCAAGGAGGAAGACATGGAAACCATCCGCCAAGCCTACCAAATCCCGACCACCCACTCCCTGAGGGCCACCTCAACATCCGACTGAATGTATCACTCAAACAACGGATGGATTATCGTACCCCTGACCCTGATGGAGAAGGGTGTTCGATTTCCCCTCCATACTTTCCTCCTAACCCTGCTTGGGTTCATCGACATCGGCTTTAGCCAGCTGGTGCCGAACTCATACATCAGCATCATTGCCTTCATTGCCTTCTGCCACGAAGCCGAAGTGAAGCCTTCTGTAGATCTGTTCTTCTCTCTATTCCAGCTAGCCAAGTCCCGCGAACCCGGCTTCAAAGCTTTCAGCAAAATAGCTAACAAACTGAACGCCAAGATAGAGAGACGCTCTCTGATGAACACTCCCTCAAGTAACAAAGGATGGCACGAAGAATGGTTCTTCGCCCGAGGACCTGCAACCTCCAAACTGCCAAGCTGGGCATCCCACAAATGATCCAATCCTCCCTTCGGCGACATCTCCACTGACCGAGCACTAGAGATTACCAGAATAATAGAGAAGATGCCACAGACAGAATGGAGCTATAACATCCTCACCAAACAAGCATGGCTCTTCGATCACCAATGTAAGTCTCCGAACTCTCCCTACTGAATTACCAACATATGTTCATACTTTGCTGACCCTGCTAATCTTTTCTACAATACAGTATCCCTCATCAGACCCACAGACATCGAACGCTGCGACTTGGACGAATATCTTTCAGGTAAACGCCCTGTCAAAGCTACCGAAGTCACCACTAATCCTAACCCATCCGTCGAAACCCAAACCTCTACCACACCCAACATTGAAGACATCCCTACCGAAACCACCAACCCCGAAGCCTCTACAAAGGTTCGTCACAAAATGAGAGCCTCAAAAAAGTCCACCAAAAGAAAAGTCGACCCTCCTCTGGCCATCCAAAAAATATTATTGACTTATCAGCGAAAGATCGTGCAAAAATTCTCCACTTTTAAAAAAAGAGGGCTAAGGTAAACCCTCTGACTGCAGAAGAGCTCAGAGTCCCTTCCCCCAAAACTGTCGTTCCCTCGTCCGAAGCCGACCCTAACCCTTCATCCAACCAAATCTCACGACACAAAATTCTTGAAGACAAAACTTCTAATTTGCCCATCAAAGAACCACAGACCAACAAGCCACCTTCTTCATCCCAACATTTCTGCCCACCTCCACCCTTTGAGCCGACCCGGAAGTCATTCTCTCTAATAACCCCAAAAACTATCCTATTGAAGCCTTCAAGAGCTTTGTCCTTCCTGCCGACGAAGACCGATTTCAGGATATACCTTATCACAACCTAATCATCGACGGCCTCCTCCAACAGGGCAGGGTAATCCTTATCTCTCCTTTTTCTTAATATAACATAGATTTTATACTGTACTATTTCTTTCTTAACTCCCAATCTCTTTGTCAGACTAACGCCATATAGGGTCGGGTCGCCGAAAAGTGGAAGGAACGTGAAGTTGAGTCCAAAAGGCGGGTGATAAGTGGTTTTTATAACCACTTATTCAGATATTTTCTCCTTTGTTTGATTGCTTAAACTCAAGTATTTTTATGCTTTTTATGCATTTTTACTTTCTTTTTTAGATTTCATATTCTGGGACTCCTCTTGCTGAAATGAGCTAGAAATGATGCAAGAATGCCAAAAGGGAACAAGATGCTAAAACATGAGCTGATTGCATGTTGATGAATAGAGTAAAAGGAGGCTGGAATCAAGCTTTGGAAAGGATCAGGAAGTTGCTGCTGCAGAAAGTTTTTAACAGCATCTGGTGCACGGCGTAGCTGTGCCAGCTCTATGCCTTAAGGTTGCACAGCTGCGCCAGTTGTCTGGCCGAGAAACCCTGCTGCGCAGATGTGCCATTTTTATACTCTTCCCCTGCGCAGCTGCACCGGTCTTATTTTATGCTGCTGACTTTTTTTTAATTGGCCAATTGAAAGGAAGCTGGGTCAAGGTGGTAGACTGGCGTGGCTTATATAGTAGGGTTTGTGTGCTCATTTGATATATATAACTCCTCCCTTTAAGGGAGCCCTAGTGCTTGCTCTCTCTTCTCTCTTTAATTCCCTTGTCTAGATTAGGTTAGGAGTAGATTAATTTTAGGTTTAAATAGTTAGTTGCTAGAGTTTGATTGGAGAAGAAGATTGAAACAAGTGGATAGCATTGAAGATTCAATATTGGAGCTTGAGGACTCAGATTTGCATTTTTCTATCTTTATACTCTCTTTTCTCTCTATTTGTAATCTCATGGTGTGTATTCAACTTGTGGATGATAGATGTGCTTCATTATGATATCTTAAACTCTATTTTGAGATTTCAATGGAACCTTTTGAGTAGTTTATATTGATATACTTCCATGTGGTCTTATTGATTGCTATCAGATTGTCTGTTATGATTTATGCTTTCATTGCTTAATTGATTAGCTACCAATTACTGTGATAACCTATATGGACTTGACAGACGAAATGTGGGGTAGTAGTGGGTGATTGTATGTCTACATGGCGTTAGGCGTATGATTTATGCTTAGGATAGACATATACCAAAGCGCCGCTCGTAGTCATTTGAGAACTTGCGCTTAACCCTTCTTATTTGTAGATCACATATACATATAGGGATTTAGATAATGTGGGTGTTCATGTGCGTTCTATCATCTGTGGATTGTATGTGATGAGGATTAAGTGCATCGAAAGATGGCCTTCTCTCACGTTCGTGTTCTCGACTAGCGATCTTTGACGATTAATTTGTCCTAACTGGAAGTATGTTGACTTAGATGAATCATTAGGGGAAATTGAGGTCTCATTTCTTCATTATCTGATTTTACTCTAGGGTTAATCAGTTTTAAATTAATTGTTTAGTTTTAATATACAACCATTTGATCGCTCGGTTAGATAAGACTGAGATGGTTATGGGCTAGTGATTTGGTAAACTTTTATTATTTAATTCTCCGTGGGAACGATATCTGTACTTACTCTTTATTACTTGTTGACCGCGTATACTTGTGCGTATTTGTCATTATATAAATCGAACAACAGCGGCCAGAAGAGGTAGAGGGTCTTCAAATAGCCCTTTAGCAGGAACAAACCGCCCATGCCAGAAAAAATCGCCTGAACACTCAACGCCAAAATGAAGCTTCTACACTTCGGTTTGAGAACACAAAATATATAGAAGATGCATCCCGAACCGATGCCCAATATCGAACCCTGCTGGAAAAATCTGAGGCTGACCAATTTTTGATCCAGCAGCTGAATCAGAACATCCTCGCCCTCTAGTAGGAGAACTCCGACTGGAAGAAGCAGGAGGAGGATGCTATCCAAGCATGCATTGTTGTGGAAAAAGAAATATTCGAACTCCAAGCCTCGGGGCCCACCTTTACTGAAGACCTTCGGCTGCAGGTTATTAAAGATTACCGAGAATCTGCTGACTTGAACGCAGAGATACTTAAAATGTACTACGAAGGATATGAAGCTTACCGAGCCGAAGGCAAAGCTAGGATGCTCAAAGCCTATGTCAACCCGGCTCTCTTTGATAGTTCTGATTCCGAAGAGGACACAACTGGGGATCCCGATGATGATCCTTCTGCTTCAGAATAGGAATTATTTATGTACAAATCTGAAAACTCCTCCTGTAACTTTCAAAACATCAATGAAAAATATCTATCTTTTGTCTTCATATCAGCTATAATTATGTTAAGCATCTATATAACATGAAATCCATGAAATAATCACAAGTAATTAAAGCCTGAAAAGATTTTATGCCCCCAGGGCTTAAATGAATCCAACCTTAGTCCTCCGATGACCTTCTCTCCGAGAGCCGAAGGTACACCAGGAAAATATTCACTCCGCTACAAATATTCCTTGTACTGGTTGACCCGAAGGGAAGTGGAACCGATTTCCACCGGCACTAAAGCGTCTGTACCGTAAGCTAGCCAAAAATGGGATTTGCCAATTGTGGACCGAGGTGTGGTCCGATAGGCCCATAGGACACTAAGAAGTTCTTCGGGCCATCTTCTCTTTGCTTCATCAAGTCTTCATTTGATCCCATTTAGCAGGGTTCTATTGGTAACCTCAACTTATCCATTGGACTGGGGGTGTGCCACCGAGGTCTTCCTATACTGTATGCCGAGTTCGGCCAGGAATGACTCGAACTTCGATCCTATGAATTGTCGGCCATTATCAGACACCACCGCCATGGGTATGTCGAATTGAAACACAACGCATTCCTTTAAAAACTTCAGGCACTCTTATTCTGTAATTAGCTTACGTGGTTTGGCCTCTACCCACTTAGTCATGTAGTCGATGGCAACGATGACGAAATTGACTTGCCCCTTAGCTTTTGGCAGAGGTCCCAAAATGTCTACCCCCCATACAGCGAAGGGGATGGGTGACAAAACTGAGTACAGCTCTTCTGGTGGCTGATGGGTGATAGGGCTGTTCAACTGGCACTTTGAACATTTCTTCACGTATTCAGTAGCCTCTTTGAAAATTATAGGCCAGTGGTAACCTTGCCGAAGCACTTTGTATGCCAGAGACTTTGCTGCCATGTGATCACCGCATATCCCCTCATGAACTTCCCGAAGGGCATATTCTACTTTTGATGGCATCAGACATTTCAGTAATGGGGACGAGTAAGCCCTTTGGTACAGATCTCCATCGATCAGTACAAAGTTTGCACTTCTATGCTTTATTTTTCTTGCTAGTAGTAGATCCGATGGTAGTATATCGTCTGCGAGATAGTCCAAGTATGGAGCCATCCAGCTGGTTGAGCGTTCCAGGCACACCACCTCAGCATGCTGAACACTTGGTTTGTTCAGGATTTCCAGGTAGACCGATCCGCTGAAAGTGCTTGCTTCGATTGTAGCTAACTTCGCCAAGGCGTTGGCTATCGTGTTGTTTGATCGATCTACCCCTTGAAACTCAAAAACTTCGAACATCTGAAGCCGATCTTTTGTTTCTGCCAAGTATTTTACCATCTTGGACCCTCGGGCTTCGTATTCCCCTAAAATTTGCTTGACGACCAGCTGTGAGTCGCTGAAGATAACCAGCCTCTGCACTTCAAGACTTTTCGCTAGCCGAAGCCCTGCCAGAACTGCTTCGTACTCAGCCTCATTGTTCGTTGCCTTGAACCCAAATCAGATTACTTGTTGGACCTTGAACCCTTCGGGACTGGTCAAAATGACACCATCCCTACTGACATCCAAAGTAGTTGACCTGTCTGTGTATAATGTCCACGAGCTCTGACCCGACTGAACAGCTGCTACTTCCCGCTCTGTCCTCTCAGTTGATTCCATGCTGTCATCCGCTTCGGAGAACGAACACTCTACCACAAAATCTGCTAAGGCTTGCCACTTGATAGCTATCTGAGGATGATACTCCAAGATGAACTGAGACAACTCCATGGTCCATGCTGCCAACCTTCCTGAAACCTCTGGCCGGCCCAGGACCTTCTTCAACGGCTGATCCGTATATACCACTATCAACCGACCATGGAAATATTACAGAAGCTTCCTGCTTGCGATCACTAAGGCATATGCAATTTTTTCCAAGTATGGATACCTTGTTTCTGCGTCCCTAAGGGAATGGTTTATGTAATAAATTGAGTGCTGCTTACCCCCGATCTCCCACACCAATACAACTCCTACTGCCAATGAACTTGCTGCCAAATACAAATATAACGGCTCTGTAGGAACGGGTTTCACCAACAAAGACGCCGAAGACAAATACCTCTTTATTTCCTAAAAAGCGTCCTCACATTCTACTATCCACTGGAAGCTCTTCGCGTTCTTCGGCCCTTTTAACGTATCAAAAAATAGCAGACACCTCTCTGTCGACTTGGACATGAACCTCCTCATGGATGCGATCCTACCCGTCAAACGCTGAACATCCTTGTACGATTGGGGAGACTTTATGTCCAAAATTACCTTGATCTTCTTTGAGTTTGCTTCTATCCCCCTCTGGCTGATCATGTAGCCTAGGAATTTCTTAGCTCCCAGCCCGAAGGTGCACTTTGTAGGATTTAGCCTCAAATTATAGTGCCGAACTGTCTGGAAACAGTTCTCCAAGTCGTCTAAATGGCCTCGAACTGACATGCTTTTGACGATTGTAATAACCGTGAATTTTAAGTCACTATATATGTATGTACATTATTAATATTTAAAAATTTGTGTTATACAGTGATTTAATATGTGACAAAATATGTGAAGTGGTGCATGGGTCAATTAACATGTATGCTATAGTTATGGATATATACATTTACAGATTTCATTAAAAATGAAAGCTTCGTAACCTAATTATACATTAGGTGAGACAATTAAATAACCTAAGGGTTATGGTGATAATGAGAGGTTAGTATTTAATATGTATACTAACTTAAGTGGATAATCTTATTATTTCAAGTCACTAATAATTTTAAACCTAATTCTTGTGAACCTAATTAGGTTATGAGCTAAAGTCACATGTATAGGTAATTAAATTTCATAAGATAAGGAATGAAAACCCTAAATAATCAAATTGGGTAACGCATATTAAAATTGCTAGACTATGTTTATTACATAGCCCAAAACAATTAAGGAGGAAGCCCAAATGAAATAAAATGCAAACCAATACTTAGCCCACTTGGTTAAGGGTATTGTAGACATTTGATTAATCAAAATTGGGCATTAAAAATAAAAGCAAATTGGGAGTTAAAATGGGACATAATGACAAGCCATATTAGGCCTTTTAAGGCAACTAAGCTTAGCAATGTCCATTAGTAGTAACTCTTACACAAAAGGACATGGTTGTCAAGCTCCCATTGGTTGCCACTTTATTAAGCATCCTTAATCATGATTAGACTAATTAAAGTGATAAGGCAAAGCTTCTATCCATGGGGTAAAGAAAGTATGGGGGATAATAGCTAGATACACTAAGTGTATCTATATTTTTTGTAAGTATCCTTTTATTTCATTTCATTTCTTCTCTCATTCTTCCTCTTATAATTTTCTCCCAAGCTAGCCACTTCTAGAGAGAGAAAAGAGAGAGAGTTTTGGCCATATATATAGAGAGAGAGAAGTGCTAGTTTGTTCATGCATCCAAAGTTCATCACTTACTTTGGTAAATCAAGGAAGGTTGCCATTAAATCAAGGTATAACCTAACCTTCATCTTCTTCTTCTACTTTGTTTTATAGCTTGAGTTTTGTTGGAGTTATGAACAAATACTCAAGATACCCTAGTCCTACATATCATCATGTATAGAACTAAGTATCTTGAGTGTTAGGTCAAAGGCTTAGAGGAAGGATATGAGCATATGTTCTCCAAGGGTGAAAACTCTTGTTTTCTTCCACTAAATCTTGTATAACTCAAGTTTTCCAACTTAGATTTGTGATCCGTCGAAGGGGGGTGCTAGATACATGAGTTATCTAGTAAACCCAAGTGATAGAACACAAATCTAGCAAGTTTTGAAACCTTTGGAACTGATTTCCCCAAAACAGCCCACTTGGAATGTTAAGGGTTCAAAAGAAAAGAAAAAAACCTAAAATAGTTTCTGTCCCATTTTTCTTGGGTCTGTTTCGGACGGTTTCATATCTTTTAAAAATCTGGGAAAATTCACAGATGTACCTTGAGAAGTTATCTACATGTAGGAAAAAGAATGGGCATGTTTCGAGTTATAGATTGTACGTAATGACTATTTCCGTAAAGGACTCCTGAAACTTTACCTTCGAATATCTCACGGTGTATACACTGGAAAATTCCGAAATTTTTACAGTAGGTTCACATATACTAGGAGAGCATACCCTGAAAATTTCAGAATTTTCTGAGTAAAGATCAATTTATTAAAAATGAAGCAAGATCCGCGTGTTTTGGGAACTTTAAAAATAGTAGATCATTTTCTAAAATTCCAGAAAAATTTGGGGATCCTTGTGGGTTCATATTCTGTCAAAATACAGAAGCAACGAATTTTTGGAATCAGTTTGCTATTTTTTCTAAAAATGATTAAGTTATGAATAAAAGGAAATAAATAGTTAAATGATGTCTTTAATAAGAAAAATGTGATTTTTATGCTTGAATACTCATAATATATCATATCATGACTATCTTAGAACACTTTGGTAATTTATGATAAGAAATATTATTTATGACCTTTTGTGGATATTAAATAAGAGGTTTAATAAAGGGTGAACAATTAGAATAAATTGTTTATTAATCTAATAAATTATTAAAATATTATTATGATATTAATAATATTAGAATATGATATTGATAAGTAAATAAAAATATTAAGATTAAAATTTCTTTAAAATATTATTAAATGGTTAATAATACTTGATTTAAGCATTGATAAATGATTAAAGTATTATTAAATGATTAATAGTATTAGTAATGGAACAAGATATTATTAAATGATTAATAATATTAGTGAATAAATAAAATATTATTAAATGATTAATAATATTAGTAAATGAATAAAATATTATTAAATGATTAACGATACTAAAGCATAAGTAAGATATTATTAAATAATAATGTTAATGAATAATTAAAATATTATTAAGAGGATTAATAATATTAGTAAGGTATTAAAATATTATTAAGATGTTAATAATATTAGTAAGCAAATGAAAGTATTATTAGGGAACTAATAATACTAAGAGATGAATTAGATATTATCAAGATTAATAATATGTTGTTATTTAGTAGTAACATTATCAAGACAGGATAATGTTTATAAGAACTAAATGTAATGTATAATATTTATGTGATTACATAATCTAATGTTATACTATGACTAATTGAAAGATTAAATATAGGTCTCTCAAAGGAAGATAATTTAACTGCATAGTGGATATAAATTAATTGCGTAGCCGTAATCTACAGACGAGGCAAGTTTCCTAACTCAAACTCGAGTTATTATTTTCAAAGCATATTAGTGAATAATTATTGATGATTATTTACATCTATAATGATTATTGAAATTCGCACTTTGTGCAATTGAATTCCTGTTCTACTATTATTGAACTGTGAATTAAATTTAAGTTCTTCATTCATGAACTGTTTATGAGATAGATCTATGCTAATTGTATCAGCTAGATCAAGCATGTTTAAATTTGTTAAATCAAATGTGTTTTAAAAAGCTGTTCTTATTAAATTGATATGATAAGAACTCTAGACTGAGAAAAGGACGAATTTGATTAAGGCATGATATCAATGCCAGATTATTAAGTGTTTATGCATAAATCACGAGGTATGAAAGGCTGATCCCCTTGAATACCAAAATTTATTAAGAGGTCCAGTTTAAATGACTGAGAACCTTGGCAAATGTTCATGGTTATTTCAAAACCACTCAGTTCATGTTATTCAATTATTCGAATATTCAATTGTTAATTATTAATTCATGTTCCTTCACAACCTTATATTATTGTTGAACATTGAAAGCAAAACTTCTTTCCAGTTATGATATATCTCCCTTGTATATAAACTTGCTAAGCAAATTAGTTGCTTACCCTTGCTATATCATGACATTTATTTCAGCTAAGCCTGAAGAATCCAATACGAAGGACAAGGGCAAGGGCAAAATCCAGGAATAGTTTAGAATGAATATTATTATTATCTAATGGGATTTCTTATGTAAACTTTTTGTAATATGAATGGTGTGTTTAAGTTAAGGTTAGGAAGTGATAGTAGTGTGCATACAAGCCAATCATGTATGATGATAAAGCACGTACTTTGTAAACAATCTTATTTATTTATTAATAAAATATTTATTTATTAAAGGCATTTAATTATCTACATGTTGCTGTTTTTATAATATGTAAATAACCCATAGTTTTAAGCAATGCTTTTAGAATCGCGATGATGATCATGCTAATGAGATCTAAATTCTTAGAAAGTTTTAAAACTAAAATAGTTCCCAATCGTGGGATTACTAAAAAGGGGATTAGTAAATCCGGATAGATTGGTACATATGTTGCTTGCTCATTGGATGAGGATGATTGATCTCATGATCATTTGTGTGGAGACACTAAAGCAAGTATGTAGGTGCTTATTGGAGAATAAGTTCACTGAACGTGATTCGCTATGGAATACCTGATGGAGATTTACTCGCCTGTCAATAGGAATTCCTAATGTGATAGTAGTACAAGTAATCCTTGGACTTGAGATCATCATAGTATCTTGTATGTAACAAATTATACTTTGACTTATTCCTTAAGACCTTTTAAGGCATATATAGGGTATGCTTGGGTATAATGAGTTACATATGGAGATAATGAATGATCAATAAAGAATCTACCACCTCTAGTAAAAGAGGAGATATGTCCTATGTGATTCGTTAAATGACAACCCAGGAATCCTTGGCCAAGGTGAAATGAAATTAGAAAGGAGTTTCTAATTTGCATTATTTGGAGTTGTGCATTTTCTAATCGAAATACATATAATTAAATAAAATAAGACTTGACAGTAAATCCATGTCTTATATTTAATTGGGACATTGTATGGTGGAAGGATTGAATTGTACGGTAACTATTTACTCACAGGTTCTTTTTGATTAATGTTGAAATCTATATTATCTGGAAAGTCGTTGATCGCTAGGGAGGCTTATCCCTATTGTAGAATAAATATTATTTATTTAAATAAATTATTAGTTTAATTTATTTATTTAAATAAGATTAAAATTATTTTAATTGATTTATTCACAACCGGTTTAATATGGAGAACCTAAAGGGTCACACCATAAAAGGAAGAATAATTATTTAAGAAGGTAATGGCATAATCGTAATAATGCATTAAGTATAATTAATTTAATCTATGGTGATAGAATAAATTAAATAGCTTAATGTTTATTATTTAATATTTTGAAAATATTAAATATAAATTAATAAGAGGAGTCTTATTAATATTATTACAATTATTATTATTTTAATTTCTAAAGGAGTTTAGTAATTAATTTAATATTTAGTACTCTCATTTATTCCTAATAAGATTAGGAGACAAATTAATTAAATGAATTTAATTAATTATTCCCATGTGGTGGGAAGCCTAAATTAATTAAAGGAGTTTAATTAATTAAAAGAAATCCCATGTCTAATAGGATTAGAAGGGTTGACCAATGTCTATATAAGAGAAGTCTTATAATAGATATTAGATTGATGTAATTCCAATTGTTGGAGAGTACTCCTTTTCTATAGAGGATAGAAAACTAAGGTTAAGCCAAACACCCTCCTTCTTGATAATTCCTCTTCCTTGGTGGATCACCTCTAGAGGCCAAACACTTGGGTGGCTAACGTTGATCAAAGGAAAGAATCTAACCCGAAAATTCAAGGAGATCACGAAGAACAAGGAGTTGAACTAGTACCTGTGGAAGCTTCGTTCTACAAGGGTATGATTCCATAACTTCTTATTTATCGTTTTAAATTAATAATTTGCATAAAGGATGATCCGGGTAATGGTTTTGTAGAAATTTTTTAAACTCTGATATACCATGCTTCCGCTAGTTTTTGCAATTTGATTGCGTCACGATTTCGTACAAACCCAACAGTGGCATCAGAGCCAAATATTTATGCAATTATTAATTTATTTTTGATTTCATATACATATGGGTATGTATTTAAAATAATTTATTGGGCATAATTTTATTGTATAAAATTATATTTTAAAAAAAAAGAAAAAAAAAGAAAAAAAAAAGACTTTTTTTGGGACGAATCACAATTTTTTTTTGGGTGCTAATCTTGAATTCTGCAAAGAAAAGGTGTTGTCTCTTTCTTACTCCAAAAAGAAGGTGACCCATCATGAAAGGACTTTTTTAATAAACCTGCAGGACTCTTTTAATAAAAGAAGGTGACTTCTTTTTAAAAAATAAATATGATATATTTATATATTATATTCTAAATAATTTTATAATTAAAATAAAGAGTTTATTTTAATCTTGAAATTGGATTTCATGCAATTTAAAATTGCCCATTAAATGATACTCATATATATATGGAATGTTTTAATTCATGAGATGAATATTTATTTATTGATATATATGGTGATATGTATGAAAATAAATGGGGATTGATTATGGACTATTTGACCAATGTGATTGGATTTTATTTTAGTTGAATTCTTGAATGAATGGGTTTTATTAAATGGGGTCTGCGTACCTCGTCTTCTCTAATTTTTTTTTTCTTGATGTAAAATTCTATCTCCTTCCTATGTACTTCCCCTTGACTGTTGATCAAGGTTTCTATTTAAATTAAATAGTTTAATGTAATAAGAATAGTTAGAATTATCTTGAAGAAATTGGAGACCAAGGAGCAAGGAGCGCGTGAAGACCCGTTTGTATGGAGCCCGAGTTTAAATGTAATAGTTATATTTAAATTTAAATTCTTGCACTCCTAGGTTTGACCTTTTGGTTCACTTGGTGGCTCTAGTGAACCAAACTAGAATAAAAGTCCATAATCAATCCGGGTAGAATATAATATTCTATATTGCATGCTAAATATTATATATATTATATTTTATGCAAACATGCTTCGCATGTTTAATAAAATGACGCGTATTTTATATATATATGTGCATGCGCGCTAAACAAGATGAGACAAATAATAACAAACCCCTCAAAGAAATAATATTAAGTCTGAAGCGTTCAATGATATTTGGAATATCGAACGTCGCCTTCTAGCATGATAAATTAATAGAGTATTAAATATTTAATATGAGCTTGTTGTGCTATCCACAAGGCGAGTATTGCGTATTTAAGATGTTAATTAATCACATTTGATGCTTATCAAGAAAATTGAACGATCTAGTCTTGTTGTGCTATCCACAAGGACGAATATTTTTCTTTTTTGAATTTATGGAAGTGCTAGGCTGGACTTAACTTAAATCATTTTAGTTCGGATGTGCACACACTTGACCATTATGATTTAAGAGGCAAAATAAAAGGAGTTATATAGTGTTGTAATTGACAAGAGTTGTCTACCTATTTATTTGTATATCGCTTGTTGTGCTATCCACAAGGTTATATACATTTGAAATGGGATCCTTATTCTCACTAGCAAATCTTTAATTAGATGTTGCCGAACTATATAAGTGAGGGTAATATAGTTTGATGAAAATAGTGGGAGATACCAATTTAAAATAAAGACCTAAATTTATTTTGGTATGCAAAATTAATAAAATGAATGTTTGCTAAAATGTTATTTTTCACATGCAGAATTTTAAAAATGTCTAAATCACTAATCTCACTACGAAGCATACTTGATGCAAACAAGCTTACCGGGCCGAATTATGAGGACTGGCTAAGAAATCTGAGAATTGTTCTCACTGCTGAAAAGATTTCTTATGTCCTAAATTCAACTGTCCCTGAATCTGTTTCAGAAACAGCCTCTGAGGAAGAGATTGTCACTTTCAATAAGTGGCAAGATGATGCATCTGTGGCTCAATGCATCATGCTCGCATCCATGAATAACGAGCTTCAGCGTCAGCACGAAAAAATGGATGCTCCTGCTATGCTGCTTCACCTCAAGGAGTTGTATGGTGAACAGAGTAGGACTGCTAGATATGAGATATCTAAGGAGCTCTTCCGATCTCGGATGACCGAGGGTACTGCCGTCGAGACTCATGTCCTGAAAGTGATCAATTTGATTGAACGCCTTGGACAGCTTGGGTTCGTCATGGATGGGGAGTTGAGTCAAGACTTGGTCTTGCAGTCACTCCCTGAGACCTTCTCGCAGTTTGTGGTTAATTTTCACATGAATAAGCTAGATGTCAGCTTGCCTGAGCTGCTTAACATGCTGAAAACTACAGAAGGTCACTTCCCATCCAAGAAGAACCATATCTTGATGGTGGATTCTTCCAATAAAAGGAAGAGACCTAAGGTATCTTCTGAAAAGAAGAAATCCAAGAAGGCTAAGGGAAAGGGGAAAGAAAAGGAACAAAAGAAACCTGAACCAGCTAAAGGAATGTGCTTTCATTGCAACGAGCCGGGTCATTGGAAGAAAAACTGCAAGAAGTTTCTGGCAGACAAGAAGCTTGGAGAAGCTTCGACTTCCAATCAAGGTTTGTTCATGATTGAAATTAATTTTTCAGAAAGTCAAAATTCTACTTGGGTATTGGATACCGGCTGTGGTTCTCACATATGTAATAATGTGAAGGGACTGGTCAGAAGTAGAAAGCTGAACAATGATGAGGTGATCCTACGAGTAGGGAATGGAGCAAAGGTTGCTGCATTAGCTGTAGGAACTTATTATTTAGCAATGCCTTCGGGCAAGTCCATTTATCTTAATAATTGTTATTATGTTCCGAATATTATTAAAAATATTATTTCAATTTCTGTATTGGATATGGAAGGATTTAACGTTGTTATAAAGAACAATAGTTGTTCTATTTATAAAGACGATGTTTTATATGGTATTGGAAATTTGCGAAATGGACTTTATACACTTGACTTACAAGAAAATATATTTCAAATTGAACAAACTAAGAAAAGGAAAAGAGATGATATTAATTATACCTACATGTGGCACTGTAGACTCGGTCATATCAATGAAACAAGATTATCCAAGTTGCATAAAGATGGGCTCCTCGAGCTATCCGATTATGAATCATATCCAACTTGTGAATCTTGTCTCATGGGTAAAATGACTAAATCTCCTTTTAGTGAAAGAGGAGAAAGAGTTACAGAATTATTGACATTGATTCACACAGACGTTTGTGGGCCTATGACAACAAGTGCACGGGGTGGGTATTCTTATTTTATTACTTTCACTGATGATCACTCAAGATTTGGATATGTGTATTTAATGAAATACAAGTCAGAATCATTTGAAAAGTTCAAAGAGTTCAGAAGTGAAGTAGAGAAACAAACGGGCAAGAGTATAAAGATACTTCGATCAGATCGAGGCGGAGAATACTTAAGCGGTGAGTTTCTCAATTGTCTCAAAGAAAATGGTATAATCTCACAATGGACTCCTCCAGGTACACCACAGTTAAATGGAGTATCTGAAAGGAGAAATCGAACACTGTTAGACATGGTTCGATCCATGATGAGTTTTACCGACCTTCCAATTTCCTTCTGGGGATATGCCCTAGAAACGGCTGCATACCTACTTAACAAGGTACCTACCAAATCCGCCCCAAAGACTCCATATGAGATGTGGAAGGGGAGGAAACCAAATCTTAAGCATGTTAAGACTTGGGGTTGTCCAGCTTATGTCAAAAAGTTTGAACATGATAAGCTACAGACTAAATCCGAAAAGTGTAGATTTGTGGGATACCCTAAAGAAACTGTAGGGTATTATTTCTATCATCCAACTGATCAAAAGGTGTTTGTTGCGAAACATGCTGCCTTCTTGGAAAAGGAGTTTATCCATGAAGGGGTCAGTGGGAGTAAGATATATCTTGAAGAAGCTCAAGAACCACAAATTACCACGGATCAAAGTCAGGTACCTGACCAAGTAGAAGAACCTACTATACCACACCCTGTTCGTAAATCTGGGAGAGTACCGAAGATACCTGAGAGGTATGGATTCGTTATAGAGGATGACGATGAGGTACACATCATGAATGATGATGATCCATTGAATTACGAACATGCCATGAGTAATAAACACTCAGGGAAATGGCTTGAAGCCATGAAATTCGAAATGGACTCCATGTATGAAAACAAAGTATGGACTTTGGTTTCACCACCTGAAGGCATTAAGCCTATTGGGTGTAAATGGGTCTTTAAAAGAAAGACTGGAGCGGACGGCTAGGTGGAGACCTATAAGGCCCGACTGGTTGCAAAAGGTTTCAAACAAAGACAAAGAGTTGATTATGATGAAACCTTTTCACCAGTAGCTATGCTCAAGTCCATTCGAATTTTGCTTGCGATTGCAGCTTATAACGACTATGAGATCTGGCAGATGGACGTGAAAACGGCCTTCCTCAATGGGAAACTTGAGGAGGATGTGTATATGACACAGCCAGAGGGATTTGTTTCAAAGGTTGGAATAAATCAAGTCTGTAAGCTACAACGATCCATTTATGGATTGAAGCAAGCTTCTCGTAGATGGAACATTCGTTTTGATGAGACAATCAAAGAGTTTGATTTTATCAAAAATGACGATGAACCATGTGTGTACAAGAAGATTAGTGGGAGCACAATTTCATTCCTTGTATTATATGTTGATGATATATTACTGATAGGGAATGACATTCCTATGCTACAATCGATTAAAATCTGGTTATCTAAACACTTCTCCATGAAGGACTTGGGAGAAGCATCCTATATTTTGGGGATAAAGATCTATAGAGATAGATCTAAAAGGATGCTTGGTTTATCCCAAGGAACGTACATTGATGCAATGCTAAAGAGATTTAGCATGGAAGATTCCAAAAGAGGTCTCATGCTGATGAGCCATGGAATACATCTCTCCAAGAAACAGGCCCCAAAGACACCTGAGGAGAGAGACCGTATGAGTAAGATCCCTTATGCTTCTGCAATAGGATCTATCATGTACGGTATGATATGTACTAGACCGGATGTTGCTCATGCACTTAGTGTAACGAGCAGATACCAGTCGAATCCTGGAGAAGAGCACTGGAAGGCAGTGAAGAATATCCTAAAGTACTTGAGAAGGACTAAAGATATTTTTCTTGTCTACGGTGGGTCTGAATTAAAACTCGAGGGCTTCACAGACTCAAGTTTTCAAACGGACCAAGATGACAGTAAATCTGTTTCGGGGTATGTTTTACCTTGAACGGAGGCGCAGTGAGTTGGAAGAGTTCCAAGCAGCAAACAGTTGCTGATTCAGTGACAGAGGCAGAGTATATAGCTGCAAGTGAAGCTGCAAAGGAAGCTGTTTGGATGAAGAAGTTCATAACTGAACTTGGTGTGGTTCCTAGCATTGGAGAAGCAGTTCCCGTTTACTGTGACAACACAGGAGCAGTTGCACAGGCTAAGGAACCCAGGTCTCATCAGAAATCTAAACACGTGTTGCGGCGATTTCACTTGATCAGGGAGATCATTGAAAGAGGAGACGTCACCTTGGAGCGTGTAGACTCTCAAGATAACATTGCAGATCCATTTACTAAAGCTTTAACACAACAGCAGTTTGATCGTCACTTAGAGAAGATGGGTATGAGATACCATGGCAATTGGCTTTAGTGCAAGTGGGAGATTGATAGTAGTGTGCATACAAGCCAATCATGTATGATGATAAAGCACGTACTTTGTAAACAATCTTATTTATTTATTAATAAAATATTTATTTATTAAAGGCATTTAATTATCTACATGTTGCTGTTTTTATAATATGTAAATAACCCATAGTTTTAAGCAATGCTTTTAGAATCGTGATGATGATCATGCTAATGAGATCTAAATTCTTAGAAAGTTTTAAAACTAAAATAGTTCCCAATCGTGGGATTACTAAAAAGGGGATTAGTAAATCCGGATAGATTGGTACATATGTTGCTTGCTCATTGGATGAGGATGATTGATCTCATGATCATTTGTGTGGAGACACTAAAGCAAGTATGTAGGTGCTTATTGGAGAATAAGTTCACTGAACGTGATTCGCTATGGAATACCTGATGGAGATTTACTCGCCTGTCAATAGGAATTCCTAATGTGATAGTAGTACAAGTAATCCTTGGACTTGAGATCATCATAGTATCTTGTATGTAACAAATTATACTTTGACTTATTCCTTAAGACCTTTTAAGGCATATATAGGGTATGCTTGGGTATAATGAGTTACATATGGAGATAATGAATGATCAATAAAGAATCTACCACCTCTAGTAAAAGAGGAGATATGTCCTATGTGATTCGTTAAATGACAACCCAGGAATCCTTGGCCAAGGTGAAATGAAATTAGAAAGGAGTTTCTAATTTGCATTATTTGGAGTTGTGCATTTTCTAATCGAAATACATATAATTAAATAAAATAAGACTTGACAGTAAATCCATGTCTTATATTTAATTGGGACATTGTATGGTGGAAGGATTGAATTGTACGGTAACTATTTACTCACAGGTTCTTTTTGATTAATGTTGAAATCTATATTATCTGGAAAGTCGTTGATCGCTAGGGAGGCTTATCCCTATTGTAGAATAAATATTATTTATTTAAATAAATTATTAGTTTAATTTATTTATTTAAATAAGATTAAAATTATTTTAATTGATTTATTCACAACCGGTTTAATATGGAGAACCTAAAGGGTCACACCATAAAAGGAAGAATAATTATTTAAGAAGATAATGGCATAATCGTAATAATGCATTAAGTATAATTAATTTAATCTATGGTGATAGAATAAATTAAATAGCTTAATGTTTATTATTTAATATTTTGAAAATATTAAATATAAATTAATAAGAGGAGTCTTATTAATATTATTACAATTATTATTATTTTAATTTCTAAAGGAGTTTAGTAATTAATTTAATATTTAGTACTCTCATTTATTCCTAATAAGATTAGGAGACAAATTAATTAAATGAATTTAATTAATTATTCCCATGTGGTGGGAAGCCTAAATTAATTAAAGGAGTTTAATTAATTAAAAGAAATCCCATGTCTAATAGGATTAGAAGGGTTGACCAATGTCTATATAAGAGAAGTCTTATAATAGATATTAGATTGATGTAATTCCAATTGTTGGAGAGTACTCCTTTTCTATAGAGGATAGAAAACTAAGGTTAAGCCAAACACCCTCCTTCTTGATAATTCCTCTTCCTTGGTGGATCACCTCTAGAGGCCAAACACTTGGGTGGCTAACGTTGATCAAAGGAAAGAATCTAACCCGAAAATTCAAGGAGATCACGAAGAACAAGGAGTTGAACTAGTACCTGTGGAAGCTTCGTTCTACAAGGGTATGATTCCATAACTTCTTATTTATCGTTTTAAATTAATAATTTGCATAAAGGATGATCCGGGTAATGGTTTTGTAGAAATTTTTTAAACTCTGATATACCATGCTTCCGCTAGTTTTTGCAATTTGATTGCGTCACGATTTCGTACAAACCCAACAGGAAGACCTTGGGACCATGTTATGAAACTTTATTATAATGAATAATGTATGTTTATTATTCCGTAATAGTTATAGAATGCTTATGATGATGATAGATCGTGAGCACCGAATCTGAGGTTAGAGAACCTGGATTTGGGGGCGTCACAGGTTGGTATCAAAGCCGCAGGTTATAAACATTAGGAATGCGAAACCTAGGTTATAACCTTAGTAGAAAACTCTTATAGAGTATGTTAGGAGATGGATTGTGGAAATTCATCGAGTTTGTGTTGTGCTTTATAAAATATTATTTCATTTTATCAATGAATATATTTTATTGTGGTACTGATGTTGGTTTTATTTATGGTGTTTGTAGGATGTCTGACGAGCGCCAGGGCAGTCACTCAGTGGAGCAAGAGCTCATTGAGCGTGAGGTCGCGGAAGAAGCCCCTCAGGGTCCTCTGATAGGGGATTTGTTGAGGAGAATCAATCAATTGGAAGGCAGGGTGGGAGAACTGGAGGTTGAAAACCACACACTCCAGTTCACAGAAGGTCAATACAAGGAGGCGGCTTATCAAGCCCATATGGAGGTAGTCGAGCAGAAAGGAAAGTTGGATGAGTCCCAGTTGCAAGTTGAGATGCTAAGGGTACAGCTAGAGCATGAAAAGGCTAAGTTCGGAGAGCTGAGCATAGAGCATCTGGCGATGCGGGGCGAGTTTGACGTGGAGATTGAAGACAAGATTCGCGTGGAGGAGGCATTTTATGGGTCAGCCCAGCGAGTGGACCAATTGGAGATAGGACTGCAGGCCATGAAGGTCAGGGCCGAGACTTTAGGACTAGCGCTAGACGCAGCGTATGAGGGCCAGCGCAGTGGGACTAGGAGGGCGCAGTTCGAGATAGGAGAGTCGAGCCGATCCATTCGACGTAGAGTTATGGATGGGTGGTTTCCCCAGGAGCCTGTTCAGGTGACCCAGCAGGGCCACCAGTGATGATTATGCTATGGACTAGTTGTAGATAGATGCATTAGTACCCCTTTTGTGTAATAGGGTTTTATGATGATGTAAACCTCAGCAGGTGTGAGGTAGTAGGTAGTTAGGTAGTATCCCTATTTGGGTTTGTGGGGAAGTATCATTTTGAGTTAATCCCGTCTTTTGTGTTTAAAATGGGATAGTAGTATTTATAAGAATATACCTGTATTAATCACGTGAGACACTGAAGATTGGTATATGAATATAAATGCATTATTATGATATGTGTTGGAAAATTTAAATAGTAAATTGTCTATTTAATGTTATGTGAATACAGTAGCGCATTGCATGCTAAGTACTTATATGATAATAAAACCCGAGTAACGTGTTAGAATTTTGTTTAATTAGATAATGCCGCCCAGACGTGTACTAAGGAACCAAGAGATCGAAGAGTCAGTTAATAATGCAGCGGGAGCCCAACCAAACCCAATGCAAGACTTTGTCAACATGATGGCTGAAGCCATGAGGAATCAAGCTCAACCCGGGGGAAATCAGGCAGGAAATCGATTAGCCAACTTTAAGGACTTCAAGGCAGTAGGACCGCCGGAGTTTAGAGGAACAACAGACCCGATAGAGGCCCAGACGTGGATGAAGGAGATGGAGAAGGCCTTCATTATTGCTAGAGTAGCAGAAGAACAGAAAACAATTTTTGCTACCTACTTAATGAAGGGTGAGGCTAACTATTGGTGGGAGGCCAACCAGAACAAAGCCGGGACTGAAATCGTGACTTGGGAAGCATTCAAGAAGTTGTTCTTTGAGAACTACTTCCCTGAGAGTACACAAGCGAGAATGGAGATCAAGTTTTTGGAATTGAAACAGGAGAATATGTCAGTGTCAGAGTACGCCGCAAAGTTTAATGAATTGGCCAGATTCGCTCCACATCAGGTAGACACGGAGGTGAGAAAAGCAAGAAGATTCGAAAATGGACTAAAGCCGTGGATTTACAGTAAGGTAGCGGTTCTACAAATCACGTCATTCTCAACTCTGTTGGAGAAAGCTCTCATAGCGGAAGGTGGAAGCGAAGCGGTCTCAAAGTACAATCGGGAGAAGAACAAGAAGAAAGTAGAAGGTGGGAATCAGAATGTTAGCAGCGGCGGTAGCAACAACAAGAAGCGGAAATGGAGCAGTGGGGGTAGTAATTTAGAGATTCAGCAAGGAAGCGTGCAACAAAAGAAGTCAGTATGCGGAAACTGTGGAAAGGGTCACTCGGGAGAGTGCTTGAAAGGAAAAACGGTATGTTATACCTGTGGACAAGAAGGGCATACCTCACCCAATTGTTCTAAGGTGAGGAAGGGAGGTTGTTTTAACTGTGGTGAATTGGGACATCGGATCAAGGATTGCCCAAAGAAGAAAAGCACGGATGGCGGAAACGGCAACAGGGGCAATAACACTAGGACAACCAGTGGAGGACCAGCCCAGCCAAACAAGCCGACAGCGAGGACATTCAATATGACAGTGCAAGATGCCATGGCATCCAGGGAAGTGGTTTCAGGTAAAATTCCGATCAACAATATAAATGCCTATGTGTTATTCGATTCGGGAGCTTCATGTTCTTTTGTATCTGATGATTTTGCTCAACGATTAAGTTTACCTCGTGAACTATTAGAACACCCAATGAGTGTAGAAGTAGCAAACAAAGAAATTATCCCTGTAAACTACATACATAGGAACTGTTGTGCTGATGTTAGAGGGTTTAAGCTTAACGTGGATTTGATACCGATTCGTCTTGGAGAGTTTGATGTAATCCTCGGGATGGATTGGTTATCAAGTCACGGGGCGGTCATTGACTGTAAGAAAAAGTGCGTACACCTAAAGACTCCGAATAAGTCAAAGGTGGTATTTCATGGTAGTAAATTACCGAGACAATCTTGTTGTCTGACGATGATGCAAGCAAAGAAGTTGCTTAGGAAAGGTTGTATAGGTTATTTGGCTCACGTTGTGGATACCCGTAGAGTCGAGGGTGAACTGGGTCAGATACCCATTGTAAGGGAATTCGTTGATATCTTCCCAGATGAAATTCCGGGATTGCCACCAGATAGAGAGATAGAGTTTGTTATCGATTTGGCACCAGGGACATCACCGGTATACAAAGCACCGTATCGTATGGCTCCGGTAGAAATGAAGGAACTGATGATTCAACTACAAGAATTGTTAGATAAGGGATACATTCGACCGAGCGTATCACCGTGGGGAGCACCAGTCTTATTCGTAAAGAAGAAGGATGGGTCATTAAGGCTTTGTATCGACTACCGGGAGTTGAACAAGGTCACCATTAAGAACAAGTACCCGTTGCCCAGGATCGACGATTTGTTTGATCAGTTGAAGGGGGCGAAATATTTTTCAAAAATCGACTTGAGGACCGGTTATCACCAACTGAAGGTGAGGCAGGAGGATGTTCCAAAGACGGCATTCAGAACTCGGTATGGACACTTTGAGTTTCTGGTAATGTCTTTTGGGTTGACGAATGCGCCAGCAGCATTCATGGACTTGATGAATAGAGTGTTTAAACAGTATTTGGATAAGTTTGTTGTCGTGTTCATCGATGACATTCTGGTATATTCAGAGACAGAGGAAGAGCACGCTGAACATCTAAGGATAGTGTTGGAAACGTTAAGGAGGGAGAAGTTGTATGCAAAGTTCTCCAAGTGTGAGTTTTGGTTGCGAAGAGTGCAGTTTTTGGGTCACGTTATCGACAAGGATGGTGTTTCGGTGGATCCAGCAAAGGTTGAAGCGGTTATCAACTGGGAACAGCCAACAACGCCGACAGAAATTAGGAGTTTCTTGGGATTAGCAGGATACTATCGGAGATTCATCCAAGATTTTTCAAAGATAGCATCACCGTTGACCAACCTTACCAGAAAGGCAGTGAAGTTCGTTTGGACGGAGAAATGTGAAGAGAGTTTCATGGAATTGAAGAAAAGGCTCAGTCAGGCACCTGTGTTGACTTTACCAGACAACACGGGAGGATTTGTAGTGTATAGTGATGCGTCACACAAGGGTCTTGGCTGTGTACTGATGCAGCATGGCAAGGTCATTGCGTACGCTTCACGTCAGCTGAAGGACTATGAGAAGGGTTATCCGACTCATGACCTGGAATTAGCAGCAGTAGTTTTTGCCTTGAAGATTTGGAGGCACTATTTGTATGGCGAGAAGTGTGAGATATATACGGATCACAAGAGTCTGAAGTATATCTTCACACAGAAAGAGCTAAATATGAGGCAGCGCCGATGGCTAGAATTGATCAAGGATTATGATTGTGAGATTCTGTACCATCCAGGAAAAGCAAATGTAGTGGCAGATGCTCTGAGCAGAAAAGGCAGAGAGAAGTTATTGAAGTTGACCATTCAAGAGGAGTTGGTGAAAGATTTCGAACGACTTGACTTAGAGGTTAAGTATCCGATGGAGACCAACGAGAAATTATTTACAGTGACAGCGAGCCCGACTCTATTAGATAAAGTTAAAGAGGCTCAAGAGAAGGACGAAGATTGCGACAACATCAAGAAACGGTTAGCTGAAGGGGATGAATTGAAATACAAGATTGATGGCACCGGACTGCTGAGATTCGAAGGGCGAATTTGGGTACCGCTAGTACCAAAACTAAGAGAAGAGATTTTGCAAGAAGCGCACAGTACGAGGTACTCGATACACCCAGGAAGCACAAAAATGTATCAAGATTTGCGTCAACACTTTTGGTGGCCAAATATGAAGAGAGAGGTTGCAGAATGCGTCAGTAGATGTCTAACTTGTCAGAGAGTCAAGGCAGAGCATCAACGACCGAGTGGATTACTACAGCCTTTAGAGATTCCAGAGTGGAAGTGGGAACACGTCACGATGGATTTTGTGGTGGGACTTCCAGCAACGCAAAAGGGACACGACGCCATATGGGTGATTGTAGATCGTCTTACGAAGTCGGCTCACTTCTTGCCGATCAAGATCAGGTATAGTTTGGACCAGCTAGCCAAATTGTATATCAAAGAAATTATCTCGAGGCATGGCGTACCAGTATCTATTGTGTCGGATAGAGATCCGCGATTCACGTCAAACTTCTGGAAGAGTCTTCAGGAAAGAATGGGGACGCAACTACGGATGAGCACTGCGTATCATCCGCAGACCGATGGGCAAAGCGAGAGAACGATTCAAACACTTGAAGACATGCTCAGAGCTTGTGTGATGGACTTTAAGGGTAGCTGGGAGGATCATCTTCCATTAGTAGAGTTCGCATACAACAATAGCTATCACGCCAGCATCGGAATGCCGCCGTACGAAGCACTGTATGGAAGGAAATGTAGAACGCCCTTATGCTGGGATGAAGTGGGTGAACGTCGACTGTTGGGACCAGAACTGGTACAGCAGACTATAGAGATCATCAAGGTGATAAGAGCCCGACTGGTAGCAGCTCAAGATCGCCAGAAGAAGTATGTAGACTTACATCGCCAGAAGAGAGATTTTGAGGTGGGAAGCCATGCATTTTTGAAAGTATCTCCCTGGAAAGGGAAGATAAGGTTTGGAAAGAAAGGTAAACTGAGTCCGAGATTTATTGGACCTTTCGAGATCTTGAGGAAGATAGGCGAAGTGGCGTATGAGGTAGCTCTACCTCCTGAACTGGAACATATTCATAATGTGTTTCATGTGTCAGTGCTACGACCATACAAGCCTGATTACAAGCACGTGATATCGTACGAGCCAATTCAGGTAAAAAAGGATTTATCGTACGAGGAAATTCCAGTTGGAATTTTAGATAGAAAAGAACAGAAATTGCGAAATAAGGTTATACATTCTGTAAAGGTTCTTTGGAGGAACCACAATGCTGAAGAAGCTACGTGGGAACTCGAAGAAAGGATGAGGGAAAATTATCCACATCTTTTTGAGTAACCCTATAGGCAATTCCGGGGACGGAATTCTTATAAGGGGGGGAGGATGTAATAACCGTGAATTTTAAGTCACTATATATGTATGTACATTATTAATATTTAAAAATTTGTGTTATACAGTGATTTAATATGTGACAAAATATGTGAAGTGGTGCATGGGTCAATTAACATGTATGCTATAGTTATGGATATATACATTTACAGATTTCATTAAAAATGAAAGCTTCGTAACCTAATTATACATTAGGTGAGACAATTAAATAACCTAAGGGTTATGGTGATAATGAGAGGTTAGTATTTAATATGTATACTAACTTAAGTGGATAATCTTATTATTTCAAGTCACTAATAATTTTAAACCTAATTCTTGTGAACCTAATTAGGTTATGAGCTAAAGTCACATGTATAGGTAATTAAATTTCATAAGATAAGGAATGAAAACCCTAAATAATCAAATTGGGTAACGCATATTAAAATTGCTAGACTATGTTTATTACATAGCCCAAAACAATTAAGGAGGAAGCCCAAATGAAATAAAATGCAAACCAATACTTAGCCCACTTGGTTAAGGGTATTGTAGACATTTGATTAATCAAAATTGGGCATTAAAAATAAAAGCAAATTGGGAGTTAAAATGGGACATAATGACAAGCCATATTAGGCCTTTTAAGGCAACTAATTAAGCTAAGCAATGTCCATTAGTAGTAACTCTTACACAAAAGGACATGGTTGTCAAGCTCCCATTGGTTGCCACTTTATTAAGCATCCTTAATCATGATTAGACTAATTAAAGTGATAAGGCAAAGCTTCTATCCACGGGGTAAAGAAAGTATGGGGGATAATAGCTAGATACACTAAGTGTATCTATATTTTTTGTAAGTATCCTTTTATTTCATTTCATTTCTTCTCTCATTCTTCCTCTTATAATTTTCTCCCAAGCTAGCCACTTCTAGAGAGAGAAAAGAGAGAGAGTTTTGGCCATATATATAGAGAGAGAGAAGTGCTAGTTTGTTCATGCATCCAAAGTTCATCACTTACTTTGGTAAATCAAGGAAGGTTGCCATTAAATCAAGGTATAACCTAACCTTCATCTTCTTCTTCTACTTTGTTTTATAGCTTGAGTTTTGTTGGAGTTATGAACAAATACTCAAGATACCCTAGTCCTACATATCATCATGTATAGAACTAAGTATCTTGAGTGTTAGGTCAAAGGCTTAGAGGAAGGATATGAGCATATGTTCTCCAAGGGTGAAAACTCTTGTTTTCTTCCACTAAATCTTGTATAACTCAAGTTTTCCAACTTAGATTTGTGATCCGTCGAAGGGGGGTGCTAGATACATGAGTTATCTAGTAAACCCAAGTGATAGAACACAAATCTAGCAAGTTTTGAAACCTTTGGAACTGATTTCCCCAAAACAGCCCACTTGGAATGTTAAGGGTTCAAAAGAAAAGAAAAAAACCTAAAATAGTTTCTGTCCCATTTTTCTTGGGTCTGTTTCGGACGGTTTCATATCTTTTAAAAATCTGGGAAAATTCACAGATGTACCTTGAGAAGTTATCTACATGTAGGAAAAAGAATGGGCATGTTTCGAGTTATAGATTGTACGTAATGACTATTTCCGTAAAGGACTCCTGAAACTTTACCTTCGAATATCTCACGGTGTATACACTGGAAAATTCCGAAATTTTTACAGTAGGTTCACATATACTAGGAGAGCATACCCTGAAAATTTCAGAATTTTCTGAGTAAAGATCAATTTATTAAAAATGAAGCAAGATCCGCGTGTTTTGGGAACTTTAAAAATAGTAGATCATTTTCTAAAATTCCAGAAAAATTTGGGGATCCTTGTGGGTTCATATTCTGTCAAAATACAGAAGCAACGAATTTTTGGAATCAGTTTGCTATTTTTTCTAAAAATGATTAAGTTATGAATAAAAGGAAATAAATAGTTAAATGATGTCTTTAATAAGAAAAATGTGATTTTTATGCTTGAATACTCATAATATATCATATCATGACTATCTTAGAACACTTTGGTAATTTATGATAAGAAATATTATTTATGACCTTTTGTGGATATTAAATAAGAGGTTTAATAAAGGGTGAACAATTAGAATAAATTGTTTATTAATCTAATAAATTATTAAAATATTATTATGATATTAATAATATTAGAATATGATATTGATAAGTAAATAAAAATATTAAGATTAAAATTTCTTTAAAATATTATTAAATGGTTAATAATACTTGATTTAAGCATTGATAAATGATTAAAGTATTATTAAATGATTAATAGTATTAGTAATGGAACAAGATATTATTAAATGATTAATAATATTAGTGAATAAATAAAATATTATTAAATAATTAATAATATTAGTAAATGAATAAAATATTATTAAATGATTAACGATACTAAAGCATAAGTAAGATATTATTAAATAATAATGTTAATGAATAATTAAAATATTATTAAGAGGATTAATAATATTAGTAAGGTATTAAAATATTATTAAGATGTTAATAATATTAGTAAGCAAATGAAAGTATTATTAGGGAACTAATAATACTAAGAGATGAATTAGATATTATCAAGATTAATAATATGTTGTTATTTAGTAGTAACATTATCAAGACAGGATAATGTTTATAAGAACTAAATGTAATGTATAATATTTATGTGATTACATAATCTAATGTTATACTATGACTAATTGAAAGATTAAATATAGGTCTCTCAAAGGAAGATAATTTAACTGCATAGTGGATATAAATTAATTGCGTAGCCGTAATCTACAGACGAGGCAAGTTTCCTAACTCAAACTCGAGTTATTATTTTCAAAGCATATTAGTGAATAATTATTGATGATTATTTACATCTATAATGATTATTGAAATTCGCACTTTGTGCAATTGAATTCCTGTTCTACTATTATTGAACTGTGAATTAAATTTAAGTTCTTCATTCATGAACTGTTTATGAGATAGATCTATGCTAATTGTATCAGCTAGATCAAGCATGTTTAAATTTGTTAAATCAAATGTGTTTTAAAAAGCTGTTCTTATTAAATTGATATGATAAGAACTCTAGACTGAGAAAAGGACGAATTTGATTAAGGCATGATATCAATGCCAGATTATTAAGTGTTTATGCATAAATCACGAGGTATGAAAGGCTGATCCCCTTGAATACCAAAATTTATTAAGAGGTCCAGTTTAAATGACTGAGAACCTTGGCAAATGTTCATGGTTATTTCAAAACCACTCAGTTCATGTTATTCAATTATTCGAATATTCAATTGTTAATTATTAATTCATGTTCCTTCACAACCTTATATTATTGTTGAACATTGAAAGCAAAACTTCTTTCCAGTTATGATATATCTCCCTTGTATATAAACTTGCTAAGAAAATTAGTTGCTTACCCTTGCTATATCATGACATTTATTTCAGCTAAGCCTGAAGAATCCAATACGAAGGACAAGGGCAAGGGCAAAATCCAGGAATAGTTTAGAATGAATATTATTATTATCTAATGGGATTTCTTATGTAAACTTTTTGTAATATGAATGGTGTGTTTAAGTTAAGGTTAGGAAGACCTTGGGACCATGTTATGAAACTTTATTATAATGAATAATGTATGTTTATTATTCCGTAATAGTTATAGAATGCTTATGATGATGATAGATCGTGAGCACCGAATCTGAGGTTAGAGAACCTGGATTTGGGGGCGTCACAACGATCATGTCGTCTACATAAACTTCCATGCTCTTCCCCAGCTGGTTTCTAAAGACGTAGTTTATCATCCTTTGGTAGGTGGCTCCAGCATTTAGCAATCCGAAAGTCATCTTCTTGTAGGCATATACCGAACGATGCATAATGAACGTAGTCTTTGGTATATCCTCTTTACACATTAAGATCTGATGATATCCCGAGAATGCATCCATGAAGCTAAGTAGTGCATACCCCGAAGTTGCATCGATGAGCTGATCTATGTGTGGTAGAGGGTAGAAATCCTTCAAGCATGCTTTGTTCAGATCAGTGTAGTCGATGCAGACACGCCACTTGCCATTCTACTTCTGAACTAGCACTACATTTGCCATCCACTCTGGGTAATCTATTTCGAAGATGAAGTCTACTGCCAACAGCTTTGTTATCTCTTTGTCAATTATCCTCTATCTTTCTAGGGCAAAGATCCTCCTCTTTTGCCGAACTGGTTTTTTTGTTGGATCCACGTGTAGTCTGTGTTCGACAACCTTTAGATCTACCCTCAGCATATCGCTGGGGACCCACGCGAAGATGTCTGCATCACTCTGCAGTAACTCTAGAACGTGGGTCTGAAAGAGTTCTGGTAACCCTGTCTCGATCTTCACTATCTTCTTCGGCTTCCCTGGTACAGCTCTATCTCTTCCGTCTCCCCTACCGGTATGACCGACAGCTCCTGGCTGCTCTCTATGAAGGGCTTAATCTCTATCGCTATGGTCTGCTTCTGCTTACTGACCCCTACCTCCGAATCAGCTAGTTTTGGTAGCACCTTTTAGCCAGATTGAGGTCCCCTGCTACTTCTCTGACCCCATACTGAGTGGGAAACTTGAACTTGAAGTGGGGTATAGAAGTCACCGCTTGGAGAGCCGTCAGTGTAGGTCTTCACATGATGGCATTGTAAGTCGAATCCACATACACCACGTAGAACCGGCACATAATTTCCACTTGCTAGGGAGCTGTCCTGAAGATCACTGGTAATTAGATGGTTCCAACAACTTTGACCGGTTCATTGCTGAAGCCGTATAATGGAGACTCTTGTCCAATCTCCATCTTTCTTCCATCCAAGGTCATTCTCTGGTAGGCATGAGCGTACAAGATATCCACTGATGACTCGTTGTCTATCATCATCCTTTTCATGTCAACCGACCCCACCTGTGCTTTGATCACTAGTGCTCCTTCATGCGGTTCGATCGGTTCAGAGGGGAAGTCTTCATCCGTGAATGATATTACCAAACCCGGGTAAGGTTTTTCGCGTCTCACGGGTTGGTCGGCCACTAACATCACTGAATCCAGATAGCCACGCCGCTTCTTATCGGAGAGCTTTCCCATCATGCCTCTTGTGATGACGTCCACCACATGGCGAACCCCCTGAGTCGGGTTCGGCTGAGGCTGCTGATCTTCTTGGGTCAGAACATTTGTTGTCTGCTGTGCCTCTAGGGCCTCCCTCCCAGATACAAATTGGATTAGACCCCCATGCTGTATATTTAGCTCGATCAGCTCCTTCAGGCCCCAACAGTCTTCGGTGTAGTGTCCCATGCATTCATGATACTCGCAATATATGTGGGGGTTTCCCATCTTAGGCCTGTAACCATCATCTGGCTTTTGATAGCCAGGTTGCCTTTTCAAGTGCTCCAAGATGGCCCGTCAATTGGTGTTAAGAAGAGTGTAGACTCTGTTGTCCTTATCTTTTAGCAGGGGAGGGTGGCTTCCTCCCGAACCTCTGTTCTTGTCTTGCTGCTTCGGGTAGTTGTCCGATTTATTATTCCCGTAGCGTTTTGAATTCCCCTCGGGCTTGCTTTTTTCTGTTTCCTTTCCTTTTTCTTTGTCTTTAGGTTTCTCCGTGGAGCCTCTCTTCAAACTCTCCGTGGCTTCTTCCATCACGATGAAACCTTCTGCTTTCTCGAAGGCTTCGGCCAGACTCCTCGGTTGGTTGAACATCAATTTCTTCATCAGCTTCTCAGATTTTACCAGGTCCAGCCCATTCTAGAAGAGCCCTACTGCTTATAAATCATTGAGGTCGGTCACCTGGCCGACTGCCTCTCTGAATCTTTTCACGTACTGGCCCAGCGTCTCATTAGAGTGTTGCCTGACCTGGGCCAATGATCCCGTGGACTTTCCTCTTCTTCTGTTGCTCCCGAACCGGGCATGGAACTTGTCACATAGCTCTTCTCATGATGAGACCAAATTCGGGGCTAACATGTTCATCCAATGCCGAGCGTCCTTCCTTAAGGTAGTGATGAAGGTGTTGCACTTAGCCGCATCGGTGTAGTTGTAGTAGTCCATCAATCTGTCATATGTTTGGCTGTGCTGGTAAGGATCGCCCGACCCATCGTAACTTTCCATGTAGGGCAGTCTCTTGGCAAGGTCACCCTTTTCCAGAAGGATATCTTCCGAGAACGGGGAGGCCTTCTTCCCAGAACTCACTTTTCCCTGCTGAGCCTCTGTCAACTGTCTCTGCATGTCTTCTAACTTCTTTGTCAGTAACTCAATCCCTGCAAGAGCCGGGTCAGAATTCTTCTTCGGGGATAATCTTTCTTTCGAGTCTTTCCGATCCCGATGGCTCTTGCAGTCTCTCTCATCCTCCCGATAAGACCAGGAGGGGGGAGGCTTCTGTAGTTTCTCTCATCCTCCCGACATTTCTGGGGGGCTTATGTAGTCTCTGTCTCGATTCCGCCAAGGACTATCCTGGGGATTGTCCTTCGGCTTCTGGAATGATGGCTGGGCCTCCTGGAGAGACCGCTTCCTATGGGGGATGTCTTGTCTTCGGTATTTGCGGTGATCCAGTTGTGACCTCCTTTCAATGCGTCGGGAGCTGTTGGAGCGGCGTGCTCCCGAACGCCCCTCTGTTCGGCGATCTCTGGATCTACTTATTTCCCGAGAGCGACTCCGAAGCCTACCCTCGATTTTCTTTATGTCGTCGTGCTTTCCTTTGGATTCTCTGGGTGGAGACCTCCCTCGTCCCGTGTGGTTAGGGTGGCTGGAGGCCTCGTCTTCGACCATGTGCACCACCTGTCTAGTGAGCTCTTCTTTTTGCATCGTAAGGACCTTTAGAGCCTGCTCCATGTCCTCTATCTCTTTCATCTTTCGGGCCACAGCCTTGTCACGATCCTCCTGGGTTCGAGGTGGGGTGCCTTCCACCCTCTTCCGGTCTTTTCTTTCCTGGCTGGTTGTGTGGAACAGTTTCCGTTGGGCTCCGAGCCGGCCCCCTACTTGGGAACCGGTAGAATTGGTTTGAGGGCCAATCCGTGTGTAGATGCTAGATGGCCCCAACCTGTCTTTCACCGACCCCTTCGGGTGTGTGGACGCTGCTGCCGATGGCTGTCCCCTGCCAGAAACTGTCCCCTGCTAGAAACTGTCTTGCTATTCACCATGTTTTTCGACGTGGTGATTTGCTAGTTGTGATTGAAAAAACGCCCTCCTTCTAGGGCCAATGTTAACGCTAAGATTCGTCCACGCGCTCCAATCACCAAAGCGCGTTCAATCCTGCACAAAACGGGTAAACACCGAAAAGCTTGACGGCTTGGGCCGCCGGGGGATAGCTCTGGTATAAGAGTAAGTACAGGCTGACAAGGTTAACAATTGAGGTAAACTACTCTATTGCTGGAAAATAGTAATATTGTGTAAGTGTACCTTATGAATAGTCAAGTCATATATTTATAGTATCTCACATCCATGCTAGAATCCACTTTCATATTGGATTAGGGTTCCCCATGTATCTTTTTCATAATAGGATATTATCAAATCTCCCAATATATAGGAAGTCCAATTAATGCATGATTCTTCCTTCCATAAGTAGAGTCTCCATATAATTAGAAGTGTCCCCCAACATGGACCAACCGGACCCACCATGGCCCAACTATAGCCTTAACCGAGGCCAAACCCAATCCGGGTCTTGGGTCTTCAAATATTCGGGCCCCAACATAAGTCTTCGTAATGTTTATTAAAATATACTCTATTTTATTCTAAAAATTACTTAAATAAGGTTCACTACAATGAAGAAAGACAAAAAGATAATTTTTAGTGTACTTAAGTGGGTTCATCTATTTTCATTTTTCTTAACTTGTGTCAAAAATATGCTTTAAACATTTTTATAGAATGGAGGAAGTAATTATATTATCAAAATTTAATTAATTAATTCATATCGATTTTAAATTTAATTTAAAAAAAATAAAGCTCAAAATATCTTTATGTTTTAAAATGGACAAAATATTAAAAGTAGTATCTATGTAATGTAAATAATAGACAGATGACAAGACGCCTAAAAATTGATAAATGAATGGTCCTTGAAGAAGAAAATGAAGGAGGAGGAGGGGAGGCGAGGGGAGGGCGGGGGGAGGTTATTTGAGTGTTTTTGTTTGGTTTTCCATAAAGCATTGGGGTTTTCACTATTATTAACTCGACAGATAAACTGCTTCTTGTTTGGTGCTGGGTGCTGGCATGGATAGGTTTCTTTTCAAGGGAGGGCATTTCCACCTATAAACTAGGGTTGATCAATAATTAATTTTAAATAAATTTATGCATACAAATATCAAGCTTACAATTGTTTATGATATTTGCAAGAGTAGCGTTTAATGTGTGATTAGACCAGACAATTTAAATTGAGAATTATTTAGTTAATCAAAATTACTTGGATTTGGTTAACTATTTTTTACGTCATGCATTGGTTTAATTTAGTTTTGAACCCATATTATGAATAAAAAATATGAGTTGAAACTAGGTTAATTAGTTTTGACCTGTATTAGTCAACAAATCCCAATTTATTTAGTTTTCAAATTTAGACTCTAAATCTGCTATTTCAATATATGTACCATTGCTGTCCCATGCCTCCTGCAGAATCTTGTCACTTGCCCTCTTGTTAGTATAATGGAATAGAGCTCGTGATTAAAAAAATTACAACTTACAAACTTTGGATCCATAAATTAATGTAACTGTTTCTACATTTTTTATGCACTTCACAAAATTTTTATTGCTCTATTTTAATTTTTTTAAGGAAAAATTCCTCCTTTGCAAAAAAAAAAAACAATATCAGTAAAATAAATGTAGTTTAAATTTAAATAATTAATATAAAAAATTATAATAAAATTCTCAATAATTTCATTCATTTTAATTAGCATAATAATTATTAATGTAATTTTTTTTAAAGTGCCTATAATCACAAAATTAATGTTTTTAATACTTAAATTAGTCGCATCAATTTAAATTTTTAGTTTCATACTTGCGTCTAAAAATTAAAATAAGACTCTTTTAGTGTAATACCCGAAAAATAATAATAATAAAATCTATTTAAAATATTTTAAATGGGGCTTTCTTATGTTTGGGCCAGATTATATTTAATTTGTGTGGACCATAACAAATATTAGGCAACATTGAGTTAATAAATTTGGGCCTTAAAACTAATTAAGTTCAACATATATTTTGTACCATTAAATCCTATTAAAAGTATGAGAGTTAATAACATATATGTAAATGATTAAAACATAAACCCTAGTGTACGCAAACCATTATTCATCTGATAAAAAGGAGCCGCTGCTAAAAAGAACCAAAGGACCAAGTGGATTGCGGAAGGGGAAAAAGAAGTTTTCGAAGAAAACATAGTCAATTTTTGCAGTTGTAATCAGGTTAGTTTGTCATGGTATACATTCATTATAAATATAGATAATCATTATAATAATATCACATCAGCTTTATAGATGTATACTGTATGAAAAGCAAATGAATTGAGCAATTGAATGATTATTTTACCAAAGTTTAATAATAGGAATAATATAATATATCACCAATTTATTTATTTCATAGTCTTATTGCATCAGACCATGCGAATTAGGCAACAGGAAGTTGTTTTATTTGCATATGTACTATACTAGTATATTAATATATTTTCTGACATGATTTTCAGAATATATACATATATATATATATATATATATAAATTTAATAAACAAACAAAATTATGTTGATAACGTTTATAATATGAGAACATAAGAAATTAAATTATTAAATAATTAAACTTTATGATTAATAGTATTTTATTATTGTGTTTATTAGATTGGATTGAAGAAGATTAGCGAAACAATATTTAAATTTTTGGGTATTACATTGCTTAATTTAGGTACGGATTCCGTACTCTTTCAGCGAGACTCTTTTAATTTTAATTTGTTTGTTTCGCTATTCGTTTCGAAATTTTGTATTGTCTCTCATAATTATTCTTTGTCAATTTATTATGATAGTTTCGTTGTGGCATTGATATTAGAATTTGTATTTGTATTCTTTGAGCTAGTAAATCATGTCAATATGTTTTGGAGATTTTATTCATTTGTATCATTCCTTGTATATTTTCGTCCACACTCGGGAGTTGTTTTGATTATTGATATCTTGTTAGTATTTAAGAATGTTCGTATTTGATAATTCGATGCCATTTGAAAATGGTCATGTAAGCCTTGTGATTTGAACCCCTTTTGCCTTACATTTTATAGTTTGATCCTTAGGGTGTACTTGAGCTAACCACCTGTGGGGGTGCCACAGGCATGTCCTCTTAACACAAGGGCATGACACCTTTTGTGGCGGTGTGATTAGTCCACGTCGTATCCTTTTATATGCTCTGGGTGTGAGCTTTGGCCATTTGATTTATTTGTTCAGGATACGTATGGGTCTACCCAGTATTTGATTTGATTTGATTTGATTTATTTGGCGGATTAGTGACGTATGTATCGTGCGTACTATTCGATTTGATTTGTATACATCATGATATCGATGTATTTTGTTAGCCTCTGGCTATCTGTATTTGAGCTCAGTATGAAATTGTCACATTACACCCATTTGATTCAACCTTAATTGTTTGGGATTCTTTTGGCAATAATTATTCGATTGCCAGTGTTAATCATTTGTAAATGGACTCACTAATTTTGATCTATTCGGAATTCGTTTTGTAATTCAAATGTGTTCCTTCATTCGACTCTTTTAGATTCATTATATATTGTGATATATTTGTTCATCTTCATATCCGTACTGGGCAATTGGCTCACGCTGTGTTCTTTTTTCGGCAGGTAATCAGGGGTGATCAGGATTTATGGGATGAGAGCTACCTTTGATCCAAATGAGTAGATTAGCTTTTAAGATTATTATTAGACTTGGATTTCCTATTATTTTGTAATTGGATGTCTTGGGCCTATTTTGGCATTCATCCTTAGAAGTGGAGATTATGTTAACGTGGAGGTCTTTCTATGTGAATTGGCGTTTAAGACTGTTGGTATTTAATTTATTTAAAAATACTTTGAGGTTTATTTCAGAATTTTATTTATTTTGTTTTGTGTGTGACATCCCTTTTCCTTTGGGAAAGGGGGTGTTACAAAGTTGGTATCAAAGCTTAGGTTATGATCTTATAGATTGTCTTTTAGGCTTGACCTGTGAGTTTTGGGTAGACCACTGGGTAGTTATAAGATTTTATTATAGTTTTTGTGCTGCGTTTGATCTTCATTCCGCATAATTTTGACTTCGATTATTCATTTTAATCTATTTGTTCTTAGTTGTTGATTTGGTATCATAGATGGCTCGTAGGTCTTCGAGAATTGCTGGGAGACAGGGAAATAATGGTAGGAGGGGTCGGGGGCATCCCCAGGTTGAGGCTATTAACCAAGGTGGAAATGCTGGGACTCAGGATAATACAATAATAACCCCGGCTATGGTAGCAGCAATGGTGAATGAGGCAGTTACGAATGCAGTGGCACAAGCTATGCAGGGTATTTCGTAGGCGCAAGGAAATCATCATACCAATGGCATGGGGGATGATGCAGAGATACCACAGCATGAGCAGAATGATCCTCCCGAGGATCAAGTGGGTCAGCCAGTGCAGCCATTATATGCGTTATTGGAGAGGTTCATTAAGCAGAAGCCCAAATCTTTTCGTTTTGCTCCTACTCCAATTGATGCAGAGAACTGGATCGCCCACTTGGAGAAAATTTTTGATGTGATTGGGTGTTCAGAAAATCAAAAAGTGAGATTAGCGATTTATTTGCTAGAGGATGATGCTCAGCGATGGTGGAAATCGTTGAAGGCTACACAGGGAGATGGATTTATGGATACACTCATATGGAGCGATTTTTTTTATCTTTTCTATCAACAGTACTTTCCAAACGCTGATAGGGATGCATACATCAGGGAGTTTGTATCCATTCGGCAGAAGGAGGATGAGACTATTACTGATTTCATGGCGAGGTTTACTATTGGCTGGTTTTGCTAGTTCAATAGCTGGGACAGCTGCACAACAGGCAGAAAAATTCAAATGGGCTTTGAAATATGAGTATAGGAGATCGATCATCCACACCATATTTACAGATGTATCACAGGTGGCTAATGCAGCTAAAAGTGTGGAAATGGAGCATAAGGACTTTCGAGCTTCCAAAGCAGAAGGGAGTCGAAAGAGAGATAGAGATGATCATCAAGGGCAAGGAATAAGGCAGTTTGGCAGGAATCAGAACAGAAGGCAGCATAATTGGAATGAGCCTCAATCGGGTAAGCGATTTAATCCTCGAAGGGATGTTGCTTACCCAATGCAGCAGGGTGGTCGTGGAGGTCAGCAGCAAGGTCAGTGGCAAGCTGGAGGGCAATATCAAAATAGGGGATTTCAACAGAATAGGGTTTTTCAGCATAATCAGGGTCAGCATCACCAACAGGGTCAAATTCAGGGGCGGTATCCAGGACCAGCAGGTGGGGGCAATCCGAACCTTTTGCCACTTCCACCTGCCCCATGTGCTACTTGTGGTGGGTATCATGTTGGCAGGGCGTGCTATAGAGAGATAAGGGTTTGTTTCTTATGTGGCCAAATGGGACATAGAGCAAGGGACTGCACAGTTCAGCATGGTAATAGGGGAGGAGGTAATGCCGATAATGGCGGTCAGCACAATACCGGTGGGAGAGTATTTGCAATAACAGCTAATTACGAGGCTCAAACACCAGGTACTATCTCAGGCATCCTTCTTGTAGGATATCGTGAGGCATCAATTTTGTTTGATACTGGATCTACACATTCTATTGTTGCACTTTCATTTGTTCGTCATCTTGAAGTGTCTTCTCATATATTAGATCCTCATTTATCTATTGCTACCCCGATGGGGAATTTTGTGATTATTTCTGAGCAATTCCATGAGTGTTCTTTGAAGTTAGGGAGAAGGGTGTATGCGGCTAATTTACTTTCGATGGTGATGCATGATTTTGATATCATCTTGGGTATAGATTGGCTAAGTAAGCATCGAGCTACTATTAATTGTCAGGCGAGGAAGGTTATTTTTGGAACTTTAGAAGCTCCAGAATTTGAGTTTCAGTGTTCCGAGCCGAATGGTGTTGTTAAGTCGATCTCAGCTTTGAAGGCGAGCAAAATGATTGCTAAGGGATGTGATTGTTATTTAGCATATGTGAAGAATACCTCGAGGGATGAGCTCCAACTTGAAGACTATCCAATTGTGCGAGAATTTCCTGAGGTATTTCCTAAAGACTTGCCAGGATTGCCACCGCCAAGGGAAGTTGAGTTTACTATTGAGCTCATTCTTGGAGCGGAACCTATCTCTAAGGCACCCTATAGGATGGCTCCATTAGAGTTACAGGAGTTGAAGGAACAATTGCAGGAGTTATTAGATCGTGGATTCATTAGACCGAGCGTTTCTCCATGGGGCGCTCCAGTCTTATTTGTGAAGAAGAAGGATGGATCTATGAGGTTGTGTATAGATTACAGAGAGCTTAATCGGATCACTATCAGGAACATATATCCATTGCCATGGATTGATGACCTTTTTGATCAGCTCCAAGGGGCAAAGTTCTTCTCAAAGATAGATTTGAGGTCGGGGTACCATCAGTTGAGGGTAAGGGATGAAGACATTCCTAAAACAGCTTTTCGTACTCGGTATGGGCACTACGAGTTCTTGGTGATGTCGTTTGGGCTGACTAATGCTCCGACGGTGTTTATGGATTTGATGAATCGGGTTTTTAGCGAGTACTTGGACCAATTTGTCATTGTCTTCATTGATGACATTTTGGTGTATTCCAAGTCTAAGGAGGAGCATGAAGGGCATCTTCGTACTATTTTGGGGGTTCTGCAGAAGAACAAGTTATATGCTAAGTTCTCTAAATGTGAGTTTTGGCTAGAACAGGTAGTATTTTTGGGACATGTGTCTGCAGAAGGTATTAAGGTGGACCCTGCGAAGGTTGAGGCTATCACTAATTGGCCAAGACCTACCACGGTAACTGAAGTTAAGAATTTCTTGGGTTTGGCAGGGTACTACAGGCGATTTGTGGAAGGTTTCTCTTTGTTAGCTTTGCCATTAACTCAGTTGATGAGAAAGGGTACAAAGTTTGTGTGGAATGAGGAGTGTGAGAAGAGTTTTGAGGAGCTTAAGAAGAGGCTTGTGTCGGCTCCAGTACTTGCATTACCGTCGGGGACAGGAGGTTATCAGATTTACAGTGATGCTTCCAAGAAGGGTTTAGGGTGTGTTTTGATGCAGCATGGTAAGGTAATTTCTTATGCTTCCAGACAACTTAAACCTTATGAGGTGAATTACCCTACCCACGACTTGGAGTTAGCTGCAGTTATTTTTGCCCTAAAGATTTGGAGGCACTACCTTTATGGTGAGACTTGTGACATTTTCACTGGCCACAAGAGCCTTAAGTATATTTTTACTCAGAAGGAGCTCAACATGAGGCAGAGACGTTGGTTGGAGCTTCTTAAGGATTATGATGCCAGGATTCAGTATCACCCTGGTAAGGCTAATGTGGTTGCAGATGCTCTTAGCCGAAAAAGTTCAGGGAGTGTAGCTGCTTTAGTTACACAACCTCAACTTATCTCGGATATGGAGCGTGTGGGTTTGGAGCTATATGCTAGAGGTTCTGATGGGTTGGTAGCAGGTATGAGGGTGGAACCTTCTCTTATTTTGCGGATTAAAGAAGCCCAAAAGGAGGATGACGAGTTGTGGGCTGTAGCGCAGAATATGGATGAGGGTAAGCAGCCAGAGTTTCGCATTGGCGAACAAGGTGTGATATGGTTTGGTAAACGGTTATGTGTTCCGAAAGATCCAATGATTCATGAGGTAGTGTTGACCGAAGCTCATAGTTCTCCAATCTCTATTCATCCGGGGTCTACAAAGATGTATAAGGATTTGAAGGAGAATTTTTGGTGGAGCGGAATGAAAAGGGATGTAGCTGAATTTGTGAGTAAATGTCTTACTTGTCAGCAAGTGAAAATAGAGCATCAGCGGCCTGGTAGTTTGTTGCAACAATTAGAGGTTCCTGTGTGGAAATGGGATGATATTTTGATGGACTTTGTAACTGGTTTACCGAGAACTTTTAAAAAAAATGATGCTATTTGGGTGGTAGTGGATCGTTTGACTAAATCGGCTCATTTCCTGGCTATTCGTGAGGATTTTTCGGTAAATAAGTTAGCAAATATTTTTCAACGTGAGATTATTAGGCTTCATTGGACTCCAGTTTCTATAGTTTCAGATCGGGACCCGCGATTTACTTCTCAGTTCTGGAAAGGATTTCAACGAGCTTGGGAAACGCAACTCAACTATAGTACAGCTTTTCATCCGCAAATAGATGGGCAATCAGAGAGAACTATTCAGACATTAGAAGACATGTTGAGATCTTGTGCTTTAGAATGGACACGAAATTGGGATGATTATTTGAGTTTGGTGGAGTTCGCATACAATAACAGTTGGCAAGCTAGTATTTGTATGGTTCCGTTTGAAGCGTTGTATGGTAAGAAGTGCCAAGCTCCGACTTGTTGGAATGAGGTTGGAGAAGGGGTAATTGAAGGACCCGATTTGGTAATTACTATGGAGAAGGTAGTGGTAGCTAAAGAAAAATTGAAAGAAGCTCGGTCGCGACAAAAGAGTTATGCTGATATTCATAGAAGGGCTCTTGAGTTCACACCTGGTGAGCATGTGTTTTTGAAGGTCTCTCCATGGAAAGGTGTTCGAAGGTTCGATTTGAAAGGAAAGCTTAGTCCACGTTTCATTGGCCCTTTTGAAATTCTTGAGAAAGTTGGAGAGGTGACATATCGGGTGGCTTTGCCACCACAACTATCTCATGTGCATAATGTCTTTCATGTTTCGGTATTAAGGAAATATAATTATCACCCGTTTCATATTGTGCAATACCCATTACATAAGATTAGAGAAGATCTTACTTGTGAGGAAGAAGCAGAGGGAATATTAGATCGTCAAGAGCGGATTATGAGGAGGAAGACAATCCCATTTGTTAAAGTCTTGTGAAAAAATCATTCGGAGCGGGAAGCTACTTGGGAGATGGAAGACTCTATTCGAGCGGAGTATCCACATCTTTTTGACAATTAGGTACGTTCTATTCTTTTGATTCCGGGGACGGAATCCTTTTTAAGGGGGAGGTGATGTAATACCCGAAAAATAATAATAATTAAATCTATTTAAAATATTTTAAATGGGGCTTTCTTATGTTTGGGCCAGATTATATTTAATTTGTGTGGACCATAATAAATATTAGACAACATTGAGTTAATAAATTTGGGCCTTAAAACTAATTAAGTTCAACATATATTTTGTACCATTAAATCCTATTAAAAGTATGAGAGTTAATAACATATATGTATATGATTAAAACATAAACCCTAGTGTACGCAAACCATTATTCATCTGATAAAAAGGAGCCGCTGCTAAAAAGAACCAAAGGACTAAGTGGATTTGCGGAAGGGGAAAAAGAAGTTTTCGGAGAAAACATAGTCAATTTTTGCAGTTGTAATCAGGTTAGTTTGTCATGGTATACATTCATTATAAAAATAGATAATCATTATAATAATATCACATCAGCTTTATAGATGTATACTGTATGAAAAGCAAATGAATTGAGCAATTGAATGATTATTTTACCAAAGTTTAATAATAGGAATAATATAATAAATCACCAATTTATTTATTTCATAGTCTTATTGCATCAGACCATGCGAATTAGGCAACAGGAAGTTGTTTTATTTGCATATGTACTATACTAGTATATTAATATGCTTTCTGACATGATTTTCAGAATATATACATATATATATATATATATATATATATATAAATTTAATAAACAAACAAAATTATGTTGATAATGTTTATAATATGATAACGTAAGAAATTAAATTATTAAATAATTAAACTTTATGATTAATAGTATTTTATTATTGTGTTTTATTAGATTGGATTGAAGAAGATTAGCGAAACTATATTTAAATTTCTGGGTATTACATTGCTTAATTCAGGTACGGATTCCGTACTCTTTCAGCTAGACTCTTTTAATTTTAATTTGTTTGTTTCGCTATTCGTTTCGAAATTTAGTATTGTCTCTCATAATTATTCTTTGTCAATTTATTATGATAGTTTCGTCGTGGCGTTGATATTAGAATTTGTATTTGTATTCTTTGAGCTAGTAAATCATGTCAATATGTTTTGGAGATTTTATTCATTTGTATCATTCCTTGTATATTTTCGTCCACACTCGGGAGTTATTTTGATTATTGATATCTTTTTAGTATTTAAGAATGTTCGTATTTGATAATTCGATGTCATTTGAAAATGGTCATGTAAGCCTTGTGATTTTAACCCCTTTTGCCTTACATTTTGTAGTTTGATCCTTAGGGTGTACTTGAGCTAACCACCTGTGGGGGTACCACAGGCATGTCCTCTTGACACAAGGGCATGACACCTTTCTTGGCGGTGTGATTAGTCCACGGCGTATCCTTTTGTATGCTCTGGGTGTGAGCTTTGGCCATTTAATTTGTTTGTTCAGGATACGTATGGGTCGACCCAGTATATTTGATTTGATTTATTTGGCGGATTAGTGACGTATGTGTCGTGCGTACTATCCGATTTAATTTGTATACATCATGATACCAATGTATTTTGTTAGCCTCTGGCTATCTGTATTTGAGCTCAGTATGAAATTGTCACATTACACCCATTTGATTCAACCTTAATTGTTTGGGATTCTTTTGGCAATAATTATTCGATTGCCAGAGTTAATAATTTGTAAATGGACTCACTAATTTTGATCTATTCGTAATTCGTTTTGTAATTCACATGTGTTCCTTCATTCGACTCTTTTAGATTCATTATATATTGTGATATATTTGTTCATCTTCATATCCGTACTGGGCAATTGGCTCACGCTGTGTTCTTTTTCCGGCAGGTAATCAGGGGTGATCAGAATTTGTGGGATGAGAGCTACCTTTGATCCAAATGAGTAGATTAGCTTTTAAGATTATTATTAGACTTGGGTTTCCTAATATTTTGTAATTGGATGTCTTGGGCCTATTTTGGCGTTCATCCTTAGAAGTGGAGATTATGTTAACGTGGAAGTCTTTCTATGTGAATTGGCGTTTAAGACTGTTGGTATTCAATTTATTTAAAAATACTTTGAGGTTTATTTCAGAATTTTATTTATTTTGTTTTGTGTGTGACATCCCTTTTCTTTTGGGAAAGGGGGTGTTACATTTAGTATAACAGAAATTAAGATTTTTGTAAGTTTCTTTTTATAATTTCACAAATCTATCAAATATGAACATGAAAATTTTTTTATTCCATAAAAAGAGTCAATTTACAAAATGATTTTGTTGAATAACAATAGTCTCATTTCATTTTAATTAATATAAAATGTTATTTAACGTAAATTATTTTGAAAATACGTCTAATAGAAAAATTATTTTTTAATACTTAATTGAGTCACATCAGTATTTATTATTTTGTTTCCTCCAATATTTTAGTAAATTGATTACATATAATTGATTTAAAATTTGTCAAAAATAGCAAAACATAAAATTTTATAGAAAATTTTATCAGTTTGTTGCAATTTGTTAGTTTGTCAATTTGTCAAATTGCCATTTTGTAATATAATTAGGTTGATAAAATTTTGTTGCAATTTGTCAGTTTGTTGGAACAAAAATAGCGAGTTTTTCGCTTTATCAGTTTGTTGGGTTAATAAAAAGAACATGTAAGTAAAACTATAATTTAAAAAATAGGTTGATCTGAATTCGACTCATAACCTTCATAATCTATATTAAATGTAGGTAATATGATTTTAGTTCCTTAACTGACACATACGTATTTTATGTAACCCAAAATCAATCCAAACATATTTTTTGTCAAGTTTATGTGTGACCATAACACAAAAATTTTGATATGGTACATTTTCTGAGTTAAATAAATTACGTTTTGAATAAATTATTTTCAAATTAATATTCTCTAGTAGGTTTGGAATTTCAAAAACACTCCATTAATTAACTAAGTAGACGAACAAACATTTAATACAACATATTATAAATATGCATGTCAACAAGCTTAACACTATCAAGTTTATCTAAATAAAATATATTTTGTCTTAGTTTAACAAGTTTTATATTTCTTAATTATTCATTTATATGTCATGTGTTAAATATTCCTTTTTTAGTGTCATAGAAGTAATATTATCTATACTAATATATAAAGAGACAAATTGAGGGTAATTGTTAGTTTGGTTTCCCGCAATAAATTTTTTCAATCGAAAATAATTAGGGTGGCAATACATTTTCTTCGGTGGAAATTATTACATAGAGTTACGGTTAGTATATATATATATATATATATATATATATATATATATATATATATATATATATACCATTTTTAGTGTCGTAGAAGTAATATTATCTATACTAATATATAAAGAGACTGAAAGGAATTGCACTTTATTCTATATTTTGGAAATTTAATAATTGTCAAGTTTGGGCTTGAATAAAACCCATTAGTAGACATAATTGAAGTAAATATAAAGGTGTAATTCGTTTTCCTAATTGAGAAAAATAAAAGAGAACTTCATTTGATTTGTGTAGAAATCATTTGATTTGTGTCTATAGTAAGACATTTAATAAGGTACAAAGTTGTTTGATAAAACTATTTTACTTAGTCTCATTTAATAGAAAGGACTACTAGTACAAATATTGTAGTCTAATCTTATTTTGAAACAAAAGAAAAATAGTGAGAACTATTCATATTCTATTTAACTACTAATTATTACTAATATGTAACCTACATATTTAGTACTAATAAGTATAGTAAAATATAATTTAATAGTTATAATATGTAACTTACAATATATATGCATGTGTATATGTTTATATGTATATGTTGATATATATACACATAAGATGAGATACATGTATATGAGATATAAGTTTACATATATGATATCAAATTTTAACGAGATTAATTTTCTCTCTTCTATCTTCTCTAATTCTTCTTACAAATAAACAACTACTACAAAGTAGTATTCGATTTGAATTTTCTATGAATTGCTATCACGGATTATTCACTAAGACTTGACATATAATCTGGAGGTATATTGTCTGCAACCCTTAGCAAACCGATCGTGGTGGGGGCGATAAACGCCTTAAGGACAAGGATCACCCGTGTCACATCTTCTACAATCAATCTTGACTCTACGAAGCTACAATTTCCTAACAATCTTAAGGTGTTTATTCATATTTGTTGGAGTCATGTTTTTGGTGAGATAGAAGACAACACGGTTTTCAAAGATAAGTGATATTTTTCTTATTTCTATTTCACCAATGAAATTGTCATTATATATAATTAGTTATATTTTGAGATATTTTACTAATTATTTTTGTTGACAACCATTGGTAGAAAAATGGAGAAAAATGAAAGTGAATTTTACAAGTTTGTAAATGATGTGAAGAAGATGAAGAGTCATCATGGAAAACACCAAATGTTGATGCCTAGAATTTTCTAAAGAGATTATTCTTCGAATTTAATTCCAAAAGGCATGTTTTTTAACGTTTGCCTTTATTTTTATAAATGATAATTGTATATCATTTTGTAATTGGATGTACTTGAAAGTATATATTTTATGCACTATATCATGCGTTGATGATATTTGCATGTTAAGTATTATTTTACTTATGATCTTATATAATAAATTAATTTGATTAGTTTTATTTGTTTTGAAGATAATTTAATTGTTCTTGGTGGAATAAACTTTAACTTGTGCATATATATATTGACTAGTAATATTTTATGAGTAGATAATATTTCTAAATGTGTATATGCATGAGTGTTAAGAAAATTATTATTCTTATAAACTAATTGAAACAATTTATTATTAGTGGTTGTAGTAAAAGTTGAGAAATTTACTTTTCTCTATGTATAACGAATTAGTTGTAAATTAATTTATTTTGAGAATAAAGTTAATTTATGTTTTAGAACAAAATTATGCATATAAAATTTGAAGTAATATTTAGTGTGTAATATTACTTGGTATTTGTATGCATGATTTTTGAGATAAATTACTTTGTTTGTGGATAATAAATTAATTATCAACTAATAGTTAGTAGAGATATTGTAGAAGTAAATTTGGTTGTGTAGATCTTGTATACAATATGATTATGATGTTGAGAAAACATTGGAATGTTATTCGTAGTGTTTTGGGATAATCATAATTGGTATATATTAATTTATTTTATGAGTACTTCTTATCCAAGAAGTAGTAAATTTTTTAATGTGATCATATGAATTTTGTATATTCTAATTGAGATAAATATTTTATTTTTTGAATTTTATAAATATAGTGAAGTTCAAGTATTTTATATTATTATGAGATTGTCTTGAATTCTATATTTGTAATTGTTAAAGATATATTGTTTATGATATTTTCTGTCCAAGTTGGGACAAAAAAAAACTTGAGGATATACTAATTCATGTGTGTAAATTTTATTTGCTTTTCTACATAAATTAATTTTGTTTGTGATAAATTAATTTCTTAGAAAGTAAATATAAATTTTTATATTTTATGACATATATGCAAATAAATTTGTGTAATATAATGAGTTACACTATAATTTGTATATAATGAGTTTTGTACTATTTACATAGTCAAGTGTTACGTGTTGGTATACTTGAAATTAAACTGTACATGTATAATTTTAAGTTCTCATGTTAAATAATTTTTGGATTTGAGATTTTATGTATTTTAGAAAATAAGAACTTGTTATTCTTATGTGGGGGTATTCTAAAAGATTATTATGTTGAAGCAATCTTTATATGAATAACTAATACATAAAATGAACAAGAATTTATTTTTAACTTTGAGAAGTGTTCCTTAATATTCTCACGTGGAAGTAATATTTATAGGAACATTGTTACATAAAATGTTAATTAATCTAAAATTTATTTTAAGTAACAAGCATAATTTTGTGAAGTGAAATTATTCAAGGAGATTTCAATTATTTAAAAGTGTGGGGGTGATTATTTAAGATTTTTATTTATGGACTAGAGTTGGCCTTTGAACTATTTGGAGCATAATTTTATTTATGTAAGAATAGTAAGGCTTGTGAATTTCTTATTGTGAAATTCAATTTGGTTATGGAGTCCTAAGAAATGAAAGTCTTTGAAACACAAACTTTTGAACAATATTGAAATCTGAATTTATTTCACTTAATTAATTATCCAAAAGATCATATAGGAAAGACTTGCATCGATTGATTTGACACTCTACGATTGTAGTGACATTACTGAGTTGTTACTCTAAAATCATAAGCACTCTACAATCGTAGAGTTGGCTTTGGCACTCTAAAATTATAGAGTTGGTTTCAGCACTCTACAATCGTAGAGTTGGCTTTGGCACTCTAAAATCGTAGAGTTGGCTTTAACACTCTACAATCGTAGAGTTGGCTTTGGCACTCTACAATCGTAGAGTTGTCTTTGGCACTCTACAATCATAGAGTTGGTTCCTAGAACTAGTTCATAGAGTTAAAAATTGCTTTATGATCACTGAGTTGTCACTCTATGTTCGTAGTGATCTTGTAGTCTGACAGTGGTACATCGACTGAGTTGTTACTCTAAGATCGTAGTGACCTTGCTGAGTTGTCATTCTACGATCGTAGTGACCTTGTTGTCTGACACTTGATAGTGGTGCATATCACTCTATGATCGTTTGGTTGTCATTGTTCTACGCTTACGGACTGTGCTTGATGTTTGTAGCCTAGTCTGAAGTCTCCTATTTCACTATATTGTGTTAGTAAAAATTTGTATCAAGTACAAATTATTAATCTTTCATAAGTGATTGTGATCTTGATTAAGTAAGAAAATATTCACAAGTAGGTGAATATATTCTTATATTTTCACAAGCAGGTGGATATATTATTACTCTTTGTGAATGATATAATTTACTTGGAGTAGCAAGTAATACTATTGCTTTATATAATGGAGAAAGTAAATGGAATCGAAATTTGTTGTTAGAACATCAAATTGTGGCCACTTCCATTGCTTAGTTCATTATGATGTGATAATGAAACTGTTTTGTGTAAAGCATATATAAGAGATTACCTTTAATGGTAAGTCTTGACATGTTGGTCATATACATAATTTTTGTTAGACAATTGATACAAGAATGTATCATAATATTTGTTTAAGAGTAAGTTAAGTGACGACTTGACTTATCTTATTTCTAAGACTTGACGAGAGTTTAGTAAGTTTAACTACTTGTGATATGGAAATTAAACCACTTTGAGTCAGGGGTGATGGGAACCCAACCTATTCCTAGGTTACCCCTAGTTTATAGGTTCAATGGGAAAAACAAGTCACAGTTGCTGACTGTGTTACTATCAATGTGGTTCCATATGTAGTCTAGGGTAGTAACGTCTGTTGCACAACCGAGGCTTAGTTATACTCTTAACAAAGTTGTTGTGTTTTTAGCAACAGAAACACATGTGAAACACTTTGCCTATATGAACTAGAAGTGGAGCCGCTTCTTATAGAGGGTTATGGTTTACTCTCTTAGATGTTCATGAAATAGGGTATCACGCATGGCCATACAAGTGCAAAGTGATTGAGAATACTCATCGTGGTAGGAGGATTTTGTGTGTGTGTGTGACAATTTCGGTCATATCATATAGAAGTAGAGGTTCAATCTACGGCCACCTTCAACTTCGATGTGACATTGAGTTGTTTACATTAAGGGAAGGTTCAATGTTCGTCACACCCTTTTTTATGCACACATGCCTTTGAGTTTGTTTGATAGAAAGTTGTTTGGATGAAAAATAGTTTTTCTAAACAAGTGGGGGATTTAAAGGAATTGCACCTTATTCTATACTTTGGAGACTTAATTATTGTCAAGTTTGGGCTTGAATAAAACCCATTAGTAGACATAATTGAAGTAAATATAAAGGTGTAATTCGTTTCCCTAATTGAGGAAAATAAGAGAGAACTTCATTTGATTTGTGTAGAAATCATTTGATTTGTGTCTATAGTGAGACATTTAATAAGGTGCAAAGTTGTTTGATAAAACTATTTTACTTAGTCTCATTTAATAGAAAGGACTACTAGTACAAATGTTGTAGTCTAATCTTATTTTGGAACAAAAGAAAAATAGTGAGAACTATTCATATTCTATTTAACTACTAATTATTACTAATATGTAACCTACATATTTAGTACTAATAAGTGTAGTTAAATATAATTTAATAGTTATAATATGTAACTTACAATATATATGCATATGTATATGTTTATATGTATATGTTGATATATATACATATAAGATGAGATATATGTATATGAGATATAATTTTACATATATGATATCAACTTTTAACGAGATTAATTTTCTCTCTTCTACCTTCTCTAATTCTTCTTACAAATAAACAACTACTACAAAGTTGTATTCGATTGGAATTTTCTGTGAATTGCTATCACGGATTATTCACTAAGACTTGACATATAATCTGGAGGTATATCATCTGCAACTCTTAGCAAACCGATCGTGGTGGGGGCGATGAACACCTTAAGGACAAGGATCACCCGTGTCACGTCTTCTACAATCAATCTTGACTTTACAAACCTACAATTTCCTAACAGAGACAAATTGAGGATAATTGTTAGTTTAGTTTCCCGCAATAAATTTTTTCAGTCGAAAATAATTAGGGTGGCTATATATTTTCTTCGGTGGAAATTATTACATAGAGTTACGGTTAGTGTATATATCTATATATATATATATATATATACTTTTCGTCCGCTGTTAAATGGTATCAGAGCCATGCGGTGTGTCTCTTGGTGTCACTGTTTGTTCTCCGGTCAAATACAGAGGTCTGAGCTTAAACTTGTTTCTTCTTCCTCTTTAGACTTCTGTTGCTCCGTCCTTGAAGCACCTAGTTTGAGTCACCTATCACCTATAGAACACCCCAGATCGCAATAGGTCCCATTGAACCGTTGTAAGTCTCAAGAGTGTGAGCAGTTTAGGCGAAAGGGAATCACTAGATCCATGGGTATGTTTCTGCCAATAGGTACGAGGGTATGCACTCAAGCGACTTCGGTCTGTCTTTAAGTAGAATGTCAACAGATCTAGAGATTAGGTTTGAACAAAGTTAAAACGAAGTAGACTGTTTGGATCTAGTTTATTAGTTAGTCAAGAGTCAGCATTGTGATCCTTGTATCAGACACAGTCTGATTAGTTTTTTTAAAAAAATTTACAAATTTGTATTTTGAAATCAACAGTCGATGACAAAAGTTTCGGTGAAATTTTGTCTCTCCTTTTTTAAAATTTAAACATAGTTTTGGGGGGAAAAGGGGTAAATTCTGGATATTTTTTTTGGGGTTTAAGGAATAGGGGATGGTGATCTATCTGAGAAGAAGATCAACAGTACCCACTGGCGACAGAAGGAGCTGGACCTCAACAGTCTAACGAACAACAGTCAGACGAAGTCAGACGATGCTGGGCCCCCACTGTCCCACAGTTATCGGATGCTCCGGTCATCATCAGATGCAATCAATGCATCCGACAAAGTCAAAAGTAAAGGACAACTTTACTTTAGTAAAAGTAATTTACTTGAGTAAAAGTAAATATAAATACTTTAACTTTAGTTAAATGTTTTTACTTCAGTAAATGTAAAAGTAATTTACTTTAATCTAAGTTAAATGTTTCTTACTTTAGTTAAATATTTTTACTTTTAACCTTAAGTAAATGTAAAAGTTACTTTGATAAATATAAACCGGTAACTTTAGTTCTATTTAAAGGAACTCAAGTGTTAGAGTTCCTTAGGCTTAGAAATGTAAACCATTTAGCCTCACCCGAGGTTCTCTCCTCCTTCTCTCCTCCTTCTCTCTAACTTCTTTCTAGTTAGCCGAAGAAGAAGTTCTTGTACTTCTTCTTCCCTTAGTAAACTTATCCAGATACAATGTAATCATTTCCCAAATGTTTATAAATAAGAAAGAGATTATTATACTGAATCACCGGTCATCTTCTTTATGTTTCTTTTGTTTTAGTTTAAAGTTTTATTTAAAATTTTTCGTCCGCTGTTAAATGGTATCAGAGCCATGCGGTGTTGTCTCTTGGTGTCACTGTTTGTTCTCCGGTCAAACACAGAGGTCTGAGTTTAAACTTGTTTCTTCTTCCTTTTTAGACTTCTGTTGCTCCGTCCCTGAAGCACCTAGTTTGAGTCACCTATCACCTATAGAACACCCCGGATCTCCATAGGTCCGTTTGAGCCGTTGTAAGTCTCAAGAGTGTGAGCAGTTTAGGCGAAAGGGAATCACTAGATCCATAGGTATGCGTCTGTCAATAGGTACGAGGGTATGCACTCAAGCGACTTCGGTCTGTCTTTAAGTGAAATATCAACAGATCTAGAGATTAGGTTTGAACAAAGTTAAAATGAAGTAGACTGTTTAGATCGAGTTCATCAGTTAGTCAAGAGTCAGCCGTGTGATCCTTGTATCAGACACAATCTGATTAGTTTTTTTAAAAAAATTTACAATTTTTTTTTGAAATCAACAGTCGATGACCAAAATTTCAGTGAAATTTTTCCTCTCCTTTCTTAAACTTTAAACATAATTTTGGAGAGGGGAAAAGGGAAAATTCTGGATATTTTTTTTGGGGTCGAAGGAATAGGGGATGGTGATTTATCTGAGAAGAAGATCAACAGTACCCACCGGCGACAGAAGGAGTCGGACCTCAACAGTCAGACGAATAACAGTCAGACGAAGTCAGACAACGCTAGCCCCCAGGGTCCCACAGTCATTGGATGCTCCGGTCATCATCAGATGCAATCAATGCATCCGACAAAGTCAAAAGTAAAGGACAACTTTACTTTAGTAAAAGTAATTTACTTAAGTAAAAGTAAATGTAAATACTTTAACTTTAGTTAAATATTTTTAACTTTAGTTAAATATTTTTACTTCAGTAAATGTAAAAGTAATTTACTTTAACCTACGTTAATTATTTTAACTTAAGTTAAATGTTTCTTACTTTAGTTAAATATTTTTACTTTTAACCTTAAGTAAATGTAAAAGTTACTTCGGTAAGTATAAACCGGTAACTTTAGTTCTATTTAAAGGAACTCAAGTGTTAGAGTTCTTTAGGCTTAGAAATGTAAACTATTTAGCCTCACCTGAGGTTCTCTCCTCCTTCTCTCTAACTTCTCTCTAGTTAGCCAAAGAAGAAGTTCCTGTACTTCTTCGTCCTTTAGTAAACTTATCCAGATATGATGTAATCCTTTCCCAAATGTTTATAAATAAAAGAAAGAGATTATTATGCCGAATCACCGGTCATCTTCTTTAAGTTTCTTTTATTTTAGTTAAAAGTTTTATTTAAATTTTTTTGTCCGCTGTTAAATGGTATCATAGCCATGCGGTGTTGTCTCTTGGTGTCACTGTTTGTTCTCCGGTCAAACACAGAGGTCTGAGTTTAAACTTGTTTCTTCTTCCTCTTTATACTTCTGTCGCTCTGTCCTTGAAGCACCTAGTTTGAGTCACCTATCACCTATTGAACACCCCGGATCTCCATAGGTCACGTCGAGCCGTTGTAAGTCTCAAGAGTGTGAGCCGTTTAGGCGAAAATGAATCACTAGATCCATGGGTATGCGTCTGCCAATAGGTACGAGGGTATGCACTCAAGCGACTTCGGTCTGTCTTTAAGTTGAATGTCAACAGATCTAGAGATTAGGTTTGAAAAAAGTTAAAACGAAGTAGACTGTTTAGATCGAGTTCGTTAGTTAGTCAAGAGTTAGCCTTGTGATCCTTGTATCAGACACAGTCTGATTAGTTTTTTTAAAAAAATTTACAATATTTTTTTTTGAAATCAACAGTCGATGACCAAAATTTCGGTGAATTTTTTTCTCTCTTTTCTTAAAATTTAAACAAAATTTTGGGGGGAAAAAGGGTAAATCCTGGATATTTTTTTTGGGGTCGAAGGAATAGGGGATGGTGATCTATCTGAGAAGAAGATCAACAGCACCCACCGGCGATGGAAGGAGCCGGACCTCAACAGTCAGACGAACAACAGTCAGACGACGCTGGCCCCCAGGATCCCACAGTCATCGGATGCTTCAGTCATCATCAGATGCAATCAATGCATCCGACAAAGTCAAAAGTTAAGATTAACTTTACTTTAGTAAAAATAATTTACTTAAGTAAAAGTAAATGTAAATACTTTAACTTTAGTTAAATATTTTTAACTTTACTTATTTTTACTTCAGTAAATGTAAAAGTAATTTACTTTAACCTAAGTTAAATGTTTTTAACTTAAGTTGAATGTTTGTTACTTTAGTTAAATGTTTTATTTTTAACTTTAAGTAAATATAAAAGTTACTTCGGTAAATATAAATCGGTAACTTTAGTTCTATTTAAAGGAACTCAAGTGTTAAAGTTCCTTAGGCTTAAAAATGTAAACCATTTAGCCTCACCCGAGGTTCTCCTCCTTCTCTCTACCTTCTCTCTAGTTAGACGAAGAAGAAGTTTCTGTACTTTTTCTTCCCTTAGTAAACATATCCAGATTAAATGTAATCCTTTCCCAATTGTTTATAAATATAAGAAATAGATTACTTTACCGATACACCGGTCATCTTCTTTAAGTTTCTTTTGTTTTAGTTTAAAGTTTTATTTAAACTTTTCGTCCGCTGTCAAATGGTATCAGAGCCATGCGATGTTGTCTCTTGGTGTCACTGTTTGTTTTTCGGTCAAACACAGAGGTCTGAGTTTAAACTTGTTTCTTCTTTCTCTTTAGACTTCTGTTGCTCCGTCCTTAGAGCACCTAGTTTGAGTCACCTATCACCTATAGACCACCCCGGATCGCAATAGGTCCCGTCGAGCCGTTGTAAGTCTCAAGAGTGTGAGCAATTTAGGCACAAGGGAATCACTAGATCCAAGGGTATGTGTCTGCCACTATGTAAGAGGGTATGTACTCAAGCGACTTCGGTCTGTCTTTAAGTGGAATGTCAACAGATCTAAAGATTACATTTGAACAAAGTTAAAACCAAGTAGACTGTTTAGATTGAGTTCATCAATTAGTCAAGAGTCAGCCGTGTGATCCTTGTATCAGACACAGTCTGATTAGTTTTTATAAAAAATTTTACATAATTTTTTTTGAAAGAATAGGGGATGGTGATCTATTTGAGAAGAAGATCAACAGAACCCACCAGCGACAGAAGGAGCCGGACCTCAACAGTCAGACGAACAACAGTCAGATGAAGTCAGACAACGCTGGCCCCCTAGGGTCCCACAGTCATCGGATGCTCCGGTGTTCATCAAAGCCATGCTGATTGTTTTAAATTGTTGATCTTATATCTGTTCTTTCAAAGTCATTTTTCAAGATTAAAAGTTTTTTTTTCTGATTCTTTGTTCTTAAGTCACCTAAGCTCTTACTGTAGAACACCGTGTTCGCCCCAGTCTTTTTGCCTTTTGTAAGTCTCAGTGTGGAGCAGTGTCGGGTGTTAGACCTAGAATATAGGTATGCGTCTACTTAAGGTAAGAAGGGTATGTATGGCAGAACTCTGAATTTTTAATTTTTTTTTAATTTTCTAAAATGAGTAGACTGTTCAGATCTAGTTCTTCAGTTAGTAATCGGTAAACTTTTCCTTTAATTCCAGACATAGTTAATCAAGAAGAACATAGTTATGAGAACATTAACCAAACTTTAAGTAATTGGAACATACCTAGTGTCTTCCCTAGAGAGATATATTAGTCAACCTTTATTGATAACTTTAAAACTGATTATAATGTTAAAACTGTTGAACGTGTATACGCTATTAATAAAGAATATGAAAATTGTAGCCTTCTATCTCCTGATGTTGTTAAAAAACATAGGAAGAAAGGTTATAATTTTATTCATGTCGGTTTAGTTCAAGTTGCTGTAAACCTTTAAATACTAAGGGAATTAATTCGAGTATCTTTCTATGTCTCAGAGATGCTCGTTTCCTTAATTATGCTCCTAGCATTATTGGCATTATGGAATCAAGTTTGCATGATGGACCTATCCATTTTAATTGCTTTCCTGATCTCCCTCTGAGCCTTAATGATGCTAATTTATTAAAAGCTTTAACCTTAAACATTAAAACTGATGGTGAGATTACTCAAATGATTGAGGGTTCTCAGCCAATAGCGTTGATCTACAGGATTTATTATAAAGTCATGAAAACTAATTTAAATGTTCATGCACTTAATAAAAGTCCTAAAGATCATACTGTTTTAATTCAAAGCAGTACTAGTAATGCTAATATTCAAACTCCAAGAACCATTCTTTGGAAGGATATTACGTTACATAGTCAGTGAATTTTACCAAGTGAAATTCCACAAAAACCCATTGTAAATAATTTGTTAAATGTTGAAAATATTAAGCAATTTTCTGATGGTACTGTCAGAGGTAGTTTTGAACGTACCAGAAGACCTTTAATCATAGAAGAATTTACTAGTTCTTCAGTTTCTTCAAATACTTCAAAAAGAGACACTAAAGTACTAAGTAATATTTCTATGCCTGATATTAAAATGAAAGGTATTTTAAACCAGGGTCAAACTAGTCATCCTTGTTATACTACTAATGATACTGTAGAAGAAGATCAAGATCTTTCTCCTACATCCTCATTAGGACCTACTCCTTCTGATTTTGAAGCCCCTATTAACCTCCAGTTAAGAGTCCTTAATAAAGAATTTATTTTAGATTGGAATAATCTGGTTGAAGATTTTAATTCCAAATTTAATAAAGAAAAAAGACATGCTTTTCGTAATAAATACGATAAGCATGATAGAGATAAAATTGTTAAAAAATGGAAAAATTTTATTAACAATGAAAAATGAACATTACTTTTTATGATTGGTATGATAAATATCATTCTAATTGTAAGGTTTTAACTAAAAGTCAGTGGACAAAAGAGGATATATCTAAGATTTTGGCTTCTCATCCTTCCTCCATTGAAAACTGTACTTTTACATGTTAAAAACACATCAGTGGTTGCCAGTCCATTTAAAGTTGCTGATGGCAAAACTGATGAAAAGAAAATTATTGAACAAAACAATTTTACTAATCAATATTTAGCCACTATTGGAAAACAATTAGATAAGATTGAAGAAAAATTTGACCAATCTGTGGTTAAAAACCCTGATAAAAAGATTGATCAGCCTTTATTAACTCTCCCTGAAAAACGTGAAGGTTTGGGATTGCCTAATAAAGATTCTGATTTAGTTAAAACCATAGATAAGTTAATAAAAAAGATGAGTTCTGGTGACGCTAGTGGTACTATTGCTATCATCAATCAGATTGAAGAATCTGAAGACAATGAAAGCATAAGTCAATCAGATAATAAATTTGACATAGCCTCCATTCCAGATCTTAACGATCAGTTAAAAAAATTAACTTTTAATAACACAAGTATAACAAAAAATTGGTATTCTATACCAACTCCTCCTGATCTTCAATTTGAGGAAAAGAATCTAGACAATCAGTTTTCTATTTCGTCTAATAAAATATGAGTGAAATATTGATGGATTTAGTGAACATCAGATTCTTACAAAAATGAATCATCTGTCCATGGTTGCCAATAGTTATATTACAGCATTCAGTGCTTTAACTCAACCTGAAATTGTTGAAATATTAACTAATGGATTTACTGGTGTTCTTCGTTTTGTTGGGAAAAGCACCTTGATGAAGATGCTAGAAATAGTATAATTCATGCTCGACAACTGGATGATGATGGTCAACCAATCTTTAGAGAAGATATTGGTTTTGGTATTCCTGATGGTGTTAATACCTTAATATTTACCATAATAAAATATTTTATTGGAACTCCTAGTAATATCACTGAAAGAATTCATGATCAGTTAAGTAATCTCACTTGTCCCACTCTAAGCGATTTTAGATGGTACAAAGATGTTTTTATTTCTCGAGTAATGATGCGAAGTGATAGTAACAAACATTTTTGGAAGGAAAAATTTGTTAATGGTCTTCCTAATTTGTTTGCTCATAAAGTTAGAGAAGAACTCAGTAAAACTTTGGGATATATTGATTATGATAACCTGACTTATGGTGATATAATCAGTTATATCCAAAAAATTGGTTTAAAAATGTGTATTGATTATAAGCTTGCTAAACAGGCTAGTAAAGATAAAAATAAAGCCAAGTATGAACTTGGTACTTTCTGCGAACAATATGGTTTACCTCCTGTTGCTCCCTCTAGGAGAAAGCATCGAAAAAAATATATTGAAAAACGCAAGAGTAGTAAGCATCATAGAAAGAAAACTAGTCTGCCTAAAAATCAAGATATTTATTATGAGAAGCCTAAGTCTAAAAGGAAAACTCATAATAAAAAATCTTCTCACAAGTCTAAGAGTCAAGACAAGAGTAAAATTACTTGTTATAATTGTGGTCAAAAAGGTCATTATAAAAGCGAATGTAAGATTAAATAGAAATTAAATCAGTTAAACATTTCAGCTGAAGAAACTGATAAGCTTTTAGAGTTAATAAGAATGGAGAATGAAGTCGATAGTAACAACTACTATGATATTCCTTATTCCTCTAATAGTAATAATAATAATCAAACTGAAAGTGAAGAAAACGAAGTCACCTTGTGTACAGATAATTGCAGGACTGATTGCTGCAATAAAACTATAAATGTTCTTAACAAAGATGATGAAGAAAGCTCTTTGTTAATTGATTTAATTGGTAAAATTACTGATCCTGAGTTAAAAACACAGTACATGAAACAGTTAAAAGAATTGTTAACCAAAAATAATTCTGGTAAAAATAGAGTCATTAAGGGTAAAGAAAAACCTATTATTAGTCTTAATAAAACGTTAGAGAGATTTAAAACTCCTTACAGAGAAATTATCCTACTAGAATTAAACCAAGAAGTCAATAAACTTAAAAAAGAAATTTTAGCTTTAAAAACTGAAATTTCTGATCTAAGAAAAGAGGTATCTAATTTAGCAACTAAAGGCTCAGATCTTCATATCTCTGAATCCTCATCTTCAGAAGAAGAAGCTGAATCCTCTAATGCTAAGGATGACTCTGTTCTTATGGTTCAAGGATATTCTTTGAAAAGATTAAAAGATATTACCATTCAAAAATGGTATATTACCATCAAGCTAGTTATCGATAAAACTTTTATAATTATACTTCCTGCCCTAGTTGCTACTGGTGCGGATCTTAATTGTATCCAAGAAGGGTTAATCCCTACTAAGTTTTATAAGAAAACTAGTGAAAGATTAAACTCTGCTAATGGTAGTAAAATGAAAATAAAATATAAACTTCCTAAAGTTCATATTTGTTAGGATAATATGTGTTTTAAAATAACTTTTGTTTTAATTCGCAACTTGACAGATAAGGTTATTTTAGGTCTTCCGTTTATATATTTGTTATATCCATTCACTACTAGGTATAATGGATTAACTATAGAACATCTGGGTCAAAAGGTAGTGTTTAATTAATTACTCAACCCAAAGAGTGAGATTTGAAATTTATTTAAGATGAATCTATTTCAAAATCTACTAATCTATTAAATTGTAAAACTTCTCAGTTATAATTCTTGAAGCAAGAGATTAAATACAAATAAGTTGAAGATCTTCTTTTTCAAGAAAAGGTTCAGAACAAGATAGAAGAACTTAGAAATTTTATGGTAAAAAACCTTTGTGCTGATTCACCTAATGCTTTTTGGCACAGAAGAAAGCATGTGGTCAGGTTACATTATGCTAAGGAATTTAAAGAACATTTAATTCCTACTAAGGCTAGACCTATTCAAATGAATCATCAACAAATGGAGCTTTGCAAGCAAGAGATCAATGATTTGCTTGCAGAAGGCTTAATTAAACCTAGTAAATTTCCTTGGTCTTGTCCAGCTTTCTATGTTAATAATGAAGCTGAAAAGGAAAGAGGAGTCCCCAGATTAGTTATTAATTACAAGCCTCTAAACAAGGTTCTAGAATGGATTAGGTATCCGTTACCTAACAAAGAAGACCTTCTTAGCAGACTTAGTAAAGCAACCATTTTTAGTAAATTTGACCTTAAATCAGGGTTCTGGTAGGTTAGTATCCATCCCAGTGATAGATATAAAATTACTTTCACAACTCTTTTTGGTCATTACGAATGGATTGTTCAGCCATTCGGTCTCAAAAATGCTCCCATTGAATTTCAGAATATTCTTAATGATATTTTGAATCCCTTTAGTCATTTCATCATTGTTTACATTGATAATATTATGATTTTTTCTAATTTCATAGATGAACAATATAAGCATTTAGGTTCGTTCTTCAAAACGATCAAAGTTAATGGTCTGGTCCTTTCCTCTACTTAATGCAGTCTTTTCCAGACTAGAATTAAATTCCTTGGTCATGATATTCATCGTGGTCTTATTAGGCCTATTCTGCGAGTTATTCAATTTGCAGATAAATTTCCTGATAAAATAATCGATAAAACTCAGCTTCAACGTTTTTTAGGATCTCTAAATTATGTTGAAAAGTTTTATCAAAATCTTAGAACAATTTGTAAACCTTTATTTCTCCGTTTACAAAAGAATCCCCCTCCTTGAACTAATGAACATACTTCCATCGTCCAGCAAGTTAAAAAATATGTTAAGGCATTGCCTTGCTTTAGCATTTCTAATGAATCTGCATTCAAAATTTGTTAAAACTGATGCCTCTGAAATTGGATTCGGTGGCATTCTAAAGCAGAAATTAACCCCTTCTTCTGCTAAGCAAATTGTTCGATTTCATTCTGGTGCATGGAATCAGGCTCAAAGTAATTATAGCACAATTAATTTTTTTTTTTTTTAGCATTAGTGCTATGTATCAGTAAATTTCAAAATGATTTATTAAACCAAAGATTTTTAATAAGAATTGATTGCAAATCTGCCAAATATATTTTGGAAAAAGATGTTAAAAATATAGCTGCTAAGCATATTTTTGCAAGATGGCAATCATTATTAAGTATTTTTGATTTTGACATTGAATATATAAAAAGGTAGTCAAAATTCTGTTCTTGATTTTCTTACACGAGAGTCTATCAATTCAGGTACAAACCAAAAATAAGCGTGCGAGGTGGTAACCCGGCCGTTCGGCCTCCCCCTAGCCCAAGTCAAAGGCCCAAAGGAGCCATTATTCCTCACCCAGTTAGCCCAGTTATTGCAGTTGATGTAGCAAACAGATATCAGCTACTTGGCACTATTCCAAAGCCCTATAACACGGTTTTGGCTCAATCTCCCAAGTCAATTGATCCTTTTGCCTCATCTTCTTCCACCAGTAACCCTAATCCTAGTCAACTGCATTCGCAGTATATTCCTATGTATACCGTCAATTTGTTTCATATAAAATCGCATATGAAACCTAAAGACGATCCAGTCAAATTGACCTCCCAGTTCTTCCCAGCTGGTTGGCATTTCCTTCCATTAACTCCTTATAAATCCCTTGCGTTTTATAAGGAAATCCTCCTTCAAACTGAGTCAATCCTTATTAAACCTATTTATGATAAGAATAATAACTCCAAAGTTATTTTCCATTCTTTATATATTAAGCGGATTATCTCCATGCTTGATTGGGGTAATCATCCATCCGATCTCAGACAGTTAGATAATCTTAATAGTCAATTTTGCTATTACGATTATATAGAAGCATGGAATAGAATCTTGTTATTCCAAAATCCTTCCTTCAGTCATTCGTGATTTATTCAATTCAACCACAAGTTTAAAAGTCAACTTCCCCTCTGGTTTACCCTTTGGTGGTTTAGATTCGGATCTAGTTTCGATATCTTTCTCTCAGAGCTTAAACCTCTTGTTAATCATTTCTGTTGTAGAAGTCTATACAATCAAAAATTTGATTGTATTCCTGCTCTTCTCCAATTTGTTAGTAAATATAAAATTCTATGGATTCTCAAATGGCAGTATGGTCTTCTTTCTCCTACTGTTGAATCCATTTTCCAGTCTCCAAGTGGTCAAATTGTTAATCATTCTTCTAATAGTCAATTAACTTTTGTAACTCGAACTTTCACTGTTAAATAGTGGGATAAATTTGATATTTATCGTATCATTGGTCAAGTTCAGAAAGAGTTTTCGGTTAATCCCATTCCTATTAAATCAGTTTCTCCTAAGGAGTCTTCTAGTAAATCTAAAAAAATCCTCGCAGATAAATTTGGATTTTTTAGATATTAATCATTGTACAAATTCAGAGTTAAAAATGTTAGCTCAACTCATTCACAGTAAGCTCCATAAGGAAGATGATGTTCCTTCGATCAGTTCATCAGCTTCCACCAGTTCTAGTAAACAGGCAGCTAGCACAGAGTATCTGTACGGAAGCATCGACCTTCAAGATGCTCAAGATCCTTTTGCTTAGGATACGCTCCAGTAATTTGAGTTGTTCCCAGTGACTCACCACAAGTTATCATCAAAACAGCCGAAAGCAAAGGCATGAGTCAAAAGTAGCCAAAAGTTAAGTCATGAGTCATATGTCGTCTTGTGGAGTCATGATTCCACTGTAGGCCACATGGTCAAAAGTCGTGTTTTCTTTTGAATTATTGAGTCTGTATGTAGTCATTAACGCGTCTGTAATAATTTACTTTTGTAAAAGCATACTGTTCAACAACAGTTAAAGTTGTTTTATAATTATGGAGTCTGTAATAGTTACGCCTTCCTTATTCTATAAAAGGAATGTGAAGTCATTTGAGAGAGGCAGGATTAGAAATCCAATAGAGTGTTTTGGAAAGACTCAGATTCCAATCTGATAAATCTTTAAACCTCTTATGCTTCTTCTCTTAGTAATCCATGTTAGGTTTTCTATAATCGAGTCAACTTGTAAGTTTATATTCAGTAATTTATTTATATATGCTTTTGTTTCTTCAATAAAATTTATATTTTATTAAACTGTTATCATTTCTTATAGCTCTTTCTATAGTTATGATTCAGATTACATGCGCCTTCTCTTGTGCTTCCCCCTTCCTGGTATCAGAGCCATTTAACAGCGGACGAAAAGTTTAAATAAAACTTTAAACTAAAATAAAAGAAACTTAAAGAAGATGACCGGTGTATCGGTAAAGTAATCTCTTTCTTATATTTATAAACATTTGGGAAAGGATTACATTTAATCTGGATAAGTTTACTAAGGGAAGAAGTACAGGAACTTCTTCTTCGTCTAATTAGAGAGAAGGTAGAGAGAAGGAGGAGAACCTCAGGTGAGGCTAAATGGTTTACATTTTTAAGCCTAAGGAACTCTAACACTTAAGCTCCTTTAAATAGAACTAAAGCTACCGGTTTATATTTACCGAAGTAACTTTTACATTTACTTAAAGTTAAAAGTAAAAACATTTAACTAAAGTAAGAAACATTTAACTTAAGTTAAAAATATTTAACTTAGGTTAAAGTAAATTACTTTTATATTTACTGAAGTAAGAAACATTTAACTAAAGTAAGAAGCATTTAACTTAAGTTAAAAACATTTAACTTAGGTTAAATTAAATTACTTTTACATTTACTGAAGTAAAAACATTTAACTAAAGTTAAAGTATTTACATTTACTTTTACTTAAGTAAATTACTTTTACTAAAGTAAAGTTGTCCTTTACTTTTGACTTTGTCGGATGCATTGATTGCATTTGATGATGACTGGAGCATCCGATGACTGTGGGACCCTGGAGGCCAGCGTCGTCTGACTTCGTCTGACTGTTGTTCCTCTGACTGTTGAGGTCTGGCTCCTTCTGTCGCCGGTGGGTACTGTTGATCTTCTTCTCAGATAGATCACCATCCCTATTCCTTCGACCCCAAAAAAAAAATCTAGGATTTACCCTTTTTCCCCCAAAAAATTATGTTTAAATTTTAAGAAAGGAGAAAAAAAATCACCAAAATTTTGGTCACCGATTGTTGATTTCTAAAATTTTTATGTAAACTTTTTTATAAAAACTAATCAGACTGTGTCTGATACAAGGATCACACGGCTGACTCTTGACTAACTGATGAACTCGATCTAAACAGTCTACTTCGTTTTAACTTTGTTCAAACCTAATATCTAGATCTGTTGACATTCCACTTAAAGACAGACCGAAGTCGCTTGAGTACATACCCTCTTACCTATTGGCAGACACATACCCTTGGATCTAGTGTTTCCCTTTTGCCTAAATTGCTCACACTCTTGAGACTTACAACGGCTTGACGGGACCTATGGCAATCCTGGGTGTTCTATAGGTGATAGGTGACTCAAACTAGGTGCTCTAAGGACGGAGCAACAGAAGTCTAAAGAAGAAGAAGAAACAAGTTTTAACTCAGACCTCTGTGTTTGACCGGGGAACAAACAGTGACATTAAGAGACAACACCGCATGGCTCTGATACCATTTAACAGCGGACGAAAAGTTTAAATAAAACTTTAAACTAAAACAAAAGAAACTTAAAGAAGATGACCGGTGTATCGGTAAAGTAATCTCTTTCTTATATTTATAAACATTTGGGAAATGATTACATTTAATCTAGATAAGTTTACTAAGGGAAGAAGAAGTACATGAACTTCTTCTTCGTCTAACTAGAGAGAAGGTAGAGAGAAGGTAGAGAGAAGGAGGAGAGAAGGAGGAGAACCTCGGGTGAGGCTAAATGGTTTACATTTTTAAGCCTAAGGAACTCTAACACTTGAGCTCCTTTAAATAGAACTAAAGTTACCGGTTTATATTTACCGAAGTAACTTTTATATTTACTTAAAGTTAAATGTAAAAACATTTAACTAAAGTAAGAAACATTTAACTTAAGTTAAAAATATTTTACTTAGGTTAAAGTGAATTACTTTTACAAAAAATTGGTATTGTAGACCAACTCCTCCTGATCTTTAGTTTGAGGAAAAGAATCTAGACAATCAATTTTTGGTTTCGTCTAATAAAGTAATTTACTTTAACCTAAGTTAAATGTTTCTTACTTTAGTTAAATATTTTTACTTTTAACCTTAAGTAAATGTAAAAGTTACTTCGGTAAATATAAATCGGTAACTTTAGTTCTATTTAAAGGAACTCAAGTGTTAGAGTTCCTTAGGCTTAGAAATGTAAACCATTTAGCCTCACCCGAGGTTCTCTCCTCCTTCTCTCTAACTTCTGTCTAGTTAGCCGAAGAAGAAGTTCCTATACTTCTTCCCTTAGTAAACTTATCCAGATACGATGTAATCCTTTTCCAAATATTTATAAATAAAAAAGAGAGATTATTATACCGAATCACCGGTCATCTTCTTTAAGTTTCTTTTATTTTAGTTTAAAGTTTTAAATATATATATATATATATATATATATATGTATACGAGGATTGATCCATAGCTAACATTGTCAATTTAAGATTAGTCTTACAACAAATCTTGAGCGTCCATCCGAATATCGGATGCTTAATATAGCTCCCGTCCGCAGTTTAATTTCCAGTATTCTGCAGTTTAATACTGCAGACGGATAAAAGTCCAAAATGTCAGTGCTTTGCAAGTTCCTGTCCGCAGTATTAAAATGCGAACGCTAAGTTTCCTTTTGAAAATTAATATGTTGTCATTTTATTCCAAACAATCGTCTGCAATTTAATAATACATTGTCGTTTTATTCTAAACAATCGTCCGCAGTTTAACCAAACGAAGCCAACAAACTCATAAGCCTCGTCCGCAGTTTAATACCGTGGACGATAAGTGAGATAAAAAGACTCACTGAGAAAGTGGGAAGGTCGGGAATCTGAGAAGTTCCGTTCGCAGTTTAATACTACGGACACTAGGTCTCTACTATAAATACTGCAAACTCTATAGTTCAAAGCATAGCTTAGCTCAAATTAAGGCTCAAGAACTTTCTATTTCCTCTTCCATGCTCTTATTCTTACTAATTCATGTGATCTGTGCTAAAAATTCATGTTGTTGTCTCCCATGCGGACTACTTATGAATCTATAACAACTAACAAGAATATGAAAGAGAAATAGAGAATTTTTAGCTTTAATATCTAACAAGAAATCCATACAAAGAAGTTTCACTAAAATCCATACAATGAAGTTTCAAAAAATAATCATAGGGTTTAACATCTAAGAAGAAATATGCTGCCAAGATTGGTCAACTGTTTAGCTCTTCTATGCAAACCTTGGAGTGCTATCACAACATGTTGAGGTTATTCTTGAATAACCTCAACATGTAATGATGACACTTATAGGATTTGCATAGAAGAGCTAAACAATTGACCTAGTCTGGTAGTCGTGTTTGACCTAGCGTCCGAAGTTTGAAACTGCGGACGGGACTTACTTAAAAAACGGTGTCATTTCCCCCAGTTGTTTTGATAGAAATTGCACCTTATTCTATATTTTGGAGACTTAATTTTTGTTAAGTTTGGGCTTGAATAAAACTCATTGGTAGACATAATTGAAGTAAATATAAAGGTGTAATTGTTTCCCTATTTGAGGAGAATAAGAGAGAACTTCATTTGATTTGTGCAGAAATCATTTGCTTTGTGTAGAAATCATTTGATCTGTGTCTATAGTGAGACATTTAATAAGGTGCAAAATTATTTGATAAAATTATTTTTCTTAGTCTCATTTAATAGAAAGGACTACTAGTACAAATGTTGTAATCTAATCTTATTTTGGAACAAAAGAAAAATAATGAGAACTATTCATATTCTATTTAACTACTAATTATTACTAATATGTAACTTATATATTTAGTAGTAATAAGTGTAGTTAAATATAATTTAATAGTTATAATATGTAACTTACAATATATATGCATGTATATATGTTTATATATATATGTTGATATATATACATATACACATAAGATGAGATATATGCATATGATATATAAGTTTACATATGAGAGACCAACTTTTAACACATGGATTTTCTCTCTTCTATCTTCTTTAATTCTTCTTACAAATAAACAACTACTACAAAGTAGTGTTTAATTAGAATTTTCTGTGAATTGCTATCACTGATTATTCATTAAGGCTTGAAATATATCCTGGAGGTATATCGTCTGCAACCTATAGCAAACCGATCGTGGTGGGGGCGATAAAGACCTTTTGGACAGGGATCACCCGTGTCACGTCTTCTACAACAATCTTGACTCTACGAAGCTACAAACCTAACAATCTTAAGGTTTTTATTATATTTGTTGGAGTCATGATTTTGGTGTGATGGAAGACAACACGGTTTTTCAAAGATAAGTGATATTTTTCTTATTTCAATTTCACCAATGAAATTGTCATTATAAATGGTTATATTTTGAGATATTTTACTAATTATTTTTGTTGACAACCATTGGTAGAAAATGGAGAAAAATGAAAGTGAAATTTACAAGTTTGTAAATGATGTGGAGAAGATAAAGTGTCATCATAGAAAAACACCAAACGTTGATGGCTAGAAATTTTTCTAAACAAGATTACAGTGCTTTTCGAATTTTATCCAAAAAGGTGTGTCTTGAATTTATTCTTTATTTTAGAAAATGATATTTGTTTATCATTTTATAAGAATATATACATGAATGGTATATATGTGATGTACTATATCATGTGTTGATGATATTTGCATGTGTGAGTATTGTTTTACTTATGACCTTCTATAATAAATTTATTTGATTATTTTTATTTGATTTGGAGATAATTTGATAATTGTTCATGGTGGAACAAACTTTAACTTGTGCATATATATTGACTAGTAATTAATGTTTTATGAGTAGATAATATTGCTAAATGTGTATATGCATGGGTGTTAAGAAAATTATTATTCTTATAAACTAATTGAAAATAATTTATTATTAGTGGTTGTAGTAAAAGTTGAGAAATTTACTTTTCTCTATGTATAACGAATTAGCTGTAAATTAGTTTATTTTGAGAATAAAGTAAATTTATGTTCTTGAACAAAATTATGCATATAAAATTTGAGTTAACATTTAGTGTGTAATATTACTTGGTATTTGTATGCATGAATTTTGAGATAAATTACTTTGTGGATAATAAATTAATTATCAACTAATAGTTAGAAGAGATATTGTAGAAGTAAATTAGGTTGAGTAAATCTTGTATATAATATGATTATAATATTGAGAAAACACTTAGAAATGTTATTTGAAGCGTTTTGGGATAATCATAATTGGTATATATTGATTTATTTTATGTGTACTTCTTGTCGAAGAAGTAGTAAATTTTTAATGTGATCATATGAATTTTGTATATTCTAATTGAGATAAACATTTTATTTTTGATTTTTTATAAATATAGTGAAGTTCAAGTATTTTATATTATTATGAGATTGTCTTGAATTCTATATTTGTAATTGTTAAAGATATATTGTTTATGATATTTCCTATCCAATTTGGGACAAGAAAATACTTGAGGATATACTAATTCATGTGTGTGAATTTTATTTGCTTTTTACATAAATTAATTTTGTTTGTGATAAATTAATTTCTAAGAAAGTAAATATAAAATTTTATATTTTATGATTTATATGCAAATAAATTTGTGCAATATGATGAGTTGTGCTATAATTTGTATATAATGAATTTTATACTATTAACATAGAGTCAAGTGTTACACGTTGGTATACTTGAAAAATGTACATGTATAATTTTAAGTACTTATCTTAAATAATTTTTGGATTTGAGATTTTATGAAATTTCAGAAATAAGAGCTTGTTTTTCTCATGTGGGGGTATTCTAAAAGATTATTTTGTTGAAGCAATCTTTATATGAATAACTAATACATAAAATGTACAAGAACTTATCTTTTGTTTTTAGAAGTGTTCCTTGATATTCTCATGTGGAAGTAGTATTTATAGGAACATTGTTACATAAAATGTTAATTAATATAAAATTTATTTTAAGTAGTAAGCATAATATTGTGAAGTGAAATTTTTTAATGAGATTTCATTTATTTAAAAGTGTGGGGGTGATTCTTTAAGATTTTTATTTATGCACTAAATTTGGCCTTTGAACTATTTGGAGCATAATTTTATTTATGTAAGAATAGTAAGGCTTGTGAATTTCTTGTTGTGAGATTCAATCTAGTTATGTAATCCTATGAAATGAAAGTCTTTGAAACACAAACTTTTGAATAATATTGAAGTGTTAACTTTTTTCACTTAATTAATTATTAATTAATTATCTGAGGTTCTTCAAAGTTATAAACTGAACCTAGAAAGAACAATATTGATTTGGTGAAGGAAATCAATATAATAATTTGGTAAATAAAATACCTATTTTATTAGACTAAATATTATCCAAAATATTTTCTGTGATTTAGTTCAATATTGAGATTAAAACTAAGTTATAAATATTAAAGTGGATACATATTAGGTGATAATATGTGCATATTTACCTTGAGATTCTATCTCAGATATAGAATTATTTATATGTTTACACTAACAATATAATTATATAAACTATAATGTCATAGTTTTGTGTATATTAATGATATGTTGATCATTTTACATAGTATTGTTAACGTAAACGAGTTTAAGAAATATCTATTTTGTCTTTATGTTGAAAGACTTGTAAAATAGAATTTATTTTATTATCTTGTGAAAATATAGTGAGGATTTCAACTAAACCAATTTAATTGTGATGACTAAGGTTGATAAACTTGAGATTTAAGAATTTAATAATTCTTTAATAGTGGTGGTGCACTAAAAGTTAATTTTGATATAGTTATTGCAAATCTAAAGTACACATGTCCTAGTGGGAGCCTTATATTTTATATGCAATGCACGAGATCAGATGTTGCCTATAGTTTTTCAACTTAGTATATTAGTGGTTTAAAAATTGTTTTGTAAGATTTCTTAATGTTTCAAAAGATCACATAAATGGTATATTGTTAGTGAAGGAAATTCACAAGAAGGAGAATTTTCTCAGGTCACTCTACGATCGTTTGGTGCAAGTCACTCTACGATGTGCCTAAGTTACACTACGTTCGTATAGTCAGCACTTTGGCACTCTACGTTCGTAGAGTTGGTACTTTGGCACTCTAAGCTTGTAAGCTCGTACAGTCAGCACTCTGGCCCTCTATGATCTGTGTAGTTCAATTTACGATAGTAGAGTTAGTTCGTAGAGTTGGTTCGTAGAGTTGGAAACTGCTTTACGATCACTAAGTTGTCACTCTACGATCGTAGTGACCTTGCTGAGTTATCATTCTACTATTGTAGTGACCTTGTAGTCTTACACTTGATGATGGCACTGTATGATTGTCTGGTTACCATTGTTCTACACTTACAGACTATGCTTGATGTTTGTGGCCTAGTCTGAAGTCTCCCTTTTCACTATATTGTGTTAGTGAAAATTTGTATTCAGTACAAATTATTAATCTTTCATAGGTGGTTGTGATCTTGATTAAGTAAGAAAATATTCACAAGTAGATGAATATATTCTTATATTTTCACAAGTAGGTGGATATATTATTACACTTTTTGAAGGGTATAATTTACTTGGAGTAGCAAGTAATACTATTGTTTTATATGATGGAGAAAGCAAATGGAATCGAAATTTGTTGTTAGAACATCAAATTGTGGCCACTTCTATTGCTTAGTTCATTATGATGTGATAATGAAATTATTTTGTATAGAGCATATATATGAGATAACCTTTAATGGTAAGTCTTGACATGTTGGTCATAGACATAATTCTTGTTAGACAATTGATACAAGAATGTATCATAATATTTGTCTTAGAGGAAGTTAAGTGACGACTTGACTTATCTTATTACTAAGACTTTGACGAGAGCTTAGAAAATTTAACTACTTATGATATGGAACTTAAACCACTTTGATTCAGGGGTGATGGGAACCAAACCTATTCCTAGGTTGCCCCTAGTTTATAGGTTCAATGGAAAAAACAAGTCATAGTTGCTGACCGTGTTACTATCGACGTGGTTCCATATATAGTTTAAGACAGTGACGTCTGTTGCACGACCGAGGCTGAGTTATACTCTTAACAAAGATGTTGTGTTATTAGCAACAGAAACATATGTGAAACTCATTTCCTATATGAGCTAGAAGTGGAGCAGCTTCTTATAGAGGGTTGTGGTTTACTCTTTTAGAGGTTCATGAAACAGGGTATTGTGCATGGCCATATTAGCGCAAAGTAATTAAGAATACTCACCGTGGTAGGAAGATTTTGTGTGTGTTTGACAGTTCCGGACATATCATATAGAAGTAGAGGTTCAATCTACGGACACCTTAATTTCGATGTAACTTTGAGTTGTTTACACTAAGGGATTGTTTAATGTTTGTCACAACCTTTTTTATGCACACATGCCTTGGAGTTGTTTAATAGAAAGTTGTTTGGATGAAAAATAGTTTTTTCAAACAAGTGGGGGATTGATAGAATTTGCACCTCATTCTATATTTTGGAGACTTAATTAGTGTCAAGTTTGGGCTTGAATAAAACCCATTAGTAGACATAATTGAAGTAAATATAAAGGTGTAATTCGTTTCCCTAATTGAGGAGAATAAGAGAGAAGTTCATTTGATTTGTATAGAAATCATTTGATTTGTGTCTATAGTGAGACATTTAATAAGGTGCAAAATTATTTGATAAAACTATTTTTCTTAGTCTCATTTAATTGAAAGGACTACTAGTACAAATGTTGTAGTCTAATCTTATTTTAGAACAAAAGAAAAATAGTGAGAACTATTCATATTCTATTTAACTATTAATTAGTACTAATATGTAACTTACATATTTAGTACTAATAAATGTAGTTAAATATAATTTAATAGTTATAATATGTAACTTACAATATATATGCATGTATATATGTTTATATATATATATATATATTGATATATATATATATATATATATATATATATATATACATATACACATAAGATGAGATATATGCATATGATATATAAGTTTACATATAAGAGACCAACTTTTAACACATGGATTTTCTCTCTTCTATCTTCTCTAATTCTTCTTACAAATAAACAACTACTACAAAGTAGTGTTCAATTAAAATTTTCTGTGAATTGCTATCACAGATTATTCACTAAGGCTTGAGATATATTCTGGAGGTATATCGTCTGCAACCTATAGCAAAACGATCGTGGTGGGGGCGATAAAGACCTTAAGGATAGGGATCACCCATGTCACGTCTTCTACAACAATCATGACTCTACGAAGCTACAAACCTAACATGTTTTACCATCTAGAGTCCGCAGTTTAATAATGCAAACATGACTTACTTAAAAAATGGCATTGTTTCTCCCAGTTGTTTTACCATCTAGAGTTCGCAGTTTAATACTGCGGATGAGACTTACGTATTAAAACGACGTCACTTACTTCTTTTAGCATCCGCAATTTAATACTGCGGATGGGAGGGCTATAGTCTCACAATAATCCATACAGAGAAGTTTCAAAAAGCAAAAAGATTTTATTAACATGCAGTTACATGTTAGGTTTGTAATATCCATGAACACAATCAAAGTAGCGGAAACGTGAAACTTTAGAGTTTTAAAAGTTTACAAACCATATACCCGGATCATACTTTATGCGCAATTATTAATTAAATGAAAGAGATGAAGAATAAGATTCATACCCTTGTAGAAGCTAGCTTCCTCAGGTACGAGTTCAACTCCAAATCCAGCTTCGTGCTCTCTTTGTATTTATCGGGTTAGATTCCTTCCTTTGATCAACATTAGCCACCCAAGTGTTTGAACTCTAGAGGTGATCCACCGAACAATAATCTTTACTCATGAAGATGAGTATTTGACAAAACCCTAGTTTTTTTCTCTATAAAAAAGTGTACTCTCCCAACTCTTGGAATTCTCATTAGCCTTTAATCAAAATAAGACTCCCCTTATTTATAGATGTAGACAACCCTCCTAAACCATTTAGGATTAGGATTTCATTTTAATTAATTAAACTCTTTTAATTAATTAGGCTTCCTAATCTTATTAGGAATAAGTAATTAAACTCTTTTAATTAATTTATCTCCTAATCTTATTAGGAATATGAGAGAGTACTTTTATTATTTAATTTCCAAACTCCTTTAGGAATTATAGTAATAATAATAGTAATAATAATAAAAATAAGATTCCTCTTATTAATTTATGTTTAATATTTTTAAAATATTAAATAATAAATATTCAGTTATTTAATTTATTCTATCACCGCAGAATAAATTAAATATACTTAACTTATTATTACAATTATGTCATTTACTTCTTAAATAAATATTTTCCTTTTATGGTGTGACCCTTTAGGTTCTCTATATTAAATCGGTTATGAATAAATCAATTAGAATAATTCAAATCTTATTTAAATAAATAAATTAAACTATTTAATTTATTTTAATTAATAAAAAATATTTATTCTACAATAAGGGCAAGCCCCCTTAGCGATCAACGACTTTTCAGATAATATAGATTTCAACATTAATTATAAAAGAACCTTTGAGTTAATAATTACCGTATAATTCATTCCTTCCACCATACAATGTTTCAATTAAATATAAGACATGGAATTACTATCAAGTCTTATTTTATTTAATTATATGTATTTCGATCCTTAAATGCACAACTCCAAATAATGCAAATTAGAAACTCATTTCTAATTTTATTTCACCTTGGCCAAGGATTCCTGAGTTGTCATTTATCAAATCACATAAGACATTCTCTCCTTTTTACTAGAAGCGGTAGATTCTTTATTGATCATTCATTATTTCCATATATAACTTATTACACCCAAGCATACCATTTGATACACCCTTAGGGTCTTAAGGGATATGTCAAAGTATAACTCATCATACACAAGATACTATGATGATATCAAGTCTAAGGATTACTTGTACTACTATCACTAGATGAATTCCTATTTACAAGCAAGTAAAACTCCATTAGGTATTCATCAGCGAGTCACGTCAAGTGAACTTATTCTCCAATAATCACCTACATGCTTGCTTTAGTGTCTCCACAGAAATGATCACGAAATCAATCATCCTCATCCAATGAGCAAGCAACATATGTACCAATATATCTATATTCACTAATCCCCTTTTTAGTAATCCAACGATTTGGAATAATTTTAGTTTTTAATCTATTTAAGAATTTAGATCTCATTAGCATGATCATCATCATGATTCTAAAAGTATTGCTAAAAACTATGGGTTTATCACATTTAATATAACAACATCATGTTGATAAATTAAATGTCTTTAATTAAATAACTCTTTTATTAATAAATGAATAAGATTGTTACAAAGTATATGCTTTATCATCAAACATGATTGGCTTGTGTGCATACTACTTTCAATCTCCCACTTGCATTAAAGTTAATCGTAATGGTATCTCATACCCTTCTTCTCTAAGTGACGATCATCTTGCCATTGGATAAGGTTCAGTAAATGGATATGTAATGTTGTTCTTGAGAGTCCACTATCTCTATAATAACTTCCCATCTTCTAATGATTCCTCTAATCAAATGAAGTCGCAACACATGTTTGGATCCAAGATGAGACTTAGGAAATATTCCTAGTTTTGTAATAAATTTTTCATCCAAAACATCAATTTGCAGCTTCATTTATAGCTATATATTTTGTCTTTATCACTAAACTAGTAACTCTCTGCTGTTTGGAAACTTTCCAATTCACTTCACCATCATTCAAGGTAATGATTTACTCTAAAGTGGATTTGTTGTCGTATTGGTCAGTCTAAAATAAACTTTAGTCTTTTTATCCCTCTATTTTTAATTCAGACCCACCATGAGTCATGCTCACATCTTTAGTGTTGGTTAAGTACTTTAAGATATTTTTTACTGTCTTACAGTGATTTTCTCTAGAATATGACTAATCAACATCAAGTTTCGTACATTTTATTTCATACATGATAGTAACTCATGCGATCTTTCTTTTATTGAGGACAATTTAGAGAGATACACTCCATGACTCATCTACATAAGACATCTCTTGGAGTTTCCCATGCTAAACGCCTTTAGCATTGAATAAATATAAGTTCTTTAGGTCAAGCCGAGCATCCTTTTAAATCTATCAATATAGATTTTTATCCCCAAAATATAGGATATTCTACCCAAATCATTCATGGAGGAATTTTTAGACAACTTTAGCTTTACTGATTGTAACACTAGTATGTCATTCCTTATTATATCAACATATAATACTAGGAATGTCACAGCGCTCCCACTGACCCTTTTGTACACACTAGGTTCATTCTCGTTTTTGATAAAATCAAACTCCTTTGATTGTCTCATCAAAACAAATGTTCCATCTTTGAGAAGCTTGCTTCAATCCATAAATAGATTGTTGTAGTTCATATACTTAATTTGCTTCAACTATTGAAACAAATCCATCTGGTTGTATCATTCATACATTCACCTCTAATAATTTATATTTAAGGAAGGGCGTCTCCACGTCAATTTGCCAAATTTAGTAATAATAAGCTGCAATTGCAAGTAAAATCCAAATGAACTTGAGCATTACTACCGATAATAAGGTTTTATCACAGTCAACTCCTTGACTTTATTTGAAAGCCTTTTTCAAACCAGTCTGGCCTAATAGGTCTCCACCTTGCCATTTGCTCCAAAGATTTATTTTGAATTTTATGGCCATTTGCCATTTCTCTGAGTGTCTACAACTCTTAGCCTCATCATATATAACTAGATCATCATCCTCTATGATGCGTACCTCATCATCATCATCTATAATGAATCCATACCTCCCAGGTATCTTCAGTACTATTCCAGATTTACGATTCGGTTGTGGTACAATAGGTCTATCCATAGGTTCCTCCTTTTGACTAATAGTGCTTTGTGGTTCTTGAACTCCTTCAAGATCTATTATCCTCCCACTAGCCCGTCAATGATAAACATCTTTATCTTAAAAGAAAGCGTGTTTCGCAACAAACACCTTTTGCTAAGTAGGATTATAGAACATATACCATTAACTTACTTTAGGATGTCTCATAAATCTGCACTTGTTAGATCTTGTCCCAAACTTATCCTTTGAAACATTTTCCACATAAACTGGACAACCCCTTATCTTAACATACTTAAAATTAAGAATCCTCCCTGTCCATAACTCTTATGAAGTTTTGGGGACGGATTTTGAGGTTGCTGAATGTTGTATATGTGCAGCCGTTCCCAAGGCATTACTCTAGAAGGACACTAGAATGTCGATAAAAATCATTATGGACTGTCCCATGTCCAACAAGGTACGATTTTCATTTTAAATACATCAATCAATTATTGTGTATCAGGAAGCGTCCATTGTGATAAAAACATTTAAGATGATCTTAAAACTTATTGCACAAGTATTTATTCCTCGATCCAATCGAAGAATTATAATACATTGCCAACTAGTTTCACTTCTGAATTCTTTGAACCTTTCAAATGATTCAGACTTGTATTTCACCAAATACAAATATTCAACACTTGAATGATCATATCCTTTTCTTTTACTAGTTTGTTCAATTTGCAAAATTATTTCCATGTAAGTTAAGTATGTAAAGTCCATTCAGTAAATTGCCAACACCATATGAAATATTTTATTATAAATAGAACAACTGTTGTTCTTTATTATAATATCAAAACCATTCATATTCAATACAGAAATTGAAATAATGTTTCTTATAATTATTGGAACATAATATCAATTATTTAAACTAATAGACTTGCCCGTAGGTGGTGCTAAACAATAAGTTCCTACAGCTAATGGACCAACCTTTGCTCCATTCCCCATACGTAGGATTACTTCTCTTTTGTTTAGCTTTCTACTTCTACTTTGTCCCTTCATAAATCTGTATTTATGAGAACCACAACTGGTATCCAATACCCAAGTAGAAATTTTACTTACTGAAAGATTTATTTCAATCATGAACAAACCTTAATATTTAACCGAAGCTTCACTAAGCTTCTTCTAGTTAGCCTCTGCAAGATGCTTCTCGCAATTTCTTTTCCAGTGTCCAGGCTTATTGTAGTGGAAGCAAACTCCTTTGCTATCTGTATTAGTTTTGTTCTTATTATCTTTTGTTTTTACCTTTCTATTTACCTTTGAATCGTTCTTCTTTTTAGAAGATCCTTTGGCCGCTACCAGTAAGACTTGGTATTTCTTGGTTGAAAAGTGACTCTCAACAGTTTTTCAACATGTTAAGAAAATCAGCGAGGCTGACATCTATCTTGGTCATGTGGAAAATTCACAACAGTTGTGAGGAGTCCATGAGTGACTGCAAGATCAAATCTTGGCTCAACTCTCCATCTATGACAAAATCCTGTTGTCCTAATTGTTCAATCAAATTGTCATTTATTTTGAGGACATGTGTCTCTACTGTAGTGCCATCGGCCATTCTAGATCGGAAGAGCTCCTTAGATATCTGATATTTAGTAGTCATACTTTCCTCGCCATTCAACTACTTGAAATGCATGAGTATAGTAGGAGCATCCATAGTTTCATGCTGACGCTGAAGGTCGTTACTTATGGATGCGAGCATGATGTATTGAGCAAACTGTGCATTATCTTACTACTTTCTAAAAGTAGCCATTTCTTCCACAGAGACATTGTCTGCAACCATTGCAGGGATATGCGTAATAAGGACATAAGATAGCTTTTCAGCTTTGATAATTATTCTCATATTCCTTAACCAATCCGTCTAATTCTGTCCAGTTAAATAACATCTAATATGATACGCAGTGATAGTGAGTTAGACATTATAAAGTTCTGTATATGAATTTGTAATTAACAATATTTAAGCATACATTTTTTTATTAATTACCAAAATAAATTAGGTCTTATTTTAAATTGATATCTCCAACTATTTTCTTCAAACTATATTACCCTAACTTATATAGTTCGGCAAAATCTAATTAAAGATTTGCTAGTGAGAATAAGGATCCCATTTCAAATGTATATAGCCTTATAGTGACACAACGAATTATATATAAATAAATAGGTAGACAACTCTTATCAATTACATCACCATGTAACTCCTTGTTTTTTGCCTCTTAGATTATTTTGATCAAGTGGTGACACATCTGAATCAAAATTATCCAAGTTAGGTCCAACTTTGCACTTCCATATATTCAAAAGAAAAACACTGTTCTTGTGGTGACACAACAAAACAACATCATTCAATCTATTTATAAGCATCAAATGTGATAAATCAACATCTTAAATATTTAATATTTGCCTTGTTGTGACACAACAAACTCATATTAAATATTTAGTACTCTATTAATTTATCATGCTAGAAGGCTACATTCGATATTCCAAATATCTTTGAACGTTTAAGACTGAATATAAAATATATTAGGGGTTTGTTATTATTTGTCTCATCTTGTTTGGCTCGCATGCACACAAACACACACACACACACACACACAGATATATATATATATATATATATATATATATATAATACATGTCATATTAATTTACATGCGAAGCATGTTGCATAATATATAATATATATATATATATATATATATAGTATAAACATGCACATATAGAATACTATATTCTACCCGGATTGATTATGAACATTATTCTAGTTTGGTTCATTAGAGCCACCAAGTGAACCAAAAGGTCAAACCCTAGGGTGAAAGAATTAATTTTAAACATAACTATTACATTTAAACCCAGGCTCCATTTCAAACGGGTCTTCACGTGCTCCTTGTCCTTGGTCTCCAATTCTTCAATGATAATTCTAACTAATCATATTACATAAATTATTTACATTCAAATAGAAACCTTGATCAGCAGTCAAGGGAAAGTACATAAAGGGAGATAGAAATTACATCAGGAAAAACTAGAGAAGACGAGGTACGCATACCCCATTTAACAAAATCCATACATTCATGCATCCAACTAAAATAAAATCCAATTACATTGGTTAATAGTCCATAATCAATCTCATTTATTATCATACATATCACTATATGCATCAATAAATATTATTCATCTCATGAATAATAAAACCATTCCATATATGCATCGATATCAGTTAATGAGCAATTTAAAGTTGCATTAAATCTAGTTTTGAAACAAAATAAACTCTTTTATTTTAATCAAAATCTAAATCAAAATGAATTCGTTTATTTTAATTTATCCAATTTTGAATAAAAAGAAACTCTTTTATTTTTAATCAAATTTCAAATCAAAATAAACTCCTTCATTTATTAAGATGGAATCCAATTTCAAGTTCAAAATAAACAACTTTATTTTAACTTAAATTGATGGAAAAATAAAATATGTTGAATCCTATTCCTTATCAAAATTAAACATCTTTAATTTTAGGAAACATATTCCATATGTGAATAAACTCCTTTAGTCTAGGAAACATAGAATCACTTTCAAAGTATAATAAACTCTTTTATTAATAATCTAATTTCAAATAAAATAAACTCATTTATTTTAATTTTTGAAAAATTATACATATATTATAAAAAAAAAATTCTGCTGTACCGGCGCGCTACCTCTGCAAAACCTAGCGTGCCCCACGCCAGTCAGAAATATGGTGTTTTTTTTTGTTTTCTTACAAATCGCGATTTTTGATCATTTCTTCCAAAAAATATGATTATGTACAACAAATAATGCCCAATAAATTATTCTAAACACATACCCATATATATATGGAATCAAAATAATTAATAACTCGTAAAAATATTTGGCTTTGATACCACTTTTAGGTTTGTAATATCCATGAACATAATCAAAGTAGCAAAAGCGTGAAAATTTAGATTTTTAAAATTTTACAAACCATATACCCGGATCATCCTTTATTCGCAATTATTAATTAAACGAAAGAGATGAAGAATAAGATTCATACCCTTGTAGAAACTAGCTTCCTCATGTACGAGTTCTACTCTAAATCCTTCGTGCTCTCCTTGAATTTACTAGGTTAGATTCATTCTTTTGATCAACGTTAGCCACCCAAGTGTTTGACCTCTAGAGGTGATCCACCAAGGAATAATCTTTACTCATGAAGATGGGTATTTTGCAAAACCCTAGTTTCTATCTCTATAGAAAAAGTGTACTGTCCCAACTCTTGGAATTCTCATTAGCCTTTAATTAAAATAAGACTACTCTTATTTATAGATATAGACAACCCTCATAAACCATTTAGGATTAGGGTTTTATTTTAATTAATTAAACTCTTTTAATTAATTAGGCTTCCTAATCTTATTAGGAATAATTAATTAAACTCTTTTTATTAATTTGTCTCCTAATCTTATTAGTAATATGAGAGAGTACTTTTATTATTTAATTTCCAAACTCCTTTAGGATTTAAAGTAATAATAATAGTTATAATAATAATAATAAGATTTCTCTTATTAATTTATATTTAATATTTTTGAAATATTAAATAATAAATATTAAGCTATTTAATTTATTCTATCACCATAGATTAAATTTAATACACTTAACTTATTATTACGATTATGTCATTTACTTCTTAAATAAATATTTTTCTTTTATGGTGTAACCATTTAGATTCTCCATATTAAATCGGTTGTGAATAAATTAATTATAACAATTCTAATCTTATTTAAATAAATAAATTAAACTACTTAATTTATTTAAATTAATAAATAATATTTATTCTACAATAAGGGTAAGCCCCCTTAGCGATCAACAACTTTCCAAATAATATAGATTTCAACATTAATCATAAAAGAACCTTTGAGTTAATAGTTACCGTACAATTCATTCCTTCCACCATACAATGTCCCAATTAAATATAAGACATAAAATTACTATCAAATCTTATTTTATTTAATTATATGTATTTCGATCCTTAAATGCACAACTTCAAATAATGCAAATTAGAAACTCATTTCTAACTTCATTCCACATTGGCCAAGGATTCCTGACTTGTCATTTATTGAATCACATATGACATTCTCTCCTTTTTACTAGAAGCGGTAGATTCCTTATTGATTATTCATTATCTCCATATATAACTTATTACAACCTAGCATACCCTTTGATATACCCTTAGAGTCTTAAGGGACATATCAAAGTATAACTCATCAAACACAAGATACTATGATGATATCAAGTCTAAAGATTTCTTGTACTACTATCGTTAGAGGAATTCCTATTAACAAGCAAGTAAAACTCCATTAGGTATTCCTCAGTGAGCCACGTTCATTGAACTTATTCTCCAATAAGCACCTACATACTTGCTTTAGTGTCTTCTGTTGCGCCATTTTGGTGTTAACAAAACTGGCACAAAACGCGTGCAAGCATACACGGTCGACAAGTAATAAATTCGATAAGTAAAGTTCGTTCCCACGGAGAAAAGGAGTTAGGCTTAAACTATCATGCAACAATCCTATGGTTATTTTCGTCTGCTCAAACGAGTATCAAAGTGTGCTTTAATAACTAGACTGATTTTAAACTAAACTTAACTAATTAACAGATGAGGGGTTCAAATTGGAGAAATATGGGATCCTAACTTCACCTATTGCATCGTCTAGATTACACACCTCATCTCAAGCATAATTGATTATTTAGATGTGCTAGTCGGGAGCATGAATGTTAGACAAGGCTATATGTCAATATACCAAGTCCATATCATATAATATCCACAAAAGAGATAGAAATCACATGAACACCAATAAAACCTAAATCACTATATGTCTATGAGATTTACAAGATATATCAGTTTAAGTGCAAGCCCCCAATAGACTACATATAGCAATACGGTATATTTCTATCCGGATTACGAATCACAAAACTCATCGAATGCAAGTTTCACGAACATATGCTTGCATGGAAAAATCTAAGTTTACACTTCCTCTTTTAATTCCATATAAACTATTACAGTAGATGTTGATCAAGCATCTAAACATACAATACAACCATCTAGGCAAACCATACATAATCAAATATACATATCAATGAGGCATAAAACCCTAGACTAAGCAATAAGATTCATTAGTATTCCATAATGGTAGTTAGTTCATCTCTAAACCACCAGCCATTATGGGATTTAAACAAAGCATTGAAGCGATAGAGAATGCAAATCTTGTGGTTCCCCTTCCAATAGAAAGCTAGCAAGCTTAAGTTTTGACCACAAACAAGCTCTAAAGTGAGCCCTAGAAATGGAAATCTACTAGAACTAGAAGAGGAGAAGAGTTAGTCTCTTCAGCTCTCTAGCTCTCTAACCCTAGAAATGTAAGAACTTGTAATAATTGATAAGTCTGATAAATGATAAGTCCTTTTTCGTTCTTGCAAATACACCAAATATATAAGCAATACACTCAGCAGAAAGTTAAAATAAAAAGTCAATAAAGCTTGACCAGCGCGGCCGCGCGGCCTCCCTTTGGTCACCTGGCGCGGGCGCGCTGATATCCAGAAATTGCCTCTCTGGACTGCACTTCGGCGTCGGAGCGCGGCTCTTTCTTGTGTTCCCGGCGCGGCCGCGCGGTGTCCTGTTTCCTGCTGGTGCAATCTGGTGTAATGCTGGTTTCTTTGTTGCCTTGCTGCTTCTATCTTGCTTCTTGTTCCTTCACTTGCTGCTGCATCTAAGCCATTTGCACATGCCTTGTCTTGTCAATCCCCATGCCAACTTGTCTATAATCATACCATTCCATGCCTTAATCATGCCATTCCATGCCCTTTTTAGTTTCCTGACTAAGATATGCAAAACAAAGATAAAACGTATTAAAAGACAACAAAATGGTTGAGTTTAAGCCATAATCATAGCAAGTTGATATCCAATAAGTAGGTATAAAACCTACTTATCAAATACCCACAAACTTGAACTATTTCTTGCCCTCAAGTAACAAACACAAATGTAAACTACATGATATGCAACTAAACTACATGAAAATGAATCCCAAAGCTCAGCCATGCTGTAAATTCCAATAAGAATCGCCTCAGCGAAATAACAAGAACTATGAACAGAGAATCAGCTCAAGTAACAGTTATAAAAATATACAATCTATAAATCACAACCTGTTACTAAGATATGGTGTGTGTGTGTAATGTTATAAATAAGCTTGAACGAGGCGAAGATTCCATATGCTATACTTCTAAGGAAGGAAAATTGAGGTTTTAAGTCAAGAATTTTTCATATATACAAAACAACGACCAAACCAACACATAGATACAAGCTAAGGTGCAACAAGGGTTTCTTATGCTTTTATTCACACACGGGGGCGATATACGCACTTTTCCCGTGGTTACACCCGACTGTGCAATGCTAAGCCCTCTTAGGCTTTTCAGTGATACCCATTTATCGAGCTTTTGACCAACAGCTCCCAAACCATAAAGGCCTTAGTGCGTTGGGTGTAGAGACAATCCCCTAGGGCGTACTTGCTCGAGTATCAAAGGCCACAAGACTTAGCTAGCCAATGCGTTTATTCTATTTTTTTCTTTTTCACAGCTTATTTTCTTTTCTTTTACTTTTTCTTTTTCTTTTTCTTTTTATTAGCATACATACCGAAAGTTTTCCCTCAAACTTGTATTCCGGTGTTGTTAAGGTCATTATTGCTTTTATTACACAATTCTAGTAATTAAAAACAAAATTATTCCCCCTTAGAAGAAAAGCATGCACTAATCTAGCCAACAAGCAATTAAAGACAAAACTGTGGTATCCGGTGACATCAAAGCAACAGGTATAGATTACATCATGTATAAAAATATAACTGAGCTTAAGCTACTAACAGATTTCAAAAATCTATCATATCTCAATGTCATCATTGGCCAGACTGGAATTCAACAGGCTAAACATATGGGACTATGCAATGCAATGCAATTAAACACAAACAAAATAAGCAAAATAAAATAAAACTGAATTTTTTAATGCAAAATTTAACTAACACATACTAGAATGTAACTACTATATACAGCCTAACATGCAATTAAAACTATATGCAATTAAAACTAACTACACCCAGTGCCCCCAAACTTGAAATATTCAATGTCTCATTAAAGGTAAAGGGTCAGGAAAACTCCCCTACTGATCGGCATGGCCACCCTCCTCGGGTGGTGAATCTGGCGGCGGATATGGCATGGCGGAACCGAAGGTAGGCCACTCCAGCTTCGTTCCCTGCTGTGCGAACGCCTCAGCCAGCGCACGGGACATGCCATTTGCCAACGCGACGAAGTTCCCATGAAGCGCGTCTAACCTCTTCTCTAATCGACGAAATTGGTGATCTTGAGGTTGTGTACTGGCTGTGGCTGTGGAAGTGGCTGACTGCGGTGGGGGAACTGGTGGAGGATCAATCACAATAAAACCTTTGCCCCTCGGGTCTACCGTGCCTCCAGCCCAATCCTCAAAGTTATTGATGGTGGAATGAGTTATGTCTTGGGTCAGCCTTTGCACTTGCTCTCCTTCCCAGTTAATGCCGGTCTGACCGCACAGATGTGCCACAACTGAACAATGTGGAATGTTCCCAGTGGTACTGCCGCGCATGAATCATAACATATTTTAATAGATCAAATGTCCAATGTTGACATACTTTTCAGTGATGATCCCCCATAAAATGATTGCTCGTTTCGACCATAATTTCATGTTGGTGGGTGGATGGCATCAAATTTGCGCATATGAACAAGTTCCAAGCTTTGGCATATCAGTTCAGGGCGGCGACGGGGAAAGTGGTATACTCATCAGTAGTGTCCTTAATTTTCCACACCGTGCCTGGCATGCACAAGTCAGTGACCACCCTGTCAAGGTTCATCTCAAACCGTTGAGCCTCCACCTAATTCCCTCGACCAGCCGGTAGTGATGGCATATTGTAGACTTCCTTGATTGTCGATGGACGGTAATCAATTGTGACTCCTCTTACAAAAGAAAAACCATTCTGAGCTTCCTTGGCATTAGTGTAAAACTCGCAGACTATGGCCATGGGAACGGGTACAGGAGTCGACGTAAATCCAACCCAAGCTATAGCTCTGATCATCTCTATCATCTGCCCATCACTTTTGGCTGGCTTCAGCCCTCTTTTTTTCACAAATGAGTTGGTAGCAATCCTGTAGTATTTATTTTGGGCCTCAAGACTGATGAACTTGGTTAAGTCCACCGTGACCTCGGGTTGGCTACTTTTAACGGGTGAGTCAGGCGTGATAGACCTTGCACGTTTTGGACCCATGATGATTTTCAGCAAAAAATTTGTGATGCAAACCCTAGATAATGGATGATTGTAGAAGAAACTCCCCCAAACTTGAACTCTGAATCTCTTTGTAAACCTTGATTCTCAAAACCCAACTGGTTATAAACCCTAACTTAGATATAATTTGGTGTGGGTAGATATGGAAGTGGAGGCTAGGGTTGTATAAAGAAGAAGAGGAGAATTCGTATAGGAGAAGGAAGGGGCTTGTGTATGGAAATTGAATTAGGGCTTGGTTTGTAGAGAGTAGGCTTTGGAGAAGGAGAGTGCGAAGGCAAAATCTGAGAGGGCTTGTGTTTTGAGAGAACGCGTGAGTTGAAGGGATATAAGGTAGGGCTTTAAATCAGATTTTAGAAATTAAAAACTGCCAGTTTGATGGGATCGGGCGCGGGCGCGCCGACTTAAGCCTTGTATGGGGCGCGGCCGTGCGGGTTGTAAAAATTAATTCTTTGGTCTGGAAATTGGCGCGGGCGCGCTGCTGGTTACTCTATATGGGGCGCGGCCACGCGGCTCTGAGCCCAACCAATTTTTTTTTGATTTTCCTACAGCAGTGAAATGAAGGCACAGGAAGCAACTTTAAGGACTTTTCTTACCTGCACCTATATCAATAAAAAATTATGTATAATCTTGAATCCATAATCAAAAATGCATATGTAAGATGTATGTACTGTTAAATCCTTAGCAATGCTATGTATGTGAGTCATATGTATATAAATTTCTAAAAAATTGCTATAGGCTTATATGCAATATGCTAATACGTCAAAAATATGTTCAATAAGCGTCCAACACCACAAATATGTGTAATTATGCCTAAGTTCAAAAATGTAGGCAATGAGCTCTTAGATCCCCAAAAATAGATGCAATAATGCCTAATGTCCAAAAATGTAGGCAAAGAACATTCTAACACCATAACTGTCCAAAAATTTTCACGTTTTTTAAAATGTTTAGAATTAACCAGGGGGAGGGAGATATAGATAATCATGCAACCAGAATTAAACATGAGAGAGAGATAGAGATGATGGGGTGCCTCCCATCGAACGTTTGTTTACAGTCTATAAGCTAGACTCTGTTTGAATCGGTCAAGTGGTGGACAAAATCAAGGCAACCTTGTCTCGATTTACCTCTCTGCCATAATAGTGCTTTAATCTTTGTCCATTTACTTTGAAGGGTTTGTCCTGGTATTGATCATAAATTTCCATTGCGCCATGCGGGAATACGATTTTCACCGTAAAGGGGCCCGACCATCGAGATTTGAGTTTTCTAGGGAATAGTCTGAGACGAGAACTATATAGCAACACTGCTTGCCCAGCCTCAAATGTTCTTTCTAAGATTTTCCTATCATGCCACCTTTTGACCTTCTCCTTATATAGCTTGGAATTCTCATAGGCTTGTAATCTGAACTCGTCAAGATCATTATGTTGGAGAAGCCTTTTCTCCCTCGTAGCCTTCAAATCAAAATTCAGCTTCTTGAGGGCCCAGTAGGCCTTACGTTCAAGCTCTATGGGGAGGTGGCAGGCCTCTCATACACAAGATGATATAGTGACATACCTAATGGCGTTTTATAAGCAGTCCTATAGGCCCACACCGCATCGTCAAGCTTTAGAGACCAATCTTTCCTCGTGGGATTTACAACTTTTTCTAGTATTCGCTTCACCTCATGATTCGAGACCTCAGCTTGACCATTTGTTTGGGGATGGTACGCCGTAGCAATACGGTGATTTACCCCATACTTGGCCAAAAGCGCAGAAAATTGACGATTGCAAAAGTGGGTTCCTTCATCGCTGATGATGGCTCTAGGGGTCCCGAAGCGTGTGAATATGCTTTTTTGAAGAAAACTTAGGACAACCCTAGCATCATTAGTTGGTAAGGCTGCTACCTCTACCCATTTGGACACATAATCGATCGCCAACAATATATATAAATTTCCACAAGATGAGATAAAAGGCCCCATGAAGTCTATCCCCCATACGTCAAAGATTTTGACTTCCAGGATCATATTCAGAGGCATCTCATTTCTCTTGGATATGTTACCCACTCGCTGACAACAGTCACAACTCTGGACAAAGTTATAAGCATCTTTAAACAGTGTTGGCCAATAAAAACTGGCCTGAAGTACTTTGGTGGCTGTCCTCTCACCCCCATACTGGCCTCCATAATCTGATGAGTGGCAATCTCGCAGTATGCTTTCCATCTTGCTCTCTGGGATGCACCGCCTGATCACCCTATCAGCGCACTGCCTAAACAAATATGGCTCATCCCAACTGTACCATCTAGCATCGTGCAGAAACTTCTTCTTTTGGGCTCTAGTAAATTCAGACGAGATAATATTGCTCAGTAAGAGTTTGCAAAATCCACGAACCAGGGCATCTTGCCTTGCACCACGAACAACTGCTCGTCCGGGAAGGACTCATTGATCATCACTTTGTCGTTTCTGTCTATCCTCGGATTCTCCAGTCTAGATAAGTGGTCAGCCACTTGGTTCTCGATCCCTTTTTATGTCTTTAATTTCTAAGTCAAACTTTTGGAGAAGAAGTATCCATCGAATGAGTCGAGGTTTAGCATCCTTCTTTGAAACCAGGTATCTGATCGCATCATGATCTGTGTATACAATTACCTTTGTGCCAATCAAATATGACCTGAATTTGTCAAAAGTATATACCACTGCAAGCAATTCATTCTCGGTGGTAGTGTAGTTTAACTGGGCGTCTGTCAGGGTTTTACTTGCATAATATATCACATGAAAGATCTTATCCCTGCGTTGTCCCAATACCACCCCCACGGTGAAGTTACTTGCATCACACATCAATTCGAAGGGGAGAGACCAGTCTAGTGCTGTAATGACGGGAGCCGTAGTCAATTTCTTTTTCAAGTGTTCAAAGGCTACCAGGAATTCCTCATCGAATCTGAATGGTACGTCCTTCTCAAGTAAACTACACAGAGGCTTCATTATCTTTGAGAAGTCTTTGATAAAATGTCGGTAGAAGCCTGCATGCCCAAGAAAACTATGGATTCCCTTTACTAAGGATGGTGGCGGTAGACTTTTAATGGTCTCCAATTTAGCCTTGTCAACCTCTAGACCTTTTCCAGAAACTTTGTGGCCCAGAATAATACCTTCCTGTACCATAAAATGCACTTTTCCCAATTCAGAACGAGGTTAGTCTCAACACATCTCCTTAACACCAATACCAGATTCTCTAAATAGATGTCGAAAGTGTCCCCAAAGACAAAGAAATCATCCATGAAGACTTCTACATTGTGCTCGACCATGTTCAAGAATATAGCCATCATGCATCTTTGGAAAGTGGCTGGTGCGTTACATAGCCCGAAAGACATCCTTTGAAAAGCAAAAGTGCCATAAGGGCACGTGAAGCTGGTCTTTTCTTTGTCCTCTAGGGCTTTGGCAATCTGATTATACCCCGAGTAACCGTCCAGAAGGCAATAATAGTCATGTTCTGCCAGCCTATCCAGCATCTGATCAATGAACGAGAGAGGAAAATGATCTTTCCTTGTAGCTTTATTCAGTCTGCGATAGTCCATGTAGACTCTCCATCCCGTAACTGTCTTGGTAGGTATAAGCTCATTCTTTTCATTAGTCACGACTGTCACCGGGCTCACCCAAGGGCTGTCTGATATCGGATAAATTATTCCAGCATCTAACCACTTAAGGATCTCCTTTTTGACAACCTTTTTCATGATTGGATTAAATCTCCATTGTTGCTCTATCGATGGCTTGCTGTCATCCTCCAAGAGTATCTTATGCATGCAGTATGAGGGACTGATCCCCTCGATGTCAGCTATAGTCCACCCAATAGCTAATTTAAACTCTCTTAGGACCCTCAGCAATTTGCTCTCTTGATCGGATGATAGAGCAGAAGCGATGATAACCGATAACGTAGAAGAGTCTCCCAGATATGCATATCTCAAATGATCTGGAAGAGTTTTCAGGTCAAGTGCGGGATCCACTTAAAGAGAAGGCTTTAGTTGCCTTGATGACTCACCAGTCTGTCCAAGTGGTTCGATGGGAATTTTAAACTTTCGTATCTGAGGCACCGTATTCAGAATTTGTATGCATTCCACCACATCTGTCTCCTTCATATCGGATTCTCCTAGAAGAGCACTCTCCAATGGATCCATTCTCAATAATTGTTTAGTCTCTTCCTGCAGTATCCTGTCGACAGTATCAATTCTGAAACAGTCTTCTTCATCTATGGGAAACTTTATAGCCTTGAAGACATTGAACGTCACTTCTTGGTTTTGAACCATCATAGTTAATTCTCCCTTTTGTACATCTATACGTGTTCTCCCGATGGCTAGAAACGGTTTCCCCAGAATAATTGGAATGTTCTTGTCTTCTTCAAAGTCCAGGATGATAAAATCTGTAGGGAATATGAACTTATCCACCTTTACCAACACGTCTTCAACAATGCCTCTGGGGTAGGTGATGGATCTATCGGCTAGCTGGAAAGATATGCTTGTCGGCTTAGGAGCCAATAAACCCAATTGAGTGAACACCGATAGTGGCATCAAATTAATACTTGCCCCCAAGTCACATAGACACTTGTTGAAGGACAACTCCCCAATAGAGCATGGTATTGTAAATCTCCCTGGATCCTTGAGCTTCGGAGGTAACTTTCTCTGTAAGACGGCACTGCATTCCTCTGTCAAGGCCACTGTTTCATATTCCTCTAGCCTCTTTTTCCTTGACAGTATCCCTTTTATAAACTTTGCGTAGCTCGACATTTGTTCCAAAGCTTCGGTAAATGGAATATTAATTTTCAATTTCTTGAATACCTCTAAAAACTTGGCGAACTGTTTATCCAATTTCTGCTTTTGGATCCTCTGTGGATATGGTGCAGGAGGGTAGATTAATTTTGGTGGAACATTTTTTTTCTCAGTGGTAACTTCCTTATCTGCCTCAACCTCATCGCTGCCATCCTTCCCATCATTCAAAACAATTTCAGGACTTTCTGCAGATGGGTGCCCCCGCGCCAAGTTTTGGTCTTCCTATTGCGCGACCGCGCCAGTCCCCAGATCAGCAGCTTGCTTCCCAGACATTAAGCTAATTTATTGGCATTGCTCCTTGCCATCTCTTCTTCCTGGATTGGCTTCCGTACTGCTTGGAAGAGTGCCTTGCTTTCCAGATATTAAGCTAATTTGTTGAGCGTATTGGACATTTGGCCCATCTAATTTTCCAAATTCTTGATTGCCACCACTTAGCTCTTCATTATCAACTCAGTATTAGCAATATGCTTCAGCATCAATTCTTCCATTTCAGATCTCTTTTCTTGCGGTGGGGCGAGATCTGAGTGATGTTGATGTTATTGTTGATTAAATCTCGGAGGGTGTGACTGTCTAGGGGCATACTGATGTTGGGACTGTTGTGGCTGAGATTTTGTTGATAAGGTTGGTAGTGCGATTGTGGTTGTTGTGGAGAAGGTTGGTATTGAGATAACTGAGAATGTTGAGCATTTTGATTGTTGCTCCAACTGAAATTAGGATGGTTTCGATTGCTCGGGTGGTAGGAGTTTGAAAATTAATTCTGCGACTTTTGATAGTTGCTGACGAACTGGACCGACTTGGTAGTGATGGCACACTGCTCTATCAGGTGTGCTCCAGCGCACAACTCACATACAAATGCAACTTGCTGAACTCTACTTTCAGCCATAGAATCTATCTTCTTGTTCATTGCCGCCATTTGTGCTGACAATGCTGTGATGACATCAACATCCAATACTCCGGCAACTTTAGGTTGAACCATTCTTGCTGTTGGATTCTGATATTCATTGACCGCCATAGTCTTAATTAGGTTATAGGCTGTCGGATAGTCCTTGGCCCACAGAGCTCCTCTCGATGCGGCGTCGATGATTGGCCTTGACTGCCACCCCAAACCATTATAGAACAAATTTATCACCATCCAGTCAGGCATTCCATGGTGCGGGCATTTCCTGAGCATCTCTTTATAGCGTTCCCATGCCTCATACAATGATTCCCCTTGTTGCTGTGCAAACTGAGTCAGAGCACTCCTCATGGAAGCAGTCTTAGCCATGGGGAAGAATTTGGTTAGAAATTTTTGTGCTAAGTCTTTCCACTTGGTGATTGATCCTGAGGGTAATGAATGCATCCAACTCTTCGCCTTATCCCTCAAGGTGAATGGGAATAATCAAAGTTTCACTGCATCATCCGAAACGTTGTTGAATTTAAATGTGTCGCATATCTCAATGAGGCTCAGGATATGCTCATTTGGATCTTCTGTAGCTTCACCCCCAAACTGGACAGTGTTTTAAACCATCTGCAGTGTCCCTGGTTTGATCTCAAAAGTATTTGCAGCTACCGCTGGCCGAACTATACTGGACTGCATATAAGAGATTTTTGGTATTGAGTAGTCCCTCAAGGCTTTATTCTCGGCTCTTTGTTCTTCAGCCATTGGCTTGGGTTGTTCAGGTTCCTTTTGTTGGTTAGTGTTTCTTGTGTTTGCTCTCCAAGCTCTACTGTTAATGTTCTCTTGTAGAGGCACCAACTCAGGATTGGTTAAACGAGTTTGCATAAACTAACCACAAGTACCTGAAACATAAATAAAAATAAAATAGAAATGAGAATAGAAGAGATTTGTTCAAGTCAGTCGAATCTAACAAAAACTGATGTCAATAGTAATAAACTAACAACTAGTCCCCGACAGCGGTGCCAAAAACTTGTTGCGCCATTTTAGTGTTAACAAAACGGGCACAAAACGTGTGCAAGCATACACGGTCGACTAGTAATAAATTCGATAAGTAAAGTTTGTTCCCACGAAGAAAAGGAGTTAGGCTTAAACTATCATGTAACAATCCTATGGTTATTTTCGTCTGCTCAAACGAGTATCAAAGTGTGCTTTAATAACTAGACTGATTTTAAACTAAACTTAACTAATTAACAGACGAGGGGTTCAAATTGGAGAAATATGGGATCCTAACTTCACCTATTGCATCGTCTAGATTACACACCTCATCTCAAGCATAATTGATTATTTAGAAGTGCTAGTCGGGAGCACGAATGTGAGACAAGGCTATTTTTCAATATACCAAGTCCATATCATATAATATCCACAAAAGAGATAGAAATCACATGAACACCAATAAAATCTAAATCACTATATGTCTATGAGATTTACAAGTAATATTAGTTTAAGTGCAAGCCCCCAATAGACTACATATGGCAATACGGTATATTTCTATCCGGATTACGAATCACAAAACTCATCGAATGCAAGTTTCACGAACATATGCTAGCATGGCAAAATCTAAGTTTACACTTCCTCTTTCAATTCCATATAAACTATTACAGTGGATGTTGATCAAGCATCTAAACATACAATACAACCATGCTAGGCAAACCATACATAATCAAATGTACATATCAATGAGGCATAAAACCCTAGACTAAGCAATAAGATTCATTAGAATCGCATAATGGTAGTTAGTTCATCTCTGAACCACCAACCATTATAGGATTTAAACCAAGCATTGAAGCAACTATGAAATCATCCACTTATATAGCCTAACAAAAGAGTATCCAGCAACGCAATTAGACACTAAGCTATAACTTTCAAGCCCAACTCAATTTCAAAAACAAATCTTTGAGAAATGAACGGGAAAACATATAAATCTCCTTCATAGGCCTCCCTTCACTAACCAATCTTTAATTAATGAAACCATTAAAACCAATTACACTACAATAAACAAACTTGACCAAAATACTCTACTTTATGTCCAAAAAATCAGTCCATTCAACTACAAAGAAATAGATTGCACGTAAAATGGAAGAATATAGGAAGAGAAGGGGCGGGTAGAAAATGGCTTACCGATTTGTGATGATTCGCTCTTCCGATTTGTGAAGGAATCGATTCTAGGGCACGATTCTATAGCTTTCGACTTGTGAAGATTCACTCACTTCTGATTTGTGAGATTATTTGCCGTGCTTTTTCGCTCTAGGGCTTCTTTCGCTGTTCAATTTGGGGAAGGAAGTGTCTTCGCTCTGAAATTAGGAGAAAGAAGTGAGCGAATTTTAAAGAAGGAAGTCTGAGGAGAGAGAAGGCAAAAAATTGAAAAACACGGAGGTTTTTAAGTGGTAGTGTTGTTTAAGACAATATGACTCTTTAACATAGTGCTCTTGAATGGGACTCTACATATATATATATATATATATATATATATATATATATATATATATATATATATATATATATATATATTTTAATTCCAGTCCGGGCACCGGCGTGAAAACCCATCGCCCTTTATATTGTTTTTGCACCTTCACCATACTGGGTGATCTCCCCAATCACGTGGTTGACTACTTTCTTACAAATTTACATTCAAGTCTGGCCTAGATTATTTCGTGGCCTTTATACTGCTTTTGCACACTTAACCATTACTGGGTTATCTTCCCAGTCCCTGGTTGACTACTTTTTTATACATTTACATTTCAATTCGGCCTGGATCATTCTGTGGCCTAGTTACTGCTTTTATATATATTTATGCATATATAAGCAGCCTTCACCACTACTGGGTTCTCTTCCCAGTCTTGGTTGACTACGATTCTTTCAATATATATATATATATATATATATATATATATATATATATATATTTCAATTCTAGTCCGGGCACCGGCGTGAAAACCCATCGCCCTTTACAGCTTTTATATATAATTGTATATATCTTGCTTTGCTCATTTTATTCAATTGCAGCTGTAAATATTCATTTTATATGAATTGGCACTGACATATCTGCGGGCGGACTAGATTTATTTAAATCTCGCCAATTCTAGTTTGTAAACGGTTCAAAACCTCCAGACTGAACCGGAAAACTAGAATGGCTGAGATTTCCTTAAATCTAGCTTTCTTTCTAGTTTCATCTTCAAAAGCAACCTCGCGTCCCTTAGATCGCTATCTAGTGGGAACGAGACGCTTCGGCCGTGCGGACCGGGATTTACTAAATGAATTCTCGGTTCTGGCAATATTGGGATATCTATCTATTTCTGTACAAATTTGAACTGTGCAGGTTTTGGCTACTCATATGTAAGCCTAAGCATCGTGGGATTCATGATCAAACCAATCAGAATTTGATTCCCACGATGGACAAACTCCGATTTACGAATGTACCCTGCCAGTTTTTCTGTAGAAATGTACATACAAAAGACCTTAAAAAAATTATCCGGATTTAAGGTTTCAACCTAGTGAAAATGTGGATTGCCGTGTCAGAGTCCCTATGATGGTTTTCATGCCCATGAGGAGACCGACACTTGTCTATTTTCTGTGGTTGAGGATGCTTCGCAGCCCGACAAATCACCATTCACATGTAACCTTAAGGCTATAAAGATAAAATTGAAAGTATCAACAGGCTTCAATTCCTATGTTAGCGTAAGGGTTTGATAAGCCAGCTTTCAAAACATCATTTTCAATTCAATCAAAAGAAAAGCTTTTCAAAGAAAATCAAATTAAATGATTTTTCAAATCAAATCAAAGACTGATTTTCAAATCAAATCAAACCCTTCGTATATAGGTTCAACGTAGCAAAACACTACTTTCAATCAATCAAATCAATAGGCCCAATTTTTAAACAGCATTCACTCACGCATTCCAATTTTAAAGGGAAATATTGAAAAGATGTGGTACCATGTTTACACGGGAGTTGTGGGGTGCATAACACCTTCCCCACACTTAACCAAGCCCCCGAGCTCAAACTTTATTTTCAAAGATCAAGTTTCGACAGTGTCCAGCAATTGGGCCTCTTTCAAACCGAACTCGATTGAGTTGGTACAACCATTTCAAATCTACCAACTGGAGACTCTGTAAAACGTTCAAATCGTTGACATGATACATGTCGGCCTTTTTCTTAAAAACCCTTCAAAATCTTTTTCCTAAAAAAAAGAGTGAGGGTAGAGAGAACTTAGGAAAAGAGATTAAAAGCCCCGAGTTGTGACCTGACCCGTGAATTTTTTAAACTAACGTCGACAGGTGGCAACTCTACTGGGGACAGTAGAGGGCTTCAGCCGCTTTCAAATCTTTTCAAACATTTCCCTTTCAAGAATGCGTGAAATTCTGCATCTCCACAGTCAATGAATGAGTGAATGCGGCGTCTTTCATTGAATGAATGTGAATGAATGCTTTTTTGCTTTTTAGTGCTTCGCACCCATATTTAGTGCTTCACACCCATGTCATCATATGCACAACGGTGAGGCACGATGTATGTGAATGTATGTTGTGTGTCCCTCTTACAAGGAGCATAACCCAGTCGGTGATAAGTAATGTCTCTGGGGATGACTAAGTCTTTAGGGCTCATATAAATGCACCACCCAGATTCGCTCCAGCTGAACGATCAGATTAATTTCCCCTCTAGTAGATTGCGATGATATGGGAACCTTCATGCCCAAAACAAAGTCGCGAGAGTAACCTAGGATAGGTCATCCTCTGATTAATTGAATCCAAAGGGAAGCTTCTTCATGCCTTCCTATTTCAATTCTATGTTAAGTCTCCAATTACCGAGGAGCACAATGTAAATATCATAATGAAAGATTTACTTTCCCTGTCAAAATACCATGTCATCCTGTCATCAAAACAACTAACCTCGCTTTTGCAGGATAAAATCTAAAAAACACATCATGCATCCTGTCCTTGCCTACATCAGGAAATTAACACACCTACGTTATGTTTTAGGTAAAAATTGGTCATGTTACTAGGTCTAAAACTAAAGCACCCAGTCCATACACGGACATGGCTTCTAGTGCTCAATGAGATTCCACCCCGGTATCCAGGGAAGAGTTTGAAGGTCTGAAAAATCAGATAGCCGAATTAGCTGGTTTCCTACGAGAACAAAGCAAGGCCTATAAAGGGAAGCAATCTCAAGCTCACACAGAGCCAGGAGCATCTGGTGGTATTGCTGGCAGTCAAGAGACTAAAAAGGCCAAAACTCAGATTCCTGGACCACAAAACCAGGACACGACCAACAAAACCCCTGAAATCACCCCCCCTCGTCAAAGATCAGGAAGCTGGTGACATTATGAAAAAAGTACAACAGATGGAAGAAACCCTTCAGTCTATCAAAGGGATTGGGGCATTTAGCAGTGTCAATTACTCCGACCTTTGTATTTTCCCTGGGGCCCGTTATCCCAAAAAATTCAGAACTCCCGATTTTGAGAAATATGACGGATTGGGGGATCCTTACACACACCTGAAAGTATTCATCAGAGAACTCAGATCCTATGCAGAGGACGAGAAGCTTCAAATGCAGCTATTCTAGAAGAGTCTAACCGGAGAGGCGAGAGCCTGGTATGCCCGTCTGGACAACTCAAAAATCCATAGCTGGGAAGAACTGGCCCATGTTTTCCTTAGTCAGTACAGTTTCGAATCTCAGCTGGCTCCAGACAGATATCAAATTACCAAAATCAAGAAACAGAACACTAAATCATTCAGAGAATATGCCCATCGATGGAGACGGGTCGCATCACAAGTCACCCCAGCCATGACTGAATCTGAAATACTCATGACCGTCATCGACATCCAAGAAGCTCCTTATTATGAGAGGGTCCTAGCAGACATAGGAAAACCATTCTTTGAAGTGATCAAATATGGAGAAATGGCATAGATGGGGTTCAAATCCGGGAAGATAAAAGATCTAAACGCTGTTGGTCGGAAAACTGATCACTAAACACGCGCAAGTATACGCGGTCTAACAAGTAATACAGTGATAAGGAAAGTGTCGTACCCACGAGGAACTATCACTAATATTTACCAAATACCAACTTTGTATCGCTTAAGTCTTATTCGAACAGTAAACTAATAGGAGTGTGGTTAAAACTAGTTATAACTAATTAATAAAGCAAGTAAACGGATAACGAATGGTAATCGAAGGAATTACAAGCTAAGGTTACAACTTCACCCCACACAGGCATTCCGTCGAACACCTGGCGTGTTATGCTTCATCAAACTTCCTACCCTTCTCTCTTTGGTCTTAATGGTCACGACAGTTTGTCGACCGAGAACACACAGGTGCTCATACACCTCTGTCGAGGTATGCACAAACATATCCTCTCCAGATCCACCCGATAGGGAATAGAACAGAAAAGGACATCCAAACTAAGTGATAATCCTACACATGTCTATGCGAATTAACCTAACAAGGATTTAAGCATAAGTTCTCAATTAGGTCACACGTGGCACACATATATATGTCTATTCTACGCACACTTATGCAGTCGAAACTCATAATCACATGCCAATATATTTAGGTGTAAATCTATAATCCTTCTTTCGATATCATATAGATTACCAAAATCATCACTAATGTCTTAGTGAGAATCATTAAGCATGAATATATTAAACCAAACCATATGGTGCCAACCAAAGAGATAAGACAGTCAATTTAACTAACAAAGGGTTCCGTTATAACCTTAGAGCCAATACTTAGTTCATAGCTATTGAACAAAATATAAGTAGAAATAAAGACAACATTTATGGATTACAAAATTAGAGGAAATAAATGGATAAGAATAAACTCTGTCAAAGCTCTTCAGTCTCCAAACATTCCGCTCCTTTTAAGCTCTCCAATCCGTGTAGCTCACTACTCTTGTTGCTCCAAGGAAATCCCAGACTTTATCCTCATCTACCTAATCTATATTTACAAACATTACCTAATAACTAGAGAGAGAAAGTACAAAAGAGATCTAATCTATCCTAAGCTAAGCTAACCGATTCTATCCCAGTCTTCTTTCTCTGCTCTTTTTCTTCCTCTCCAATACCTCTCTCCTATTTGCAGAGGCTCACCTCATATATATATATATATATATATATATATATATATATATATCTATTTTCTTCTTTTTCTAGGTCAAAAGAAAGCCCTTCCTGCCTTGGCACCAGAGGTCGCGCTGCGGCGCGGGCAATAGGCTTATAAGTGGCGCTGCGGCGCCACGTTAAAATTAAAAGACCGGAGGTCGCGCTGCAGCGCGAGTCCATAAAGGAACTGTGGCGCTGTAGCTCCAGAATGGCATCAGCAAGGACCAGGGGCGGCGCCGCGGCGCGAGAATGAGACTAGGCATTGGCGCTGCGGCGCGAGAATGAGACTAGGCATTGGCGCTGCGGCGCCAGTATATGTAAATTCTCTGTTTTGTCCCCTGAAAGCTATAAAAGTCCTGTAAAGCCTGCAATACATCGGTTAAGCATAGTAATACTATAAACATATAAAACTATATAAAAACTACTAAGATCAGGTAACTATTTAAGCCATAAAGTATCCGATATGCGGGTATAAATCCCACTCATCAAATACCCCCAAACTTAAGACTTTGCTTTTCCTCGAGAAAATTATCTAACACAAACTCACAATAGAAAACACACGCGAAATAAAAATATCATTGTATACTAGTATCATGGCTTCTAAGCTCGATCATAGCTACTCCCAAAGAACAGGGGAAACACATATATTAGTAAGAGTTCATTCAGCTTTAAGCATAAGACTGTATTCGATCCATTCTATGTGTGTGTGTGGGGACCAACCATCCTAACTAATCATTGCTCAAATAAGATCGCACAGTCGATTGTTAATACCAATATGCACACTCCGTAACTTAAACATTCAACAAGCATTAAGAATAAGATGCAAGTGCAGAAAAGGATCAAAAGACTCTAGCATAAAGAAAGTAAAATCTGATTCGGACAGTACTTAATTACCTTAGGCTAATCAGAGCTACCCATTAACGAGCTTTTGATCAGCGACTCCCAAGCCAGATGCCTTTAGGGCACTAGGTGTGGAACACCCCTATGAATCTAATAACTCGAGCAGCAAAGGCCACGTAATCAACATAAGCCAAATTAGACTTTACGAAATCTGAAGATTATTTGGCGAGTGCATTTTATGCTCCATCTCAACATCGGTCCTGCGTTTATGGATGAGTGCGTTTTACGCTCCATCTCGACCCACCGCAAGACTTTCGATATTCAATCTCCTTTTCAAATTTTTATTTTTATTTTACAACATGCTAGAATCCAAGATCCAAAACTGTATATGCGTCGAAGTCTTATTACCTTGTAAAAATGAAAGTTTATAAAAGTGAACAACTCTCAAAGCATAAACGGCGAACTACATTCGAAAAATAACTAGTAAACATAGTTGTTCGGTGCTTGCTAAGAAGGACGAATCAATAACAGTCTCAACTTATCGATTGAACAACCCTTAGCTCATACATGCTTGACACGACTCTAAGAGATAAGCATAATTACTTGACGCTTGTCATTAGCCACGATCAAAAAATTAGTGAAAAATATACCACCCTTGCATAATAGCAGCTCAAAATAGGGTAATAAAGCCATTAACATGGCACAAGCATATAAATCTGTAAAAGCCCCAAAAAGATGGCTATAAACCATAAACATGCTAATAATAATCAAAGCGTTAATAAATAACCAAAAACTGTTCATGACATCCATCATAATAAACCCAAAACATAATACCGCAGTTCAAAACGACTGCACTACAATCCTGATAAAAACCTAAGCAAAGTACTAAAATAGCAACCTATCATGGCAATAGATAGAAATAAAACAGATAATAAACCATAACACCCCCAAACTTAAGGTGAGCAATGCCCTCATTGCTAAACATATATCACTCTAAACAAGAGGGCTTCCCTGAAGTCTGGTCACTCGGCAGCAGCAGCGTCCTCGTCAGCTTCGGCGGGCGGTGATGGTGGAGGGTATGGTGGGAAGACAGGAGGCTCTGGGAACTGAAATGGTGTGAACTCAGAATCCTCACCACTATACACTGTGTATATGCTCTGCATCGTGTTGACCAGCTCAGCCTGATACTGCATCGCTATGTCTTGCCTCAAGGCTACCGCTGCTATGTGCCTGTGCTGCCTCTGAGCATTAGCATCCTGGTTCTGATGTAGTAGAGTGAGGGTTGCCATGATTTCTGCCAGTAGTCCCTGTGAAGCTGGGCCTGCGTCTGGTGGCTGCGAAGGCTCTGCTGTAGGAGGTGGCTCAGTAGGTGGCCCGAATCCTTCGCCTCTAACATGAGAAATAGCTCCGTCCCACACATCGAAGCGTGAGATGGTCTGATGGTCAATGACTGACATGGGCGGCAAAGCTATCTTTTTTGGCCCCCAATGGATACCTGCCCTCTTGCACAGCCGGGTGATCAAGGATGGATGTGGAAGTCCCGTAGAGATATTGCTCTTGATTGCCTTTATGATGGACTCATGGATGAGAACTCCGATGTCCAAGTTCAGACCCGTGACAATGGCAAATAATAGGATCGCTCTATCCTTAGTCACGTTGCTCAGGTGACGAGTCGGGATCATATTGGCACAAATAAAGCTGAACCATGCCTTCCCATAGCGACTGAGTGCAGCATGTGGGAAACTGGTCCTCTCACCCGTGAAGTCATTTGTCTTCCATGTAGTCCCGGGCTTGCAGAGCCTCCTAACAATCTCCTCGAGGTCATAGCTGCGGAGTCCCGGCTCCATATAGTCCTTACCCTCGAAACCGGGCGTCGCAAACAGTGCATTGATGGCTTGGCTTCCAAACGCCACTGACCGCCCCCTAACTTGAACAATAGCAGGACCTTCAGGACTGGCATTTGCATAGAACTCTCTGACCACAGAAATAATGGCCGATTCGGGTGGTTTTATGAAGTGCACCCACTGGCGACCCGCAATCATTGCTAACAACTCGCCATCCTTTATTTTGTCAGGCCTCAAACCCCGTTCAGGAATCAAATTTCATGCGATAAATGAGCTTTTGTATCGTTTCCATGCCTCTTCGTTAACAAATTTGGTGTTGTCCCATACCGTTGGTGCTGCGGACGAGGAACCGCCGACGCTCAGTCGCTGCCTCTTTGACGCCATGTCACAATTTTTAGTTGGTGTGGACAAAAACAGTACCTAAGTAATGCCACTCTCTGTAGAAACAACCCTTAAAGAAATAGGCAGCAAATCCCCAATGAAACCCACTAATTGTAAGCCAAATCAGTCAAATTTCTCTATTAGGCAACTTATCAAACACCTTGTGTGCGCTCTGAAAATCCAATTTGGACAGCCCTTGCTTGACAGTGCTCTGTCCCGATTTCTGTTAGTGGAATCAAAAGAGTAAAACCAACCCAAATATCGAAATCAAACACAGTAAATGAATGACTGAATTCCCCCAAAAACCTTAAGTGGGAACCCTAGATTGACTCTGATCTCCTCTTGCTGCGTGCACTGGCTTGGGGTCTTGTGGGAGAATGTATGGATTGCTCTGTTGTGGGTAGATTGATCAAAGGTTCGGGGTGGAGAAAGGCACATTTTGGTTTTGGGTCTCTTGGGTTCTTTGTGCTGCCGAAACTGTCCAGAGAAATGGGAAGTAGTAGTGGCTAACTTCTGGCCACATTGTGCTTTTAAAAACCAAAACTCGTTACTGGCGCTGCGGCGCGGCCATTCCTTCATTGATTAGAGCCGCAGCGCGACTTGGCAGTAGCTTTGCCTGATTTTGGCGCTGCGGCGCGAATACCCCTTTGTTCCTGGGCGCTGCGGCGCCAGGATAGAAAATTTGCATTTTTAGCATGGTGCTGCGGCGCGAAGTTTAATGTATATTCTGGCGCTGCGGCGCCAGCCTTGTATCTGAGTTTTTTCCCTGCACAAAAACCAGTATTAGCACATATATTATACAGATATCATGCTAAGTAAACAACATGCTTGATACTAATTTCTAACTAAGATATACACTAGCAACATACTAAATAACATGCTGCCTGCATCCTATAATCACAAAAACATATGCATTGGCAACGATGTTTACATGGTAAAAAGAAAAGACATAATATAAACTAGACATAAGTAAAGAAAACAGAGAAAATTGATACTGAGATGGGGTTGCCTCCCCACCAAGTGCTTGTTTTAAAGTCGTCGACTTGACTATACCGATGCCGCTCAATCCGGCTCATAAGCAAAATTGACCATTTCATGCCGCCTATTTGTCAATTCCTTTAAATTTGTGGCGGACATGGATGATTGATCATCCTCGTTTTCTTCACCCATCGGCACGAAGAATCTTTCACCATTGGAATTATCCACTAATTCGCCTTTTTCATCAAGTTGAAAGCGTTCTTTGTGCACTAGCGGGCCCTCCAGGGTTTCCACAATCGTGAGCGTGGCTTCCGGTTGTTGATTAGTCTTGACAATACAACCACTCTTTATCCTCTTCTCTCCAACTTCAGGCTCCACCTGTTGGACAATTTACACCATGACATCTCCCTTAACAACTTTGTGAGACTCACCGCTTTCTCCTTGCGTATCCACCGTGCAATGCTCTACTGCTTCATCTTTGAGATCGGTTATGACCGGTAGATTGCCCTGCGATAGATTTATGATGGCATTGACGAGTTGTCCCAATTGATTTTCGAGGCTTTGCAATGCGACGTCTTGGCTTGCCATTCGAACCTCATTTCTTTCTATAAAGTTGGTGAGGAGCTCTTCAAGCCTTTTCTCTTCTGTTAAGTCTGCCGAAAAGCTCTCATTGGGTTGGAATGTCACCTTATACTGCGGAGGAGATGGACATTCAAATTGATTCGGATAGGAGTAATTCGGATCATGATATTGCTCTTGACTATAGTCCCAAGAGTTTGGATAACCCTGACAGTTTGGATGATAGGAAATCAGTTCACTGTCAGCTCGTTCCTGACAGTAGGCGGTCTGAGTGGACTGACAGTCAAGATTATCAGAAAACCTCAAGACATTTGCAATTTGATCTCGCAATTGCTCGAGTCCTTCTTCCGAGCTTGGTTGTGTAGTCCTCTCATAAGGCCATTGATAACATTGATCGTCCATAACCTGTAAACTTAAAAAAAAAAGGAAGATCAAACAAATAAAAGAAATATATACGCGTTCAAATTAAGACTAAATTGATTTAAATCAATATTGGACAATATTAGAATAATATTTCCTCGGCAACGACGCCAAAAACTTGTTGGTCGAAAAACCGATCACTAAACACGCGCAAGTATACACGGTCTAACAAGTAATACAGTGATAAGGAAAGTGTCGTACCCACGAGGAACTATCACTAATATTTACCAAATACCAACTTTGTATCGCTTAAGTCTTATTCGAACAGTAAACTAATAGGAGTGTGGTTAAAACTAGTTATAACTAATTATTAAAGCAAGTAAACGGATAACGAATGGTAATCGAAGGAATTACAAGCTAAGGTTACGACTTCACCCCACACAGGCATTCCGTCGAACACCTGGCGTGCTATGCTTCATCAAACTGCCTACCCTTCTCTCTTTGGTCTTAATGGTCACGACAGTTTGTCGACCGAGAACACACAGGTGCTCATACACCTCTGTCGAGGTATGCACAAACATATCCTCTCCAGATCCACCCGATAGGGAATAGAACAGAAAAGAACATCCAAACTAAGTGATAATCCTACACATGTCTATGCGAATTAACCTAACAAGGATTTAAGCATAAGTTCTCAATTAGGTCACACGTGGCACACATATATATGTCTATTCTACGCACACTTATGCAGTCGAAACTCATAATCACATGCCAATATATTTAGGTGTAAATCTATAATCCTTCTTTCGATATCATATAGATTACCAAAATCATCACTAATGTCTTAGTGAGAATCATTAAGCATGAATATATTAAACCAAACTATATGGTGCCAACCAAAGAGATAAGACAGTCAATTTAACTAACAAAGGGTTCCGTTATAACCTTAGAGCCAATACTTAGTTCATAGCTATTGAACAAAATATAAGTAGCAATAAAGACAACATTTATGGATTACAAAATTAGAGGAAATAAATGGATAAGAATAAACTCTGTCAAAGCTCTTCAGTCTCCAAACATTCCGCTCCTTTCAAGCTCTCCAATCCGTGTAGCTCACTGCTCTTGTTGCTCCAAGGAAATCCCAGACTTTATCCTCATCTACCTAATCTATATTTACAAACATTACCTAATAACTAGAGAGAAAAAGTACAAAAGAGATCTAATCTATCCTAAGCTAAGCTAACCGATTCTATCCCAGTCTTCTTTCTCTGCTCTTTTTCTTCCTCTCCAATACCTCTCTCCTGTTTGCAGAGGCTCACCTCATATATATATATATATATATATATATCTGTTTTCTTCTTTTTCTAGGTCAAAAGCAAGCCCTTCCTGCCTTGGCACCGGAGGTCGCGCTGCGGCGCGGGCAATAGGCTTATAAGTGGCGCTGCGGCGCCACGTTAAAATCAAAAGACCGGAGGTCGCGCTGCAGCGCGAGTCCATAAAGGAACTGTGGCGCTGTAGCTCCAGAATGGCATCAGCAAGGACCAGGGGCGGCGCTGCGGCGCGAGAATGAGACTAGGCATTAGCGCTGCGGCGCCAGTATATGTAAATTCTCCGTTTTATCCCCTGAAAGCTAGAAAAGTCCTGTAAAGCCTGCAATACATCGGGTAAGCATAATAATACTATAAACATATAAAACTATATAAAAACTACGAAGATCAGGCAACTATTTAAGTCATAAAGTATCCGATTTGCGGGTATAAATCCCACTCATCAACCGCCGTCGAAGCTGTCGCTGAGCATATCCAGTCCGGAAATTACGGAAGTAATCCCCCGAGGGTCCATAAGAAGAAAGATGAAGAAGGCTCCTTAGTCTTACAAGGACAAAATCCAAGGGGCGAGTCAAACAGTATGCCCATTCAAAGGAGGAACTATACTCCTTTTTAAAATACAGAACAGCCTTCAAACCCTCCACTCCAGAAAAATATGGAGCTTAGGCGTCGAAGAACTTTCACCCCTCTAGGGGATTCACTCGAGAACGTATTCAAACTTCTGACAGCCCAGAAGAAGATTGTTCAACTCCTTCCACCAACCAACACTAATGGTCGAAATTTTAACCCAAGCAAGAAGTGTGCTTATCACTCTGGATCTCCAGGCCATGACACCTAAGATTGTTGGTCTCTCAAGCACAAAATACAAGACTTGATTGACAGCGGAGAGATTGTGGTCACAAAGCCTGAGCAACCCCATATGCAGGACAATCCTCTTCCACAACAAAAAGAGGAGAATGTCAACATGATCAGCACCACAAATGGAGAAGAATCCAAATACCTTCGTTATATGGGAGAATCAACTCCATCCAACAATAGCACCCCAGACAGTTGGGAAATATCAGAAAGACAGTTCTTGATAGAGAAGGAGATCAAGTCTATCAAGGAGTAGATCGAACAATTGGCAGAACTGGTCGTTTATCAGCATCAGATCACCCGAAAAATGATAAAACGGGCCAACAGATTTGACATTGATTGTCCTCCCACACCGGAGATCAATCCCATGTAGGACCATAGCCGGTCTCACGAGCATGGATCCTGGACTGACAAGAGGGTCGAAGAAGCGAGTGTCCAAACTGATAGGAAATTCCTATTTCAAAGGAACTTCACCAACCTAAACCAATCAATGGAGGAAATCCATCAAATTCTGATCAACGAGGGAATGGTTGCAGACTTGTTACCTCCATTGAAGCCTCGAGCCAGAAAATTCAAACCTGATCAAATATGTCAGTACCATTCCCAGTCACCCGGCCATGATACTGAGGACTGCTGGGTGCTTCATAACCTGATTCAAGACATGATTGAAAATGGTAACCTGATAAGGGGAAATCGAATTCTCGATCTTCCAGATAACGACACTCTCTGGATCCCCATTGTATGGAACCAGAACACAGTGGCTGTTATATCCTGCGATAGGGAACCGACCCTCAAACCCTTGGTATTGACTGGGAAAGGGGTCCAAGAGATACAAAATCCTATGAAGGTGGCTGCACCTCAACCTCTAATCTTGCCCTTCAGACCTCAGTATCCAATCACTAGTCTGAAGAAGGTCCTATGGAACTACGGGAGCAACGAAGGTTCCACTTCAAAAAGTATTACCATCCTGTCAAAGGATATTCCACTGTACCTGCCTCAGCGGGTAACCAAACCAGTCATCAAAGCAAAAGAGAAGGTGGCTTAAGAGAAAATCAAAGAGTTCCTCAAACAGATGGGACACCATGAAATCAAAATAGTGCAAAGCTTGAAGGACGCACCTAAATAAGTGTCCATCGTCGACTTGATCCTATCCTCAGCGGATCATCGCAACATTCTAGTGAAAGTACAAGAAGAAGCTCATTTGCGACATACAATGGATACCAAAAAATTTCGTCATGTGATCGAACACATTTTCAACAACAATGTAATATCTTTCACTGACGATGATATCCCGGCAGAGGGAACGGGCCTCCACAAGTCCCTGCATATAACTGTAATGTCCTCTGGATATGTGATCGGAGGTGTGCTCATCGATGGAGGATCATCCCTCAACATTTGTCTATACGATACGTTAGAAAGGATGAAGATCAATCCAAACCGGATCAAAACCAGTCATATGGTCATCTGGGCCTTCGATGGATCTTGCCGACAGGCAATGGGGGAAATAGAGCTTCCTCTACAGATTGGCCCACACATTTTCTACGTATCTTTCCAGGTGCTCAACATCGCCATCGGATAGAACTTGTTGCTGGGCAGACCCTAGATCCACATGGCAGGGGCAGTGCTATCCACCCTCCATCAACAACTCAAGTACATTATCAACGACAGCCTCATCATAGTGAATGCTGAACTAGAATACCCTACCTATATACATGGGGATATGTCAGTGATCATCCTCGATGCGGGGATTAAACCTGCCAATTTTCAAGCTCAAGAGGTGAGCGATACTCAGTACCTACCTATCGGGGCTCCATCCCTAAAGCCTAAAGTCTCCACAGAAGTAATGACAGTGGGGCAAGAAATGTTATCTTCGGGTTTCCAACATGAAGAAGGGTTGGGAAAGGATAAGCAGGGTATCAAGATGCCAGTCCAAATCCCAAGTTAGACTGGGAGAGCAGGATTGGGATATTCACCGGGGTCAAGCTGTCGGAACCCACATAAACATCCCAATGCTCATGCCTCCACAATTCTACTGCCAAACCTCATAAATGCCGGATGGGTGAAACCTACGAGGAAAATCCCGACTACGGTATCAGCCACGCTATTTCCTCCAATCATACCTGTCTAGGAAAGAAAAGCCCTCAAGCCTAAGGAAGACAGCGAAAAGGGAGAAAAGATCCTGTATGAAGGATGAGACCCATTCGCTAACATGAGGGTCATCATAAACTACGAGGGTATGAATGATAAGATCCCAGATAGCGACGACGAGGATCAAGTTCAAACTCCTCGCATCAAGAAGGGAAAAGGGAGCAGTTCAAAGAAGAGCTTTGACCCTATTATAAAGGATATCTCAGTCATCATCCAAGATGAGACAGATAATCACAAATCCCTGATCCTCCCGGTTCATCAGGATCTGACCTTGGATAACTGGAGTAGTGTCCCTTTCCTCAGTCAAAAAGGGTAAAGGGGCAGCGAGAGTCAATCTGCTCTTTAATCATGCTTTCATTGACTGCTTACTTTTGATTGCGCAGCTATAACAAAAACTTTGTCATACTTGTAGAATGCTCTGTATAGTTTAGCAGTTCTAAATATCTAACATGAAGGTTTTTTTTTTATTTTCAGGACTCAAACGTTGGATGTGTTTGTCTCTACTGAGGAGATGCCAACCTATCAAAATGACTATGACTTTGATGTAGACCTGAACTTTGACTTGATGGATATTGATCAAGAGAAGGAAGATGACTATAAGGTGCCCGAGGAGATCAAAGAATGGGTCGAAGACAAACCCAAACCAAACCTCGAACAAACCACCACTATTAACATAGAAACCTCCGAAAACATCAAAGAAATCCAAATAGGTTCAGACCTCACACCCAATCAAAAAGCTGACCTGATCAAAATTATAACACAGTACCAAGATATATTTGCATGGTCACATGAAGACATGATTGGCTTGTCTACTGATATTATCATCCATCGAATGCCCATCAAAGAAGGGTTCAAACCAGTCAAGTAAAACCTCAGGCGATTGAAACCTGAGTGGAGTCTAAAAGTCAAAGAAGAAATCGTTAAACAAGTCAAAGCCGGAATCATCATGGCATCAACATAACCAAAATTGCTGTCAAATATAGTTCCCGTGCCTAAGCCCGGAGGAAAAGTACGAGTTTGCGTGGATTACCGGGATTTGAACAAAGCCTACCTCAAGGACAATTTCTCGGTACCTTTCATCCACATCCCAATTGACAATACTGCGTAGTATGGCATATATTCCTTCGTGGATTGCTTTTCTGGTTATCATCAAATCATGGTTGCTGAAGAGGACCAGGAGAAAATAGCTTTTATCACTCCCTGGGGAACCTTCTACTACCGACGACTATCCTTTGGCCTCATCAATGCCGGGGCCACATATCAGCGAGCCATGATGGCCCTCTTTCATGACATGATGCACAAAGAAATAGAGGTCTATGTCGATGACATCATCATCAAATCCTGGAGAGAGGATGATCACATCGACCATCTCAAGAAGTTTCAACAGGTTACGTAAATATAGCCTCAAGCTAAATCCCGCCAAATGTGCTTTTGGCGTCAAAGCAGGCAAGATGCTAGGATTTTTGGTGAGCAATCGGGGCATCGAGCTCGACCCTGCCAAGATCAAAACCATTACTGAAATGCCCGTACCTCGTACAGAGAAGGAGATACGTGGATTCCTAGGAAGGATATACTTCATAAGTCGATTCATTTCACAGCTCACAGCAACCTGTGAACTTATCTTCCAGCTATTAAGGAATAATTCCTCCACTAAATGGAATGAGGACTGTCAACAAGCCTTCCTTGCCATCAAGAAGCAGCTGATCGAAGCACCGGTATTGATACCCCCAAGGGATGGAGTTCCTTTGTTCATGTACCTGTTAGTCAATACCAACACAATGGGCTGCATGTTAGGACAGAAAGATGATAGTAGTAAAGAAAGAGCTATCTACTATATCAGCAAAAGATTCAGCAGTAGTGAATAAAAATACAGCCTGATCACGAAGACATGTTGTGCATTAGCATGGTTTGCCATAAGGTTGCAACACTATTTACATGGGCATACGACCTACCTCATATCCCACATGTATCCACTTAAATACGTATTCAACAAACCAATGCTGAATTGACGACTGTCCAAATGGCATTTAATCCTACAGCAGTTCGACAATGTCTACGTGACTCAGAAGTCAATTAAGGGTCAAGGCATTACAGATCAATTAGCTGAAGCACCTTCAGGAGGGTTCGAGCCCTTGGAGACATATTTCCTGGATGATGGGATTATGACAATTTAACAACTCTAGTCTGATAATACAGTCCAACCATGGAAAATATATTTTGACAGAGCGATAAACACGGAAGGTGTCGGAGCTGGGGCAGTCCTCATCACTGGTGTAGGAAAACAGTATCCTGTGGCTACCAAACTTCAATTTGGCAACACCAACAACACAGCCGAGTATGAAGGCTGTATAATGGGGTTGAAATTAGCCCAATCCATGTCTATCAAGCACCTACTCGTCTTTAGAGATTTCGAGCTGGTCATCAGACAAACCACCAGAGCGTATCTCACCAAAGAACTGCATTTGCCGCCCTATCATCGGCAGGTCCTCAAAATATTCCAGGAATTTGAAGACATAACCTTTGTTCATATTCCTCGGGGTCAGAATGACTTCGCTGATGCATTGGCAATGTTGGCTTCATTAATTCACATATCCGATAAGAGTGGATTTCCCAACATCAAGTTCACAATTCAGAAAGCCCCGACATATAGGAATTACATTGGAGAAGTATCAGATGAAATACCTCCTGTCAAGCAGCCTTGGTATCAAGACATCAAGTCAATCTGAGCAAAAGAGGATTCACAAAATGGCCATGAAGTTCTATTTGAGCGGAGATACACTTTACAAAAGGGATGCTAGAATAGGCCTGTTAAGATGCCTCGACAAAGAGCAAGCCCAAACACTTATGGATGAAATCCACGGTGGAGTCTGTGATCCACACATGAACGGTCATCTGTTGGCCAAGAAAATATTAAGAACTGGACATTATTGGGTCTCTCTTAAGGCTGACTACGACGATCACGTTAAGAGATGTTTTCAATGCCAAATACATGGAAATGTCATCCACGCTCCTCCAAATGAGCTGCACAACATGAGTTCACCATGGCCTTTCTCCATGTGGGGAATGAATGTGATAGGTCCAGTGGAACCAAAAGCCAGCAATGGTCATTGATTCATCTTCACCATGATCGATTACTTCACCAAATGGGTTGAAGCAGCCTTGTTGGTCGTTTTACCGATCAATATATTCGTGCAAGTATACACGGTCAACAAGTAATAAAGTGTAAGTACATATATCATTCTCACGAGGAATTAACAGATAAAAGGTCGCCAAACCACTAGCCTATAATTATCTCAGTCTTATTTAAATAAACGGTAAAGAGAATGAATTAAAACTAAGTTAACTAGGCAAGAAATTAAACTTAAACTAATTAATTCTAGAGTTAAAATCAGATAATGAAGATAAGAGATTCCAATTTCCCCTAATGATTCGTATAAGTCGACACACTTCTAATTAGGTCAAATTAATCATTACAGTTGTTAGCCGAGAACACGAAGGTAAGAGAAGGCCATCTTTCGATGCACCTAATCCATATCACGTGCAATCCACAGATGATAGAACGCACACGAACACCCACATTATCTTAACCCCTATATGTCTATGGTGTTTACAAATAAATAGGGTTTAAGGTCAAGTCCTCTATTGACTACGAGCGGCGCTTCGGTATATGTCTATCCTAAGCACAAATTATACGTCCAACGCCATGTGAACGTACAATCGCCCGCTACTACGATTAGATCTAAACCCACACTTCGTCTTTTAATCCCATGTGGGTTATCACAGTAATTGGTAGCTAATCAATTAAGCAATTAAAGCATACATCGCAATAGACAAGCACATAGCAATCAAATAAGACCATTATGGAAGGGAAATCAACATTGACTACTCAAAAGGTTCCATTGGAACCTCAGAATAGATTTAAGGCATAGACAACCCAAATATATTATCCACAAGTTTAGTATACATTATCCAAATACAAATGATAGCAAGGAGAGTAAGAGATAGAGAAATGCAAATCTTCGTTCGTTTCTCCGAGCTTGGATCTTGGTGCACACACTTGCTTCAATTTCCTTTAACTAATCTAACCCTAAAAACTACACTAACTAATTAACCCTAAGCTTACCTTAATCTACTCCTAATCTATACAAAATGGAAAGGAAAAGGAAAAGGAAAACTAGGGCTAAGCTAAGGGAGAACTCCCTATTGGAGATATGTTACAAAATGAGGGCTCAACCCTTATGTCTCTCTGCCTTTGCCGTTCCATAAATCAAAAAGTCAAAGTCTGGCCGAAAATAAACTGGCGCGGCCGCGCGCGTCCAAGCCTGTTTCCTGGCTCGGCCGCGCGGCTGCAAAATGCTGAGCTTCTGGTCTGGATAATGGCGCGGGCACGCGGCTGGCTGCCTTGAACCCGGCGCGGCCGCGCGGCACCTGAAGCTTGGGTTTTCTGCTGCTTTTTGCTGGACTTGGCTTTGCCACTCCCATGCTTGGCAAGTGAACTCCTTTTTAGCCTCTTTACAACAGTACATCCCCATTTCGCCGTTTGACATCATGCTTTGCCCTATCATACCATCATCTCTTCTAGCCTATTTCAGTGCGATGCCCCTTTTAGGCCATCTTAGGTCCTTTTACGCTCAAATTGCACCAGGAGAGTTCCTAAACATAAACACTGCAAAACAAAGGAAAAACATATGAACAGAACAAAAGTACTTGAGTTTCGGCAACAAAACAAGTTGGTTACTATCCGAATAAGTGGTCATAAAGACCACTTATCAAGCCTCCTTTCCCAAAGTCACAAAAGAGGTCATCATTAGTTTCATCAGAAAACAATGTCGTATGTCGATATGGACAACCGAAGGTGATCGTATCAGACAACACCAAGAACCTAAACAATCAAATAATAAAAGAATTGTGCAGTAAGTTCCACATCAAGCATCTCAACTCCGTCATCTATCGGCCCAAGATGAACGGTGCTGTAACGACCAGGAATTTTAAGCTTCTTATTAATTTTATCTGTGATTTAAAAATTTTGAGAGTTAATTTTTCAAACTTATTTAAACCTTATGTGGTTATGTGCTTATGTGAATTTAACCTATGAAAATAAATTCTAGGATTTTTATTAAAGGGAATCACTAATGGTTATTTAAATTAGTAGATTAACCCTGAGGCTTTTATATCAGAGTATTGATAAAAGTGTTAGTAATTATATATTCAAATTTCTTGAATATAGTGTAGAGATTTAGTCGTGATTAATTATTTATATTTGAGTAATTAATTGATAACGTATGAAATTATTGTTGTTGTTAATTTATAATTATTATAAATAAATAATAATTAATGAATTGGGAGTAATTAATTGATTATGTGTTGATTAATTATTATTATGAGTAAATAATAATTAATGAGTAAGAGATTAATAAATATAATAATATTATACTTACTTGGTTAATTGTTTTATACAAGTATGCGATATATTAAACCTTGTAATATATGGTGGTTACATTCATATTATATAAAGTACAATGTGCACATTGATGTGGCTATGTATTATACGTATAGACTATATAGTAAGATTAATTTCATTGTGTAGGTTACATAATATTTTGCTTATGTAACATGATGTGACCTTAATTGTATTATGTGAGATTGATAAATTTAAATGTATACATAAGAGCATGTGACAATGTATGGATGGACATTAATATGAATACCCTATCACCTTACCTTATATCAATAAACATTATTAATTGATAATACTTTCAATAAGTTATTATAATTATAATAACAGTTATTATTATAATAATACCCACTTGCTTTATATTCGGTGTTAAAATAATCTACATGGATTATATGTATGTGCACTACTTGATACCTTGTAATTAGAAATTATATTGTATGCCCTTTAAATTATTGTGACCTGTGTTATATGAAATGAATTGTGTATACAAATTTAATAACCAAGTGTTAGCATACACTATACACCCACTTGCTAGATTGCTGGAATTACTTTGTCCCATAATATGAGCCCAATTTATCTCTTCACGTGAAAGCAAGAAGCTAGCCTACTTTATCTCTTCTCAATTTCCTCACAGCTATAGCAATGATCATGGGGGAGTGGAGATTATGATGAGTTATACCAACTCCTCACCCACTATTTGATAACCATTAGCTAATTGCATCTCCCATTAGTTTGATTTGAGGAACAATGTCTAGAACCGGATATTGAAATTTCCTATAAATTAACTCTCTTCCTTCTCTATTACAATTGCTGAGATTTCCATACAAGTATAGAATTAGTAGAGTTGCTAGTGAGAGTTTGTGAATTGAGAGAGTGAGAGATAGCAGCAAGTCCCTAATAACAGAGATATAACTCCATCTTTTCAATTCCTGTAAATTTCTATTCTTGTTCTTCATTAGCACAGTTCTTGATTTTTGCAAGTTAGATGTTAATTGAGCTATGAAGTATGCTTGTAAGTTAGTAAGCATGTTAGTTATATACTGTGACTGGTTTGGAATGAATGCGTAAGAGTTTCTGAGTTGGGATTTTCAGGAACTGCCGAAGCAGTTCAGTCTGGGTTGGAGCAAGAGCCGGCGCAGCTGCGCCGGGTTTATGCCTGGTTGCAGCGCAGCTGCGCAGGCCCTGCAATTCAGATTTTTATTTTCTGCATCAGTGCTGTTGTGTGATAGTTTTCTTGCATTGATTTAAACAAACATGTTAACATGGGTAATACGTATATATGGGTACATAAACCTAACATAAACATGTTCAAGCTAAGATGGTATACATTTCGACGAAATAACTCATGGTTTTCGAAATGAATGTTGAGTTTTAAAAGGGGACTTTGGTATAGAAATGTCACAGATATATTCTGACTTTTGAGACATATTAGTATGACCTAGGAAGGCATAAAATGCATGTTAATTGATGTATATATGTTTTATGTTGTAAAGAGAACGTACGAACCTAACTAGTACACATTCCTAACAAAAATAAAAGTTTTGGAAACAAACTTTGACATGTCGACATTCTGATTTTTCAGACATGATATTATAATGTAGAGATGCATGAGAGATGTATTACATTGTGTATATAGGTATCATAATATAACTTGAACATGTGGACCTTAATATTGAACGTTACTAACATCAACATGAGCTTTGAATATGAACTTTGGCGTATACGTAGTATGTATGAATTTTGATTTCATGATCATGATCATGTGTTCTATATAAACATGAGAACTAAGACTAATGTGATAGAACATACTAGTATACTTGACCGTAAGTTAAGACGTTTTCAAAAGTGAAACTTAAGAACTTTGAAAAGAGAACTTAACCAAGACTTGTGTCTTTTAGATTGTGACCACTTAAATACATATAACTTATTGTATGCATTCTAATACCTGTGAGTAATGGTTACGAGATGCGCTACATGTACCGTATTATCTTTTTGACTTAGTGTACTTTGCAAATGGAAACTTAGAATGTGGAAGTTAATTAGCATTGATTACCACGTGAATTGTATTATGATCATGCAAGCATGTTTATTAGGATGTCATTATGCCTATAGACATATTAACATGAACCGCACTTGGTTAAACACAGATTTCAACTATGCATGCATACTCATAGAAAGTGGATTCCTAAGGCATGAATTATGATGATTAAAGTATATTTGTATAGTATACTCAAGCATACATATTAAGTATTGTTTAACCTTGTTATCTGATAACATGAGTTTAGAAGCATGAATTTGTATTGTTTAAAGTATGTGAATTACCGGCATGAAAACATGACTCTGAATTGGATTAGGATGAGCATGCTAGTTTCGAATGGGAGATTATAACTTGATAAGCATGTGTATTGGTTTAATGACAATAGTTGCATGCTAGGGTTACGCCGGGACACTTTCAGACCCGAACAATTCGCTTTAGTCGGATTTTAACTGTTAACATATTATGATATGTTTGATATTGAACGTGATCTTATGTGATAGAATTATATAGTGACTAAATTCTAGTATGTGTATTAGTTTATACTAATTGGAAAGGCGGACTTGTTAATGCTAGGTCGTTCCAACGCAGTTTTAATTAAAGCTAGAATTATTTGTAGCTGAGCAAACAGACAAGTTTTCTAACTTCATTTAATTGTGATATTGAATGAAAGTACCCTAGACCCTTGTATTACTTTATTCAACGGATATTGTAAGCTAGTATCTGAACCCTACTTTTATTGTGCAAATATTTTAAATCCTTGCACTACTTTATTCAATTACTCGGGTAAGCGAGATTCCAAACTTCACCTTATTTGTGCAAGTTCCTATCCTTCTCATGTTGTTTTGAGCAGATTATTATTGTATTGTGAAAGTTCTCCGAACTTCACATTTTGAGTATTGTGAAAGTTCTCCGAACTTCACATTTTGAGTATTGTGAAAGTTCCCCGAACTTCACACTTTGGTTATTGTGAAAGTTCCCTGAACTTCACACTTTGGTTATTTTGCAAATTCCCGAACTTCATTTCTTTATTATGAAAGTTCTCTAAACTTATACAAACTCGTATATTGTGCAAGTATCTTATCTTTGTGTTTACTTTACTCAAAGAGCGTTGTCAGCAAATGTCCTAACCTATGCATTTACTTTATGCAAGGGATCTATTATGGTGAAATTCCCTGAATTTCACTCTTTGATGTTGTAAGTGTCGAAGCCTATGTAGTTATTTTATGCAAGGAAATCTAGTATTGTGCAAGTTCCCCGAACTTCACACGTTGAGTATTGTGCAAGTTCCCCGAACTTACACAAATTCCTATATTGTGCAAATTCTAAACTTCACTTTGTGCAAGTTCTCTATCCTTCTCATATTATATTGAGTAGGTTATTGTTGAATCGAAAGTTGTTTACTTAATTGCTTGAACTTTATTTCCAAGCATGTTATTTAGTGGTTTAATTACTTATCAATTATTCCACATCGATATTATTGATGTTCGCACCTAGTGCATTTGAGCTCGTACAGTCTTGGACTTGTACATTATTCAAGGTTCTAAATTTCTTGAACCATGTCAGTAAGAGTCTGAACCTTTGCTCGGTCAGACTAGTGTATGAAGTTTTCTTTGAAGCTATCCAAACCAATTGATGGTAAGGATTCTTAGACGGAACAGAACACCCCTCATATGTAGGAGTGTGCCCAGGTATCTAATATATATGATACGAGTAAGCAGATTTAAGTGTTATGCATATTCACGTTGTGCCCGAGGCTGATCACATCGAGGTACTAAGTTTCTGTAGCCAGAAGCCAGTAATTCTAAAAAGGGTCAATTAGCTATTGAACCCATTGGAAAGTTATAGTTCAGAGTCTACTCGACTATCAGTCATTCTAAAGGCAATTATTATCTTTGCTTATAATAGTCATATTATTGAATCGTTCAGATATTCATAGTGTTGAATCATGCAGGTTGTTGAACCTTACAGATATTCATATCGCTAAATTATACAGATATTCATTTTATTGAATCGTTCTAATATTCATATTGTTGAATCTTTAAGATATTAATTTTGTTGAAATTATTGTCAGATATTTTTCCATTCATCATGATATATCCTTTATTGTTGTATTTAAACTTGCTGAGCAAACTTGTTGCTCATTCTTGCTATATCATAACTTACATTGCAGTTGAGCCCGAGCCCTCAGGGAAGGACAAGGGTAAAGGAAAGATTTAGGAGAGTTTGCAAGGAGCAGACTTTGTCTTTATGATTTGTTTAATTACTGTTAATGTAATATGAACCCTAATGTTTATTCTAGGGTATGTTTGTATTGATGTATTAAGGTTATCGAATCTTGGGACTAGTAACACCTTTTGAATGAACGACGTACGTTTATTATATTCCGCATTTTTAGTTATCGTATGTTGTTAGAGGTGGATGTTAGTATTGTATCGTGGCGACCGGACCAGGGTCAGAGGACCCGGATTCGGGGGTGTCACAGGTGATGTCGAAACGGCCATTAAAAACATCAAGAAGATCATGCAGAAAATGTCCGCCAATCACAAGGAATGGCCTGACCTGCTGCCTCTCACCCTGTTAGCATACAAGACGTCAATGTGCACCTCTACTGGGGCTACCCCCTATTCATTGGTCTATGGCATGGAAGTAGTTCCCCTCATAGAAGTAGAGATGGAATCCTTGCGAGTTATGATCGACGCTCAGGAAGACGAAGATAAGTGGTTGCAAGACCGTAATCATCAACTGTCCCTGATAGATGAAAAGAGGGCTACAATCATTTTCCACGGACAGTTATACCAGCAAAGGATCGCCAGATCCTACAACAAAAAGGTCTGAATCGGGCAGTTCAAAGAAAATGACTTGGTGCTAAAGAAAATCCTGGCAATCAGGATGAAGCCAAAGGAAAGTTCGCCCTAAATTGGGAAGGTCTTTTCATTGTCAAGGAGGTGTTGACAGGGGGAGATATCAGACTACAAGAAATGGATGGGAACGAATTTCCCCAACTCATCAATTCAGACACCATCAAAAGGTACTACATCTGAGTCACATGATACCCGCATCCGGGTCCTATAAATCAAATTAGGTTTGGTTTTTTCACCAAAAAGCTGAAACTACAAATGACCTGATCTCCCTCAACTCGGGAGTATGTAGGCAGCCATTTTTGGTGCGGTCAAACCAAATAAAAAACTCAAAAAATCATCAAACCAAACTCAAAAACCCAAGATAAATACTTTTTAAACCTCTCCCCAACCAAACAACCTGAACTACGAATGACCTGATCTCCCTCAACCTGGGAGTACGTAGGCAGCCATTTACGGCGCGGTTGGACCTTTAAGAAAAAAACTCAATAAAAGACCAGTCCCAAGACACCGAAAATCGATAAAACCTAAACTCTGTCAAGGTACCCTGGTCAATAGGCCCATCTGAGATACTCCCTAACATCTCAACTGTCAGTCCATCAAGGAGAAGCTCAAGATACATCTATAATTGTGAGTCATGAAAGAAGTGGTAATCACTCAGCAATGACCGTACATATCTAATCAGGGAAGTGAATCAAAACTATATTTCTCTGATATATAACACTGTTAGATATATACATGATGCCCTGTACATGACAAAAATGGCTGATCTAGTCTGTGCAGGAAAAATAAATCTAGTCTATGGACCCAAGGACAAGTGGATAAGCAATGCCAGCATGGCATCTCTCTCTGAAGATGGGGAAGCAGCTATAAGTGCAATCCACTCAGCCTCCATACGGCCCAAAACCTCCACAGTCATCTGTAAGGTGGCGCTGTGGTCATCAATGTACGCACTCATCTCGATAACCAAACCATTAGTGTAATATCGAAGAGCAGTACTATCAGTAATGTGGAAATCATAGGAGGCTATAGCCTCATCCCTCTCCTCAAATGCTGCATCCCGAGCAATCAAAGTCTCCTCGATCTCAACATATGCTGCATCCCTGGCCGAGAGAATCTCATTTCGCTCTACAACAACCCTATCTCTAGCATATCGGAGCTCCTCCCGCTCAATCAATCTAGCATCCAAAGCGGCCCTGAGCTCATCTCTCTCCACCAAAGCTAAATCTCTGCTAGATAAGGCAGTCAACATCTGCGCTCTAGCCGAATCTTGCTCAAAGGTCATTATGAATAGTGAGTCTGATAAAGCCAAATCTGTCCTCGCAGGAATGGTCAGGGGACTGCTAACTAATATTGTGGTCAAACCCATGAACAGCTCATCCTCGGTAGGAGAATTCGGATCCTCAATAGGCTCCTCCTCGTCGGAGTCCACAATCGGAGATAAATGAGGCTATGCTGCTGCAACTGTTGTCTCTGCCTCCAACCATGCAGAATACTCCAGAGAACGACCCGGATGGCTACCAAAAAATTAGCCCTCTCTCAATGAGTCCAACACTCATATACTCTAACTAAGTCGGTGGATGACATAGAAGAAGCTGACATCCTCTGATCAGCAGACCCCTCAAAACGGTGCAAACTCTGGAGCTGATCAAACTGACACATGACTGCCAAAGGATGATAGGTAGTCACTCCCCTCAAACCCGCTAGGGGAAAGTAATCCAGGCCAGATGCATGGGTGATAAAGCTATATGGGGACTCTAGCCCTGAGTATGGCAAGATCAAGAATGGATGCTCAATATTCGACAGAAATGTTGACCATGACTCTATATCAATGCACTCCGGAGGCTGAAAGGAGTAAGCTATGGATGTCTCGTGAGTGAAGCAAAATCCCCGAGGCCTAAAGAATCCAATCGGTCGTATATGGGACATCAGCAATATATACAGCAAGACCGAGCTGCCCCTAAAAAACCCCTCTGGATGGGTACTACAATGCGTGGTGGATCTAACTATCTCAGCCAATATCATCGAGAAGATGGTACTACCCTGTCTAAGGGCCCGAACCACAACTACTAATCCCACGTCCAAATGATCCAAGCAAAGTGGCATATAGACGTATGCCACAATACACATCAGCAGAATGTCTATTCTGGCCAGATGACATGCCTCTGCTGAAATAATAAAATCTTTGACATGGTGATCATAGCTGTCGAGCTCGCCAAATCGATCGATCAGGAAGTCAATTGAGATCACGTGCCCAGATACAATCTCGTCCTTGATTACGCTCTGACAGAGACCGGACATCTGGGTAAACGGTCTCCTTATATCACTAATAGCCGTACTAGCACACGACAAATCCAGAGCTAACCCAATAAATCACTCGTACTCTTCGAGAGTCGGCGTCAGCTCATGTCGCCCGAAGAGGAACACCTGTCTCTCAAGTATCTAAAAGGGTAAAATGCCATCAACAAATCCAAATGGCACCTGAAAATCTATGAGGGCTAACGTATGCCCCAACATGTGGTCCACTGTCCCTCTGATTGGGTAGGGCATGCTCTCATACAACGACTGCAATGATGTGGCCACCTCAGACGGTGATGAATGCTCAATACGACTAACTGTAGACGATGTCATCTGTAGCACCGTACCACAAGGACATCCAGAGGTCAAAGTTACAGCTATCTGAATGCATACACATGACATAATACATGCATGATGACAGTAGTATAAATATGATGCAGAAGATAAGAGATAGCAGGAATATCTACGGTAAAACTATCTACTGCAAGACATCATCCCTGTCTGACAATACAAAGCAAAATGAAAATATACAGGGAAATGGGGCACCACCACCCAACTAATACAATGGTTAATCAAAATGATGGCACAACTGTCGAATAGCTAAAACAGTGGCTGACCAAAAAGTATAGCTACAACAGCTATCAAAGGAAGTCGATAACATCAATGTCAAAGCGATCGCCCTACTCCATCTCCTCGGTGGATACAAAACCGCTGCTATCAAGCATGTCTAGGCGGTATAAGGGAGGGTCTTCCCCTGTAAAGCTGCTGCTAAATGAACCTGAAGAGGGGCCTACTCCAGAGCTGGACGGGTTAAATGAAGATGCCTCTGACGGATCTCGGCCAAGGTGCCTGATAAAGAAATGAATCTGCTCTAACTCCCTGGTCAGATCTGCTATCTGGTTTACATGAGTTGGCTCCCTAAGGTAAGCTATCCAGTCCGTCATCATCACGGACCCCTGCACCATATCTGCCATAAATTGGGTGGCACGAGTCTAATCTCCAATAGTGTGAAGACTCCACCAGCTGCTAAATGCCTCTTGGCTATACGGGCCCTCTGATAAGGCGAAGCCATCTATGCCCTCCATAGGGATGTCTGTCAATGGCACAGTCAACAACCAATGATGCCAAGCAGGAGGGGCAATGGGAATGTGGATCTCCCCTGTAATGCTCATGATAGCACGCTCCCAGCCTTCCACCATCAACAAAGGGACTCTGCGGGTAGATAACTCAAACTCCCGGCCAGTAGGGACACCTCCTCCGAATCCGACAGTCAGAAACTCGGATGTATACGGCATTCAGGTGATCGAACCTGCCGTCAAAAGCTGTAACAACCGTGAATTTCATGAATAAATATTAATATTGATATAGTAAGAAAATGAATTTTTATTTGAATATAAATGTTTATATGTTATGAGATGATTAATTCAATTAATTTTAAATTGAATTTATGATAATTAAGAAATATGGAGAATTGCGATGAACTCGTAGAATGCCTTGCGTGGTATGGGAATGGAAATGATGATGATTTAATTAATTAAAGGATGAAGGACTTAATAAGTGAATAATTAATTAATATTATATTATTAATTAATTGTTATTATGATAGCCTATTAAAGAGTAATTGATTAATAATATGTTGATTAATTAATATTGCGAGTAACAAAACATTTATGAGTAAATAATTGATGAATATAATAAGAGTTATATTTATTTAATTATTCGTTGTATGCAATACATGTGATAATTAATCGTATAATAATGTTTTTCATTGTTATTATGAATAATAACCGGTTAAAGAGTAAATAAATAATTAATATAATGATTACACAATTATTTGCTTAGTGTCATATTATGTAATGGGTGATTGTATATTAAAGTGTCTATATCTAAAGTGTGATGGGGTGTGACACTAACATGTGAATATATAATAAAACTATATATTAAGGTTAAGTAAATTGTGTGAGTTACATAATAAAGCTTATGCGACAATAATATGATGTGTGACTACATTAAATATGTATCTCATGAGTATTAAATAAACAACTGCTACTTAATGATTATTTCAAAAAATTAGTATAATTGAAATAATAAGAGTTGTAATGATTATGTGACAACATGTATGTATGGATACATTAGAGGTGTACCTTATGGATTATTAAATTGAACTAAGTGTATATTTAAACGAGAGGAAATAATAAATGGTTATCTATTTTAATATTAATGTGTAATTAAAATAATAATTATTTCAATGGTTATAAATAATTGAAATAATATAGTTTATGATAATGTGAAAAGATAATACCCAATTAGATTATATTCGGTATTATGAAATATACATGAATTATATGTTGATGTGTATATATGTACCCCAACTTATTACATTGTAATATTGTTTCTTCATTTAAATCTACATTGTGAGTCTAGTTGAAATATAACTTAAGTATTGGCATTAGTTTATTTACAAGTTGGTAATGCTAAGCTCTATTAGCTTGTCCCAAAATGAATGGCCCTTTCTTCCTCACGTGTATAAGCAAAAGGCTAGCCTACTCTATTCTTTCTTCTCAGACTTAGCAAAGTGTAGCTAATGATCATGAGGGGAGTGGGCTTAATAGTGGAAATCACCAACTAAATCAACTATTCTCCATTAACCTTCATGCAATCCTTCATTCCATTAGTTTAATTTTGAGTAGAAATGCATAGTCTGTATATTGAATTCTCTATAAATATAAGCTTTTCTCCTTCTCATTTCATTTGCTGAGAATTTCTGTTAAGTTAAGGAAGAGTGATATAGCAGCATTGTAGAAATCATATAGCAGCAAGTTCATATCAATTTAGCAGAGGTATATTTCATTGTTCTTCATTTTTCTGGAAATTGCTAAATCCTTGATTATGCTTGAATTGAATGTTAATTGGATTGAGAAATGCTTGCTAAGTGTTACATAAGTTAGCAAATATGTTAGTAATACATTGTGGTTTGGTTAGAATAGATTTTGTAAAGAAATTTTGATGTTGGGTTGTACACTGCCGAAGCAAAAAGTTTTTCTGGTTTTGTTCGGAAAGGGGCGCAGCTGCGCCCATTTTGTATTAGGGTGTAGCGCAGCTGCTCCAGGCTCAAACTTTGAAGTCCAATTTCTGTTGTAAACTGCTAAGTGCTAATATGTTGATATCGCTTAGACAATCATGAAAACAGGTATAACATGTATATATAAGTACCTTGACGTAACATGAACATGTTTGACTTCGTTAGTGTACATTTACTAAAGAAAGTAAAAGTTTTGAAAATAGACTTTGACATATACGTATGATGTTCATATTCTGACTTTTGAGCATAATCGTATGGTCTAGATATACATAAAAACAGACTTGAATTGAAAACTTAAGTCCCTTTTGTATATCATGATTACCTTAACTTGTTTTAAAATGTAATTACTAGAGAAAACTTGAACTTTAAAAGTAGACCTTGATAGAACTACTAATGTTTCATTTCTAATTTTATGAGCATGAGTATACGGTCTAGATACGCATGAAATGTGGGTCTAAAGTGCTGAGTAAACACTAGATTACATGGTATACGTTGAGAGTGATTTCGAAAATGAAACATGAACTTTTTGCAAACTAAGTTGCATGAACGTGGTGTAATAGTATTCTGATATAACGCGTGTGATAGTATTTTTTTACATCAGTTAGACGGCCTACATGTACACATACTTTGTTAGATACCATGAGAGTTAGTTAAGCATGAATAAGACATGATTTAAGGAAATAATTGATGCTAGATATGCCCATAGGATGGAAACCTTTGTGAACATACACACTAACTGATTTTATGACTATTTTATATGTGTACATGGTGAGCTTAGTAGCACTTGTGACTTTATGACCTCATTTGGCCTTAAGTCATTAGAAACCTTAATCTAAAATTATAACATGAAAGGTTGAATTTAGATGAACCTTAAAAGCATGCAAAGATCCTTAACATGTGTATGTACTATGTAATAATGCATGCTTATGTTTTGAACAGAAACAGCAAGGCAAAAGCTCAACTCTGGTCTGGCCAGTGGACAACGCAGCTGCACCGTCCCTAGGCTTAACCAGAGCGCAGCTGCGCTAGGCTGGAAACTGTCTGAGTATTCTGCTCAAATTCTGATTTTGATAATTGCTTTATAATGATACTCTAACCTGCTAAGTAGAGTTTGATTAATATTGGTTGTAATCTTATGTGATAGTGATGTTATATGAAGATGTTTAACTTGAAAAGAGGAATTCTAAAGATAAAAGACAATGAAAGATATGTTAATCGAGAATTGTGATTTAGTATGACACTATGCATGATATGACTGTGTAGCAAGGTTAAAGACTTAACTTACGTGTTGATGATATGTACGAGATATTGTATGTTGTTAAACTATGTGACTAATAGATATCCTATATACGTAACTATGATAATAGGATTTGAAAAGTGTTGATAAGCTATAAGTGGTAATCTACGCTGAAGGCAAGTTCACTGACTTACATTCTTTTGTTGTGCAAGTATCCTAAACCCTTGCATTTACTTTATTCAACGAATATTGAATGCAAGTACTCAAACTCTACTCTTATTGAGCATTTATTGAACTTGTGCAATTATTGTCGTACAAGTAAGCTATTGGAATTACGATTCATGTTTTATGACTTAAATACTTCGTGGCTAAAGATAAAGTTGATTTGTATTGTTCGAACCTTAATCTTGAGTTTTGAACTTATAATTGTTCTTATATACATTGAAAGAGTGATCTATGCCATTTGATTTGGCTAGACCTATGTCATGAAATTGAAAAGCGATCCACACCAATTGCTTTGGTGTGAACTCTTATAAATTAACTTAGATGAATAAAAAGGGGAACTATATAGTCAGGGTGCCGACAATAGTAGGATAGGTTATGCATAACACCAGGTACAGTAGGCTGATCCCCTATTTATACTTGTTTGGGTTACCAGGAATATTTTTGGTGATTCTAGTAGAAGTTCGTGGTTCTTAGGGACCACTTAGTATCCAGTATTTATTAACTTAAAACTTTGAATTCATTGGATTCTTCTATTAATTCTTGGTCCACAATGACACTCAGTGATATCTATTCATTCACATGAAATTGTTGAAATCTTTGAATCCTTTAATAACTTCTTGACCCATAGTGGTTCTTATTTAACTTCACAGAATAGATTTGGAAGTCATTGATGTTTATTTTGTTCACAACATTCTTATTTGAATTCTTAAGCTATTAATTACCATTTTACCCTTGAGCTTAAGAACTGCATATACACCTGTTCATATTTATTGGCATATTACTTCCTGGGCAAATTTGTTGCTCACTCTTGCTTCCCATAAACATTTCAGTTAAGGCAGGACAAGGTGGAACCCCAGGACAAGACAAGAGCGAAGGCAAGGCTATGAAGTAGCTGTGCTCTTCTATGTTAGGATGTTTTCTTTATGATGTATTAAGATTAATTAATGTTATATATTAAGTTATGTTTGGATTAAGTTATGAAGTGTATTAGTAATAGTTTCGAGACTTGGGATGAGAATATTTATGTTATATCAATTGAAATTATTCTATTATTCTATTGTTTGAGATTTTAGTTACTATTAGAGTTAACACATAACGAACCGAATTCGAGACTGTGGCGGTCCGAATTTGGGGGCGTCACAGATTGGTATCAAAGCTGTAGATTATAAACCTTAGGAGCGAGTCCTTAGGCTATAACCTTAGAAGAGATTTAGAAAATAGAAGGAAATAAAACTCATGTAGAGTTTTCTTAGAAATCTAGTAGTGTTATGAAATATATTTTCATTCCAAACAATGAAATTATGTTTTATTCAAAGATAATAATAAAGTTTATTAGTTTTGTGATTATGGATGTAAGAGATAGGTAAACCTTGTAGGACCATGGATGAGGAACCACATGATATACATGTGGTGTTCGCAACACCCATTATAATTGAGCCTATTAATGTAGTAGCCTTAACCTAGGAGGAGATGGAATCGGAATCCAAGCAGAAATCCACGGTGAAAGTTTTCTTTCAGGATTGAGGCATGTGTGAGTTACTTTAAGGTGAAAAAATAAGATACAATAGTGGAAGGCGAAGTTCTAAACCTTCAGATTAGTAACTAATAGATACAGACATAGTGAAAGTAAAGGTAGTTAGGTAATAAGTGTCGCGAGTGATACAATAGATGTTTATAGATATGGAATAGTTATTGTAAATACCAATTTTAGGAAAGTATCTTTCTAACCCTAACTTTAGTGGTACCCGTTAGGGGTATGTAATGAAACTAGCAGAATGCTATACGATGTGATATGTTTTCATGTGGCATATTTTTATTAAACGTGCGTGTAGTGACCAAATTTTGTTAAATAATGACAAGGGATAATAGGAATAAAACTTATACGTCTTAATAAGTATTAAGAAGTATTAGATGTGTAACAAAGAGATGATAATACCGTTTTATTTCTTTACAGAAATGTCGATACCCTAAGGAGGAGAGACTCGTCAAGCGACAGAAAATGGAGATAGAGAATTGAATCAAGAACCCTTACAACAATTGGTAAATCTCATAGTAAGTGCTTTTGAAGAGGGAATCAATGATTATAAGAAGAGACAGACGATAATTTCAGTGGTAGGAAAAGAAATTTATTTGACTTAAGGAGGAGAGGTTAATATTTCAAAGAAAACGAAAGAAGGTAGGATGGAAGAGAGTAGTAGTGGTAGCAGTAAGAATTTCAAGAGGAAATGGAATGAGGCTAAATATGTAAGAGAAGAAGGACAACCACTGAAGAAGATGGTAGAAGCCTGTAAGGAATGTAGAAAGAACCACATTGGAGCGTGTTTGAAAAGAAAACATGTGTGTTATAAGTGCGGTGAGAAGGGTCATATTTCTCCTAACTGTCCTAGGCAAGAGAAAACCAAAGAGTGCTTTGTGTATGGATCTGAAGAAAGTCAAATACGTAATTAGCAGAAGGAAGCAAATGAGGAGGGAAACAGAAGCAAAAGAAGACGGAACAACAACAACAACAACAACAAGCCGACGGGAAGTCACTAGGAAGGACTCAAGAAAAAGAACAAGGCTTGCCCAAAATATGGAAAGAGTCGTCAAGGAGAGTGCTGGAAGGGATGAGGCGTTTGCTATAGCTGTGGCCAGGAGGGGCATATTTCCCCAAATTGCCCAAACCCGAAGAAGATGGAAGGATGCTTCGCTTGTAGGTCAACAGATCATCAGGTTAAGAACTGTCCAAAGAAAGGAAGGAATGAAGAAGACGGCAACAAGGGAAGCCATAGCGAGAAGCTGACGATAATCGAACCAGCTCAATTGAGTGAACCAATGCCACGTACGACTTACGTTATGATATATGATGCAATAGCATTCCGAGTTCCAATGGCGTTCTGAGTTTAATGTCAAGTGATGTCTTAATCAATAATATAAATGCGTATATATTATATGATTTGGGTGCTACCTGTCCCTTTGTGTCTGAAGAATTACGAAATAACAGGTTACCCAAGAACGATTAAGAGATCCTTTGAACATAGAAAGTATGAATAAGGAATTAATCCCCATAAAATTCAATTATCAAAATTGTTGCACAGAAATTAGGGTGCATAAACTAAGCATATACTTTATTCAGTAAAATTTGGAGAGTTTGATGGGATACTAGGAATGGACTGATTACATAACCATACTGCGATAATTAACTGTCAGAAGAAAAGTGTGAACCTTCAGACTCCAAACCGGTCTAAGGTAGTGTTTTATGGTAGCTCGTCGCTTAGGAAATCGTGTTGCCTTACGATGATGCCGGCCAAGATGTTGTTAAGAAAAGTTGGTGTAGATTGTTTCACCTTTATTGTAGATACTAAGAGAACGAGAGTAGAAATAAAGAATGTATCAGTAGAAAGAGAAATTCAAGATGTATTCCTAGACGATCTGCTTGGCCTTCTTCTAGACAGAGAAAATAAATTTGTAATAGATTTAGTACCGGGAACTGCACCGATTTCAAAAGTCCCATATCTTATGGCGCCGATAGAAATGAAGGAATTAATAATACAGCTAAAAATAGAAAAAGAAAAAATGTTAGATAAAGGATATATTCAGCCGAGTGTGTCTCCTTGGGGAGCACCAGTGTTGTTTGTCTAGGAGAAGGATGGATCGAGAAGGCTTTGTATCGACTATCGAGAGTTGAACAAAGTGATAATTAAGAATATGTATCTGTTACCAATAGGTGACAAGATCTAGAAAGAGCAAGCTAAATATCTGAAGATGGCATTAGAAGTATTGAGAAAGGTGAAGATGTACACAAAATTTCGAAGTGCAAATTTTGGATGGAGAATGTTAGTTTTAGAGCACGTCAGGTTTGACAAGGGTAAAGGCAGTAAGTAATTGGGAGCAATCAAAGACGCTGACAGAAGTATGAAGTTTGTTAGGGTTAGCTGGATATTATCAATGATTTTCCAAAATTCTCTGATATACCGACCCCGTAGACCAATCTAACAAGGAAGACGGTGAAGTTTATTTGGATGAAGAAGTACAAGGAAATTTTTAGGGAGTTGAAGAAGAGATTGACCGAAGCGCCTGTATTATCCTTACCAAATAATACGGGAGGTTTTGAGGAGTATAGTGATGCGTCGCGCAAAGGCCTTGGTTGTGTGCTAAGGTCATTGTGTATGTATCACGATAATTGAAGGATTACGAAAAATGATACCCTACTCACGACTTAGAATTAGCAAAAGTAGTTTTTACGTTAAAGATTTGGAGACATTGATTGTACGGAGAGAAATGTGAGATATACACGGACCACAAGAGTCTAAAATATATCTTCACACTAAAAGAGTTAAAATGCGACAAAGGAGGTGGTTGGGACCAATCAATAACTACCACTGTGAAATTCTCTATCACCTGGAAAAGGCGAATGTAGTAGCCGATATGCTAAGTAGAAAAAGGGAATGGAGAAATTATTCAAGTTGATAGCTCGAGAGGAGCTAATCAGGAAGATGGAGAGATTGAAAATAGAAGTAAAAGGACCCAGAAAGTCCAAAGGGAAGTTTTGTAATGTAGGTTTGTCCGACGCTGTTGGATAGAGTAAAGGGATAACAAGACAAGACAAAAAGTACGAAAAGATAAAGAGGAAAAGTTCAGAAGAAATAATGATGGTATCTGGAGATTTGTAGATCGAGTGTGAGAGCCAACCGTAACTAAAATTGTGAGATAAGAGTTTTCATGAGGCATATAATTGGATATATTTTGTTCACCCAGGAAGCATGAAAACGTACCAGGATCTTCGGAGACACTTTTGGTGGTCAATATGAGATGAGAAGTTGTAGAATACGTCAACCGATTGAAAAAGACGACGCACTTTCTACCAATAAATGTTCGATTCAATTTAAATCAGTTAGCGAAATTATACGTAAAGGAAATCGTTTTGCGACACAAAATATCGGTGTCAATTAGTTCCGATCAAAACCTGCGCTCCACATCAAAGTTTTGGAAGAGCTTGCAGGAAAAAATGGGCACAGAGCTGAGGCTGAGTACTGCTTATCATCCTCAAATTGATGGCAGAGCGAACAAACAATATAAACGTTAGAAGACATGCTTAGAGCTTGCATAATGGATTTCAAAGGTTACTGGGAAGATCACTTACCTTTAGTAAAATTCGCTTATGATAATAGTTATCATTCGAATAATCGGTATGCCATCGTATGAAACTCACTACGAAAGAAAGTGCAGAACACTGCTATGTTGGGATGAGGTTAGAGAACGACGACTTTAATTGGGACCGGATTCAGTATGACGAATGGCAAACGTTGTGAAGATAAAAGAGCCAGATTAGTAGCAGCTCAAGATCAACATAAGAAATAAGCAGATTGGCATCGTCATAATCAAGATTTTGAAGTCGGTAGTTTTGTATTTCTTAGGTGTTTCACTATAAGGGGAAGATAAGATTAGGTAAGAAAGGAGAATTGAGTCTGAGGTTCGTGAAACCTTTTGAAGTATTAAAGAGAGTATGCAAAGTGGTGTACGAGGTAGCCTTACCTCTTGAACTGGAACATATTCACAGTGTGTTTCATGTTTCTATCTTACGATCATATAAGCCTAATTATAAGCGTGTGATACCCTATGAGCCCATTCAAGTAGAGAAGAATCTGGCATATAAAGAAATTCCTGTCCAAATACTAGATAGGAAAGAACATATATTAAGAAATAAAGTTATATCTTCTGTAAAAGTACTTTGGCGTAACCACGATGCCGAGGAGGCCACATGAAAATTAGATGATAGGATGATGAGGGACTATCACCATCTATTTGTGTAATCTTGTAACAATTTCGAGGACGAAATTTTTATAAGTGGGGGGGGGGGGGGGGGAGGATATAAGAACCGTGAATTTCATGAATAAATATTAATATTGATAGAATAAGAAAATGAATATTTATTTGAATATAAATGTTTATGTGTTATGAGATGATTAATTCAATTAATTTCAAATTGAATTTATGATAATTAAAAAATATGGAGAATTGCGATGAACTCGTAGAATGCCTTGCGTGGTATGGGAATGGAAATGATGATGATTTAATTAATTAAAGGATGAAGGACTTAATAAGTGAATAATTAATTAATATTATATTATTAATTAATTGTTATTATGATAGCCTATTAAAGAGTAATTGATTAATAATATGTTGATTAATTAATATTGCGAGTAACAAAACATTTATGAGTAAATAATTGATGAATATAATAAGAGTTATATTTATTTAATTATTCGTTGTATGCAATACATGTGATAATTAATCGTATAATAATGTTATTCATTGTTATTATGAATAATAACCGGTTAAAGAGTAAATAAATAATTAATATAATGATTACACAATTATTTGCTTAGTGTCATATTATGTAATGGGTGATTGTATATTAAAGTGTCTATATCTAAAGTGTGATGGGGTGTGACACTAACATGTGAATATATAATAAAACTATATATTAAGGTTAAGTAAATTGTGTGAGTTACATAATAAAGCTTATGCGACAATAATATGATGTGTGACTACATTAAATATGTATCTCATGAGTATTAAATAAACAACTGCTACTTAATGATTATTTCAAAAAATTAGTATAATTGAAATAATAAGAGTTGTAATGATTATGTGACAACATGTATGTATGGATACATTAGAGGTGTACCTTATGGATTATTAAATTGAACTAAGTGTATATTTAAACAAGAGGAAATAATAAATGGTTATCTATTTTAATATTAATGTGCAATTAAACTAATAATTGTTTCAATGGTTATAAATAATTGAAATAATATAGTTTATGGTAATGTGGAAAGATAATACCCAATTAGATTATATTCGGTATTATGAAATATACATGAATTATATGTTGATTTGTATATATGTACCCCAACTTACTACATTGTAATATTGTTTCTTCATTTAAATCTACATTGTGAGTCTAGTTGAAATATAACCTAAGTATTGGCATTAGTTTATTTACAAGTTGGTAATGCTGAGCTCTATTGGCATGTCCCAAAATGAATGGCCCTTTCTTCCTCACATGTATAAGCAAAAGGCTAGCCTACTCTATTCTTTCTTCTCAAACTCAGGAAAATGTAGCTAATGATCATGAGGGGAGTGGGCTCAATAGTGGAAATCACTAACTAAATCAACTACTCTCCATTGACCTACATGCAATCCTTCATTCCATTAGTTTAATTTGGAGTAAAAATGCATTGTCTGTATATTGAATTCTCTATAAATATAAGCTTCTCTCATTCTCATTTCTTTTGCTGAGAATTTCTGTTAATTTAAGGAAGAGTGATATTGTGACGCCCCCAAATTCAGACCGTCACTGATCTCGAATTCGGTTCGTCACGTACTAATTTTTAATAATAATTAAAATCTCAAACAACGGAATAACAGAATAATTTATATTGATATAACATAATTATTCTCGTCCCAAATATCTAAACTATTACTAATACACTGCATAACTTAATCCAAACATATCTTAATACATAACATTAATTAAGTCTTAATACAACATAATGGAAACATCGTAATATAGAAAAGCACAGCTACTTCATAGCCTTGCCTTCGTACTTGTCCTGTCCTAGGGTTCCACCTTGCCTTGCCCTAACTGAAATGTTTATGGGAAGCAAGAGTGAGCAACAAATTTGCTGAGCAAGTAATATGTCAATAAATGTGAATAGGAATATATACGGTTCTTAATCTCAAGGGTAAAACGGTAATTAATCGCTCAGGAATTCAAATAAGAATGTTGTGAACAAAATAAATAGTAATGACTTCCAAATCTATTCTGTGAAGTTAAATAAGGACCACTACGGGTCGAGAAGTTATTAAAGGATTCAAAAGGTTAAACAATTTCAAGTGAATGAATAGATATCACTGAGTGTCGCTGTGGACCAAGGATTAATAAAAGAATCCAACGAGTTCAAAGTGTCAAGTTAATAAATACTGGATACTGAGTGGTCGCTAAGAACCACGAACTTCTACTAGAATCACCAAAAATATTTTTGGTAACCCAAACAAGTACAATTAGGGGATCAGCTTATCGTACCTGGTGTTATGCATAACCTAACCTATCACACTACTGTCGGCATCCTGACTATATAGTTCCCCTTTCTACGAGGGTTGTTCATCTCAGTCAATTTATAAGAGTTCGCACCAAGAAAATTGGTGTGGATCGTTTTTCAATTCAAGATATTGGTCTAGCCGAATCAAATGGCGTAGACAATTTCAACAATATATATAAGAACAATATATGAGTTCAATACTCGCAAAAATAATTCGAAGAATACAATCGTGATTTAAATCAAGCTATGAAATATAATTTTATAAGGCAAGAATTATTCTAGCACCTATTTACTCGTTTGATCAATGATAGTAAAAGCTCAAATATGTATTCAATAAAGAGTATGAATCAAATACTTGCTCAATAAAAAGAGTAGTCGGATACTTGCATTCAATATATAAATCAAATAAAGTTATGAACCTTTCTTGATAAAAGTAGGGTAAGAACTTGCATTAAGGAGATAAGGTTTAAATTCTTGCACAAAATCCAAAGTTGTGTGAGTTAAGAGACTTGCTTACAAGATTCATCGAATAAAGAAATGCAAGGGTTTAGGATACTTGCAATTGATAATACAAGAACGGGTTCAATGAAACTTGCCTTAAGCGTAGATTACAACTTATAGCTTACCAACACTTCAATTTCCTATCGTAATATATATTTATATGTATAGGATATTCATTAGTCATATAGTCTAACACCGTCACCTTATCTTGTATATATAATCAACACATAAGTTAGGTCTTAACCTTACTACACAGTTATACCACATATATCGTATTAATTCACAAGTCTCGACTAATATAACTTTTATTGTCTTTTATCCTTAACGTTCCTCTTTTTGAGTTAAACATATTCTCATAACATTATCATCACATACGACCATAATCAATACCAAACATATTTTATTTAGTAAGTTATAGCATTGCTATAAGTTAATTGTCAAGAATCGAATTCAAGTATCAACTTACAATATCACATAACATATATACATGTTAAAGGGTCCATTCATGCTTTCATAATCGTTCTAAATTCAACCCTTCACGAAAAGATTGTAAGATCAACTCTCAAATAAATTTTCGACCATATTATGTCATGATATCACATAAGCTATCGTGCTCGCCGTGTAAACATATAAAACGGTCATATAATCTATCAATAAGCATGCTCACATATTTCTACATCTTAAATGAGTAACTAGTGTCGTCATTTGTTTGAAAACATACTTCACTTATGCTTAACTTGATTTCATGACATCTAACATGGTAGGCATACATGTATGATACATTAGTGAGTCTAAGAGTACTATCAAACATGTCCATAAATATCAGAATCCAAATCTCAACGTAACATGTCAAGGTGCATGTTCAAAACTTATACTTTCATTAGTAAAGTTCACTAATAAGGCCTCACATGTTCATGCTATATATATACATATGTTAACATGTCTGTCATGCATTTTTAGGCCATATAAACATGCTCACAAAATCAGAATGCATATATGATACCTACATGTCAAAGTTCATTTTCAAAACTTACATTTTCGTTAGAAATGTGCATTAGTGAGGTCCGTACGTTCACATTACATTATAAAACATATATACACCAATTAACATGCTTTTCATGCCTTCCTAAGTCATACTAACATGTCTCAAAAGTCAAAATATAACTATGGTATTTATATATCAAAGTCCCTTTTTAAAACTCTAAGTTCATTTTGAAATCCATAAGTTGTTTCATCAATCGTGCATGTAAACATGGTAAAACATGTTCACGCTATGCTAATGTACTTATATAGGCATGTCAAGCTTATTAGCATATTTATTCAAACCATACTATCTAACTTCCTCTTAATAGATTTTTAGCAGAAACAACAAACTGGTTCTAGAGACCGGCGCAGCTGCGCTTCGCCTCAATATTAAACCGGCGCAGCTGCGCCGTGTCTGGTTCGCACCAGAGAGTTGTCTGCTTCGGTAGTTTCCAATCCCAATATCAAAATTACTTCACCAGTTCGAGTATAATCATGCCACATTGTATGGTAACCTACTTAATAGTTCACGTAACACTTAAACAAGGATTCTATACTTCAATTACGATCTAATTCAACATGATCAAGAATTTGAGCTTTCATAGACAACAAGAATGAAGAATATGGAAAGGAATTTATACCTCTGCTAATGTGTATCAAGCTTGCTAAAATCTTCAACTCAAAATGCTGCTATATCACTAATGCAATCTTACTCTCAATATGCTCTTAATATCACTTAAGCAAGCAAAATCTCAGCAAGGAAACTAGAAGGAGAAGAGCTGACATTTATAGCAAAACCAATACACGGTTAAAGAATTTATCTCCTAAATCAAACTAATGGAAATCAAGGATTGTACGAAGGATAATGGAGGGTTGGTAATTAGTTGTTGATTATCACTATTTTGCCCACTCCCCATGGAATCATAAGCTATGTTTTGCTGAAATTGAGAGAGATAGTAGGCTTAGGCCTATAGCTTCTCACATGAAGGAGGAAATGCCTCACATTATGGGACAAGCAAATACAAGCTCAGCAACATGCATATATACATACTTAGTTTATCACACTTACACACATTACATATTATATACCCTTAGGATATAAATTCTATTAGTCTCATAATATGATTTTAAATGAAGAAACAATATTACAATATAGCAAGTTGGGTTACACCCATCCATATATAATCCATGTACATTTTATCATACTGATATAATTTAATCGGATATTATCACATTACATTGTCTCCTTTATTATTAAATTCTATTAATCAACAATTGTTTACAATATATTCATGATGTACTATTTTAGTGTATACTCACATACAATTGTCATATGAGCCTCATCATGTATTCATTTAATTAGTCATAACATATAGTTTCAACATGTATAGTCACATTGCATTATATAGTTGTAACCCATATACTTTATATGTTTAATTATCGCATACTTGCATATAACAATTACTCGAACAATTATAATCATATTAATAATCTACTCGTTTGTTTTATTAATCTTTATAACAATATTAACATTTATATGATTTTATTATCACATTAAATAAATATAAATTTTATTATATTTATAAATCATTTACTCATTAATCAACATATTATCAAATAATTACTTGATAATAGTATATCGCCTATAACAATAATTAATATTATATGAAAATTTATCTCATTTCTCATCAATTTAATAAATACAATTCTGATTATATTTATAACCAATTTACTTATTATTATACTATCACTCGCCATAATAATAAATCAACATACCATTATAATAACTATTAACAATTAATATAGATTAATTATTTAATTAATAATTCCTCCATCCTTGAATTAATTAATTTATCATCGAATCTATTATCGTGCCCCACGAGGCATTTCAACGAGCTTATTATAACTCCATATCTTTCTCAATTATTATAATTTCCATTCGAATTCATTTGAATTAACTCATCTCATAACACATAGATATTTATATTCAAATAAATATTCATTTCCATTAATATATTTATTTACTTTTTAACCGGTTATTATTCATAATAACACTTAATAACATTATTGTATGATTAACTATCACATGTATTGCACTCAACAAATAATCAAATAAATATAACTCTTAATATATTCATCAATTACTTACTCGTACGTGTTTTGTTACTCACAATAACATACTATTAATAATTACTCATTAATAACAACAATTAATTAACAATGTAATAGTAATTAATCTTTCACTTATTGATTTCCCTTTTGAATTAATTAAATCATCATCATTTCCATTCTCATGTCACACAAGGCATTCTACAAGTTCGTTGAATTCCTCCATATTTCCTTCTAAATTCAATTTAATATAATCGAATTACTTTTCTCATAACTTATAAACATTTATGTTCCAATAAGTATTCGTTTTATTATTATATCAATAAATAAAAAAAATTATTCATGAAATTCACGATTCTTACATCCTCCCCCCTTTATAAAAATCCCGTCCTCGGAATTGGTACAAGGTTACACAAATAAATGGGGATAGTCCCTCGTCGTCCTATATTCTAATTCCCACTTGGCATCATGGTTTCGCCAAAGCGCTATCACAGAAGATATAATTTTATTTCTTAATATCTGTTCTTTCCTATCTAGTATTTGGATAAAAATTCTTCTTATGTCAGATTCTTCCCTATTTGAATGGGCTCATAGGGTATCACACGCTTATAATTAGGCTTATATGATCGTAAGACAGAAACATGAAACACACTGTAGATATGTTCCAGTTTAATAGGTAAGGCTATCTCGTACGCCACTTTTCCTGCTCTCTGTAATACTTCAAAAGGTTTCACGAACCTCAGACTCAATTCTTCTTTCTTACTTAATCTTATCCTCCCTTCACAGGGAAACATTTAAGAAATATAAAACTGCCGTCTTCAAAATCTCGATTATGACGATGCCAATCTGCATGTTTCTCTTGTTGATCTTGAGCTGCTACTAATCTGGCTCTTTTTGTCTTCACAACGTCTGCCATTTGTCCTGTTAAATCCAGTCCCGATTAAGTCATCGTTCTTTGACCTCATCCCAAGGTAGCGGTTTGTTGCACTTTCTTCTGTGGAGAGCTTCGTACGATGGTATACCGATATTCGTATGATAATTATTACTATAAGAGGATTCTACTAAGGGTAAGTGATCATTCCAGTTACTTTTGAATTCCATTACAGAAGCTTTAAGCATGTTTTCTAACGTTTGTATTGTTTGTTTGCTCTGCCGTTGATTCGAGGATGATAAGCAGTGCTCAGCTTCAACTCTATTCCTATTCTTTCCTACAAGCTCTTCCGAAACTTTGATGTGGAGCGTGGGTTTCGATAGGAAATAATTAACACTGATATTTCGTGTCACAAAACGATTTCCTTAATGTATAATTTCGCTAACTGATTTAAATTGAATCGAATATTTATTGGTAGGGAATGCGTCATCTTTTTCAACCGGTCGACGTATTCTATAACTTCTCGTCTCATATTGACCACCAATAGTGTCTTCGAAGATCCCGGTACGTTTTTCGTGCTTCCTAGGTGAACGAAATATGTCCAACTATATGCCTTATGAAAACTCCTATCTCGCAATTTTAGTTACGGTTGACTCTCGCGCTCGATCTACAAATCTCAAGATACCATTATTATTTCTTCTGAACTTTTCCTCTTTATAATCTCGCACTTTTTGTCTTTATTTAGTTATCCCTTTACTCTATCCAACAACGTTGGACAAACCTCCGTTATAAGGCAGAAGCTGGCCGTAGGCAAGGAAGCCTATCAAATGCCCAAAGTTGATCATGCAAATATCAAAAGTCCTCAGTGACCAAGACTAATAAAATGAATGATGAAATCATAAAGGTACAAAAAGATGTACTCACCAGCAGAAATGGGTAAAATCCTAACAAAGCCTTTGTCACACCCTCCGAAAGCATGTGCATGCCACGAAGAAAATAGGCAAAGGTATAGGAGCCCCAATCATAGTCACTAAGGCGCTCTACATGTCGAGTGGCGCTAATCAAGGCGAAGGACAGAGTAGATGAGTTGTCCGCCACAAAACAACCCCAAATGATAGATAAAAACAATCGCCTCAGAATGCGATCTATAGCCCTTTGATCATTAGGAGGGGGCTCCTGTAAAGTCCCATCCTGGGCATTTATACTCAAGGGACCAGATCAGACTGTTTGAACCTTGAACACAGTCGTAGGAACTCCCAGTAGGGACCGAATGACAGTGGGTGTAATATCAGCCACGACAGGCACTGGCTCGCCCTCAAACTCAATGTTGGTGATAGATCTCCAATCCATAGGAGTCATCATCACCTCGCAATCTAGCAGATAAAGGGACTGAGTCTGGTGGAACCAGCACTCAGATAAAGCCCTCATATACCCCCAGGGCCAAGGACGGAGAAGGAATGAGAAAAAGGCTTGAAAGCCCCAGCCATCTACAATATCCCTATAATCCTCGTGCAAAGTATGATACAGGGAGTGCACACTGAACCATTTCCCTCGAGGCTGCGTAAAGCAGGGAACATGCATCAAAAACCAACCCATGTCAAAAACCTGAGCCCCGAGAATGGCAAAAATGAAGAAAAAGAATCTAAGAAGAGAAAAACTTCAAGTCACCTCGTTGGCGTGAAGAAACCTCGATGGATGTCTACGTAAGTCGCCCAACAACTCCTGCGTTTGCACAACAATGCCAGGGACCTCCGCACGTGGAGCCTGAGCAGGAACAGGACCAACAAAGGAGCCTTCTCATCGTCAATATCAAGTTGTTGCTCGTCCTGTGCTAGACGAATCACCGCCTCCACCAATCTACGAGGCGTTCGAGCTGGGCGAGGCTGGGGAACATCAAAAGACCTCCTCTGTCTGATACCTGAGGATACCCTGCTGGAACTGCTGGGTCTATCGCGATCCATCGCATACACCAATACTCTAAATCACCTTAGAAAGGGTGTGGTAAGCCTAAAACCTGTGGCTTATCATTTTCAATCAGTCTAGCATATATCTCTAGGTCTTAAGACATGCATGGGTCGGTCACAAATACCTAGTAAAGTCAAAACTGCATGTTTTCAAAACCTAAAAGCTAAAAACCTGCATGGGTCAGTCAAAAATCCCCAGTTGAGTCAAAAATGCATGTTTTTCAATGCCTAAGATTTTGGAAAAATTTTGCCTGTCTCCTTTGTAAAATGGACTATCCACATGCGCATAGGCATGTCTAGGTGGTCATTCAGTAGCACACCTATCCAAAAATAGAAATAGTATATATTTTGAAAAAAAATCAAAAGTCAGGCTCACATGGTAGCCAAATTACCATGGACATTTTTAGTTGAAAATCCAGGCTCGCTAGGCCTCAAAAAGGATGACTAAACTGATCAAAAAGTGCAAAATAACACTGTCTTAGAACCTAAAATTTTTTACATCCAAACATGCATTACAGTAAGATATGCATACTTATGAACTCAAAAAAAATTTAGCAGGTCATATAGGCATACATTTTTCTTACATTGCGTTTAAAAGGCCCCTAAGTGGTTTACATGCTTTTAACGGTCAAAATCTACGGAAAAAGCATAAAAAACGTTACCTGCGCTGTGCTGATCGCGTAGGAACTGACAGAATCAGAAAACAACTATCCACGCTCCGCAGATCTGAAAAAGAAGATCAAAATCTATTTGGAACTCAAAACTGAAATTGTTTCAAATGAAATCCCGCTGCCAATTTAAAGCCCAGGTGGCCGCACCTCCACCTGTGGCTGCGGCACCTCCACCTAAGACAGCCCAGGGTGGGTCCCACTTCCCCGGGCCCAGTTCGGTTCTAGTCAAAATGGAGTTTAACTGAGCTGCCAAGTCAAATCTGAAGAAAAATCATTACGCGATTAAGCGGTTTGTACTAAAAATCTGCATTTAAGCAGCGGGAATCTGACAGAAAGGGAAACCCCACGGAGACCCTTGATATTCATCCCGGAGCCATGTCCAGGGATCAACAAATCCAACTACGAAAAAATTACACAAAAAATGCCCAAAACTGCCATTTTCGAAGTTCGGGTACAGACCGAAGCCAAGTTCAGCCTTTGGTTCCATTCCAAAGAAGTTCGGGTACAGACCGAAGTCAAGTTCAACCATTGGTTCCATTCCAACGAAGTTCAGGTACAGACCGAAGCCAGTTTAACCATTTGTTCCATTCCAATAAAGTTCGGGTACAGATCGAAGTCAAGTTCAACCGTTGGTTCCATTCCAATGAAGTTCGGGTACAGACCAAAGCTAGTTCAACCGTTGGTTCTATTCAAGCGAAGTTTGGGTATAGACCAAAGCCAGTTCAATCGTTGGTTTCATTCCAACTAAGTTCGGGTACAGACCGAAGTCAAGTTCAACCTTTGGTTTAACTCCAGTGAAGTTCAGGTACAAACCGAAGTCAAGTTCAACCATTGGTTCCAATCCAGCAAAGTTCGAGTACAGACCAAAGCCAGTTCAGCCGTTGGTTCCATTCCAGCAAAGTTTGGGTACAGACCAAAGCCAGTTCAGTCGTTGGTTCCATTCCAGCGAAGTTCGGGTACAGACCAAAGCCAGTTTAACTGTTGGTTCCATTCTAGCAAAGTTTGGGTACAGATCAAAGCTAAGTTTAGTCGTTGGTTCCATTCCAGCAAAGTTCGGCTACAGACCGAAGCCAGTTCAGCCGTTGGTTCCATTCTAGTGAAGTTCAGGTACAGACTGAAGCCAGTTCAACCGTTGGTTCCATTCCAGCGAAGTTCAGGTACAGAGCGAAGCCAGTTCAGCCGTTGGTTCCATTCAAGCAAAGTTTGGGTATAGACCAAAGCCAAGTTCAATCGTTGATTCCATTCCAGCGAAGTTCGGGTACAGATCAAAGCCAGTTCAGCCATTAGTTCGATTCCAGCAAAGTTCGGGTACAGACCGAAGCCAGTACATAATTGAAATAATAATAATAATAATGAGATTTGTGATAATGTAGTATGTCACCATTCTATTAACTCATAATGTAATGTACATGGAATATATATGATGTGTATAGATATAAATCCCCATGTGCTACCATGTAATGTTGTTATGATATTTAAGTCCATGTATGCCCTAAATAAAATTAAGCAAATGTAAGCATATATGTGTATTGAGTGTATAGTATATTACATTTCATTTCTTACAAGCTGAGTTTTATTATCCCATTTTGAATGTCCAATTGCTCTTTATTTCCCATTCACGTAAAATATAAAAAGGCTAGCCTATCCCTTAATCTCTCAATTTCCTCAAACTAGCCAATGATGTCACGATGAAGAAGGTGTGGGTGATGGGAGTGGTTGGGAACTATTGCACCAACTCTTGAATATCCCATGGACTCTTCTTCTTCCTCTTGGTTTGATTTCATGGACAATGGCTTGGCATGGTTATTCATTTCCCTATAAATTGAGTGCTCCCCTTCTCATTTCATTTTGCTAGACAAATTGCTAAGTATTATAGAAAGAGTGAAGTGAGAGTAATCTGATTTTGGGAAGCAAGCTTAGCTAATTCAAGGTTTCAAGAGGTATAATCTCTAAACCCATTTGAAATTCAATTCATAGAATTAGCATGTTTAGTTGGAATTGGTGATATGAAATGATGATTAGCATGCTAGGACAGTATATAGATGTGTGATATGTACAATGTGATAACTAGCAAGCATATTTTAGGAAGTGTATTGGGTTTGGCCTGAAGCTCTGCTTTAGCAAAAGACTTTCTGGTCTGGAAATAAAGCCGCCCGGCCGCGCGTCTCCCTAGTACAAATGGGGCTCGACCGCGCCCCTTTGCAAATTCTGTTGACAGTTTTGTTATGTCTTCTACCGTATTGAGCATGTTGTGATTAGTTAAAATATGCATATAACTCACCCTAACATGTGGAATAAGGTTACTATGTTTTAGTAAGCCATGTTAGTTGTTTTAGTTGAGTATTTCAAAGAAAACTTAAAGCTTTTAAAGAAATAAGTTTGTTAAATTAGAACATTTCGAGTTTCGAGATTTCAAGCATGATATATGATGCATTTATATGTATATGAAAGCATGATATGAGGTGTATAGATTTACCTTACATACTTGAATAATTTTGACAACCTTCTAAGAGGAAACGTAGAGTTTTAAATACGAACTTGCTGAATTATATGCCCTTTTTAAACTTTGAACTTATGAGCATGCTTAGGTGGTATGATTATGTATGTACAAACATGAAGTATGATATGTGTAGTAGCTTTGCATGCTTAGTAGGTTAATACAAGATTTTCAAAAAAAACCTTAAGAGTTTGAAATCTAGTTGTTGATAACTATATTATGAGCATCCTGAAATTTATAAACATCATGATAGAATATTGTATACCTCTAGACAAGATCGATGTGAATGCCTAGCTAATCTTGTGTATCGTAAACTAGTTGAGCATGGTTAGGACGTGTCTAAATGAGATAGACTATATAGCTTGAAATGCATGACCAAAATTATTGAGCATGTATATATGAAGCTTATTTCCCTAATTGCATGTGTATATTAAGTAGACTTGAGGAACCTTATAATAAAGCATGTTAATAATAGTTAATTACAAAGTGTTAAGATTACATTGAAAGTATAAGAATCAAACTCATTATAACATATACGTTTATGTGTGTTTCTGTACGTTTTACCATTGGAGTGTGAGGATGGGCAAGCTAGGCCAAGCAAGCTGATTGCTCAGCCCTGGTTTGAACTGGGATCAGCGCGGCCGCGCCACTCTATAGTTCAAATCAGGCGCGGCCGCGCCCTTCTGCAAATTTGGATAATAACTTTTGTGATTTTTGAAATATGTAGCGTGCTAGTATGACTTCATTATGCTTATTTCTGTCCATAACACGCTGACAGAGGTAACCTTGCATGTTAACGCCTACCTTAGCTTGGTTGACGACATTACAAGGGAACCTTAACTTGATAAACAAAAGCAAACGAAGTTAATAGCCTTGACTTATGACCTTGAGCATTCTTATATGGTCTATTTACGTGTACATTCAACTTACTTATTGAAATTGGTGATTTGAATATACATGGCTAATGAAGGTCCTATATACGTAACTATGTACTAATAGGAATTCAAAAAGTGTTGATTAAATTACGTGGACAGACTATGCTTAAGGCAAGTATCCTAGACCCTTGCATTACTTTATTCAACGGATATTGTAAGCAAGTATCTAAACCTTATCTCTTGAATGCAAATTCTCTAACTTGAACTCTTATTTCATTAAGTCTTATGAAAGCTATTATTCATGTTGAACTTGGTACTGTTCATGAATATTGTGAAAGTGTCTATGCCATTTGATTCGGCTAGACTATATACATGTTTATAAAACTGTCCAAACCAATTGACTGGTGCGGAAATCTTGAAAACTGAGTTGAACAACCCTTATGGTAAAGGGAGTGTATATTGTTGGGAGCCCCAACACACGCCTGAATATTACTATGGTGTTATGTATAACATAGAGTATTGTAGACTGATCATTTATCGTACTTATTTCTTTTAGGTTATCAGTTTAATATTGATGATTTTAGTAGATGTTCAATAGTCCTTAGTGACTGCTCAGTATAAATTGTTTTATCTATTTGGATACGTTGATAACCTTTGAATTCATATATATCTGTTGATCTATATTGAACTATCATTTCATATTCCAAAGATTTGATTCGAGAATTGTTGATACTCATTGTTCATGATATTATTCTGAAACTCCGAACTATCTTAGAGATTAGACTTTGATATTTTAAACTCGTGATTTAATATCCTCACCCTTGTTGTATATTACTTGCTGGGCAATTTGTGCTCATTATTGTTTATTTAAAACCTTTCAGTTAAGGCAGAACAGGGAGGTGTCTCTGGGAAGGATCAGGGCAAGGGCAAGGCTACCGACTAGCTTGTTCCCTTATATTTTAAATTTCTGATGTTGTATTAAGACTGGCTTTAAACTATGTTTAAGGTTAAGTAGGATTATGTAATAAGTCTTTATTCGATATTATTATGTAATCTATTAAGTACTGTAGGTTGCGAGACTTGGGGGAATAATTATAATAAATCATTGTATATTATTCTAGATTAGATCTTCCGTTGCAAATGTGTGATTTTAGTTATTACTGTATTGCCATGGGCGCGTGATGAACCGAATTCGAGTGACCATGTGGCGGTCTGAATTTGGGGGCGTCACAGGTTGGTATCAAAGATGTAGTTATAAACCTTAGGAGCGAGTGTCTTTGGACTATAACTTAGGAGAACTTAGAAGTTAGAAAGGAGATAAAACTCATGTAGAGTTTTTCTTGAGAGACTTAGTGTGTTATGAAATGTAACTTCATTCTATACAATGAACTTATATTTTATTTAACATTCTAATGGAGTTGCTATTTGATTGTCTTATGTTTATGATTGTAGGATGGCAGACACAGGAGTACCTAGTAGAGTGGCCGAGGAGGAGCCCAGAGATATACACGTAGTATACGAGGCACCTTTAGAGGCTGTGCCAATGCAAGCTGTTGCACCATCCGAGTTTGACGACGAGGATGAAATCGAGGTGGAGTCTGACCCCGAGGACAAGCCTATGGAGGATGAGCCAGTGATGGACTCTGACGAGGCTACTGTAAAGGAGCAGGTGCTAGGCGAATATGAGGAGCGGATTTTAGAGTTGGACTGTAGAGTCCAGGAGTTGGAGGTTGAGGCCCAAGAGAGAGAGAGTCAGAGTTCAAGAAACTGAGGGACGAAGACCATTAGAGGAAGCTGGCCATGCAGGAGTTAGAGGTAGAGATTGCCTACCGCAAGGAGGCATGGATCCAGATGGGGACTTTATTTCATAAGTCAGTGGCAAGAAACTTGGATCTGGCAGGATAGCTGGAAGAAGTAGAACAAAGGGAACTAAGTGAGAAGACTGAGAAGGAAGCACTTCATACTCAGCTAGAGTTAGAGGTGATGGATAGGATACACTTCGAGGAGAAGTGGGAGGCGGCCAATGAGAGAGCTGACGACCTGGAGGATGAGGTCAGATGCAAGAAGAGGAAGATGAACAAGATGGGGTACGTGTTCTGTTCGGCCTTCGAGAGGGTGATAGATGGTGTGTACTACTACCCGGCGGAGCAGGGATTGACCCTACATACTATGAGTCGAGAGTTGGTTGCGTATATAGCACAGATGGAGTACAAGAGCGCTGTAGAGCGTGGGATAATGGGATGAGACCCCTAGTCAGTCTAGTAGTAGTTTAGTAGTGTTTACTTTATGTGATGTAGATACTATGTGTAAATCCCAACTTTTTGTGTAAAGTGTGGGATAGTGTTGGAAACCCCGAGTAAGCTTGTGTTCGAGGGGTGGTATGGTAGTATGTTAGTGTTCCCCGTCTTTTGTGATATTAGAGGATATGTGGTAGACATTTATAGAAATATGCTAGGAAAAATCATGTAATGAAAAGATTGGCATATGAATATAAATGAAACTTATTTCAGAAACATGTTGTAAATTATTCTTTTTGTATTAAAAGGAAATACTTAAGTGATATAACTGAATAATAATAATATAAAAATTTATGATGCAAATCATGGCACCAAGACGTAGATTGACACCCGAAGAATCCGTTAATAATGAGAGGGAGCAAGTAGATCCTATTCAGAAGCTAGTTGATCTGTTAGGAGAAGCTCTTAGGGGGAGGAACAATGAACCTGTTTGCCCAAACCCTCAGGCTGTGCCAGTAACAACCTTCAAAGACTTTAGAAGTGTAGGACCCCCAGAGTTTGATGGTACTATTGACCCGATAGTTGCGCAAACCTGGATCAAGGAAATCGAGAAGGCCTTCACTATAGCCCGCGTGGGTGAAGACCAGAAGCCAGTATTTGCCACATACATGATGAAAGGCGAAGCAAACTATTGGTGGGAGGCTAATCAGCAGAGAGCGGGAGATGGAACAATAATATGGGATAGATTTACGACGCTATTCTTCGAGAACTATTTACCGAAGAGCATGAAGAACCGAATGGAGGTGAAATTCTTAGAGTTAAAACAAGGTAAGATGACGGTGGCGCAATACGCGGCTAAGTTCAATGAACTAGAGCGGTTTGCAGAACACCAAGTTGGAGATGAGGAAAGGAAGGCGAGACGCTTCGAGCAAGGGCTGAAGCCGTGGCTGTACAATAAGGTATCAGTTCTCCAAATTGATTCCTTTGCGATATTGTTGGAGAAGGCAATCATTACAGAAGGTGGCAGTGAGGCCTTAAGTCTATATCATAAGGAGAAGAAAAACAAGAATACTGGTAGTGAGTTTTATGGAGGAAGTAGCGGCGGAGGGAGTAACTCCGGAAAGAGAAAATGGGAAAACAACAACAACAACAACTGGAACAACAATCAAGGTGGGAGTCACCAAGGGAGCTTTAAGAAGAGGAGTGTGACATCCTAGATTTTTAAGAATTTATAAATGAGAATTTAATAAATAAAATTCTTATTTTTAGATATTTCGAGTATGAGTATGTGTATATGTGAGAAATATTGTGAAATATGTGATTTGGTGTGAAGAGAATTTAAATGTTAATTTAATATTTATTGAAGTAAATAAATATTTTAATTGAATTATTTATTGAGATTATGTGATTAATATGAAGTAATGTAATTAAGTGTATTATATTAATTAAATGAAGTGAATAAATATTTTATTGAATTTATTTGTTGAGTTAAATAAATTAAGTATGTGATGATGTGGGTTGATTTAATTAAGTGCCTTATATTTAATTAAATTGATATATTAGCAATGGTGTAGAATAATTCTAATTTAATTAAGAATAATTGAATTAGATTTAATGTTATGTGCTACGTGTTAAAATTAGTTTGTCACATGTATTATGTTTAATAAAGAAATTATAATTGTGTAACAATTTAGTATTGTGTGTTTTTATTATTAAATGGGTGTTAGTTTTATTTAATTAGAATATAGTAATTTAATTAAATAAGTGTAGTAATTAAACTATGGAGTAAAAGATTTATTAAAATAATGGAAAAGGATTTTAAATGATTTTACCAAACAAGGCCCTTGTACTTGATTAACTCTATTTCTCCAAACAAGACCTTAGCTAAAAAGTGGTTTTTAAAATAGCTTTGTTTTACCAAACATGGCCTTAAGCTCAAAAAGTTAGTTTTTAAAAATAAACCTGTTTTGCCAAACAAGCCTTAGGGCTTTTAATATTCAAAATTGTAACCTATGTAATTAATAAAGGAATTAGTAGCTACATTAATATAGTATAAGTTACATATATATTATATATATGTTATATGTATATTATATTTATAATATACGTCAGTTTAGAAGGGTTAGCCTGTTAGAGAACAAAAGGTTAAACAAAGAAGAGAATATAGAGAAGAGAATAGAGAATACAGAGAAGAAGAAGAGAGAAGAAGAGAGAAGAAGAAGGGAAACCTTGAGAAAACAAAAGAAAAGCTTTCATCATCATCTCCATCTCTCTCTTAATTTAACCTAGAAAGGTATCATACTAACTCTTATACACAATTAAGATGTTTTGTATTTAGTTTTTGTCAAATTAGGTTTTCATGAACTTGTATAATCATGAATCTTATATGTATATGTGGTATTCATATGTAATTGTATACCATGAAAGATTTTCAGAATTAATTGTTGTAAAAATAAGTTTTAAACTATGTTTTTCTATGTTTTTATGGTTTTAGAGTTCTCTTGTAAAGTCTTGGTGTGAAAGCTATTGATTTTGATATATGTATGGGATGTGTACATATATATATATATATATATATATATGTGTGTATATATATGTTTACATATAATTTTTATAGTTGTATAAGTGTTTTAATTCACAAAGATAGGATGAACATGGAGAAATCATGTTCATAGTATTTTATCATGAAGTTATTTTGAAAATAGTTATTAGATTATCAAAGGAATTGATGAAATCATGAAGTTATATGTAATATGTGATATAACATGATTATATATGAGTTATATGGTTGTTTTAACAATTTAATTCATAAAATTTTGATAAACAAGAAAAACGGGGTTCATAGTGATTTTATGTGAACTAATTTCTGAAAAAATAGCTTTTGAAACTATCAAATTGGTGTTTTATTATGAGTTATTGTTAAAATTGATCAAGTATTATGTTAGTATGTTAAGAATAGAAGTGATTACAATTGGAATCACTTGAATTGAATGAAAAATGAATTCGTAGTAACAATTTTGGTCAAGAACGTTTGATTTTGTAGTTTTCTTTGAAATCATGAAATCTTGGTTTTGATTATATGTTATATGGATTTTATATGTTATGATCATGTTTAAGAGTTTAAAATATTGTTTGTATCAAGTTTCATGTTTATCATGTTGGGAAAAATCGAATTCAGTGTGAAGGAATAAGCCAAATTGGCTTATTTCTCCACCAGTTCCCGAACCAGCCCCTCCACCAGCCCTTGGTCCCACCCCAACAGGTGTTTAAGCCTTGGGGGTCCAGCCCCAGCGGGTACACTTGCTGTCTGTGGTAGTTTAGTTGTCGTAATGCAAAACTATTTTGACCTCCGTTAGTAAAATGGTCATAACATTTTCATACGAACTCCGATTGAGGAGATTCAAGATGATCCGGAACGAGCACGAGTAGAACTACAGCTTTTGTTCTTTAAATTTTTTTATTTGAGGTCGTTAGAAAGGGTCAAAATGGTCATCTTTGTGACTGATGCTTATTCGGAGGCAATCGGAGGGCGTCAGTCATGCACATACGCAAGTATAGTGCTGTCAACGATATTAGATGTTGTTCTAAGTTATAAAGCATGAATGTTAGTAAATATAATGATGTTTAACTTGAAATATAATTTGATTGACGTAAGATGTAATTATAATTGGTTAATTATGTGAAATATAATATGATTATGTGAGGTGATTAAATTACGTGGTGATTAATTATTAACTTATTAGTTAATGAGGAATGAGTTAATCTTAATTGGTTAACTAACGATGAAGACTAGCTATGTAATAATTAACTTATATCGTTAATTATACATATGTTTTGACAGCGAGTGTCAAACGAGAGAATGGAAGAGAATTACGAAGTGTAAATTAGAATTTACTTAGATGTTTGATAAGTGTTTCTAAGTGACTAATAATTGATGCGTATGGTGATACGTTATGTAGGATCATGAAGCAGATTATATTAAGCAGTTTTTCGGTAATTGGTAATCCACGAGCCAGGCAAGTCTTTCGGTTCCTACTTGTCTACGTGAATTTGATGAACTGTTTTAAATTATATGATATGTTATATATGTTGTAAGCGAGCATGATACGTTATACATGTTGTAATCATGAAATGTCAAAGTCAATTTATGACTACACTGTTTGGTCAAATAATGTTGATTGAGTAAGGAACTCAATCTTTATATTTGTTATGTGAATTAAAGCATGTATGTCATGTTACTTTAATTATTATGAGATTTATGTTGAGCATGTTTATTATGTGATATGTGATGCATGAAAACTGTTAGAACTTGCTGAGCTGTCGAGCTCACTCTTGCAAATAACCATTTTTGCAGGTCAAGGATGCAAGGTAAAGATACGTGTTAAGTGATTTATAGAGATCAATGTTAAAGAATATTAGTTATGTTCAATTTTAAATTATAGTTAATGTTTTGAATGAAATATGTCGCTGAGTTATAAATAGAGTTATCCAATATGGATGGATATTATTTTATTATAAAAGACTTTGTATAGTCATTTTGTAGTAACGATTCATGATATAGATTTGAATCGAAGAGATGTAATGTAAAGGTTGTGATTCAAGGCAATATAGAAAGAAAGTTTATAAAAGTTTTAAATATTCCGCATTTTTAGTGATTTTTAATATCGAATAAGGATGTAATAAGAGATTAAAGTTGTATTGTTAACGATCGAGAAGGAAAATATTATTGTATGAATTTTGGGGTCGTTACAAGGAGTGAGACTTGTAATAAGTGCGGGAGAAGTTATCAGGGGGAGTGCTGGAAAGGAAAAAGCACGTGTTATAATTACGACCAAGAGGGGCACATATCGCCAAACTGCCCAAAATTAAAGAAATCAGGGGATGTTTTGCTTGTGGGTCAACGGAGCACTAGATAAAGGATTGCCCAAAGAAAGGAAGTGGTGGAACTAGTGGAGGTCAGGGAGGAGGTAGCAAGTTAATGATTGGTGGACCTGCGCAACCCAACCGATCAACCGCCAAAACCTTTAACATGACCGTCCAAGAAGCCGTATCTGCGAAGGACGTGGTGTCAGGTATAATTTGAATCAATGATATAAATGCTTATGTATTATTTGACTCAGGTGCCACCTGTTCTTTTGTATCTGAAGAATTTGCTAGTAAACTTAAGACACCCCGAGAACGTTTAGAAGATCCTTTGAACATAGAAGTTGCGAATAAGGAAACAATCCCTATAGAATACGTTTATCGAAATTATCGGGCAAACATTAGAGAACATGAACTGAACGTAGACTTGATTCCTATTAGATTGTGAGAATTTGACGTAATAATGGGAATGGATTTGTTATATTACCATGCTGCGGTAATTGACTGTCAGAATAAATGTGTGAACCTTTAGACTCCGAGTAAGTCTAAGGTAGTGTTTTATAGTAGCTCATCGCTTAAGCAATCATGTTGCGTTACGATGATGCAGGCCTAGAAATTGTTAAGGAAAGGATGTGTAGGTTATTTAGCTTACATCATAGATACCTGAAAAAAGGGAGTAGAAATTAAAGATATATCCGTAGTGAATGAATTTCGAGATGTATTTCCGGACGATCTGCCTGGTCTTCCGCCAGACAGAGAAATCAAATTTGTAATAGACTTAGCACCGGGAACGGCACCGATTTTGAAAGCTCCATATCGTATGGCGCCAGTAGAAATGAAGGAATTGATAATACAATTGCAAGAGTTATTGGATAAGGGTTACATACGACCGAGTGTGTCTCCTTGGGGAGCACCAATGTTATTCGTTAAGAAAAAGGACGGATCGATGAGGCTCTGTATCGATTATCGAGAATTGAACAGGGTAACGATCAAGAAGAGATATCCGCTACCGAGGATAGACGACTTATTTGATCAACTGAAGGGAGCAAAGTGTTTCTCAAAGATCGACCTACGGACATGATATCACCAACTGAAAGTACGGGATGAGGACATACCAAAGACTGCGTTTCGAACCCGTTATGGACATTACAAGTTTTTGGTAATGTCATTAGGATTGCCTAATGCTCCGGCAGCATTCATAGACTTGATGAACCGAGTTTTCAAGCCATACTTAGATAAATTCGTGGTAGTTTTTATCGATGACATTTTAATCTACTCAAAGAAGGAGGAAGAACACGCCGAACACCTGAAGATTGTTTTTGAGGCACTAAGAAAGGAGAAGATGTATGCGAAATTTTCAAAGTGTGAATTTTGGATGGAGAAGGTTCAATTCTTAGGCCACATGGTGGATAAGAATGGAATCTCAGTAGACCCCACAAATGTCGAAGCAGTAAGTAATTGGGAACAACCGAGAACACCGATGGAGGTGAGAAATTTCTTAGGGTTAGCTGGGTACTATCGAAGATTCATCCAGGATTTTTCTAAGATAGCAACCCCGTTGACCAATTTGACGAGGAAGACGGTGAAGTTTGTGTGGACAGAAAAATGTGAAGAGAGTTTTCAAGAGTTGAATAAGAGATTGAGCGAAGCGCCTGTGTTATCACTACCAGATGATGCGGGAAATTTTGTGGTGTATAGTGACACATCACACAAGGGACTTGGTTGTGTGCTCATGCAACACGAAAAGGTCATTGCGTATGCGTCACGACAATTGAAGGATTACGAAACACGATACCCTACTCACGACTTGGAGTTAGCGGCAGTAGCTTTTACGTTAAAGATATGAAGGCATTATTTATACGTGGAGAAATGTGAGATATACACGGACCACAAAAGTCTTAAATGTATCTTCACATAGAAGGAGTTAAATATGCGTTAGAGGAGGTGGTTAGAATTGATCAAGGATTTTGACTGCGATACTCTTTATCACCCGGGTAAGGCAAACGTAGTTGCCGACGCTCTGAGCAAAAAAGGAAGGGAGAAACTGTTTCGTTTGATGACTCAGGAAGAATTGTTAAGAGAAATGGAAAGATTAGAGATAGAGGTAAGAGGACCAGAAAGGTCGAAAGAGAAATTATTCATAATGGAAGCTCATCCAACCATGTTGGATAGAGTAAAGGAATCACAAGAGAAAGATGAAGAGTGCGAGAAAATCAGAAAGAGGATTGCAGAAAATGAAGAAGAGAGATTCTGAATGGATAAAGACGGTATTTTGAGATTCGAAGGAAGAGTTTGGGTACCAGTGGTAACCGAGTTAAGGGAAGAGATTTTGCACGAGGCACATAATACGACGTATTCCGTTCATCCGGGAGGCACAAAGATGTATCGAGATTTAAGACAACATTTTTGGTGGACCAATCTGAAGAGGGAAGTCGCAGAGTGCGTTAGTAGATGTTTGACTTGCCAACGCGTCAAAGCAGATCATCAGCGGCCCAGTGGTTTACTACAACCATTAGAAATACCGGAGTGGAAATGGGAGCATATTACGATGGACTTCGTGGTAGGACTTCCAGTCACATAAAAAGGTTATGACGCTATTTGGGTTATTGTGGATCGACTAACGAAGACCGCACATTTTCTACCAATCAAGATCCGCTATTGTTTGAATCAGTTAGCGAGTCTATACGTAAAGGATATTGTTTCACGACATGGAGTGCCGGTGTTAGTTGTCTCTGATCGAGATCCGCGCTTCACGTCAAATTTTTGGAAAAGTTTGCAAGAAAGAATGGGAACGCAGTTGACGTTGAGTACCACTTATCATCCTCAGACAAATAGGTAGAGTGAGCGAACAATACAAACGCTGGAGGACATGCTTAGGACTTACGTGATGGACTTCAAGGGAAATTGGGATGACCACCTACCCTTAGTAGAATTCACATATAATAATAGTTACCATGCGAGTATCAGCATGCCACCGTACGAAGCTCTTTATGGGAGAAAGTATAGAACGCCGTTATGTTAGGACGAAGTCGGAGAGCGACGAATACTCGGACCAGAGTTAGTTCAACAAACCGCAGACGTGGTGACAGTGATAAGAGCCAGACTAGTAGCAGCTCAAGACCGCCAGAAAAAGTACGCAGATTTGCATTGGCAGGACCGAGACTTTAAAGTTGGCAGCTTTGTATTCTTGAAGGTATCTCCATGGAAGGGAAAGATCCGTTTTGGCAAAAAAGGAAAACTGAGTCCAAGATTCATAGGACCGTTCGAGATACTGAAGCGAGTGGGCAAAGTGGCATACAAAGTTGCATTGCCACCCGAATTGGAGCACATCCACAACGTGTTCCACATTTCCGTGTTGCGACCGTACAAGGCCGACTATAAGCACATGATTTTATATGATCCCATTTAAGTGGAGAAGAACTTAGTGTATGAAGAAATTCCTATCCAGATATTAGATATGAAAGAGCAGACTTTAAGGAATAAAGTTATTTTCTCTTAAAAGTACTTTGGCATAACCACGATGTCGAGGAGGCTACGTGGGAAATAGAAGATAGGATGATGAGGGACTATCCCCATCTATTTGTGTAACCTTGTAGCAATTCCGGGATGAAATTTTTATAAGGGGGGGGGGGGAGGATGTAATACCCGAGAATTTCTGAATATTATTAATGAATATATTAATAAAAATGAATATTTTTTTGAATATAAATAATTTTGTGTGTATGAGATGAGTTAACTCAATTATATTAGATCAAATTAATAATAATTGAGAAGAAAATATGGAGTTTATTATAAGCTCGAAGAATGCCTTGTGTGGCTCAGTGATGAGAAATATGTAATTTAATTTAATAAAGGAAGAATTAATAAGTGGATGATTAATTAATAATATATTATTAATTAAGGGTGATAGCATATTAATGGGTAATTAATGTTTGAGGTTAATATTTATTCTATTAATTGTTTAGTGCAAAGTTATGTAATCGTATATTGTATAGTAACTATAACTATATAATATAATGTATAATGTGACATTTTGGCATAAGTATGTAATATATATAAACTATATTATAAAAAAAGGTGAGCCACATGGGTGAACTTATAAGAATATATGTTGTATGTACATTATACCATATGGGACCAAACTATGTTATATGAAGTATAGTGTGACACTCTAGTGAGAATATGCAATATGGAAACTATATCATGTGTGTTACATAAGTAATGCCTATGTGACCATGTGGTAGGTATAATATATTAATGTCTACTATATGGAATATTAAAGTATGTGAACCACTATTTCAATAAGTACATAATTGAAATAATAATAATAATAATAATGAGATTTGTGATAATGTAGTATGTCACCATTCTATTAACTCATAATGTAATGTACATGGATTATATGATGTGTATAGATATAAATCCCCATGTGCTACCATGTAATGTTGTTATGATATTTAAGTCCATGTATGCCCTAAATGAAATTAAGCCAATGTAAGCATATATGTGTATTGAGTGTATAGTATATTACATTTCATTTCTTACAAGTTGAGTTTCATTGTCCCATTTTGAATGTCCAATTGCTCTTTATTTCCCATTCACGTAAAAAACAAAAAGGCTAGCCAATCCCTTCATCTCTCAATTTCCTCAAACTAGCCAATGATGCTCATGATGAAGAAGGGTGTGGGTGATGGGAGTGGTTGGGAACTATTGCACCAACTCTTGAATATCCCATGGACTCTTCTTCTTCCTCTTGGTTTGATTTCATGGACAATGGCTTGGCATGGTTATTCATTTCCCTATAAATTGAGTGCTCCCCTTCTCATTTCATTTTCCTAGACTAATTGCTAAGTATTATAGAAAGAGTGAAGTGAGAGTAATCTAATTTTGGGAAGCAAGCTTAGATAATTCAAGGTTTCAAGAGGTATAATCTCTAAACCCATATGAAATTCAATTCATAGAATTAGCATGTTTAGTTGGAATTGGTGATATGAAATGATGATTAACATGCTAGGACAATATATAGATGTGTTATATGTATAATGTTATAACTAGCAACCATGTTTCAGGAAGTGTATTGGGTTTGGCCTGAAGCTCTGCTTTAGTAGAAGACATTCTGGTCTGGAAACGGAGTCGCGCGGCTGCTCGTCTCCCTAGTACAATTGGGGCGCGGTCGCGCCCCTCTGCAGATTCTGTTGACAGTTTTGTTATGTCTTCTAACGTATTGAGCATGTTCTGATTAGTTGAAATATGAATATAACTCACCCTAACATGTGGAATAAAGTTACTATGTTTATAGTAAACTAAGCTAGTTATTTTAGTTGAGTATTTCAAAGAAAACTTAAAGTTTTCAAAGAAACAAGTTTGTTAAATTAGAACATTTCGAGTTCCTAGATTTCAAGCATGATATATGATCCATTTATATGTATATGAAAGCATGATATGAGGTGTATAGACTTACCTTATGTACTTGAATAATTTTGACAACCTTCTAAGAGAAAACGTAAAGTTTTAAATACGAACTTGATGAATTATATGCCCTTTTTAAATTCTGAACTTATGAGCATGCTTAGGTGGTATGATTATTTATGTACAAACATGAAGTATGATATGTGTAGTAGCTTTGCATGCTTAGTAGGTTATTATAAGATTTTCAAGAAAAACCTTAAGAGTTTGAAATCTAGTTGTTGATAACTATATTATGAGCATCTAGAAATTTATAAACATCATGATAGAATATTGTATGCCTCTAGACATGATCGATGGGAATGCCTAGCTAATCTTGTGTATCGTAAACTAGTTGAGCATGGTTAGGACGTGTCTAAATGAGATAGACTATATAGCTTGAAGTGCATGATCAAAATCACTAAGCATATGTATATGAAGCTTATTGCCCTAATTGCATGTGTATATTGAGTAGACATGAGGAACCTTGTAATAAAGAATGTTAATCCTCGTTAATTACAAAGTGTTAAGATTACATTGAAAGTATAAGAATCAAACTCATTATAACATATACGTTTATGTGTGTTTCTGTACGTGTTACCATTGGAGTGTGAGGATGGGCAAGCTAGGCCAAGCAAGTTGATTGCTCAGCCTTGGTTTGAATTGGAATATGCGCGACCGCGCCACTCCCTAGTTCAAATCAGGCACGGTCGCGCCCTTCTGCAGACTTGGATAATAACTTTTGTGATTTTTGAAATATGTAGCGTGCTAGTATGACTTCATTATGCTTATTTCTGTCCATAACACGCTTACAGAGGTAACCTTGCATGTTAACGCATACCTTAGCTTGGTTGACGACATTACAAGGGAACCTTAACTTGATAAACAAAAGCAAACAAACTTATTAGCCTTGACTTATGACCTTGAGCATTTTCATATGGTCTATTTACGTGTACATTCAACTTACTTATTGAAATTGGTGATTTGAATATACATGGCTAATGAAGGTCCTATATACGTAACTATGTGATAATAGGAATTCGAAAAGTGTTGATTAAATTACGTGGATAGACTAAGCTTAAGGCAAGTATCCTAGACCCTTGCATTACTTTATTCAACGGATATTGAAAGCAAGTATCTAAACCTTATCTCTTGAATGCAAATTCTCTAACTTGAACTCTTATTTCATTAAGTCTTATGAAAACTATTATTTATGTTGAACTTGGTACTGTTCATGAATATTGTGAAAGTGTCTATGCCATTTGATTCGGCTAGACTATATACATGTTTATAAAACTGTCCAAACCAATTGACTGGTGCGGAAATCTTGAAAACTGAGTTGAACAACCCTTATGGTAAGGGGAGTGTATATTGTTAGAAGCCCCAACACACGTGTGAATATTACTGTGGTGTTATGTATAACATAGAGTATTATAGACTGATCATCTATCGTACTTATTTCTTTTGGGTTATCAATTTAATATTGATGATTCTAGTAGATGTTCAATAGTCCTTAGTGACTGCTCAGTATAAATTATTTTATCCAGTTGGATACGTTGATAACCTTTGAATTCATATATATCTGTTGATCTATATTGAGCTATCATTTCATATTCCAAAGATTTGATTCGAGAATTGTTGATACTCATTGTTCATGATATTATTCTGAAACTCCGAACTATCTTAGAGATTAGACTTTGATATTTCAAACTCGTGATATAATACTCCTCACCCTTGTTGTATATTACTTGCTGGGCAATTTGTGCTCATTCTTGTTTATTTAAAACCTTTTAGTTATGGCAGAACAGGGAGGTGTCTCTGGGAAGGATAAGGGCAAGGGCAAGGCTACCGACTAGCTTGTTCCCTTATGTTTTAAATTTATGATATTGTATTAAGACTGGCTTCAAACTATGTTTAAGCTTAAGTAGGATTATGTAATAAGTCCTTATTCGATATTATTATGTAATATGTTAAGTACTGTAAGTTACGAGACTTGGGAGAATAATTATAATAAATCATTGTATATTATTCTAGATTAGATCTTTCGTTGTAAATTTATGATTTTAGTTATTACTGTATTGCCATAAGCACGTGACGAACCGAATTCGAGTGACCACGTGGCTGTCCAAATTTGGGGGCGTCACAGTGCCTCTTTAACCTTATCTAATAAAGTCGGGCTTGCTGTCACCATAAATAATTGCTCGTTGGTCTCCATTGGATACTTAACCTCCAAGTCTAGTTATTCAAAATCTTTCACCATTTCCTCTTGATTGGTCAACTTCAATAATTTCTCTCTGCCTTTTCTGCTCAAGGCATCTGCCACTACATTTTCTTTGCTTGGATGGTACAGAATTTCACAATCATAATCTTTGATCAACTCTAGCCATCGGCGCTGCCTCATGTTTAATTCTTTCTGCGTGAAGATATACTTCAGAATCTTGTGATCTGTGATATCTCACACTTCTCGTCATACAAATAATGCCTGCAAATCTTCAAGGCAAAAACTACCGCTGCTAACTCCAGGTCATGAGTCGGATATCCCTTCTCATAATCTTTCAACTGACGTGAAGCGTACGCAATGACTGATGAGTGGGATTTATACCCGCAAATCGGATACTTTATGGCTTCAATAGTTGCCTGATCTTCGTAGTTTTTATATAGTTTTATATATTTATAGTATTATTATGCTTAACCGATGTATTGCAGGCTTTACAGGACTTTTCTATCTTTCAGGGGACAAAACGGATAATTTACATACACTAGCGCCGCAGCGCCAATGCCTAGTCTTAATCTCGCGCCGCGGCGCCGCCCCTTGTCTTTGCTGATGTCATCCTGGCGCTGCAGCGCCACAATTCCTTTATGGACTCGCGCTGCAGCTCGACCTTCGATCTTTTGATTTTAACGTGGCACCGCAGCGCCGCGCGCCGCAGCGCCACTTATAAGCCTATACCCGCGCCGCAGCGCCACCTCCGGTGCCCAGGCAGAGAAGGCTTGCTTTTGACCTAGCTAAAGAAGAAAACAGATATATATATCAAGGGAGCCTCGGCATATAAAAGAGAAGAGAAGGAAGACTGGGATAGAATCGGTTAGCTTAGTTTAGGATAGATTAGATCTCTTTTGTACTTTCTCTCTCTAGTTATTAGGTAATATTTGTAAATAAAGATTAGGTAGATTAGGGTATAGTCTGGGATTTCCTTGGAGCAACAAGAGCAGTGAGCTACACGGATTGGAGAACTTGAAAGGAACGGAATGCTTGGAGACTGAAGAGCCTTGACAGAGTTTATTCTTATCCATTTATTTCCTCTAATTTTGTAATCCATAAATGTTATCTTTATTGCTACTTATATTTTGTTCAATAGCTATGAAATAAGTATTGGCTATAAGGTTATAATGGAACCCTTTGTTAGTTAAATTGACTGTCTTATCTCTTTGGTTGGCACCATATGGTTTGGTTTAATATATTCATGCTTAATGATTCTCGCTAAGTCATTTGTGATGATTTTGGTAATTTATATGATATCGAAAGAAGGATTATAGATTTACACCTAAATATATTGGCATGTGATTATGAGTTTCGACTGCATAAGTTGTGCGTAGAATAGACATATATCTGTGTGCCACGTGTGACCTAATTGAGAACTTATGCTTAAATCCTTGTTAGGTTAATTCACATAGACATGTGTAGGATTATCACCTAGCTTGGACGTTCTTTTCTGTTCTATTTCCTATCGGGTGGATCTGGAGAGGATACGTTTGTGCATACCTCGACAGAGGTGTATGAGCACCTGTGTGTTCTCGGTCGACAAACTGTCGTGACCATTAAGACCAAAGAGAGAAGGGTAGGAAGTTTGTTGAAGCATAGCACGCCAGGTGTTCGACGGAATTCCTGTGTGGGGTGAAGTTGTAACCTTAGCCTGTAATTCCTTCGATTACCATTCGTTATCCATTTACTTGCTTTAATAATTAGTTATAACTAGTTTAACCACACTCCTATTAGTTTACTGTTCGAATAAGACTTAAGCGATACAAAGTTGGTATTTGGTAAATATTAGTGATAGTTCCTCGTGGGTACGACACTTTTCTTATTACTGTATTACTTGTTAGACTGCGTATACTTGCGCGTGTTTAGTGATCGGTTTTCCGACCAACAATGACCCTGCCGTGTTGCAATAGTACACAACCATGACCTTTGTGTGACGCATCACTATACACTATAAATCCTCTTGTGTTGTCCAGTAAAGCTAACACAGGTGCTTGACTAAGCCTCTTCTTCAATTCTAGGAAACTCTCCTCACACTTCTCCGTCCAAACAAACTTAACTGTCTTTCTAGTAAGATTGGTCAACGGCGATGCTAATTTCGAAAAATCTTGAATGAATGTCCGATAGTATCCCGCTAATCCTAAGAAACTCCTGATCTCTGTTGGCATCTTCGGCTGCTCCCAATTGATAACCGCTTCTACTTTTTCCGGATCCACCGAAACACCATTCTTGTCGATAACGTGCCCCAAAAACTACACTCTCTGTAACCAAAACTCACACTTGGAGAATTTTGCATACAGCTTCTCCTTCCTTAATGTCTCCAATACTATCCGTAGATGCTCGGCGTGCTCTTCCTTCATCTCCGAATACACCAGAATGTCATCGATGAACACGACCACAAACTTATCTAAATACTTCTTGAACACTCTGTTCATCAAGTCCATAAATGATGCCGGTGCGTTCATCAATCCGAATGACATTACCAAAAACTCAAAGTGTCCATACCGAGTTCTGAATGCCGTCTTTGGAATGTCCTCCTCCCTCACCTTCAGTTGGTGATAACCGGTCCTCAAGTCAATCTTTGAAAAGTATTTCTCCCCCTTCAACTGATCAAACAGATCGTCGATACTGGGTAACGGGTACTTGTTTTTAATGGTGACCTTGTTCAACTCTCAGTAGTCGATACAAAGCCTTAGCAATGCATATTTCTTCTTTACGAATAAGACTGGTGCTCCCCACGGTGATACGCTCGGTCGAATGTATCCCTTATCTAACAACTCTATTAATTGACCCATTAGTTCTTTCATTTCTACCAGAGCCATACGATACGACGTTTTGTATACCAGTGCTGTCCCTGGTGCTAAATCAATAACAAACTCTATCTCTCTATCTGGTGGCAATCCCAAAATATCGTTTGGGAAGACATCGGTGAATTCCCTTACAATAGGTATCTGACTCAGTTCACCCTCGACTCGTCGAGTATCAACCACGTGAGCCAAATAACCTACACAACCCTTCCCAAGCAATCTCTGCGCTTGCATCATCGTCAAACAATGAGATTGTCTTGGCAATTTACTACCATAAAACACCACCTTCAACTCTTTCGGAGTCTTAAGGTGTACACACTTCTTCTTACAGTCGATAACTGCTCTGTGATTTGATAACCAATCCATTCCAAGGATTACATTAGACTCCCCCAAATGTATTAGTATCAAATCCACGTTGAGGTTAAATCCTCTCAATTCGGTATAACAGTTCCTATGAATGTATTCTACGGGAATAATTTCCTTGTTTGCTACTTCTATATTCATAGGGTGTTCTAATTTCTCACGGGGTAAGTCTACCTGTTTAACAAATTCTTTGGAAATAAAAGAGCAGGTAGCACCCGAATCAAACAACACATAGGCATCTATATTGTTGATTGGGATGATACCTAACACCATGTCTTTGGACTCCACGGCATCTTGTACTGTCATGTTGAACGTGGGTGCCGTTGGTCTGTTGGCTTGACTGGCTGGCCCTCCGATACTTAGCCCGTTGTTGTTGTTGTTACGGTTGCCACTAGCTGCATCGCCCTTTCTCTTCGGGCAGTCCTTGATCTGGTGATCTGGGGCTCCACACGAGAAACACCCTCCTTTCTGCTTATTCGGACACTGAGGAGCCATGTGCCCCGGTTGTCCACAACGATAACAAACACTCTTTCCCTTCATGCACTCCACCGAGTGATTCCTCCCACAGTTGTTGCACTTCACACTTTTCTTGGCCTCTCCCCCAGACTTGTTGCCTCCGGAGGATTGGCTCTCCGCCCATTTACGCTTGTTGGGGTTGCTGCCTCCGCTGCTTCCCCCTTTCTGTCCTTCATGTCCAGTCTTCTTTTCTTGTTTAAATCGAGCAATGGCTTCATTGCCTCCCTCTGCAATGATAGCCCTTTCCAGTAGATCAGAGTAAGTCTTAATCTTCAATACTGCGACTGCTTTCTGCACCCATGGTTTCAGTCCTAATTCGAACCTTCTTGCCTTCCTGGCCTCCGTGTCCACTTGATGGGAAGCGAATCGGGCCAACTCGTTAAATTTTTCCACGTATTCTGCGACTGTCATATTACCTTGTTTCAGTTCCAAAAACTTAACCTCTATATCCTGTTGCGTATTCTCCAAGAAGTAATTCTCGAGGAATAGCTCCTTAAATTTGTCCCAAGGAAATAACTCCTTCGCCTGCTCGTCCCTTTTTGGCTTTCCACCAATAATTAGCTTCGCCCTTCATCATGAAAGTGGCGAAACTCATTTTCTGTGCTTCGGCCACCCGTGCGACCTCAAACACTTTCTCCATCTCTTCTATCCATGTTTGGGCTTCGATTGGGTCTAAGGTTCCCCGGAACTCCGGTGGTCCTACCAACTTAAAATCTTTGAAGCTAGCCAAGTGTTGTCCTGGCTGCCCTGCTGGCTGGGGTCTTTGTTGCATTGCTTCTGTTAACAGGTTAACAAAGTTCTGCATTGGATCTGCATTTCCCCCTCCACCATTGTTAACGGATCCTTCCTCCCTCTGATTTCGTGGTAGTCTCCTAGGCAGCATAATCTGAGGAAAGGAAGAAAGCTTTAGGCTTTACGTGATATGCTATTCATGTTAACATTAAGAAGTTTAAGACGTCTATCAATCATATTTGATTCAAATAAACAACTTCAGTATCACAATAAAACCCGATGGATCTCCTCAACCCATCACTTACATACTCTACTTGAGTTTTCTACTAAGGTTATAACCTAGGTTTTTACATTCCTAACGTTTATAACCTACTGCTTTGATACCAACCTGTGACACCCCCAAATTTGGGTCCTCTAACCCCGATTCGGTCGTCACGATACAATACAAATATCAACCTCTAAACAACATACAATAACTAAATGCCGAAAATAATAAACGTATGTCGTTCATTCAAAAGGTGTTACTAGTCCTAAGATTCGATAACCTTAATACAAACATACCCTAGAATAGTCATTAGGGTTCATATTACATAACAGTAATTAAACTAATCATAAAGTAAAGTCTGTTCCTTGCAAACTAATCCTACATCTTTCCTTTACCCTTGTCCTTCCCTGAAGTCTCGGGCTTAACTGCAATAGAAGTCATGATATAGCAAGAATGACCAACAAGTTTTCTCAGCAAGTTTAAATACAAGAATAAAGGATATATCATGATGAATAGAAAATATTTGATAATGAATTCAACAATATGAATATCGAAAACAAGAATAATGATTGCTTTTAGAATAACTGATAGTCAAGTAGACTTTGAACTATAAAACTCCAATGGAATCAATAGCTGATTGACCCTTTGGTTACTGGCTACAGAATAAGATTTTAGAATACTTGTAACACAATAAAAGTAGGGTTCGGATACTTGCCTGTTTGCTCAACTACAACATAGTCTAGCTTTAATTAAATCTCCTTGAAATAACCTAACATTAACAAGTCAGTATTCCAATTAGCATATGTAAACTAATACGAGTCTACACCTACAAGAATCAAATCATCATATAGTTCTAGCACATAGTTCACGTAAGTCAATCTAATCATGTCTTAGATTTAATAACTTTAGATTACCTAGTTACTATGTATCAATATAGGTTTGAACACATAGCACTTCAATTTACTGATATTAATCGACCCACATGCTTATAAGTTTTATAAACTCGAGTTTGAATCTAGCATGCTCATTCTAACTCAAAATCATATGTTTTCATGCCGGTAATTCACATACCTTAAGCTAATCAATTCCATGTTACAAGGGTTAGCTTCATAGTCACATTACCACATCACAAAGCTAACAATACTTAGTAAGCATGCTTGTGCGTATACTACATGTGTATACCTTAACCCACATTAGTTCATGCCTTAGAATTTCATTACTTGAGTACACGTGCCTAGGTGATATTCATGTTTCAACCAAATAATGTTCACGTCAACACACCTATAGGCATAATAACATCCTAATGTATACGCTTGCATAACGTATCACACATATTGATTGATGATATTAGCTTCTAATTTTTAAGTTTTTCATTGAAAATCACAGTAAGTCAACAAGGTATCATAGTACATGTTAAGTGTCTTGTGATCATAACTCACATGTCTTAGAACTCATATATAAGCCACATATATGTTCTCAAATGGTCAGAATCTACAAGATAAAAGTTATGGTCAAGTTCGTTTTCAAAGTTCTTAAGTTTCTCTTTAAAATCGTTGAAATCTTGCAATCGTGCATGCTAGTGTGTTCAACACTTTAAACGTATATTTCGTGTCAATATAGACCACACGGTCATGTTCATAAAATCAGAATATGTACATGCTACTTATATGACAAAGTTCACATTCGGAACTACAAGTTTTATTTCAAAATCATAAGGTTTTTCATCAATCGTGCGTCCTAACGTTGTTATACATGCTCATACTACATGAATATACTTATATATGTGTGCTAAATTAGTTTACAAGCTTGCTAAATAAGGTACTATAGGTTAGCACATAACAGCTTAGCAACAGAAGTCAAAAACTCTGGTTCAGGCCCGGCGCAGCTACGTCGCTGGCCAGTATAATACTGGCGCAGCTGCTCAGGTGCCTGGGCCGACCAGGAATTGCACTGCTTCGGCAAAAACTTAGCCCAAACCCAGAAATTCCATACCAAAATTGATTCAGTCATGTTACAATGTATTTCTAACATGCTTATAATCTTTACACAACACTTAATAACCAATTCTTAAATCAATCAACATCCAATTCCAATGAAATCAATAACTTTGGAAATTTATAGAGAACAAGAATGAAGAGCATAAATAATAGGAATTATACCTCTGCTAAGAAATGGACTTGCTGCTATCTCTCACTCTCTCAATTCACAGACTGTCACTATAATGTATACTCACTCTAGCCTTGCTTGATAGAATTTTCAGCAATTGTAATAAAAGGAAGAGAAGAACTCTTATATAGGAAATTTATTACACGGTCCATGTTTTTGCTCTCTAATTCAATCCAATGGATTGTTCAATAGCATGGAAGTTAACAGAGAGTGGGTGAATCAAAACATGAAATCCACATCCCTTATAATCATAAGCTAGGATTGCTGAATTTGAGAAGGGAGTAGGCTAGTGTAGGCTTGTGGTTGTTCACATGGAGGAGATGAAATTGAGGATGGGCTCTTATTATGGAACAAGACCAATAACCCAACAACTAGGAATTGTATATGTATGCTCAACACTTAGCTTATACACTTGAACATATAATAAGCATACTTAGGTTAGATGATATAGGTATACATTCCATCCCATATATCTTAGGTTTTATATATATATATATATATATATATATACATTCATTTTATATAACTTGGGTTATAAATTATAAATGTAATTTCTCATTACAATGAATCAAATAAGGGTACATATATATATATATATATATATATATATATATATATATATATATCAACATATAATTCATGTACATTTTCCTCAATACCGAATATAAAGTAATTGGGTATTATTATTATGTATTATCATAACTGTTATTATAATATTATAACTTATTTAAATCATGATCAATTAACAATTGTTTATTTATATTAATATAAGGTGATAGGGTATATATATTAATGTCTATCCATACATTGTCACATGCTCTTATGTACACATTCAATTTATCAATCTCACATAATACAATTAAGGTTACTATATAATTTATATATAATATACATAGCCATATGAAAGGTCACATTGTGTTATATGCCATATAGATAACTACCATATATTAAAGGTTTAACATATCGCATGCTTGTATAAAACAATAAATCAAATAAATATAATCTCATTATATTTATTAATCCTTTACTCGATAATATATTATTTATTCACAATAATAGTTAATTGACATATTATCAATTAATTACTCATAAATGAAATTAATCAATGCGTTTAAATCCTTTCACTATACTCAATTAAATTGAATATTTAATTAATAACAATTCTTTCAATTCTCTGATATAAAAATCTCAGGGCTAGTCTACTAATTTAAATAAACCATCAGTGACTTCCTTTAAATATTTCTAGCAATTATTTGCATAGGCTTTATCTCATATAACCATATAACAACATAAGGTTTAAATAAGCTCACAAAACTAACTCGTTAAAATTAAATCACATATTTAACTAATAAGGAGTTTCAAATTCATGGTCGTTACATTGAGTCCATCGCTTGTGTATTAATTCTTCAGGAATCTGAACCAAGTTCTTTGAAGTTAGTAGCCTGAGAATGTGACGACATATAGTACCAAAATGTTCAAACATTTTGTAATTACATTTCGCCATCCCGATATCTATATATTTCACAACTGTGAAATACCTACGGCAAGATTCAGGAATCATCACTTAGAACACCAAGTAGTTTTTTGAAGCTGAAGTTGACTTGTACGATTTTGTCAGTTCAATTTAAAAACACCAGAAAATTTCTTTGGTATATATTTTAGCTGCATGCATCTCTAAAGGATCCTTAATAACAAATTTCCTTGCACGATTGACTATGATATAATCATCTTGTTTCTCTTTGATGTATTACTTTTCAATAGCTTTCTGGGAATTTAAAGCAAAATCTATAATCCCCGTGGAAGTATTGACAAATTCGTAAAAAAAACGGTTCATACTTTCACTTATATAAGTAATAGTCATTCCAGTTGCGAGGATATTTTTTGAATACACTCCAATCCATTTTTCTTTTAATTCATACAAAGACTTCAACCATTTGTGATTCTACAGACAGTAGTTTTCAAGAAACAAATTTCGTATGTCCTCAAAATCTTGAATAGTCAAACACATAAAGACACGGTAGTTAAAATCTAACTTAAAAGTTTGATGCGATGAATAGATATGCCCAAGTTTTTTAGGATATTTTTTCCTAATGTGCCAAGTACACAATGCATGGTGTTTATTAGGAAAAACCCTAGCAATCGCATTCGACATAACACGATCTTGATCATTGATAATGGTTATGGAATGTTTGTAATTCATTTCTTCATGCCACTACTAAAATAACAATACAAATGTATCCTCAGTCTTATCGCTCAAGAGTGGACACCCAAACAGTACAAAATGGTAATGATGATTTACACCCGTAAAAGGAGTAAATGAAATGAAATATTTGTTTGTTCGGTACGTGGTATCAAAAGTAATGTCACCAAAATTATGATAATCAAGTATTAAATGATAATCTACCCACATAATACATCTGATACGATTATCTAGGTGTGGTTTGACACTAAAATAAAATCTTCTCAGACTTTCACGCTGCAACTTTCACAAGTAATCTATTGCGCCATGTGCGTCATTCAAATAAAAACTATCACATCTAATATCTCTTACTATATTTCGCACATTCATTTCAGAGAACTCTACATTGTTCATACCTCTTCCCAATGAGCTCATAACATTCATCATCTTACTTGGACCAATCCTAGCATTATTAAGGGTTTCAATCAAATCCATAGAAACTCCTGAAAATTTTTTATGTGTTTGAATTTGTGGTTCTTTACTCAAGGACACATATTTATGATTGTGATTCAATTCAAGTGTAGACACAAACCATTTATCTTTACTCCTATCATGCACAACATAAAATTTTTCTCTACATTATGTTTTATCAGTAGAGTCACTCCTTCGTTTTTCTTTTAACCACATTATTTTCTTCATCATCACCGACAATCTAATTTTTCTTAACAACCCTATATCCAACTTTACAAAACTAATACAATCTGTAGACACTCAAAATTTTGTTTCCCTGTTACTAACACTGTAGGAGGGCAATACTGTCTTTTCAAATCAACCCCGATCTCAATACCGGGCCATTAATTTAACCGCGGTCTCAATACCGGGCCATCAACTTAACCCCGGTCTCAATATCGGGCCATCAACTCAATCCCGAACTCAATATCGGGCCATCAGCTCAACCCCAGTCACCAATATCGGGATGTCAACTCAGCCCCGATCACCAATATCGGGATGTCAACTAAACCCCGGTCACCAATATCAGGACAACCACAGCCCCGATCACTAATATCGGGATGTCAACTCAACTCAGGTCACCAATATCAGGACAACCACATCCCTGGTCTCAATGTCGGCCCATCAGTTCAACCTCGGTCTCAATAGCAGGCCATCAGTTCAACCCCGATCTCAATACCGGACCATCAGTTCAACCCCAGTCTCAATACCGGGCCATCAGTTCAACTCCGGTCTCAATACCGGGCCATTAAATCAACCTCGGTCTCAATACTGGGTCATCAACTTAACCCCAGTCTCAATACTGGGCCATTAGATCAACCTCGATCTTAATACCGATCCATCAAATCAACCCCGGTCTCAATATCGGGCCATTAGTTCAACTCCGGTCTCAATACCGGGCCATCAGTTCAACCCCGGTCTCAATACCGGGCCACCAAATTAACCTTGGTCTCAACCCGGGTAGTACAGGTCAGCCCTGATCTCAACCCGGGAGGTACAGGTCAGCCCTGGTCTCAACTTGGGAAGTACAAGTCAGCCCCGATCTCAATCCAGGAGGTATAGGTCAGCCTCGGTCTTAACCTGGGAGGTACAGGTCAGCTCGGCCTCAACCTGGGTTGTATAGGTTAGCTCCAGTCTCAACCCAGGAGGTACAGGTCAGCCCCGGTCTCAACCCGGGAGGTACAGGTTAGCCCCGGTCTCAACTCGGGAGGTACAGGTCAGCCCCTTTCTCAACCCGGGAGGTACAGGTCAGCCCCGGTCTCAACCCGGGAGGTACAGGTCAACCCCGGTCTCAACTCAAGAGGTACAGGTCAGCCCCGATCTCAACTTGGGAGGTACAGGTCAGCTCCGATCTCAACCTATGAGGTACAGGTCAGCTCCCGTCTCAGCCCGGGAGGTACAGGTTAGCCCCGGTCTCAACCCAGGAAGTACAGGTCAGCCCCGGTCTCAAACCCAGGAAATCAGGTCAACTTCAGAAATAATCCTGAAGCATCACAACATCTCTAGAGGAAAACCTAGAACGACCAAGTCAGCCTCGGAGACAACACTGAGGACGAACGAAGTCAACCAAAGGCCATGCCGACATTGAAGGCAACCTTGGGAGGGGCAAAATGGTCATTTTATCAACTCTAAGCCGATTCGGACAAATTCAAACTGAATTGATGCCACCAAGGTCAGAACGAAACATAACAATGATCCCGATTGCAAACAGCGCAAGAATGCTCAACAGGAAAATTATAGGGAATTCAAGACCTGGTTATGAACCCGTCTTGGACCCAAAAAATGATTTATCCCATGTCATTGTGACACTCTTGGTGAGGGCTTTTTGAAAAGGTACAACACACCTCAAACGGACGCTCTGATCAAAAGTTAAAAAGTTTTGAATCAGACCTCTCGTTGCTCGGAGTGCATGCACTTCGATGCAACGGGACTCGTCATATGGGCCCTGCCACATGGAGCCGCACCTCTACCTACGGCAGCAGCAGGTAGAGTGGAGGCTCTTGGGTCAATAAATAAGTGGTGACCCCAAGCTCATTTGAAAAAGCAGAAACGCTTTGAACCCCTGCTCGTTTGGTTTTCTAGCCATTTTCTTGTCTTCCAAACCCAAATATTTTCACTCTAACACGTAGATATAACCACATACTACCACATATCAGAAAATAACAAATAGATTTGGACGTTTAAAGCCTACGATTTGACAAAAAGCCCGTGTAGCAGTCCATTGTGATTATTTTTACGATCAGAAAGTTATTATTACTTCTTCACACTTTTATACACTTACATATCAAGTTTTGTTTTCTAAATATGCCGAAACTCAGTTCCGTGACCGTTTTTGTTAACTTTTGGTATATTTTAGTACCTAAACGCAATTTCTGGCATTTCTACAACTCGAATTGACGATCCGTCGCTTCCAGTAGCTTTTATATACTTGCATCTTCGTATTAAGCAACTTTGTCGGACTGGGTTATCTTCCCAGTCCGGGTTTGGCTTTTTTTGTATATATTTAACTGTGCATATACTATCTTTTCAATTATATCAAGCCCGAATATCAAATTCGCGATAGTTTACTACTTTTATATAATTATATATATGCATATATAAGCAACATTCACCACACTAGGTTATCTTTCCAGTCTTGGTTGACTACTTTTCTGTCTATATATATATATTTACATTCTAGTTCGGCTTAGATCATTTTGTGGCTTTTTAACTGTTTATATATATATATATATATATATATATATATATATATATATATATATATATATATATATATATATGCATATATATGCAACATTCACCATACTGGGTTATCTTTCCAGTCCTGATTGACTACTTTTTTGTCTATATATATATATATATATTTACATTCCAGTTCGGCCTGGATCATTCTGTGGCCTTTTTACTACTTTTTATATATATATATATATATATATATATATATATATATATTTATATTTTCGTCCGGGCCTTGGAGTGAAAACCCACCGCCCTTTATTGCTATTCTATATATATTTACATTCTGTCTAGCCTGGATAATTCTGTGGCTTTTATACAGCTTTTATAAATATATATATATATATATATTTACATTTCACTACGGGCACCGGTGTGAAAATCCATCACCCTTTACAGCTTTCGTATATATAATTATATATATATATATATTACTTTACTCATTTTTATCAAATTGTTGCTTTAAATATTCAAACCCTTCGTATATAGGTTCAACGATGCATAAACATGCTTCTAATCAAAACATAGGCCCAGTTTTCTTCTAGCATTCACACACACATTGTAGATTTAAAAGGGAAATATTGAAAAGATGTGATACCGTGTTTACACGGGAGTTGTGGGGTGCCTAACACCTTCCTAACACTTAACCAAACCCCTGAACTCAAAACTTTGTTTTCAAAGATCAAGTTTCTACAGTGTCCAGCAATTGGGCCTCTTTTTAAACAAAACTCGGTTGAGGTTGTACAACCATTTTAAATCTGCCAACTGGCGACTCTGTAAAACGTTCAACCGTCGATATGATACTTGTCGACGTTGGAAAATTTAAGAAATACCGCGGGTCGATTTATAACCCGGTTTTTCTAAAATCGATCTTCCTAAGTTATCTATACCCTTATTCTTTTTATTGCAAAAAAAGTTTTGAAGGGTGTTTTAGGAAAGAGGCCAACATGTGTATATGTCGACGATTTGATTTAAACAGAGTCTCTAGTTGGTAGTTTTGAAAATAATTGTACCAACTCAACTGAATTTAATTTGAAAATAGGCCCAATTGCTGGACACTGTCGAAACTTGATCTTTGAAATCGGAGTTTTGAGTTCGGGGGCTTGGTTAAGTGTGGGGAAGGTGTTAGGCACCCCACAACTCCCGTGTAAACATGGCACCACAATCTTTTCAATATTTCCCTTAAAACTGGAATACGCGAGTGAATGCTGTTTGGAAATTGGGCCTTTTGATTGATTGAAAGCTTTGACAGGCTTCGTTGAGCCTATATACGAAGGGTTTGATTTGATTTGAAAATTAATCTTTGATTTGATTTGCAAAAAGCATTATTTAATTTGATTTGCAAAAGCTTTTGAATTGAATTGACAGTGATGTTTTGAAAGCTGGTTTTATCAAACCCTTACGCTAACATAGGAATTGAAGCATATCGCTACTCTCAATTTTATCTTTATAGCCTTAAGGCTGCATGCAACTAGTGATTTGTCGGGCTGTGAAGCATCCTCGACCATAGAAATACAAAGTGTCGGTCTCCTCATGGGTATGAAAACCATCGTAGGGATGCTGACACGACAATCCATATTTTCTCTATATTGAGACCTTAAATCCGGATAACCGTTTTAAGGTCTGTATATGTACAGTTTGATCATGAATCCCACGATTCCTAGGCTCACATGTGAATGGCTAGAAAACCTGCACAGTTCAAATTTTTATAGAAATAGATAAATATCCCAAGATAGCCAGAACCAGGGATTTATTCAGTAAATCCAGGTCGGCACGGTCGAAACGTCTCGTCCCACTAGATAGCGATCTAAGGGACACGAGGTTACTTTTGAAACTAAAACTATAAAAATAACTATATTTAATGAAATCTCAGCCATTATAGCTTCCAGGTTATGTCGGGACCTATTTGAACCGTTGAAAGCTAGAATTGGCAAGATTTGGATAAATCTAGTTCGCCCGCAGATATGTCATTGCAAATTCATATACAAATGAATGTTAAATGCAGTAGTTGAATAAATTGAATAAAGCAATATATATAGTTATATATATAAGCTGTAAAAGGGCGATGAGTTTTCAATCGCAATGTGACACCCCCAAATCCACGTTCCTTCGAAACTTTGGATCCAGTGCAATCACAATACTACTATCGTCAAACTATTACATCTTTTAATCATTAGTAAAATAATACAATTTTTTTTTATTACAATTTAGAATATAAATTCTATTTATATCCAAGATCTCGTCTTTACATTATATTCGATGTTACTAAAATGCGGAATAATTTAAACTTTTTCAGTCTTCCTTGAACAAAATCTTTTATTGATTCCATAACTTAAATCCATTACATTTTCCTGAATCAAACTATATCATGATTCACTCTATTCAAATTTATGTATAATCGCATACATCTTAACTTAATATCCTCTATGTATTATCTAATACATCTTTACAGGACGACAAGCATTAAACCTCGTAAAAAAATATCAAGTAGAACGACTAGAACCTAAACATAGTTCGAGTAATAATCTAAACAGTATTCTTTATTGCGATACTATCTATCTTTATCAATCAAGAAGCACGAAGTCTTTATCGTAAGTCTTTAACCTGCAAAAGTGGTTATTTGCAAGAGTGAGCTTGACAGCTCAGCAATTCTAACAGTTTTTCATGCATCACATAGCATACAACATCATACTCAATTCATGCATTTATAAATAATTTATAATTACTATGCATGTTACTTTTCACATAACAAGTATATCATCAAAGATCAACTTTCAATCTCATGTATATCTTATATACAATTCATATATAAGTTCACATTATCACAGCATAATATAATTCGACTAACAGTTATTGAATTCATATATCAAATAGGAACTGAAAGACTTGCCTGATTCGTAGTTTAACAACTACGACTTAACTTCTTAAGAATATCTGTACTTCGTGTAATCCTCCACAGTTATATTAACCATAGAGATCACACTCATTAATTATATATATCCACACATTCTCAATGTAATAATAAAGGTTACTTTGTTGTCTAACTTGGTTCTTAGACCCTTCGTCTTGCTTGCTCATCGTATTCTTAGAATAACTATGTACGTATAACTATAGTTTAAGCATACGTACTTACTACCATTCTCTACAAACAAATGCCAATCTACCACTAATCTATTTATATATAACTAGTGTAGTCCATCTTTTGAGTTAATCATTCTCATATATCATTACTAACACATAAGGCCATAACAAAGCAAATATACTCTATTAACCGTCGAAATCGGATTCAAGTATTAACATATGATCTTACATAGCATGTATACCTATTAAAAGGCACTCCCATGATTGTCTAACCTTTCTAAGTTCAATCTTTCATGATATAGGTCCTAAGTTAACATTTCAACAATTTAAGGACACTCGAGGTCATGAACATCTCAAAGTTCATCATGCTAGCTCTTTAAACACATAAAGTATTCATGTAACTCATGTTGGGCATGTTCATGAATATTCATATTTCATACATGTAACTATCATAGTTATTAATTTAAAAACATGCTTCGTTTATCACTTTAAAACATGCTTGAACTCATGCTTGGTTAGTTGTCAATATATCCAATCACATACGAATCATATTTAGAGACGCAATAAACACAAACATGACATCTTAAATCTTTAGACTCTAGCTACTCATACTTAATGCTACATGATTTTAAAACATATTCAAGTTCGCCTTTGAAATCATTTTAAACTTGAACGATACAATTCGACACATACAAGACAACTTTAAAGCTCTTATCATATGTAGTTAAGGCATTTTAACATCTTCACAAGATCAGAATGTTCATCATGTAGTATTCATGCATATTTGCTTTGATATATCAAGCTTTTCATTAAAATATTTTCTAACACAAAGTCTAACAAGTTGGTCATGAATACAATAACTATAATTCATAACTCATGCTCATTTACGTTTGAAATCAGTCATGTGTATAGACTCTAAGCTCAGAACTCATAGAACATAAGTTCCATCAAAGTTCGTTTTCAAAACCTTAAGTTTATTTTCAACTATAAGCTTCTTTATCAAGTTTGTATCTATCATGGTTATACATGCTCGTACTACGTCTACGTATATATATATGTATGTTACTCATGCTGTTATGATTGCCTAATGTGGTACTACATGATGACATTCAACAGGCTGCTTAACAGAAAACAAAACTGGTTCCAGGACCCTGCGCTGCTGCGCTGCGCCCAGGTATTGACCCGGCGCAGCTGCGCCGGTGTCCGTCCAGTCCAGGAATTGTTCTTCTTCTGCAGAAACCAGCCCAAACTCAGAATTTTCCACAGCAAATCGATTCTGAGCAACTGTATAATAGTTCTAACATGTATATATGTCCATATAACAACTAAGTAGACATTCCTAAACTCAATTATCATTTATCTCCACCTAATCAAGAATTTAAAATTCAAGAATAGAAAAGTTTGACAGAAACGAAATGAAGAACAAGAAGCAAATCGTATACCTTTGCTATATGAAGATGAACTTGCTGAATTAGAAATCTCTCCCTTTGTGACTCTCTTGCTAACAACTCACAACACTCTCCATTTTACACTTAGCAAAATTTCTCAGCAAATCAATTTAGAAGGAGATGGCTTGTATTTATAGAGAAATCATTAAACAGACAATGCATATATTCATCAAATTAAACCAATTGGAATGCTAGTTTGTACAATGGATAAGAGGGAGTGCTTGAGAGTTGTTGAAATCTACTATTGGAGCCACTCCCCTTCTCATTATTTAGCTAAGGTTTGCAAGATTGCTGAGTTTGAGGAAGAGTAGGTTAACCTTGTAGCCATTCATGTGAAGAATGAAATGAGGGGGACTCTTATATTGGGACAAGGCAAAATAAACTCAGCCTTGCAAGTGTGAAGTGAAATAATATTATATACTACACATAACATACTTAAGTCATTTCATTTTAGATCATACAAATCAAAGTCCAATTGCTATATTAATTAGGTCATATGTACATATACACAAACACATACGTACACCCACACATTGTCACATACCCTTAAAATATCCAGTCATCACATATTGCTACATATACATTATTTATATAACTCATCAACCATAATATATAGTTTATTATATAATATAATCACATTAAAGTGTTACGCTACACTTTATACTACTATATGTTATATTTTTAATTATCATTCCCTTTGTACATATCATCTAGTTGAGTGTTTACAAATTATAATACTCAATGGCAAGTAATTTTCACACTAATTGATTAACACTTTATATAATTTATTATCACGTTAAATATAAATCTTATTATATTTATAAATCATTCACTCATTAATCAACATATTATCAAATAATTTTTTGATAATAGTATATTGTTCATAATAATAAATAATATAATAAGGCAATATATCTCATTCCCTATTAATACAATTCCGATTATATTTATAATCAATTTTCTTATTATTATACTATCATTAGCCATAATAATAAAGCAACATACTATTGTAAATAACAATTAATATAGACTAATTGTTCAATCAATAATCCTTCCGTCCTTGAACTAATTAATTCATTAACGAATCTACTATCGTGCCACACAAGGCATCTCCCACAAGCTTAATCTTAAGCTTATTATTATTCTCATCACTTACTCCTTTCTCACCACATTACTACTTATAACATGTTCAATTAAATTAGAACTATTAAGTCCAAGGTCCAAATATAAATATATTACAAATAGAATATTCAAATATTATTTATAACACTTAAGGTACTATAGCAACTCAAGTTATTAAAATAACTTAGTTTCCTTTATAAATTAAACTCCTTTTGAAAATACATTAGAAATTCTGTATTTAGCCATAACATAAAATATTATGTTTTCTCCAAATAAGGATATTCATTATTAGAAAATAATTTACTTATTGTCTCAAGATATTATTATCAATATAATATCTATTAAAAATAATTATATGCACGGCACATCTATATATTATATATAAAAAATAGATAATAAGTTTATTTCTATTATAATAAATTATTTTCATCAATTTATTTACATATAACAAATATGTTTTAATATATTTACCATATTAATCAATCACACCTTATACAAAATATATAAGGTAATATTACTATTCAAAATTAACATTTCCTCATTTTATTAAAATAATTCAATATTAGAAATTATTTTAATATCTTTTATTAGAAATATATAATATTTATTTCTCTTTCCTTTCTATAAATTGTCCCCAAAATAATTTCTTCAAATATTAGTTATTCATTTAAAGATATAATGATTTCCATCTCCCTTTAATAACGTATATATATTTATTAACGCTATTCACACATCAAACTTTCTCACATATTACCACTCTAAGTAATATATATAAAAAGTAGCAACTATAATCACATATTCAACACACATATTAATTCACTCCTTTACTTAAATAAATTAAATTATGTACTATATCATCATAGTTAATTAAGGTTCAATACTCTCATTATATTATTCCCTAATATAGCTCCCAAGTTAAATTAACTAATATTTATTCTTATTAGTTAATTCCTTAACTAACTCATGCTTCACTATCCAAACCCATTCATGGATAGCTTAAGTGCTATTAATAACCTATATTATAAACATACTAGTTATTAATACACATACACAAGAATATGGTGATTATACATTAAGGATATTTAATGTCACCAATCTTACCATGATAAATAATTATATAATTTATTTAATACCGATAGATAAATCTTATTCACTTCCTTTATCTCAACTGAATCATCTCTACGCTAAGTAACAAATATATATTAATAGTATATTTATAAATCACAAAAACACATATTACATAGTCCATATTACCCTATGTAATATAATACCACATACCTCATATCACATATATATACTCTTATTCGAACCCATCTCACAGTTTAAAAATTTTATTTATTAAATTCTTATTTAATAATATCTAAAAATTCGGGTTCTCACATCCTCTCCCCCTTATAAGGATTCCGTCCTCGGAATCACCGAAACCTCCTCTACTCGGTGCCATTCCGAATATTACATATTCTCTTGAATACTTTTATTCATTCTCTTTTTGGAAGTTTTTATTATTATAACCTTCTTAATCGCATTCTACCATTTTCTCCTTTCTAAGGAACATTCTACTTACTACATTCATCATTTAGAAGAATAAGAATCTTCCACGATTTTTCAATAACCGGGAAGTAGTATGAATAACTCAGATTTCAAATTATGCTGAGGTGTCACAAGACCGTGAACTCTTCTTCATTTACAAATGTCTCAACACGAGGGTCCACACTGTAAACTAGAATGTTTATCAATCACAAGGACTGAAAACACCCTCCACATGTACACTAGGTGGCTACCCTATTGTACTACTACGTTGGGCCACAACGTAGCGTGTTGTAACGACTATATGTGTTATGTTCGTGACCACTGTCTCTGAAAATATGTTCCCGTTAAAGGGTTGTTCAACTCAGCTCATTGACTTTTAAATCCGCACCAGAGCAATCTGGTTTGGCATAAATACACAAGAATGCTTGAATTCTATAATCTCTTTTCAACAATAGCCTAGCCGAATCAAATAGCTTAGACTCTCATCAACAATTCGGACATCAATCGAAATAATTTAGCCAACTTAATTGACCTTCTTCATAATTTACAAGAAAACCAAAAATTCTTTTATGACATTATGATACCATACCAGATTAGTAGTACGTTGAGGATTCCGCCATTTTATGACTTTGTCATATTACATCATACCATAGTGGGCTGACGATCTCTCGATCACAACCAACACTAGGTTCGATTGCATTGATGACTCCATCGTTTACCATTCTACATTATATCAAATGATACGCATGGTCAAAATACATTTTGAAAGATTTTCAAATCATTTTTGTCTTGGCCGAAACAAATAGCTTAGACATTTGAATAACGGTGTCGTTTGTTTTTTTTAAAACTCATTGGTTCAGTCACCCGACCCAATGTTTTTCTCAAGAAAATCGAAGTGCAAACACTAGCACGAAGTCAATAAATTTTGAAAATCTAGCATAGCTAGAAGATTTAGGAAAATCCAATTTCTCCATCACTTCAATCTCTTACCACCATCAATGTTTACTATTCCAAAACTCTTATATAATATATCTATTCTCAGTACAGTTCACCAACTTACCATACCATGGAAGCTCAGGAACTTACCACAATCATATGGGTTGAGGAACTTATCCTAGTCAGACCAAAATCGTCCATTCGCTGAGGGGTCCCATCATACGATTATGAGTTCCGAAACTTGTCATAGGCATGAGTCTTAAGAACTCACACCTAATCTTAATATTATATCTTAGAAATCTCTATTTATCAAAATAAATATGAGAAAAGAATCACCTTTCCACCATATGTAGAATGATACCGCGACACTAACATTCCAACAATTATCAATGTGATGCACTTAGTGCAAGCACAAAACCTCTGTCCGTACAAAAGTTTGTACAACTAAGCCATCACATGAGTCCTCAATGGAAGTCCAACACTTAACTCTATCTTACTCTATTACTTGCTCGTTACGAGCTTTCTAGGTTTCACCACATACAACTCCTCATGAGTTCATCTCATACTTTTTTGTAGTACATTCTCTCATAGCATCAAGCTATACACACTTAGTCGTTACAGACTATCTATTATTTCACAGTTCAATCCGATCACGTCGTGATCATCGCTTTACCTTAGGGTTCTTTCCCTACTATCAATTAAACTCCATTTGAGTTCATTCTCACTATTTTTGTCATATACATCTTATAAACATCATCTTAACATTTTTATTACCGGAGTTAGGAAACTCCTGATTTTCATTCTTTAGGTATTTCAAGATTCGTCTTTGAATCTTCACGTAAATATTTTAATCTTATCTTTCACTCTCTCAGGTTATAGTCTAAGTTACACTTCAATAAGGTTTATAACCTAAAGCTTTGATACCAACCTATGACGCCCCCAAATCCACGTTCCTTCCAAACCTTGGATCTGGTTCCGTCACGATACTACTATCGTCAAACTATTACATCTTTTAATCATTAGTAAAAGAATACAACTTTGTTTATTACAATTTAGAATATAAATTCTATTTATATCCAAGATCTCGTCTTTACATCATATTCGATGTTACTAAAATGTGAAATAATTTAAACTTTTTCTGTCTTCCTTTAACAAAATCTTTTATTGATTCCATAACTTAAATCCATTACATTTTCCTGAATCAAACTATATCAGGATTCACTCTATTCAAATTTATGTATAATCGCATACATCTTAACTTAATATCGTCTATGTATTATCTAATACATCTTTACAGTACGACAAGCATTAAACCTCGTAAACAAATATGAAGTACAACGACTAGAACCTAAACATGGTTCGAGTAATAATCTAAACAGTATTCTTTATTGCGATACTATCTATCTTTATCAATCAAGAAGCACGAAGTCTTTATCGTAAGTCTTTAACCTGCAAAAGTGGTTATTTGCAAGAGTGAGCTTGACAGCTCAGCAATTCTAACAGTTTTTATACATCATATAGCATACAACATCATACTCAATTCATGCATTTATAAATAATTTATAATTACTACGCATGTTACTTTTCACATAATAAGTATATCATCAAAGATCAACTTTCAATCTCATGTATATCTCATATACAGTTCATATATAAGTTCACATTATCACAACATAATATAATTCGACTAACAGTTATTGAATTCATATATCAAATAGGAACTGAAAGACTTGCCTGATTCGTAGTTTAAAAACTACGACTTAACTGCTTAAGAATATCTGCACTTCGTGTAATCCTACACAGTTATATTAACCATAGAGATCACACTCATTAGTTATATGTATCCACACATTCTTAATGTAATAATAAAGGTTACATCGTTGTCTAACGTGGTTCTTAGACCATTTGTCTTGCTTGCTCATCGTATTCTTAGAATAACTATGTACGTATAAGTATACTTTAACCATACGTACTTACTACCATTCTCTACATACAAATGCCCGTCTACCACTAATCTATTTATATATAGCTAGTGTAGTCCATCTTTTGAGTTAATCATTCTCATATATCATTACTAACACATAAGGCCATAACAAAGCAAATATACTCTATTAACCGTCGAAATCAGATTCAAGTATTAACATATGATCTTACATAGCATGTATACCTATTAAAAGGCACTCCCATGATTGTCTAACCTTTCTAAGTTCAATCTTTCATGATATAAGTCCTAAGTCAACATTTCAACAATTTAAGGCCACTCGAGGTCATGAACATCTCAAAGTTCATCATGCTAGCTCTTTAAACACATAAAGTATTCATGTAACTCATGTTGGGCATGTTCATGAATATTCATATTTCATACATGTAACTATCATAGTTATTAGTTTAAAAACATGCTTCGTTTATCACTTTAAAACATGCTTGAACTCATGCTTGGTTAGTTGTCAATATATCCAATCACATACGAATCATATTTAGAGACGCAATAAACACAAACATGACATCTTAAATCTTTAGAATCTAGCTACTCATACTTAATGCTACATGATTTTAAAACATATTCAAGTTCGCCTTTGAAATCATTTTAAACTTGAACGATACAATTCGACACATACAAGACAATTTAAAGCTCTTATCATATGTAGTTAAGGCATTTTAACATCTTCACAAGATCAGAATGTTCATCATGTAGTATTCATGCATATTTGCTTTGATATATCAAGCTTTTCATTAAAATATTTTCTAACACAAAGTCTAACAAGTTGGTCATGAATACAATAACTATAATTCATAACTCATGCTCATTTACGTTTGAAATCAGTCATGTGTATAGACTACTAAGCTCAGAACTCATAGAACATAATCAAAGTTCGTTTTCAAAACTTTAAGTTTATTTTCAACTATAAGCTTCTTCATCAAGTTTGTATCTATCATGGTTATACATGCTCGTACTATGTCTACGTACATATATATGTATGTTACTCATGCTCTTATGATTGCCTAATGTGGTACTACATGATGACATTCAACAGGCTGCTGAACAGAAAATAAAACTGGTTCCAGGACCCTGCGCAGCTGCGCGCCCAGGTATTAACCCGGCGCAGCTGCACCGGTGTCCGGCCAGTCCAGGAATTATTTTTCTTTGGCAGAAACCAGCCTAAACTCAGAATTTTCCACAACAAATCGATTCTGAGCAACTATATAATAGTTCTAACATGTATATATGTCCATATAACAACTAAATAGACATTCCTCAACTCAATTATCATTTATCTCCATCTAATCAAGAATTTGAAATTCAAGAATAGAAAAGTTTGACAGAAACGAAATGAAGAACAAGAAGCAAATCGTATACCTTTGCTATATGAAGATGAACTTGCTGAATTAGAAATCTCTCCCTCTGTGACTCTCTTGCTAACAACTCACAACACTCTCCATTTTAAACTTAGCAAAATTTCTCAGCAAATCAATTTAGAAGGAGATGGCTTGTATTTATAGAGAAATCATTAAATAGACAATGCATATATTCATCAAATTAAACCAATAGGAATGCTAGTTTGTACAATGGATAAGATGGAGTGGTTGAGAGTTGTTGAAATCTACTATTGGAGCCACTCCCCTTCTCATTATTTAGCTAAGGTTTGCAAGATTGCTGAGTTTGAGGAAGAGTAGGCTAGCCTTGTAGCCATTCACGTGAAGAATGAAATGAGGGGGACTCTTATATTGGGATAAGGCAAAATAAACTCAGCCTTGCAAGTGTGAAGTGAAATAATATCATATACTACACATAACATACTTAAGTCATTTTATTTTAGATCATACAAATCGCACTCCAATTGCTATATTAATTAAGTCATATGTACATATACACAAACACATACGTACACCCACACATTGTCACATACCCTTAATATATCCAGTCATCAGATATTGCTACATATACATTATTTATGTAACTCATCAACCATAATATATAGTTTCTGATATAATATAATCACATTAAAGTGTTACGCTACACTTTATACTACTATATGTTATGTTTTTAATTATCATTCCCTTTGTACATATCATCTAGTTGAGTGTTTACAAATTATAATACTCAATGGCAAGAAATTTTCACACTAATTGATTAACACTTTATATAATTTATTATCATGTTAAATATAAATCTTATTATATTTATAAATCATTCACTCATTAATCAACATATTATCAAATAATTTTTTGATAATAGTATATTGCTCATAATAATAATAAATATAATAAGGCAATATATCTCATTCCTTATTAATAAAATTCCGATTATATTATAATCAATTTCTTTATTATTATAATATCATTAGCCATAATAATAAAGCAACATACTATTGTAAATAACAATTAATATAGACTAATTGTTCAATCAATAATCCTTCCGTCCTTGAACTAATTAATTCATCAACGAATCTACTATCGTGCCACACAAGACATCTCCCACAAGCTTAATCTTAAGCTTATTATTATTCTCATCACGTACTCCTTTCTCACCACATTACTACTTATAACATGTTCAATTAAATTAGAACTATTAAGTCCAAGGTCCACATATAAATATATTACAAATAGAATATTCGAATATTATTTATAACACTTACGGTACTATAGCAACTCAAGTTATTAAAATAACTTAGTTTCCTTTATAAATTAAACTCCTTTTGAAAATACATTAGAAATTCTGTATTTAGCCATAACATAAAATATTATGTTTTCTCCAAATAAGGATATTCATTATTAGAAAATAATTTACATATTATCTCAAGATATTATTATCAATATAATATCTATTAAAAATAATTATATGCACGGCACATGTACATATATTATATATAGAAAATAGATAATAAGTTTATTTCTATTATAATAAATTATTTTCATCAATTTATTTACATATAGCAAATATGTTTTAATATATTTACCATATTAATCAATCACACCTTATACAAAATATATAAGGTAATATCTATTAAAAATAATTATAAGTGCACTTCGAGAGTGTCGCAATGACATGGGAAAAATATTTTCATGTACGTGCACTTCGAGCAATGCGATGTCCGGTCGGAAACTTTCTAACTTTTGATCGGAGCGTCCGTTTGAGGCGTATGATACCTTTCCGAAAAGCTCTCGTAGAGAGTGTCATAATGACATGGGAAAAAACATTTTCTGGGTCCAGGAAGATGGGTTCATAACCAGGTCTTCGATTCCCTGCAGTTTATCCGTTGAGCTGTCTTGCGTAGTTGCCACTCGGGATCGTCATTAGGGTTCATTCTGACTTTGGCGGCATCGATTTGGCTTGAGTTTGACCAATTTGGTTGGGAGTTAATGAAATGACCGTTGTACCCCTCCCAGGGCTGCCTGTAGTGTCGACATAGTCGCTAGCTGACTTTCGAGAGCTGATTCCAAGACATGGATCCCAGTTTAGTCTTTTGACCTCAACGTCGTCTCTGAGGCTGACGTGGTCGTTCCAGGTTTTTCTCTAGAGTTGTTGTGATGCTTCAGGTTGATGTCTGAAGTTGACCTGACGTCCCGAGTTGAGACCGGGGATGACCTGCACTTCCCGGGTTGAGACTGGGGTTGAGTTTGACTTCCCGGGTTGCTGCTGGGGATGAACTATGTTTCCCAAATTAAGATCGGAGATGACTTGACATGTCCTCGGTTGATGTCGAGGTTGCCTTGACTTCCCGGATTGAAACTAGGGTTGACTTTACAGCTTGATATTGACGTCGGGGTTGGTTGGTACCTCCCGGGTTGCTGTCGGGGTTGAATTGACTTCCCGGGTTGAGACCAGGGTTGATTTTAACTTCCCGAGTTAAGACCGGGGTTGATCTTGATGATCCGATTGACTGTCAGAACTTGATTGATGGTTCGATTTACTGTCAGAGCTTGATTGATGGTCCGATTGACTGTCAAAACTTGATTGATGGTCAGATTGACTGTCGAAACTTGATTGATGGTCCGATTGACTGTCGGAACTTGATTGATTGTCCGATTAACTGTCGGAACTTGATTGATATACCGATTGACTGTCGGAACTTGATTTCCGATATGGGGAATCAAATTTAGGTTGAAGGACCGGCTTTGGTGGCCGAATTTGGATTGATTGATGGTTTTTCCCTCCTACTGGGTTAGTATTGGGGCAAGGAAAATTTCGAGTGTCTACAATACATGTTGGCCTTTTCCTCAAAAAACCGTTCAAAACCTTTTTCACAAATAAAAAGAGTAAGGGTAGACATTACTTAGGAAGAGAGAAAGATCTAGGTTGTGACCCGACCCGTGGATTTTTTCCCGACGTCGACAGGTGGCGACTCTGCTGAAGACAGTAGAGGGCTTAGGCGGTGTTCAAATCTTTTCAAAAATTTCCCTTTTAAAAACTACGTATGTGTGAATGCTGCTCCTTTACATTGAATGAATGCGTGATTGTTGCGTCTTTTCATTGAATGAATGTGAATGAATGGTTTCTTGTTTTTTAGTGCTTCGCACCGATATTAGTGCTTCGCACCAATGACATCATATGCATAACTGTGAGACACGACGTATGTGAATGTATGTTGTGTGATTCCTCCTCCGGGAGGCAAAACCAATCGGTGATAAGTAATGTCTCTGGGGACGGCTAAGTCTCTGGGGCTCATGAAAATGCACCACCCAGATTTGCTCCAGTTGAAAGATCGAATTAATTTCCCCTCTAGTAGATTGCGATGATCTGGGGACCTTTATGCCAAACAGCCGCGTGAATAGCCTAAGATAGGCCAGCCTCTGATTAACCAAATCCGATGGGAAGCTTCTTTATGCCTTCTTCTTTCAATTCAATGTCAAGTTTTTAAATCTAATGTAAAGAAGTACAATGTAAATATCATAATGAAAAATTTACATTTCCTGTTATAATACATCTTGTCATCTTGTCATCAAAACAACTGACCTCTGTTTTGCAAAATAAGATTAAAAAACCACAAAAACACATCATAACATGCATCCTATCCATACCTACCTCAGGAAATTGACACACCTACGTTTTATTGTATGTGAAAAATTGGTCCTGTTACTCGATCTAAGTCTAAGAAAGCACTAAGTCCATCCACGAACATGATTTCAAGTACTCGGTCAGAATCCACCCCTGTCTCTAGGGAAAAGTTTGAAGGACTAAAGAATCAGATAGCTGAATTGGCCAGTCTCTTGAGAGAATAAAGTAAAGCTCTTAAAGGGAAGCAAGCCCAAGCTCAGACAGAACCAGGAACACCTGGTGGTAGTGGTGGCAGTCATGAGACCGAAAAGATAGATACTCAGATTCCTGGACCACAAAACCAGGACACAACCAACAAAACCCCTGAAATCACCACCCTCAACAAAGAAAAGGAAGCTGGTTACATTCTAAAGAAAGTACAGCAGATGGAAGAAACCATCCGGTCCATCAAAGGGACTGGGGCATTTGGAAGTGTCAATTATTCAAACCTCTGTATATTCCTTGGGGCTCGTTATCCCGAAAAACTTAGAACTCCTGATTTTGAGAAATATGATGGATTGGGAGACCCCTATATTCACTTGAAAGTATTCATTGGAGAACTCAGATCCTATGTAGAGGACGATAAACTCCGAATGCAGCTATTTCAGAAGAGTCTGACCGGAGAGGCTAGAGCTTGGTATGCCCGTCTAGGCAACTCCAAAAGTCACAGTTGGGAAGAGTTGGCCCATGCCTTCCTCAGTCAATACAGCTTCCAATCTCAGCTGGCTCCAAACAGATACCAGATAACCAAAATCAAGAAACAAAGTTATGAGTCATTCAGAGAGTATGCTCAACGATGGAGAAGGGTTGCATCACAAGTCTCCCCAGCTACGGCTGAGTCGGAGATAGTCATGACCTTCATCGATATTCAAGAAGCTCCATATTACGAGAGGGTCCTAGCAGGCATAAGAAAACCATTTTCTGAAATGATCAAGAAAAGTGAAATGGCAAAAATGGGGCTGAAGTCTGGGAAGATAAAGGACCTTACTGCCTTGGAAGCCGTTGCCAAACATATCCAGTCCGGGAATTATAGGAGTAATCCCCGGAGAGTACATAAGAATAAAGATGAAGAAGTGTCCTTAATATTAGAAGGACAGAATCCTAGGGGTGAATCAAGCAATATGCCCATTAAAAGGAGGAATTATACCCCTTTTCAAGCTCCTGCACAGTCTTCAAACCCTCCATTTCAGAGGAAAATAGAGGCCAAACGTCGGAGAACATTCACCCCATTAGGGGATTCACTCGAGAATGTGCTAAAACTATTAACCGCACACAAAAAGATTGTATAACTCCTTCCACCAACCAATACAGGTGGATGGAATTTTGACCCAAGCAAGAAGTGTGCCTACAATTCTAGATCTCCGAGCCATGACACCCAAGACTGTTGGTCTCTCAAGCACAAAATCCAAGATTTGATTGACAACAGAGAGATTGTGGTAACAAAGCCCGAACAACCGCACGTGCAAGATAATCCCTTCCCTCAGGACAAAGAGGAAAATGTCAATATGATCAACACAGGAAATGGAGAAGGATCCAAATACCTCCATTATATAGGAGAATCAACTCTATCTAGCAGCAACAACCCAGATAGTTGGGAAGTCTAGGAAAGACAATTCCTGATCGAGCAGAAGATTAGGTCTATCAAGGAGCAGATCGAACAGTTAGCAGAACTGGTTGTATATCAACATCAAATTACCAGACATATGATGAATCAAACCAACAATTCTGATACAAATCCTTCCACACCGGAGATCAGTCCCATCCCCATGAGGGATCACTACCGGTCTTATGAGCATGAATCCTGGGACGACAAGATGACCAAAGATGAGAATTTCCAAGCTGGTAAGAAATTCTCCTTTCAAAGGAATTTCACCAACCTGAACCAGCCGATGAAGGAAATCCTCCAGATGTTAATCAACGAGGGAATGATTGCAGATTTATTACCTCTTTTAACCCTCGATCCAGGAAATTCAAGCCTGACCAAACTTGTCAGTACCACTCCAATGCACCCGACCATGATACGGAGGATTGTTGGGCACTTCGTAACTTGATTCAGAATATGATTGAAAGCAGTGAATTGATAAGAGGGAATCGAGATTATGGCCTCCCAGATGAAGACACTCTCTTTATTCCCACTTTATGGAATCAGGATATAGTGGTTGTTGTTTCCTGTGATAATGAACCAACCCTCACACCCTTAGTACTGCCAGGGAAAGGGGTCCAAGAAATGTAAAATCCTGTGAAGGTGGCCTCACCTGAGCCTTTAATCTTGCCGTTCAGACCTCAGTATCCAGTTATCAGTCTAAAGAGGGTCCCATGGAACTACGGGAATGACAAAGGTTCCACCTCAAACAACATTGCCATTATACCAAAGGATAATCCATTACCTGCCTCAGCGGGTAATCAAACCAGTCATGAAAGCCAAAGAAAAGGTGGCTGAAGAGAAAATCGAAGAGTTCCTCAACAAAATGGGACACAATAGAATCAAGGTGGTGCAAAGTTTGAAAGACGCATCGAAGAATATTTCCATCCTAGATTTGGTCTTATCCTTAATGGATCATCGCAACATTCTTGTGAAAGTACTGGAAGAAGCCCACCTGCCACATACCATGGATGCCAAAAAATTTTGTCACGTTGTAGAACACATTTTCAACAACTATATGATATCTTTCACTGAAAATAATATACCTGCAGAAGGGACGGGTCATCGCAAGTCATTACACATAGCAGTGATATCTTCTGGGTATGTGATCGGAGGTGTGCTTATAGATGGATGATCATCCCTCAACATCTGTCCATACGACACCTTGGAGAGAATGAAGATTATCTCTAACTAGATCAAAACCAGTCATGTGGTCATCCGAGCTTTCGATGGATCTCGTCTAGAAGATATGAAAGAAATAGAACTTCCTCTGGAGATTGGTCCGCACACTTTCTACGTGTCCTTTTAGGTGCTCAACATCGCCACTAGATACAACTTGTTACTGGGCAGGCCAAGGATCCGCATGGCAGGGGAAGTGCCATCCACCCTCCATCAACAACTCAAATACGTTATCAACGACAACCTAATCATGGTGAATGCCTAACCGGAATACACTGTCTGCATACAGGGAGACACGGCGGTGATCAGCCTGGATGCAGGGATTGAACCTGCAAGTTCAAGCCCTGGAAGTGAGTGATACTCAGTATCTACGTATCGGAGCACCAACCCTAAAGCCAAAGGTCTCCCTTGAAGTAATGATAGTAGGCTAAGAGATGGTATCTTTGGGTTTCCAACCTGGAGAAGGGTTAAGAAAGAACCAACAAGGTATCACAAGTCCAGTCCAAATCCCGAGCCAAACAGGGAGAGCCAGATTAGGTTATTCATCCAGGTCACCCTAAGGCTCATGTTTCCACCATATTGCTGCCAAATCTCACTGATGCTGGTTTCAAAAAGCCAATGAGGAAGATCCCCGCTGTTGTATCAGCCATACTATTTCCTCCAATCATACCAGTCGAGGAAAGGAAATCCTCAAAGGCAGAGGGTGATAGCAAAAAGGGAAAAGAAAAGATCCTGTACAAAGGACGAGACCCATTTGCTAACATGCGGGTTATCATAAACTACGAGGGTATAAATGATGAGATTCCAGACAGCAGCGACGAGGATCAGATCTAAATTCCTCGCATCAAGAAGGGAAAGGGGGGCAGTTCAAAGAAAAACCCCTGTCTTATTGTAAAGGATGTCTCAGTCATTATCCGAGATAAGGCAGATGAGCACAATTCCTTGATCCTCCCTGTTCATGAGGATCTAACCTTGTATAACTGGAGCAGCGTCTCGTGCCTCAATTAAAAGGGTAAAGGGGCAGAGAGTCCATCTGCCCTGTAGCATGCTTTCATTTACTACTTACTTTTGATTGCACATCTATAGCAGTAACTTTTGTCATGCTTTGCCAAATGCTTTGTATATTCAAGCAGTTGTATATATTAAAGTAAATGCTTTATTTATTTTCAAGACTCTAGAATTGGATTTGTTTGTCACAGCTGATGAGATGCCAACCTGTCACCATGACTACAACTTTGATGTAGAATTGAACTTTGACTTGATGGATATTGATCAAGAGGAGGAAGATGACTTTGAGGTGCCCGAGGAGATCAAAGAATGGGTCGAAGACAAACCCAAACAGAACCTCGACCAAACCACCACTATTAACATAGGAACGTCCAAAAACATCAAAGAAATCCAGATAAGCTTAGACCTTACACAAAATCAAAAAATTGAGCTGATCGAACTCCTAACACAGTTCCAAGAGGTGTTTACATGGTCACATGAAGATATGATTGGCCTATCTACTAATATTTTCAACCATCGATTGCCCATCAAAGATGGATTCAAGCTGGTCAAACAGAAGCTCAGGTGATTGAAACTTGAATTGAGTCTTAAAGTCTAAGAAGAGGTCGTTAAACAATTCAAAGCCGGTATCATCATGGTATCAACATACCCAGAGTGGCTGTCTAACATAGTCCATGTGCCAAATCTTGGAGGGAAAGTGCGAGTATGTATGGATTACCTGGATTTGAACAAAGCCTGCCTCAAGGATAATTTCCCGATCCCTTTCATCCACATCCTGATCGACAACACGGCGCAGTACGATATATATTTTTTTGTGGATTGCTTTGCTGGTTACCATCAAATCATGGTTACTGAAGAAGACAAGGAGAAAACAGCTTTCATCACTTCTTGGGGAACTTTCTGCTATAAACGACTATACTTCAGCCTCATCAATTCCGGAGCCACATATCAACGAGCCATGATGGCTCTGTTTCATGACATGATGCACAAGGAGATAGAGGTATGGATGACATCATCATCAAATCCTGAAGGGAGGATGATCACATCGATCATCTCAGGAAGCTATTCAATAGGTTGCGTAAGTACAACCTCAAGCTGAATCCAGCCAAATGTGCTTTTGGCATCAAATCAAGCAAGTTGTTGAGATTTCTGGTGAGTAATTGAGGCATCGAGATAGACCCTGCCAAGATTAAAGCCATCACTAAAATTCTTGTGACACCCCCAAATCCGGGTACTTCGTTTCCACATGATTTGGTGTTCACTTTCTAATTAAAACATACATCTACCCAAATAAAAAATTTCAAACTAATTACAACCTTCATAAAAATCTTCCTTTAGAAAGAATGACAACTTGTCCAATAAAATCCCAGGGTTATCTAAACCTTAACATCATTCAAATAACGTAAATGCGGAAACATAAAACATAACCAACTAAGTCTTATTACAAAAGTAACTTGACATAACAAGCCTTCATTTATTCATCTTTCCTTTTCCTTTACTTGTTGACGGTATGTCAATATTCTTGGTTTCAACTGCAAATGGTGGTAAAACATGTAAGAATGAGCAAACAAAAGTTCACTTGAAAATACAACAGTGATATGACATAAGTGAATCATTTCAAAAGAGTTTAAATAACTTTACTTTCATCCATATAAAGATTTGAATTATAGAAACTTCTGAGGGTCATAAGACCTTGAACCATTGTCCTAGGTTATAAATATTTCTATTTAAACCTTTAACAGTCAATAAGACTATAGACCATTAACTCGTACTCAGGGGGATCAACCCTTTGTACCATGAATTGTGCACAACCATCTTAACGCTTTCGCATAAAATATCCCCTAATTAATAGGGTTGTTCATTCTCAAAAATTGAATACAAGTCCGCACCAAAGAAAGTTTGGTTTGGATAGATAAGGGAACTTTAGAGTTCAACTATCATCAACTAGGAGTAGTTGAATCGACTTACAGTACTTTACAGTACAATAATATAAGAATCATGAACCAATTGCAAAATATGACAATAAACTTCATAATAGATAGGCATGCTTTTAGAAACAACTCAAAGCATTCGATAGACTAAGTAGATCTTGCTTTAACAATTAAGTCAAGATCATATTACTAAAATAACACTTTAATACTTACGCTTTATGAATATTGGAGTATGGTATAACTTGTACCACATATAACAAGTTAAGGAACGTAAATGAACTTTCATGATTTATTGAGCAAGGGTTAGGAATTTGCACAATGAAAAGATACAATGAATAGGCTTGTATAGCATTCAAGAGTAGCTTAAAGAACTTGCACAATATAAATAACAAGTTTAGAAACTTGCTTAACATAAGAGAATAAGGGTAAGAGAACTTGCCTTAAGCGCAAGCTACACTTTAACAATTACAACCACTTCACAAACACCCTACACATTTATATTACATTCAAACCATCTATTAGTATCCAACTACAACATTTAAACCATCGAACTTCATATCCAAGTCCAACTCACAATATAATTTACCACATTGGTTACTAATTAGTCAAGTACGCGAGTCTATACCCACGGCATACATTCATAAGCCTATAACTCAATGAATCATGTTGTGTGCCTCGTGAAAACAACACACATACACACACATGTAACACATTCATAATATAATTCAATCTAACTTAAACACATCAAAAATATGTTATCTTATTGCACATTTCACTTTCCAAGTCTTAGAAACAAGTTAGCTTAACAAACGGGGCATAAAAACTCAAAAACCAAAAACCAAAATCTCTGGGGAGAAGCTTTACCTACTGGGGCGGGTCCCCATAGTGTAAAACACCCAGGTCCTCCCTCTGGTGGAGGGGCTGGCTCTCGAACTGGTAGAGAAATATGCCAATTTGACTCATTCCTTCACACCGAATTCGATTTTTCCCAACATGATAAACATAAAACTTGATACTAACAATATTTTAAACTCATTAACATGCTTATAAGATTTAAAATCCATATAACACATAATCAAAATCAAGATTTCATGAGTTTCGAAGAAAAACATAATTTTAAGCGTTCTTGATGAAAATTACTATTACGAACTCGTTTTTCAATCAATTCAAGTGATTCCAATTGTGATAACTCATATTCTTAACATATTAACATAATAAATGATTAATTTTAACAATAACTCAAAATCAAACATCAATTTGATAGTTTCAAAAGCCATTTTTTAGAAATAACTTCACCAAAAATCACTATGAACACACATCCTATTGTTTATAAAAAAATTCATGGATTGAATTGCTAGAAAAACCATATAACTCATATATAATCATGTTATATCACATATTACACATAATTCATGCTCACATCAAGGATTTAATGAAATTTTCAACATAAATTCATAATCTAACACTATAGACATGAATTTCATAGTGTTCATCATATACTTGTGAATTGAAATTCTTAAACAACTATGAAACTCTCATGTAAATATATATATATATATATATATACATATCCCATTCACATATCAAAATAACAACTTTCACAAAGATACTTCCACATAGAATTCTAAAACCATGAAAACATATAAGAGTATGCTTTGAAAACTTATTTTTACAACAATTGTATTTTGAAACCCTTTCATGGCATACAATTACATATGAACACCATATATACATATAATTTCATGATTATAAAAACCTAATTTGATAAAGAAGAATTACAACACATAAGAATTGAGTACAAGGGTTAGGGTATAACCTTACTAGTTTTAATTAAAGAGAAGAGATGATGAAGATGATGATCCTCTCTTGCCTTCTCAAGCTTTTCTTCCTCTTCTCTCTTCTTCTTCTCTAACAATTCTCTCTAACTCTCTTCTTCTTCTTCTTTCTTTGTTTTAACTTAGGCTTTTAAAAACTAACGTATATTTTAACTTAGCATATATTATACAATATACAATATACATATACATATATAATATATATGTAACTTATATTATTAATATAGCTAATAAATAATATACTAATTGCTATACTAACTACCACTTATTACATAGGTTACAAAATTTGAAAAGCACAAGGCCATGTTTGGCAAAACCACATTATTTTTAAAAACTAACTTCTTGAGCTTAAGGCATTGTTTGGAAGAAATAAGATTAAACAAGTACAAGGGCCTTGTTTGGTAAAACACTTTAAAATCCCTTTTCTAATCTTTTAATAACTCTTTAAATCCATAGATTACATACTACACTTATTTAATTAAATTACGACACTCTAATTCAATTAAATAAACTAAGATTCACATAATACCAAATTGTCACATAATTAGATTTTCTTTATTAAACATAATTCATGTAACAAATTATTAACACTTAGCACATAATATTAAATCTAATTGAATTATTATTAATCAAATTAAAATTATGCTACACCATTGCTAACATATCAATTTAATTAAACATGTAGCACTTAATTAAATTATCCACAACAAACACATAATTTATTTATTAACTCAACAAATAAATTCCATAAAATATTTATTTAATTCAATAAATATTTACAATTAACATATAAAATTCTCAATCGTTACAATGCCAGTACCTTAAACTAAGAAGGAGATACGAGGGTTCCTAGGAAGGATTAATTTCATAAGTAGGTTTATTTTCCAGCTCACAGCAACCTGTGAACCCATCTTCAAGTTACTAAGGAAGAATTCCTCCACCAAATGGAATGAGGATTGTCAGAAAGCCTTCCTTGCCATCAAGAAGCAGTTGGTTGAGGCACCAATATTGGCACCCCCAAGGGACGGAGTTCCCCTATTCATGTACATGTCCGTTAATGCCAATACAATGAGCTATATGCTGGGACAGAAAGATGATATTAGCAAGGAAAGAGCCATCTACTACATCAGTAAAAGATTCAGCAGTGGTGAACAAAAGTACACCCTGATCGAAAAGACGTGTTGTGTGTTAGCATGGGCCATAATGAGGTTACAACATTACCTCCATGGCCACACGACCTACCTCATATCCCGCATGGATCCACCGAAGTATATATTCAACAAACCAATGTTGAATTATCGACTGCCAAATGGCAGTTGATCCTACAACAGTTCGACGTTGTCTACATGACTCAGAAGTCCATAAAAGGTCAAGGCATTGTAGATCAATTAGCTGAAGCTTCATCAAGAAGGTTCGAGCCCCTGGAGACTTATTTCTCGAATGATGGGATCATGATAATTTAATAACTCCAATAAGAGAATACAGTCCAACCATAGAAAATGTATTTTGATGGAGCGATAAACATGGAGGGTGCCGGAGCTGGGGCAGTCCTTATCTCTGGTACAGAAGAACAATATCATGTGGCTACAAAAATATAATTTGGTAACACCAACAACACATCCAAGTATGAAGGCTGAATAATGGGGTTGAAGTTAGCCCAATCCATGGGTATCAAACATTTACTAGTCTTCGAAGACTCTGAGTTGATTATCTGACAAACCAGTGGGGTATATCACACCAAAGAACTGCATTTGATGCCCTATCATCGGCAAGTCGTCAAAATATCCATGGATTTTGAAGAAATAACCTTCATCCATATACCTCGGGGTAGGAATGACTTCGCTGATGCATTGGCGATGTTGGCTTCCTTGATCCACATATCCGATAGGAGTGGGTTTCCCTGCATCAAATTCACAAGTCAGAGGGCCACGACGTACGGGAATTACATTGGAGACATATCCGATGAAATACCTCCTATCAAAAAGCCTTGGTATCAAAACATCAAGGAATATGTCCGAGATGGATCTACATTCACTGGGGCAAGCCAATCGGAATGAAAGAGGATTCACAAAATGGCTATGAAGTTCTATCTAAGCGGAGATGCACCAGACAAAAGGGATACTGGAATAGACCTGTCAAGATGCCTTGATAAAGAGCAAGCCTAGAGATTGATGGATGAAGTCCACGGTGGAGTCTATGGTCCACACATGAGCGGTCATCTGTTGGCCAAGAAGATATTTATAACAGGACATTATTATATCTCTCTCAAAGCTGACTGTGACGATCATGTCAGAAGATGCTTTTAATGCCAAGTACATGGAAATGCCATACATGCTCCTCTAAATGAGCTACACAACATGAGTTCACCATTACCTTTCTCCATGTGGGGAATGGATATGATCGGTCCAATAGAACCAAAAGCCAGTAATGGTCATCGTTTCATTTTCACCATGATCGATTTCTTCACCAAATGGGTTGAAGCAGTCCCCATTCCTAAAGTCACCAAAGAGGTCATCATTGGTTTCATCAAAAATATTGTCATCTGTCGATATAGACAACCGGAGGTGATCGTATCAGACAACGCTAGGATCCTGAACAATCAGATGATGAGAGAACTATGCAATAATTTCCACATCAAGCATCTCAACTCCGTCATCTATCAGTCAAAGATGAATGGTGCTGTCAAAGCGACCAACAAGAATATCAAGAAGATTATGCAGAAATGTCCGCCAATCACAAAGAAGGGCATGACCTGCTGCCTTTAACCCTATTAGCATACAGGACATTAATACGTACCTCTAATGGGGCTACCCCCTATTTATTGGTCTATGACATGGAAGCTGTCCTTCCCATAGAAGTAGAGATGAAGTCCTTGCGAGTGTTAATCGATGCTCAGATGGATGAAGATCAGTGGTTGCAAGACCGGTATCACCAACTGTCCCTGATAGATGAAAAGAGGGCTACAACCATTTTTCACGGGCAGTTGTATCAGCAAAGGATTGCTCGATCCTAGAATAAAAAAGTCCGAATACGACAATTTAAAGAAAATAACTTGGTGCTAAAGAAACTTTTGGCCAATCAAGACGAAGCCAAAGGAAAGTTTGCCCCTAATTGGGAAGGCCCTTTCATTGTCAAGGAGGTGTTGACGGGAGGAGCTATTAGATTACAAGAAATGGACGGGACCGAATTTCCCCAACTTATCAACTCAGACACCATAAAAAGGTACTATGTCTGAAGCACATGCATACCTACATCCGGGTCCTACAAATTAAATCAGGTTCGGTTTCCACTAGAAGCCGGAACTACAAATGACCTGATATCCCTCCACCCGGGAGTACGTAGGCAGCCATTTTTGGTGCGATCATACCAAACAAAAAATTCAAAAAACTCATCAAACCAAACTCAAAAGAGACACTTCTCAAACCTCTCACACAAACTGAACTACGAAGGACCTGATCTCCCTACACCCGGGAGTATGTAGGCAACCATTTATGTTGCGGTTTGACCTTCAAGAAAAAATAAAAACCAATAAAAATCATTTCCAAAACACCGAAACCATATGAAACCTAAAAACTATCAAGGCTCCTTTGTAAACAGGCCCTGCTGAGATACTCTCTAACATCTCACTGTCAGTCCATCAAGGAGAAGCTCAAGATACATCAACAACAAGTTATGAAAGAAGTGGTAATCACTCAACAATGACAATACATATCCAAATAGGGAAGTGAATCAAAATATATTTCTCTGATATATAATACTGTTTGATATATACATAGTGTCCTGTACATGACAAAAATGGCTGATCTAGTATGTTCAGGAAAAACAAAGCTAGACTATGGACCCATGGATAAGCGGGCCAACAGTGCCAACATGGCATCTCTCTCTGAAGATGGAGGAGCAACTGCAAGTGCTATACCCTCAGCCCCAATATAGGTCAGAACATCCACAGTCATCTACAGTGTGGCACTGTGATCATCAATGCATGCACTCATCTCGGTAACCAGACCATGAGTATAAGATCGAAGAGCATTACTGTCGGCGATGTGGAAATACCGGTAAGCTATGGCCTCATCCCTCTCCATAAAAGCAGCATCCTTGACAATCAAAACCGCCTTAGTCTCCTCAAAGGCTGCATCTCTGGCAGATCGAATCTCATCCCTCTTAGCAAAAACTGCGTCTCTGGAGATCAAAGTCTCCTCAATGTCGACAAAAGCAGCGTCGCGAGAAGATTAAGCCTCGCCTCTCTCAATCAATGTCATATCCTGAGTGGCTCGAGCCACATCCCTCTCAACAAAAGCTAAGTCTCTGCCAGACAGGGCAGTCAACATCAGTAATTTAGCCTAATCTCTCTCAAAGGTCATCCTAGCTAGTGAGTCTGCCAAAGAGGGATCTGTCCTGGCAGAAATGATCTTTGGGTCACTAACCAAAGCTGCTGTTAGACCCATGAACAACTCATCCTCAATTGGAGAATCAGGATCCTCCATAGGCTCCTCCTCATCTGAATCCAATATCGGAGCTGACCGGATGAATGCAACTGATGCTATATCGACCTTCAACCACGCTGAGTACTCTGGAGAACGATCCGGATGGCTACTAGAGAAATTAGCCCTCTCCCTATGAGTACAACACTCATATACTCTGATCAAGTTGGCAGATGACACAGACAAAGCTGACATCCTCTGATCAACAGACCCCTCAAACTGATGCAGGCTCTAAAACTGATCGAACTGGCCCATAACAGCCAGAGGATAATAAGTAGTCACTCCCCTAAATCCCTCTAGGGGCAAATAGTCCATGCCAGATGCGTGGGTGATGAAGCTATAGGGGGAGACTAGCCCTGAGCAGGGTAGAATCGAGAACGGATGCGCAATATTAGATAAAAATGATGACCATGTCTCGGCATCGGTAAACTCCTGGTGAAATAATACCCCTGGTGTCTAAAAAATCCAATCTGTCATAGATGGGACATGAGCCATACGTACTGCAAGACTAAACTGCCTCTTAAAAACCCCTCCGGGTGGGTACTGCAGTAGGTGGCTGCTCTCAACGTCTCGGCCAATATCATCGGTATAATGGTGCTACCCTGCCTAAGGGCCCGAACCACAACTATCAATCCCACATCCAAATGGTCCAATCATAGTGGCATATAAATGTAGGCTATGATGCACATCAGTAAAATATCTATCCTGGCCAAATGCCACGCCTCTGCTGATATAATAAAATCACCAGCATGTCGATCGTAACTGTCAAGCTCACCAAACCGATCGATTAAAAATATTATGGAGATCACACTTCCAGATATGATCTCATCCATAAATACGCTCTTGCGAAGTCCCGACATCCATATAAACTGTCTCCTCATGTCACTGATCGCAGTACGAGCGCATGGTAACTCTAAAGCTAAGCCACTAAACCGCTGGTACTCCTCAAGGGTCGGAGTCAGCTCATGATGCCCGAAGCGAAAGACCTGTCTATCGACTATCCAGCAGGATAAAATGCCATCTATGAACCCGTATGGCACCTGAAAGTCTATGAGGGCTAACGAATACCCCAACATCTGAGCCACTATCCTTCTGGCTAGGAAGGGCAGTCTTTCGTGCCATGATCTCAAGGATAATGCCACAACAGATGGTGGCGAGTGCTTGATACGACTAACAGTAGCTAACGACATCTGTATCACCGTATCACAAGACCATCCAGGGGTCAAATCTGAACTCATCTGTCTAAATGCATACACATGACATAATACATGCATAATGACAATAATAAACATGATGCAATAGATAGGAAATATCATGCATATCTATAATAAACTATCTAATGCAAGCATCATCTCTGTCTGATAAATTCAAAATAAAATAAAAAGTACAGGAATATGGGGCACCACCACCCAACTACTAACAGTGGTCTATCAAAATGGGGCACAGTCGCCCAACAGCCAAAACAATCGCCAACCAAAAATATAGCTACAATAGCTATCCAATAAGATCCAAAACATCTACGCTCAGGTGGTTAACTTGCTCGATCTCCTCTGTGGACATAAAGTCGGGGTCATCAGGCATGTCTGGGTGGTATAAGGGAGGATCAGCCCCTGCAAAACTGCTAAAAATGGACCTGAAGAGGGGCCCGCTCCTGAGATAGAAGGGTCAAAAGAAGATGCCTCTGGCAAATCTCGGCCAAGATGTCTGATGAAGAAATGAGCTCTCTGCAACTGCTGGGTTAGCCCTGTGATCTGTTCCAAATGATTCGGCTCCCTGAGGAAAGCTATCCAGTCTGTTATCATCACAGAACTAGGCACCATATCTACCATAAACTGGGTAGCATAATTCTGAGCTCCTATCGTACGAGGGCTCCACCAACTACTAAATGCCTCCTGGCTGTAAGGGCCCTCTGATAGGGCAAAGCCGTCTATGCTCTCCATAGGGATATCTATCAATTACTGGATCAATGGCCAATGATGCTAAGCAGAATGAACAATGGGAATACGGATCTGCCCTATAATACTTCTGATAGCACGCTCTCTGAGATAGAGCTCCTAGCCTCCCTCTGTCAAAAATGGGACTCTGTGGGTCAACAATGCAAACCCCCAACCAGTAGGGAAGCCTCCCTCAAATCCAACTGTCAAAAACTCAGAGGTATATGGGATCCACGAGATCGCTTTAGCCATCAAAAGCTCCAACAGCAGGTGGGAGTGAGTAAAGCCCTCAGCAATAGGGACCTTCGTCAGAGTGGAGTGATGCCAATGCCGGCCCTAAGGATAGGTCTCCATACCTAAAGTAGTGGAAGGCTGTAGGCAAGGAAGCCTCTCATACGCCTAAAACTGGCCATATAAATATCAAAAGTCCTCAGTGACCAAGATTGACAAATGTAAATGCAGAAATCAAAAAGGAACAAGAAAGATGTACTCACCAGCAAAAATGGGTAGAACCCTAACTAAGCCTCCGTCAAACCCTCCGAAAGTATGCGCATGCCTCGGAGAAAATAGGCAAAGTTATAGGAACCCCAATCAAAGTTACTAAGGTGCTCTACGTGTCGGGTAGCACTGACCAGGGCGAAGGACACAACCGATGAGTTGTCCGCCACAAAACAACCCCTGATGATCATCAGAAATAATAGCCTCAAAATGCGGTCCCTAACCTCTGATTATCAGGCAGAAGCTCAAGTAAAGCCTCACTCTGGGCATCTATGCTCAAAGGACCCGATCGAACTGTCCGACCCTTGATCGCCATAGCAGGAACTCCCAGCAGGGACCGAATGACAGTGGGTGTGATGTCAACCATGACAGGCACTAGCTCACCCTCGAACTCAATGCCGGTGATGAACCTCCAATCCATAGGGGTTATCATCACCTCGCAGTCCAACAAATGAAGAGACTGAGTCTGGTAGAACCAGCGCTAAGACAGAGCCCTCATATAACCCAGGGGCAACGGCGGGGAAGAATAGAGAAGAAGGCCTAAAACCCCCAGCCGTCAACGATATCCCTGTACTCTTGGTGCAAAGTGTGGTAGAGGGAGTGCACGTTGAACCAGTTCCCTTTGGGCTACGTAAAGCTGGGAACCTGCATCAAAAGCCAAACTATGTCAAAAACTTGCGCCCCGAGAATGGTAAAAGAAAGAAAGAGAATTCAGAGAGAAGAAAACTTTAAGTCACCTCATTGGGGTGAAGAAATCGCGACGGATGACGACTCAAGTCTCCTAGTAACTCTTGGATCGACACAATAATGACTGAAAGCTCCGCACGTGGGGCCTGAGCCGGGGCAAGAGCAGCAAAAAAAGCCTGCTCATCATCAATATCAATCGGCTGCTCGTCCTAGGCTGGACGGCTCACCGACTCTGCTAATCTGCGAGGCGATCGAGCTAGACGTGGCTGAGGAACATCAGAAGCTCGCCTCCGTCTAATGCCTGAAACTCCCCTACTAGCATTGCCGGGTCTGTCTCGGTTCATCACCTGGACAAAGTCTCCAAATCACCTCGAAAATGGTGTGGTAAGCCTAAAACCCTTGGCTTATTAATTTAAATTAGTATTTTATGCATTTCCAAGCCCTAAAACATGCATGAGTAAGTCAAAAATCCCCCGTATAGTCAAAACTGCATGTTTTTCAAAAGCTAAATCCTAAAAACGTGCACGGGTCATTAAAAAATCCCCCCTATTGTCAAAACTGCATGTTTTTCAAAAGCTAAAACCTTAAAATGTGCACGGGTCAGTCAAAAATCCCCAATAGAGTCAAAATTGCATGTTTATTAAATGCTTGGGCTTTTAAAAAAATTTCGCCAGAGTCTCCTTTGTAAAATGGACTGTCCGCATGCACATAGGCATGTCTCAGTGGCCATTCAGTAGCACACCTTCCCAAAAATAGGAACAGTTCATATTTATGAAATAAAATAAAAAGTAAACTTTGTATAGTAGCCAAATTACCATGGACAATTTTAGTTGAAAATCCAGGCTCGCTAGGCGTCAAAAAGGATGAGTAAACTGATCAAGAAGAGAAAAATATGGCTATCTCAGAATCTAAATTTTCTTAAATCAAAACCTGTAGTACAGTAAGATATGCATACATATGAAGTCAAAAAAATTTTAGCTAGTCATAAAGGTATACATTTTTCATACATTGCGTCTAAAGGCACCCTACATGATTTACATGCTTTTAACGATCAAAACTTACGAAAAAAGTACGTAAAACGTTACCTGCGATGCGCCGAACGAGTGGGAACTGATGGAATCTAAAAAAGGCTGCCCTAGCTCCGTATATTTGAAAAAGAAAATCGGATTCCGTTTGAAACTCGAAATGAAACTGATTTTAAATGAATTCCCGCAGCCAATATAAAGCCGCAAGTAGAAGCGGGTCCATATGCAACAGCCGCACCTCTACCTGCGGCTCCCCAAGGTGGGTCCCGCTCCTGCCGACTCTATTTGGTTCGAGTTGAAACAGAGTTCATATGAGCTGCCAAGTCAAATCTGAAGAAAAATCACTACGCAATTGAGCGGTTTGTCCTGAAATCCTGCGTTTAAGCAGCTGAATTCTGACAGAAAGGGGAACTTCCTGAAAGCCATTGGTATTCATCCCAAAGCAATGTCCGGGGACCAATGGTGAAGAATACTAAAAAACTACCAAAAAACTGCGCAAAACTGCCGACAACTGCCACTTTCGAAGCATCGGGTATAGACCGGTGACAGGTCAGCCGTTGGCTTAACCCCAGCGAAGCATCGGGTACTGACTGATGACAGTTCAGTCGTTGGCTCAACCCCAGCGAAGCATCGGGTACAGACCGGTGACAGTTCAGCCGTTAGTCAACCACAGCTAAGCGTTGGGTACAGACCGGTGACAGTTCAGCCGTTGGCTCAACCCCAGCGAAGCGTTAGATACAGATCGGTGATAGTTCAGCTGTTGGCTCAACCCCAACGAAGTGTTAGGTACAGACTGATGACAGTTCAGCCGTTGGCTCAACCCCAGCGAAGTGTTGGGGTACAGACCGGTGATAGTTCAGTCATTGGCTCAACCCTAGCGAAGCGTCGGGTACAGACCGTTGATAGTTCAGTCGTTGGCTCAACCCCAGCGAAGCGTCGGGTATAGACCGGTGATAGTTTAGCCGTTGGCTCAACCCCAGTGAAGCGTCAGTTATAGACCGGTGATAGTTCAGCCGTTAGCTCAACCCAGCGAATCATCGGGTACAGACCGCTGACAGTTCAGCCATTCGCACAACCCCAGTGAAGCGTCGGGTACAAACTGATGACAGTTCAGCCGTTGGCACAATCCCAGCGAAGCATCGAGTACAGATCGGTGACAGTTCAGCCGTTGGCACAACCCCAGCGAAGTGTCGGATACAGACCGGTTATAGTTCAGCCGTTGGCTTAACCCCAGCTACATCTCAATCGTTTGCACTACCCCGCAAAGCATCGAAAGTGATCCAGTGACAGAAGAAATATAATAATCCATCCCCGATGATGGAATCTGTTATACACATCCTCAGAGGGAGCACCGAGAAGGATTGGTGATTCAACACCCCTATTGCAAAAGTGAAAATTATCATCAAGATAGGCATCGAAAGCACACGCTGAGGTGATCGGTAACCGAGATATATCCTCGAGGGAAAACCGACAAAAAGATACGATGACATCAGCCGGGAAGGAAAATATGCCTTATGAAGAGTCTTGACAGACATGGAAAACCATTGGCCTTAAACCAAGGTAGCATCAATAATATCATCTTCATCAGAGTTAGTAGGTTCAACACGGATAACATTATCCCCAGCAGAACGAGACGAGAACAATCTGTGATATACTAACTCTGATAACCTGTCAGAGGTTACCCTACCAGAATTCGTCTAACAGTGCTGTCCTAAGGGTTATCACGGGTAACGTTATCCCCAGCAGAAACTAACGTAATTAATCAGTGATAACCCTACCCCCTTGAAGGTATCTAACATTCATCTCATATCATGCCATGCATTACCTCCCCTTTGCATGTGAATTTTCCGTGTATAATAATCTTTATCCTGTTCATTCCACTACATTGCATGAACATAATAAAGATGGGCATCTGTAGAAACTCAAAATTTTGTTTCCCTGTTACTAACACTATTTGAGGGCAACACTGTCTTTTCAAATCAACCCCAGTCTCAATATCGGGCGATCAGTTCAACCCCAATCTCAATACCGGGCCATCAAATCAACCTCGGTCTCAATATCGGGCCATCAACTCAACCCCGATCTCAATATCGGGCCATCAACTCAATCCCGATTTCAATACCGGTCTGTCAACTCAACCCCGATCACCAATATCGGGATGTCAACTCAGCCCCAGTCACCAATATCGGGTTGTCAACTAAACCCCGGTCACCAATACTGGGGCAACCACAGCACCGATCACCAATATCAGGATGTCAACTCAACTCCGGTCACCAATACCGGGACAACCATATCCCCGGTCTCAATGTCGGGCCATCAGTTCAACCCTGTTCTCAATACCGGGCCATTAGTTCAACCCCGGTCTCAATACCGGGCCATTAGTTCAACCCCGGTTTCAAAACTGGTCCATCAGTTTAATCCCGGTCTCAATACCGGGCTATCAAATCAATCTCTGTCTTAATACCGGGTCATCAACTCACCTCCAATCTCAATATCGGGCCATCAGATCAACCTCAGTCTCAATATCGGGCCATCAAATCAGCCCTGGTCTCAATACTGGGCCATAAGTTTAACCCCGGTCTCAATACCAGGACATCAAATCAACCCTAGTCTCAACCCAGGAGGTACAGGTCAGCCCCGATCAGCCCCGATCTGAACCTGGGAGGTACATATCAACCCCGGTCTTAACCTAGGAGGTACAGGTCAGCCACGGTCTCAACCCTAGTGGTACAGGTCAGCCCCCCGAAAGGAACAGGTCAGCCCCGGTCTAAACCCGAGAGGTACAGGTCAGCCTCGGTCTCAACCCAAGAGATACAGGTCGGCTCCCGTCTCAACTCGGGAGGTACAGGTCCGCCCCGGTCTTAACCCGGGAGGTACAGGTCAGCCCCGATCTTAACTTCGGAAGTTTAGGTCAGCCCTAGTCTCAACCCGGGAGGTACAGGTCAGCCCTGATCTTTAATCGGGAGGTACAGGTCTGCCCCGGTCTCAACTAGAGAAGTACAGGTTAGCCCCAGTCTCAACCCGGGAGGTACAGGTCAGCCCGATCTCAACCCGATAGGTACAGGTCAGCCCCGATCTCAACTTGGGAGGTACAGGTCAGCCCCGGTCTCAACCCGGTAGGTACAGGTCAGCCCTAGTCTCAGCCTTGGAGGTACATGTCAGCCTCAGTCTCAACCTAGGAAGTACAGGTCAGCCCCGGTCTCAAACCCAGGAAGTCAGGTCAACTTCAGAAACAATCCTGAAGCATCACAACATCTCAAGAGGAAAACCTGGAATGACCAAGTCAGCCTCGGAGACAACACTAAGGACGAACTGACTCGAATGGGATCCAAACCTTGGAAACAACACCAAGAAGTCAGCCGAAGGCCATGCCGACATTGAAGGTAACCCTGGAAGTGGAAAAATGGTCATTTTACTAACTCTAAGCCGATTCGGTCAAATTCAAGCCGAATTGATGCCACCAAGGTCAGAACAAACCATAACAAAGATCCCGAGTGCAAAAAGCTCAACGAAAAAACTACGGGGAATTGAAGACCTGGTTATGAGTTCGTCTTCTTGGACTCAAAAAATGTTTTTATCCCTTGTCATTATGACACTCTCGGCGAGAGCTTTCCGAAAAGGTACAGCACGCCTCAAACGGACCCTCCGATCAAAAGTTAGAAAGTTACAAATCTGACCTCGCGTTACTCGAAGTGCACGTACTTCGATGCAATGAGACCCGCCATATGGGCCCTGCCATATGGAGCCGCACCTCTACCTATGGCAGTATAAGGTAGAGTTGAGGCTCCTGGGCTTATAAATAAGTGGTGACTCCCAGCTCATTTAAAAAAGTAGAAACACTCTGAACCCTTACGCGTTTGGTTTTCTAGTCATTTTCTTGTCTTCCAAACCCAATTTTTTTCACTCTAACACGTAGATATACCCACATACTACCACATATCAGAAAATAACTGGTAGATTTGGACGTTTAAAGCCTACGATTGGCAAAAATCCCGTGTAGCAGTCCATTGTAAGTATTTTTACGATCAGAAAGTTATTATTACTTCTTCGCACTTTTATACACTTACATATCAAGTTTCATTTTCTAAATATGCCTGGAACTCGGTTCCGTGGCCGTTTTTGTTAACTTTTGGTACATTTTAGTACCTAAACTCATTTTTTGGCATTTTTACAACTCGGATTGACGATCCGTCACTTCCAGCAGCTTTTATATACTTGCATCTTCGTATTAAGCAACTTTGCCAGACTGGGTTATCTTCCCAATTCAGGTTTGGCTTTTTTTAAATATATTTAACTATATATATACTATGTTTTCAATTCTGTCAAGCCCGAATGACAAATCCGCGGTAGTTTACTGCTTTTATATATATATATATATATATGAATATATAAGCAACATTCACCACATTGGGTTATCTTCCCAGTTTTGGTTGACTACTTTTCTGTCTATATATATATATATTTACATTCCAGTTCGGCCTGGATCATTCTGTGGCCTTTTTACTGTTTATATATATATATATATATATATATATATATATATATATATATATATATATATATATATATATATGCATATATATGCAACATTCACCATATTGGGTTATCTTTCCAGTCCTGATTGACTACTTTTATGTCTATATATATATATATACATATATATATATATATATATATATATATATATATATATAAATTCCAGTTCGGCCTGGATCATTCTGTGGCCTTTTTACTGCTTTTATATATATATTTATATTTTCGTCCGGGCCTCGGAGTGAAAACCCACCGCGCTATATTGCTTTTCTATATATATTTACATTCTGTCCAGCTTGGATAATTCCGTGGCTGTTATACAGCTTTTATAAATACATATATATATATATATATATATTTATATTTATATTTTAGTACGGGCACTGGTGTCAAAACCCATCGCCCTATACAGCTTTTGTATATATAATTATATATATATATATATATATATTTCTTTACTCATTTTTATCAAATTATTTCTTTAAATATTCATTTGATATGAATCGGCACTGACATTTTTACTGGCGAACTAGATTTCTTTAAATCTCGCCAACTCTAGCTTTCAAACAGTTCAAAATAGGTCCAGACGAAACCGGAAAGCTAGAATGGCTAAGATTTATTTAAATCTAGCATTTTTCTAGTTTTAGTTATAAAAGCTACCTCGTGGCCCTTAGATGGTCTAGTGGGAACGAGATGCTTAGGCCAGGTGCGAACTAGGATTTACTGATGAATCCTTGGTTCTGGCGATATTTGGATATATTTTTGTACAAATTTATGATGTGAAGATTTATTGGCCTCCCTCTGTGAGCCTAGGAATCGTGGGATTCATGATCAAACAGATCAGAATCTGATTCCCATGATGGACAAAATCCACTTTACAAATGTACCCTGCCAGTTTTTCTGTAAAAATGTACATACAAAAGACCTTAAAACAGTTATCCGAATTTAAGGTCTCAACATAGTGAAAATATAGATTGTCGTGTCAGAGTCACTTCGATGGCTGTCATGCCCATAAGGAGACCGACATTTATATATATGTTGTGGTCGAGGATGCTTCGCAACCCGACAATCACCATTCAAACTTAGCCTTAAAGCTAAGAAGATAAAACTGAAGTATTGATATGCTTCAATTCCTATATTAGCTTAAGGTTTTGAAAACCTTCTTTCAAAATATCATTTTAATAATCTTATCGAAAAAAGAAGCTTTTGCAAATCAAATCAAACACTTTTGCAAATCAAATCAAAGACTTTTTGCAAATCAAATCAAACCCTTCGTATATAGGTTCAACGATGCATAAACATGCTTCCAATCAAAACATAAGCCCAAATTTCTTCCAGCATTCACACACACATTGCAGATTTAAAAGGAAAATATTAAAGAGATGTGGTACCGTGTTTACACGGGAGTTGTGGGGTGCCTTACACCTTCCTCACACTTAACCAAGCCCCCGAAATTAAAACTTTATTTTCAAAGATTAAGTTTCAACAGTGTCCAGCAATTGGGCCTCTTTTCAAACGAAACTCGGTTGAGTTGGTACAACCATTTCAAATCTACTAACTGGCGACACTGTAAAACGTTCAATCGTTGACATGATACATGTTGGCCTTTTCCTAAATAACCCTTCAAAATCTTTGTCATAAATAAAAAGAGTAAGGTTAGACATAACTTAGGAAGAGAGAAATATCCGAGTTGTGACCTGACCCACGTATATTTTCCCGACGTCGACACAATCTAGAACAAAATATTTCATATCTCATATGATTTTTGCAGGTTTTTATTCTTACTTAACATCCAATATGTTTCACATATTTTCTGTAAAAAAAAATTCAACATCTTCCAACGTATCAAATATTTGACCAACATAAGGAATGATATCCTCAACTAAAGCATTTTAATTATTATTATCATGCAATTTTTCCTCAATACTTGATATTAAGTGAAATGATTCTTCAACAAAAAAATATATGGCAAAACAAATGAATTCGTTGTAAAAATGAAATTATAGATTGCCGATTACAGATTCTTGGTGATGTTTGTCTGCAGGTATGCTTGCTAGCTAGTAGGTTATACGCTTTCAAGTTGATTGAACCCTTTAACAATGAAAGAGAATAACATAAGCCATTTGCAATTAAGTTTATATCAGTTAAAATCCACTGTTTAGTTTTGTGGACTTATGTTTTTAATAAAAACGACAGCGTTTTAATGATAAACTAGCGTCCACAGTATTAAACGGTGGACTGAGACTTTAGACAAGAATAATTCATTTTAATATAATTAGTCTTCCATTTTCCTTGGTATTAATGTTGAAGATTCATCATCTTATTTGGGATAATGATAAATGTTATTTCCAAGAGGCACTTATAAATCTAGAAATAGGTTGAATAGATCTTTAAAATTTTTGATTAGTTAGAAGATATTACCAAATATTTTGTTAATCAGATTGATTAAGCAAAGTGGAATCTAATGTTTGAAAATTCCCTTAAAGATTAAAAAGAAATCTCAGTTCTGAATTCAGTTAGGTAAGTAACCTTAAGCAAGATAAATAATCTAACAGAAAATAAGAAATGGAAAAAATTCTAGTGTGATTTTCATTTCTTAACTAAGCAACCTATTTATAGAAAAATGCTAGCAGACCAATGTTGACAAATCTGCACCTACGGATGAAAAATGATGCAACACCCATCTTTGAAAAATCTCAGCACACCAAAAAGAAACAAACTCTTCCACCCCACTTTCACATGTTTATATATATATATATATATATATATATATATATATATATATATATATATATATATATATATATATATATATATATATATATATATATATTAAAACATTTATCATTATTAAAAAGAAATCCAATTCCATTTTCTCTCTTCCCCCTCATTTTATTTTTATACCATGAATTTATTATAATAATGTTAGCATTCAAATTATAAATTTATAATATTATATTATCACATTATACTATTCTAATGTAATATTATAATAATATATTTGAATGAATTGTTTTATCGGAGAAGATAAAATGCCAACTTTCAACAAATGTCTCATGCTAAATATTCCTTCATTTATATCAAAATTGAACAAATATTTACTTATCATATTTATCAATAATTTTATTCATCAATTATTATTCACAATTAATATTATAGAATCACAATATTAACAACCAGGTCGTTCCTAGGAAAGAGGGGGCTTTCCGATAAGAATTTCTCCTCATTGGCGCACAATTATATAACCTAACCCCTTTCCTCGACAGAACTTTTTAGACATTGTCAATAATGTTATGTAATAATATAATTTAAATAATATGTATGACAATTATTGATTTAATACTGTAAACTACTGTGCAGTGGTTAATGCGATAATTATTGAATCAATAATATAAAATATTATGCAATTATCAATATATCAATTATTGACTCACTAATATAAAATATTAAATAGTAATTACTGTAACAATTATTGAGTAAGTGACTTTTTACGTAAGAATCAATAATTAGGAATACTATGCATTAACGTGTGCTACTGTGCAACAATGCGTATTACTGTTCTTTTATCACCGGGTATTTCAACAGTTTAACGGTAAAAGTTTTGTCGTTATTTTTAGAAAATTTATTCTTGTCATTTTTTTCATCCGACAGTTTTACGTTATGGGGCCCTCCAATGATTGCGCAGTCGTACGAATATTCCCCGGCAAAACGAATATTCCCCGACCAAACGAATATTCCCCGACACAATTAATATTTTTTGACCACTTGCTTACTTTGTAAAATTTGCACATATCACCCATAACTTATCACATTTATCAAATCAATACCTTACTATTTAAAATAATATATAGAGAAAATTAAATCTTATTCATAAAAAGTTAGGGCCTTACAACCTCTCCTCTTTATGAAATTTCATCCTCGGAATTGACGTACGTACTTGGTATTTCAAAAAGACGAGGATACCTTGCTTTAATTTCTGATTCTACCTCTCAGGTCATTTCCTCAATATCATTGTTTCTCCATAAAACTTTGACTTGAGGTATAACCTTTGAGCGTAGAACATGTTCCTTCTTATATAAGATCATGACAGGTACCTCTTCATATGTTAAATCTTCGGCTATCTCGTCTGATTATAATTTAGTAATGTGGTTTGGGTCTTTCATATATTTACGAAGCATGGATATATGAAAAACGTTATGAACACGAGACATGCTTGGAGTTAAGGCGAGTCTATAGGCAACAGTTCCTACTCGGTCGAGTATTTCAAATGGACTGATAAATCATGGGTTGAGTTTTCCTCTCTTTTCGAATCTCGTAACTCCTTTCCATAGAGCAACAGGTAACAATAAATGATCTCCGACATTAAATTCTACGTCCTTTCGATGAAGATCAGCATAACTCTTTTGTCGACCATGTACTGTTTGTAGACGTTGCCGGATCATTTGAATCTTTTTCGTAGTCATACATACTAACTCCGGTCCCAACAATGTTGCTTCACGCATCTCGTCCCAGCATGCTGGAGAACGACACTTTTGTTTATACAACGCCTCGAATGGAGCAATGCTTATACTTGCCTTATAATTGTTGTTGTAAGAGAATTCTACCAATGGTAAGTACTTGTCCCAACTTCCTTTAAAGTCTAGAACACAAGGTCTCAATAAATCTTCAAAAGTTTGAATAGTCCTTTCTGATTGGCCATCCTTTTGAGGATGATATACAGAAATGAATCATAAATCGGTGCCCATAGCTTTCTGCAAGCTAACCCAAAATCGTGACGTGAATCTAGGGTCTAGATCAGAAACTATGGATACTGGCATACCATGCAGTCTTATAATCTCATTTATGTACATACGAGCAAGAGGTTCAAGTGAATAAGTCTCTCGTATAGGCAAGAAATGAGCAGACTTGGTTAATCTATCTATAATAACCCAAATTGCATCTATGCCTTGAGAAACCGTGGGAAGAACCGTAATGAAATCCATGTTGATGTGTTTCCACTTCCATTTTTGGAGTCTCAAGCGGTTGCAATGGACTCTTTACCACTTGATGCTCCGCCTTGACACGTTGATAAGTTAGACACCTCGAGATAAACTCCGCAATCTCTTTCTTCATATTGCTCCACCAAAATGGATGTCGAAGATCACGATACATTTTGGTACTTCCAGGATGGATTGCAAACGGTGTGTTGTGTGCCTCCATTATGATTTTATACTTCAAATCAGAGTCGTTATGAACACAAAGTCTGGAGTTGACTCGAATTATTCCTTTTTCATCGATTCTTGCTTCTGAAATAGCACCTTCTTTCACCTTCTTCTTCATATTCATCAGCTCTGAGTCTTTAGCTTGAGCAGCTTTAACTTTATCAATTAAAGCTGGTTCTACGCGTATATTTTCCATCTTCATGTGGGTCCGTGGAGTCTTTAACTTTATCTCTATCCTTTGTAAGTAATACAAAATGGGCCTTTGTGTTGACAACATCGCACTCATTCTTGCATATGATCTTCTACTCAACGCGTCCGCTACCACGTTCGCTTTTACAAGATGGTATTGGATGGAATGGTCGTAATCTTTCAACAGTCAAGCCAACGTCGTTGCCGTATGTTAAGTTCCTTTTGAGTGATGAAATATTTAAGGCTCTTATGATCCGTATAGATCTTCACTTTCTCCTCATACAGGTAGTGTCTCCAGATCTTCAAAATAAAAATGACAGCTGCCAACTCTAGATCATTAGTAGGATAATTCCTCTCATATTCTTTGAGTTGTCATGAGGCATAGGCTATGACTTTCCCATGTTGTATCAGAACACATCCTAACCCTTTGCCTGACGCATCGCTGTAGATGACAAATCCATCCGAACCAGATGGTATTGTCAGAATCGGTACCGAAATGAGTCTCCTCTTGAGTTGCTGGAAACTCTTCACACATTCCTCGCTCCATCCGAATTTTGTACCTTTTTGAGTCAGGTGAGTTAATGGAGTAGCAATTTTAGAAAATTCTTCCACGAATCTCCGATAATAACTAGCTAAACACGAATCTCTGATAATGACTAGCTAAACCCAGAAAGCTACGTATTTTGATTATTGACTTAGGTTGCTCCCAACTTTGTATTGCTTCAATCTTCGCCGGGTCAACTGATATTTTATGTTTTGATACCACGTGCCCAAGGAATGCTACTTCCTAAAGCCAAAACTCGCATTTCTTCAACTTGGCATATTGTTTGTTTTCACGAAGCTTTTGGAGTATCAGCTTCAAGTGTTGCTCATGATCTTCACGGCTATTGGAGTAAATGAGGATGTCATCAATAAAGACAACCATAAAATGATCCAAATATTCCTTGAATATTCGGTTCCTCATATCCATGAAGGCCGCAGGAGCATTAGTCAATCCAAAAGACATGACTAAGAATTCATAATGCCCGTATCGAGTTTTGAAGGCAGTCTTTGGGATGTTACCAATTTTAATCTATAACTGATGATATCCAGAACGAAGATCGATCTTTGAGAAGAATTTAACGCTTTGTAACTGGTCAAACAAGTCATCAATGTGAGGCAACGGATACCTATTCTTGATGGTGACATGGTTCAACTCTCGATAGTTAATACAAAGTCGCATACTCCCGTCTTTCTTCTTTACGAATAAAATAGGAGCAACCCAAGGCGATGTACTAGGACGTATAAAGCCGATGTCTAACAACTCCTGTAGTTGGACCTTTAACTCCTGAAGTTCAATAGGAGCTATTCGATATGGGGTTTTTGAAATGGGTTTTGTACCGGGTTCAAGGTCAATAAAGAATCCAACTTCACGTTCCTGGGGTAGTTCTTTTGGAAATACATCAAGAAATTTATTAACAATAGAAATATCATTCAAATCTGACGTATTCTTGTTTAAATCGGTGACATGGGCTAAGAAAGCTTGACATCCATTTTTCAATAAACGAATAGCTTTATGACTTGAAATGACATTAATTAATTTTAGTAGTTTGGTTGTTTGAATTCACATAACAGGTTGGTTAGGAATATGAAAGCTAACAACCTTATGAAAATAATCAATTTTAGCATGATGAGTGGTTAACCAGTCGATTCCTAAAATCACATCAAATGCAAGTATTTTCAAAGAGATGAGATCAACAGGTAATGTCAGGGTGCCAATTTGATTCAAACAAGATTTCTAAACTGTGGATGTAACGAAGGTTTCTCCCAATGGAGTTTCAACAGATAAATAAAAGTTTAGTTTCTCAGGGGTCAAGTTCAAACGTTGAGTACAAGAAGGTGAAATAAAAGAATGGGTAGAACCGGTATCTACTAAGGTATAGACTTCGCAAGAGTTTATGATTAGCTTACCCGTGATAACTTCGTTCGGGTTCCTTGCTTTTTGGGTAGTCACGACAAAAGCTCTCCCTTGAACCACCGACTTTGACTTGTCCGGGACAGCCTTTGGAGTCACCATCCCAGCTGGACTTGAGTTTGCTATAGGGAACACTAGAGCTATGTGACCTTCCTTTCCATAATTGTAGCACACCTTGGATTGCTGTATGCTGTTTAGACTGATGTGTCCCTCTTGTTCACATTTATAACATACGACCGGTGGTCGTTCTCCTCCCCTAGAAACGGTTGTTGGTGATGGTGCTGTTGCCGATGTCTTTCTGTCATCATTGTTGTATCTTCTCTTCTTGAAATTTCCACCCGACTCACTTCTTCTATTATCCTGGCCATGATTACCACCGAAGTGGTTATTATTTCTGGCATGATAACTTTCTCCCCGCTGGTTATCATTGTTTCAATGACTGTTGCCACCGGTACGACTATTATCATTTTATCGGTTGTTGTCCCTTGGTTGAAAAGACTCATTATCTCATTCCAATAATTGAGCCTTGTTCACAACATCTGAATATAAACAAAGTTTGTGAGAAATGAGGTATTGACGAATTTCAGGTTTCAAACCTCTCAGAAACATTCGTGTCATTCGTTCCTCATTACTCACCAAATGAGATGCAAACCAGGAAAATTCGACAAATTTGGCTTCGTAATGAAGCATGAACATGTTGGACTAATTAGTGAACATTACTAATGAAAATACAAGCTTTGCACGTGAGCATTGACATGTTACATTGAGATTTAAATTCTAAAATTTATGGACGTGTTTGATAGTACTCTTAACCTCATTAACGTCATACATGTGTATATATCATGATTAGGTGTCGTGAAACCAAGTTTAGCGTAAACGAAGCATGCTTTCAAACTAATAACAATGATAGTTACATGTATGCGATATGAATATTCATGAGTATGCCTAATACAAGTTATATGAATACCTTATGTGTTTTAAAAGCAAGCATGTTAGACCTTGTGATTTTCATGACCTTAAAAGACCTTATGTTATCAAAAGTGTTAACCTAGAACCATATAATGAAAGAGAGAACTTAGATGGACTTGGGAAGCATGCAAGACTCTTTAACATGTATATATGTTATGTGGTATCATATGTTGATGCTTGAACCGGACTTTGACGGATAACTTACAACAATGCTATAACTTGCTAAAAATAGTATGTTTGCTAATTGTTGTGATCTTATGTGATAATGACGATATGTAAACTTGATTAACCCGAAAGGAGGAACCTTAAGGATAAAAGATAATGTAAGGTATGTCAATCTAGAGTCGTGAAGTGATATAGTACTATGCGTGAGATATGACAGTCTAGTAAGATTGAAGACTTAACTTATATGTTAGTTGTATGAATAAGATAAAGTATAATGTTAAAATGTATGACTAACGAATATCTTATACGTATAACTATATTACGATAGGGATTCAAAAGTGTTGATTTACTTAACGTGGATAGACTACGCTTAAGGCAAGTATCTAAACCTTATCTCTTTGAATGCAAGTTTCCTTAAACTGTTCTTGTATTATTAATTGGAAGTACCCTATCATTGTGTTTAATTTATTCAAGGAACATTGTAAGCAAGTTTCTAACCATACTCTTTATTGAGCGTTCATTAATCTTGTACTATTATTGTCGTGCAAGTAAACCTTTGAGATTGCAAGTCATGTATTATAAACTATATACTTGATGTATAAGATAAAAGTCGAATTATATTATTCGAGCTTTAAATCTTGAGATTTAACTTATAATTGTTGTGATCTATGCCATTTTATTCGGCTAGACTTATATTGTTGAAGGGCGACCCAAACCAACTGATTGGTGCGGGATCTTGTATTTGATTGAGATGAACAACCTTCGTTGAAGGGAAATTATATTGTCGGGAGACTGACGTGCGCACTTTAGTATGATTGAACGATATGCATACCATTGAGTACTTTAGGCTGATCACCTGTTGTACTTGTTTTTATTGGATTATCAGTATATTTCTGTTAATTCTAGTAGAAGTTCATAGTCCTTAGTGACTGCTCAGTATTCAATTATCTTGAAATCTTAAATTGATTTAGTATTAAATCATATTGATATTATTCTGTCCTTAGCGACTGTTATTGAAAACTGTTGATATTTCTTGTTGTCTTGAACTATCATACCTTGCTATACCCTTTTGGGATTTGAGAAATATATTACTCACCCTTATTGTTATATTACTTGCTGAGCAAACTCGTTGCTCATTCTTGCTTTCCCTAAAACATTTCAGTTAAGGCAGAGCAGGGTGGACCATCGGGCGTTGACAAGGGCAAGGGCAAGGCTACCGACTAGCTTGTCCCTTTTATGTTTTAAAATCTATGGTGTTATATTAAGACTATTGCAGAACTATGTTTAAGATTAAGTAGGGTTATGTAATAAGTCTGTATTTGATATTATTATGTAATTTATTAAGTACTGTAGGTTGCGAGACTTGGGAGAATAATTATAATAAATCATTATATATTATTCTAGATTAGATCTTCCGCTGTGAATGTATGTTTTAGATATTATTATTGTATTATTGTGAGAACGTGACAAACCGAATTCGAGTAACCCTGTGGCAGTCCGAATTTGGGGGCGTCACAAGCTTCTCCGGTAAGACTTTTCTGGAATAACTGCATTCGGAGTTTCTCGTCCTCTGCATAGGATCCGAGCTCTCTAATGAATACCTTCAAGTGAGTGTAGGGGACTCCCAATCCATCGTATTTCTCAAAATCAGGATCTCGAAATGTTTTGGGATAACGAGCCCCAGGGAAAATACATAAGTTTGAATAATTGACACTACCAAATGCCCCAGTCCCTTTGATGGACCGGATGGTCTCTTCCATCAGTTGGACTTTCTTCAGAATGTCACCAGCTTCTTGTTCTTTGTTAAAGATGGTGATTTCAGGGGTTTTGTTGATAGTATCTTGATTCTGTGGTCTAGGAATCTGAGTATCTGTCCTTCCAGTTTCTTAACTGCCACCGGGTGTTCCTGGTTCTGTGTGACCCTGTGCTTGTTTCCCTATAAGGGCTTTACTTTGCTCTCTTAGGAAAAGAGCTAATTCGGCTATCTGGTGCTTCAGTCCTTCAAACTCTTCCCTAGAGACAAGGGTGGATTCTGGCTGAGCACTGGAAGTCATGTTCGGTGATGGACTTAGTGCTTTCTTAGACTTAGATCTAATGACAGGACCAATTTTTTCACCTACAATAAACATAGGTGTGTCAATTTCTTAAGGTAGGTATGGATAGGATGCATGCCATGATGTGTTTTTAAGGTTTTTTAATCTTATCTTGCAAAACAGAAGTCAGTTGTTTTGATGACATGATAATATGACAGGATTATGACATTTACATTGAAATTGAAAACTGGACATTGAATTAAAATAGGAAGGCATGAAGAAGCTTCCCATCGGATTTGGTTAATCAGAGGCTGACCTATCTTAGGCTACTCTCGCGGCTTTTCGGCATGAAGGTTCCCAGATCATCACAATCTACTAGAGGGCAAATTAATTTGATCTTTCAACTAGAGAGGATCTAAGTGGTGCTTTTTAACGAGACCCGAAGACTTAGCCGTCCTCGAAGACATTACTCTGTCACCGACGGGTTTGCCTCCTGATGGAGGAATCACACAACATACATTCACATACATCGCGTCTCACATTATGCATATAATGACATTGGTGCGAAGCACTAATATAAAGTAGGAAAGCATTCATTCACATTCATTCAATGTAGAGACGCAGCATTCACACATACGCAGATATGAATAGGAAATTTTAAAAAAGATTTGACCGCGGCTAAGCCCTCTAAAATCGCCAGCGGAGTCGCCACCTGTCGACGTCGGGAAAAAAAATGCGGGTCGAGTTGGACCCGAATCTTTCTCTCTTCCTAATGTTTTGTCTACCCTTATTTTATCTTTTTTGTGAAAAAAGGTTTTGAAGGGGATTTTTAGGAAAAGGCCAACATGTATCATATCGACTATTTGAACGTTTTACAAAGTCACCAGTTGGTAGATTTTAAATGGTTGTACCAACTCAACTGAGTTTTGTTTAAAAGGAGGCTCAATTGCTAGACACTATCGAAACTGGATCTTTGAAACAGAAGTTCTATGTTCGGGGCTTAGTTAAGTGTGGGGAATGTGTTAGGCACCCCACAACTCTCGTGAAAATACGGTACCGTATCTTTTCAATATTTCCCTTTTAAATCTGAAATGTGTGTGTGTGAATACTGGAAGAAATTAGGCCTATAATTGATTGATTTGATAGTATGGACGTGCTTCGTTGAACCTATATACGAAGGGTTTGATTTGATTTGCAAAAGTCTCTCTTTTAGACAAGATTATTAAAATGATGTTTTGAAAGCAGTTTTTCTAACCCTTACGCTCACATAGGTATTGAAACATATCGATACTTCAATTTTATCTTTTCAGCCTTTTAGCTCAATTTGAATGGTGATTGTCAGGCTGCGAAGCATCCTCGACCACAAAATATACAAGTGTCAGTCTTCTTATGGACATGACAACCATCGGAGTGACTCTGACATGACAAACCATATTCTCATTATGTTGAGACCTTAAACCCGGATAACCGTTTTAAGATCTTTTGGATGTACATTTTACAAAAAATTGGCACGATATATTTGTAAAGTGGAGTTTGTCCATCGTGAGAATCAGATTCTGATCACTTTGATCATGAATCCCACGATTCCTAGGCTTATAGAGGGAAGCCAATAAAACCTGCACAACTCAAATATGTACAGAAAATATATATTTACATCCAGATGTCGTCAGAACCAAGGATTCATTAGTAAATCATGGCTCGCGTCTAGTCGAAGCGTCTCGTTCCCACTAGATAGCGATCTAAGGGCCGCAAGGTTGCTTTCAAGAAGAAACTAGAAAATTTGCTATATTTAAATAAATCTCAGCCATTCTAGCTTCCCAGTTTCGTCTAGACCTATTTTGAACCATTTGAAAGCTAGAGTTGGTGAGATTTAAAGAAATCTAGTTCGCCCGCAAAAATGTTAGTGCCGATATATATCAAATGAATATTTATAGCTGTAATTTAATCACAATGAATAAAAGATATATATATATATATATATATATATAGTCTTTTATATATGAAAGTTATAAAGGGCGGTGGATTTTCACTCCGATACCCACACTTGAATGGAAATATATATATATATATATATATATTTATAAAAGCTGTAAAAAAGCCAAGGGATGATCCAGGCTTGATAGATTGAAAATGTATATATATATAAGCTGTAAAAGAGCCATAGAATGATCCAGGCTTGACATAATTAAAATATATATATATATATATATATAAGTTATAAAAGAGCCATAGAATGATCCAGGCTCGACAGAAATGAAATATATATATATATATATATATATAAACTTTAAAGGGCGACAGACATTCTATCCTTTATCCGGACAAAAATGTAAGTATATATATATATATATATATTTATAAAAGTAGTAAAAAGGTCATATAATGTTCCAGGCCAAACTGGAATGTAAAAAGTTAATATATACAGTTAGTATATATATATATTAAAGCAATAAAAAGGCCACGAAGTAGAAATCTAGGCCCAAATAAGTTAGAAAAATTTATATATATATAGTTATATATATATAAGTAGTAAACTGCCACGGATTTGACATCCGGGCTTGATAGAATTGAAATGTTAGTATATATATAGTTAAATATATCCAAAAAAGCCAAACTCGGACTGGGTAACCCAGTCCGATGAAGTTGCTATAAACGTAGATATATATATATATATATATATATTGAAGTTGTTAAAAGCAACGAATCAATGATCCGAGATGTGGAAGTGCAATTGTATAAAAGTGCAATAAAGTATTATGAACTTTCTGATCGTAAAAATACTCACAATGGACTGCTACACGGGCTTTTTGCCAAATCATAGGCTTCAGACGTCCGTTTCTACCAGTTAATTTTTGATATGTGGTAGTATATGAGTATACCTATGTGTTAGAGTAATAAAATTTGGGTTTGGAGAACAAGAATATGGCTGAGAAATGAAACGGGCAGAGGTTCAGAGCATTTTTTTATATAAAATGAGCTGCTGGTGCAGTCATATATATAGACCCGGTGGAAGCGGCTCTACCTACGGCAGTCGCAGGTAGAGGTATGGCTCCACGTGGCAGGGCCCACATGGCGGGTCCTATTACATTAAAATACGTGCACTGCTATCCCGATATAGGTATGACAAATACGCGCAAGTATACGCAGTCAACAAGTAATAAAGAGTAAGTAAAGATCGTTCCCACGGAGAATTAATTGATAAAAGACACCAAACCACTAGCACATAATCATTTCAATCTTATTTAAACAAGCGGTACAATGTTTTAATTAAAAACTAAATTAACTAGACAAGCAATTAAACTTAAACTAAGTAATTCTAGAGTGAAATCAGATAATGAAGATATGAGATTCCAATTTCCCCTAATAATTCATCTAAGTCGACACACTTCCAGTTTGGTCAAACTAATCATCAAAGTTTGTTAGCTGAGAACACGAAAGTGAGAGAAGGCCATCTTTCGATGCACCTAATCCATATCACATGCAATCCACAGATGATAGAACGCACATGAACACCCACATTATCTAAACCCCTATATGTCTATGTGATTTACAAATAATTAGGGTTAAAGTCCAAGTTCTCTATGGACTACGAGCTGTTCTTCGGTATATGTCTATCCTAAGCACAAATCATACATCCAACCCTATGTGAACATACAATCGCCCGCTACTACGATTAGATCTAAACCTGCACTTCGTCTTTCAAGTCCATATAGGTTATCACAGTAATTGGTCGCGAATCAATTAGGTAATGAAAGCATGAATAGTAATAGACAATATCATAACAATCAATAAGAACAACATGGAAGCATATCAATATAAACGACTCATTAGGTTCCATTGAAGCCTCAAAATAAGTTTAAGTCATGAATGACTCAAATATATCATCCACAAAATGAATAAACATCATCCAAATATACAAAGAGATAGCAAGAAGACAATATAGATAGAGAATGCAAATCTGAGTTCTTGCTCCAAGCTTGGATCTTTGATGATATCCAAATGCTTCAATCTTCAAGTCTAACTAAACCCTAGAAAACTAACTACTTTAAACCCTAACTTAATCTACTCCTAATCTATACAAGGAAATGAAAGAGAAGAAAAAATGAGGAAGCTAGGGCTAAGCTAACCTCCCAAAGGGAGTATATCTGAAAATGGGCCACAAGCCCTCATAAATAAGCTTCTCCAGCTCAGCCTAAATAAAAGTCAAAGTCTGGCAGCATTTTGGACTGGCGCGGCCGCGCGCCATTTGGCCTAGCATCAGGTGCGGCCACGACGCACTGAAAAGCTGGCTTTTACTACCACTACTTCTGTTGCTGCTGCACTTAGTTGCCAACTTCCTTTTGTTGCATACTTTTAGCCTCATAGCATCATCACATTTCATTGCTCCTTCGCCATGCCATCATCATGCCTTAAGCCTTCTGTGCTTTGCCCCTTTTTAGCCATCTTTTACCCTTTTTAGCTTAATGTGCACCAAGAGAGTTCCAAATAAAGAAAACTACAAAAGAAAGCAAAAACACATTAAACGCACAACGATACTTGAGTTTAAGTAACAAAATGAGTTAGAAAATAACTAAATAAGTGGTCATAAAAACCACTTATCATGCACTTCGAGCAATGCGAGGTCAGATTCAAAACATTCTAACTTTTAATCAGAGCGTCCGTTTGAGGCGAGCTATACCTTTCCCGAAAGCCCTCACCGAGAATGTCGCAATGACATGGGAGTAAACATTTTTTGAGTCTAGAAAGACAGGTTCATAACCAGGTCTTTGATTCCTCCTAGTTTATTCGTTGAGCTGTCTTGCGCTGTTTCCACTCGGGATCATTGTTATAGTTCTTTCTGACCTTGGTGGCATTAATTCGGATCAAGTTTGACCGAATCAGCTTTAAGTTTATAAAATGAGCATTTTTCCCCTACTGGGGTTGTCTTCAGTGCTGGCATGGCCTTTGGCTGACTTCCCGGGGTTTTCTCTGAGGTTTGGATCCCAGCCAATTCTGTTTGTCCTCAGGGTTGTCTCTGAGGCTGAATTGGTTCTTCCAGGTTTTTCTCTTGAGATGAGGTGAGGCTTCGGGGTTGTCTCCGAAGTTGAGTTGTGATAAGTGGTTTTGTACCTACTTATCTGATGGCAACTAACTTCAATTATTGTTTAAACTCTTGTGTTATTGTAGCTTTTCATACATTTTGCCTTGCTTTTGTAGATTTCATATTGGATACTCTCTTAGTGGTAATTAAAGCAAAAAAAATGGATGTTGGGGTTGATAAAAGGATCAAATATAGGAGTGATGGAAATAAGAGAGGTGTGAGAAGTGCAACAGTAGCAGATAGCCAGAACAGCAGCAGCCTGTAGAATTCCAGTAGGGTGCGGCCGCGCCTCAATCAAGGCCAACAGTAGCGCGCTCGCGCCTGAAAAATAATTCTCCAGCATGCAACGCGGCCGCGCCTGGTTCAAGGCTAAAAGCAGCGCGGCCGCGCCTGTTCAAGTCTAACCAGAGTTTGACTTTTCACTTAAGTTGATTTTTTCTTGGGCAAGGAGTCACTCGACATTCGAGATCAATATTAGGGCATATATTCATTATTCAGAGACATTCCACCCTTTGGGATCACGAGCTTACATATGTTCTTCTCTTTTCTTTAATTTTCATCATTAGATTATATTAGAATATAGCAGATAGATTTTAGGTTAGATTAGATATGAAGATTGAAGCAATTAAAGAGCATTGAAGATTCAAACTTGGAGCAAGAGAGATTAGATTTGTTATTCCTATTCATATTTTCTCTTTGACTTCTATTTGTACTCTTCTAATGTTTATTCAATTTATGGATGGTGGATTTGATTCATTCATGAGTTAGACACTATTTTGAGATTACAATGGAATCTATTGAGTAGATTATTTTGATAGACTTCCTTGTTAGTTTTATTGAATTGTTTATTATGATTCATACCTAATTGCTTACTTGATTGGCCATCAATTACCGTGATAATCCATATGAACTTGAGAAACGGAGTATGGGTTTAGATCTGATCTTAATAGCTTTTGTTTATATGTTCTACATGGCGTTGGAATGCATAATTTGTGCTTCGGATAGACATATACCGAAGCACCGCTTGTAGTCATTTGAGAATTTGGCTTAAACCCTTATTAATGTTAAGTCACATAGACATATAATGATTTATGTAATTTGGGTGTTCACATGCATTCTATCATTTGTGGATTATACGTGATATAGGCTTGGTACATCGAGAGATGGGCTTGTCTTGCTTTCGTATTCTTGACTAATAATCTGTGATAATTAATTTCTCTTAACGGGAAGTGTATTGATTTAGATGAAACAATAGGTGAAATTGTAATCTCATGTCTTCATTATTTAGTTTCATTCTAGGGATAGTTAGTATTAGTTTAATTGCACAATATTATTCAATATATTAAATCATTCGTTTAAATAAGATTGAAATGGTTATGGGCTAGTGCTTGGTGGATTTTATTAGTTAATTCTCTATGGGACGATACTCTACTTACTCTTTATTACTTATTGACCGTGTATACTTGCATGTATATATTGTTCGGGAAAACGACCAACATGTTGGCCTCCCAGGTTGTGACCAGGCCTCGACCTGACCTCCCGGGTTGAGACTGGGGCTGACCTGTACTTCCCGGGTTGAGACCGGGGCTGACCTGTACTTCCCGGGTTGACATCGGGGCTGACCTGTACCTCCCAAGTTGAGATCGGGGTTGACCTGTACCTCTCGGGTTGAGACCGGAGCTGACATGTACCTCCCGAGTTGAGACCGGGGCTGACCTGTACTTCCCGGGTTGAGACCGGGGCTGACCTGTACCTCCCGGGTTGATACCGGGGCTGAGTTGAAATAGGCGATTTTTCCCTCCTGTATGGTTACAAACAGGAATGCAAAATTCGAATGTCTACGACAGGACTGAATTTTTTTTTGAGCGTCTACATTTATTTTAATATTAGGGAACTAACTAAATAATAAATAAATATACTTGTAGGGCTCACAATTTTGCAATTGCAGAATTCTGACAGAAATTCCATTAGGAATTTCGTAAGAAATATCAAATATCACATTTCCCTAATCTAACTATTATAAACAAACACATACAATATCTAATTCACAGTATGCCCAATTCACAGTCACAATATGCCAAATTTCACAATATGCCCAATTCACAGTATGCCTAATTTCACAATTTTAGAATAATGAACATTTCCAAAAAAACTCAACACAATCAACAACTCAAGTATCCTAATTTCATAAATAAAATAGTAAACCCTGATGATACAGTATCCAAATTAACCAAAAAATATAGTAAAATATAGTAAACCCTAAATTAAACACAAATTTCAGCAAACAATATCCAAACTCATTCATCATTTTCATAACAAAATATAGTAAACCCTAAATTAAATATAAATTTTAGCAAATTAAACCAAATATACAAAACTAAAATTAACCCTAAAAGGAACCTGTACAGCAGAAGAGGTGGTGGCTGGTGGAGGAAGGGGCAGTGGCTGGTGGCGGCAGTAGGCAGTGGCTGGTGGTAGCGGCATGAGGTGGTGGCTGGTGGAGGAAGGGGCGGTAGTAGGTAGTGGCTGGTGGAGGAAAGGGTGGTGGCTGGCGGCAGGAGGTGGTGGCAAGAAGTGGGGAGGGAGGTGGTGCCAACAGGAGGTGGGTGGACAAAGGGACGGCGACAACAGGAGGTGGTGGTGACCGAAGGAGGTGGTGGTGGCGACACAAAGGGAGGGAGAGCGAGAGAGAGCGAGCGAGAGAGAGGGAGAGAGGAAGAGAGAGAGATATATATATAAATGAAAATGAGAGGAGGCACTGGAGAAGAAGAGACTGATTTAGGTTTTATTCCTTATTTCCAACGAAATTTTCTGTTGAAATAAATTCCCTTGGAAATATCTTATCTTCGACGTAACGATTCCATCGAAAATACCTTTATTCCGTCGAATATAGATTTCGCGTTGGCGGGAAAGCTGGCGCTGATAAATGGTTTTATAACCACTTATTTAGATATCAACTCACTTCGATTGTTGTTTAATCTCATGTGTTATCGTAGCTTTTCATCCATTTTTACCTTCTTTTGCATATTTCTGTAGTTGGAACTCTTCGGGTGTATTTTGAGCTGAAACGGATAAAAGAATGCTAAAACGGAAACACAGTGCATGAAAAGGGGCAACGCTTAAAGAAGCAATGGGCATGGGGGATTGACAGAAGCCATGACCAGCAAGGATCAAGGAGGGAGTCAGAATAGGGCAACAGGAACAATGCACCAGCAAAGCGGCAGATTTCCCGAACCTGAAGCCCTCGCAGCTGCTCCGGCTGCAGGCCTATAACGTGCGCAGCTGCGCCGGTCTCCTCACTGGCCAGTTGACTTTTATTTAATCGGCAGATTTGGTTTGTTGGGGGCAGCAAGGCAGGCTCGGCTGAAAAAGGCGTATAAGGGCATTTTGGCAACAGAATATAGCTCTCTCCCCTTAAGGGAGTTTAGCCCTAATTTTCTTATTCTAGTTTTTCATTTTCTGTTACATTTTCTTGTCTAGGAGTAGAATGGAAGTAGAGATTAGACTAGTTTATAGTAGTTAATGTTGTAGGGTTTTATTAGACTTGATTGCTGAAGCATTTGAAGAACATCAAGGATTCGTATTTTGATCAAGAGGAATCAGATTTGCATTTCTTACTCTTATTTTCTCTTTGATTCATATTTGTGTTCTTACGATGCTTATTCTACATGTGGATGGTATGTTTGAGTTTTCTATGACTCAAAGTATACCTTGAGGTTCCAATGGAATCTAATGAGTAGTATATATTAATTTCTCATCCATGTTGGTTCTTATTGATTGTTTTGTGATTGTCTACTGCGATATTTATTTTCATTTCTTAATTGAGTCATGACCAATTACTGTGATAACCCACATGGGATTAAAAGACGAAATGTGGGTTTAGATCAAATCGTAGTAGCGAGCGTTTGTACGTTCACATGGCGTTGGATGTATGATTTGTGCTTAGGATAGACATATACCGAAGCGCCGCTCGTGGCCAATAGAGAACTTGACCTTAAACCCTAATTATTTGTAAATCACATAGACATATAGTGGTTTAGGTAATGTGGGTGTTCACATGCGTTTTATCATCTGTGGATTGCACGTGATATGGATTAGGTGCATCGAAAGATGGTCTTCTCTCACTTTCGTGTTCTCGGCTAGCACTCTTAACGATTAATTTGACCTAATTGGAAGTGAATTGACTTAGATGAATCATTAGGGGAAATTGGAGTCTCATGCCTTCATTATCTGATTCTACCTTATGATTATTTATTTTAATTCCTTACCTAGTTAACTTAGTTTTAATTCCAACTCTTTATCTCTCGTTTAAATAAGACTGAGGCGATTATGTGCTACTGGTTTGGCGACCTTTTATTTGTTAATTCTCCGTGGGAACGACCTTTACTTATCTTATATTACTTGTTGACCACGTATACTTGCGCGTTAATTGTCGTTACATAAATCGAACCAACAGGCGCCACGGAAGGCCAACTGGTTTCGACGAATTTCCATCGAAAATATATTAGTTTCGAGGGACTTATATTCGACGGATTATTTTGTCAAAAATAACTTAATTTCTTCTAAATCTATTCTGTCGAGGATGAATCCGTCGAAAATAGCCATGTTTTCTTGTAGTGTCATAAGCGTATATCTTAACAAAAATATGCCACCGAGAATATGCCCAACTCGTCAACCGACTCAAGAAAGGTCGACTAATAACAACGACGCCAATGCCAACGCCAATCCCGTTCAGCAATTGGTGAACCTATTGATAGGAGCACTTAACAACTAACCGCAAGCACCACCGAACGCGTCGTTCAAAGATTTCAAAGCGGTGGGATTGCTAGAGTTCAAGGGATCCATGAACCCCATCGAAGCATAGACTTGGGTTATGGAGATGGAGAAGGTTTTTGATGTCGCTAGGGTCAATGAGGAATAGAAGACTGCGTATTCAACTTTCATGCTAAAGGCAGAAGCAAGTTACTGGTGGCAGAAAAATAAAGTCCGGGGAGGACAGGGTGTGATCACTTGGGAGAGGTTCAAAAAAATATTTTTTGACATGTACTTCCCGACGATCTCACAAAACCAGATGGAGGTATAGTTTTTAGAGCTAAAACAAGGTAACATGTCTGTTCCAGACTACGCTGCAAGATTTAATGAGTTGGCTAGGTTTGAAACTTATAAAGGGCACACTGATCGGAGGAAGGCTAGGAGTTTCGAATAGGTACTGAAACCCTGGTTGTATAGCAAGGTGTTAATGTTCCAATTGAACACTTTTACAGGAGTATTGGAAAAGGCAATCATCGCTGAAGGTGGAAGCGATGACATGACCAAGTACAACCAAGGGCAGAAGAAGAATAAGAAGAAGAAGAGTGAAGGTTAAGGTAATAAGACTAGTGGTAGCAATACGGGAGGAGGCAGTAGTCAGAAAAGAAGGTGGAATGACAGCACATCGACTAGGAATCAGCAAGGGAACCAGAAGAAGAGGGTAGAAGCTTGTTCGACCTGCGAACAGAATCAACTGGGGGTCATCATGAAGGGAAAAAAAGTCTGCTACAATTGTGGTCAGAAAGGCCACATAGCACCTAACTTCCCTAACCCTAAGAAGGGCGCCTGCTTCACAAGTGGGTTAAAGGACCACTTGGCCAGGGATTGGCCCAAGAAGGTATCAGGAGGGGCAGGAGCAGGAGGGAATAGAGGAAGCAGTGGTGGAAATGCTCTGACTAACATGGGATCGACACCAACCAACCAACCTATTGCCAGGACTTTCAACATGACAGTGCAGGATGCTGTGCAGTCACGGGATGTGGTGTCAGGTATCTTTCTGATCATTAATGTTAATGCATATGTATTATTTGATTCAGGTGATACTTGCTCATTTATATTCGATGACTTTGCTACGAACCTAGATTTGGCTAAGGACGAATTAGAATACCCTATGAACATAGAGATTGCGAATAGGGAAGTGATTCATGTTAGGTTCGTACACAAGAACTGTAGGGTGGACATTAAGGGTAACATGATGAACGTAGAACTTATCCCGATTAGACTTGGAAAATTTGACGTTATCTTGGGAATGGATTGGCTATTCAATTATGGGGCGATAATTGATTGCCATAAGAAGTGTATTAACCTTATAACTCCGTCAAAGGTTGTGTTTTATGGCAGCTAGTTGCCTAAACTAGTGAGTTGTCTGACGATGATGCAGGTTAAGAAGTTGTTGAGACAAGGTTGTGTAGGGTATTTAGCCTACATAGTCGATTGTCGCAAAGAGAGCCCAAAGTTAGAGGAGATACCAGTCGTGAGAGACTTCGTAGATGTATTTTTGGATGATTTGCTAGGACTTCCGCCACATAGAGAAGTAGAGTTTGTGATCGATTTGGCTCCAGGAACTGCTCCAATATCGATGGCCCCGTACCGTATGGCTCTGGTGGAGATGAAAGAGTTGATGGTTCAGCTACAAGAATTACTCGACAAGAAGTATATTCAACTGAGCGTATCACCATGGGGAGCGCCGGTGTTATTCATTAAGAAGAAGGATTAAATGATGCGACTCTGCATCGATTACAAAGAGTTGAACAAGGTTATAATTAAAAATAAGTATCAGTTGCCAAGGATTAACGACTTGTTTGACCAATTGAAGGGTGCGAGATACTTCTCGAAGATAGACCTGAGAAGTGGTTATCATCAGTTGAAATTGATGATAGAAAATATTCCAAAGATAGCGTTCAGGACTCGATATGGTCACTACGAATTTCTGGTGATGTTATTTGGTCTAACGAATGCTCCTGCAGCTTTTATGGACCTAATGAACAGAGTGTTCGAGCTGTTTTTGAATAAATTCATGGTGGTATTTATCGACGACATTCTGGTGTATTCGAAGACCAAGGAAGAACACATAGAGCATCTGAAGGTGACGTTGGAGGCATTGAGAAGAGACAAGTTGTATGCCAAGTTTTTGAAATGTAAAATTTGGATTGAGCGGGTACACTTTCTTAGACATGTGATTGATAAGGATGAAATCTTGGCAGATCCCTCCAAGGTTGAAGCGGTAATGAACTGGGATCAGCCGAAGACACCGTCAGAAGTGGGAAGTTTTCTTGGATTGGCAGGATATTATAGAAGATTCATACAGGAATTTTCCAAAATTGTGACTCCTCTGACGAATTTAACTAGGAAAGCGGTGAAATTTCTTTGGATGGAGAAGTGTGAGGAAACCTTCCAGAGGCTTAAGAAGAGGTTGAGTATGGCACCTGTGTTATCTCTTCCGGATAGCACATGAAATTTTATGGTGTATAGTGATGCATCGCATAAAGGACTAGGCTGTGTGCTTATGCAAAACGGCAAGGTCATTGCATACGCGTCACGATAATTGAAGGATTATGAGAAGGGGTATTCGACCCATGATTTGGAATTAGGCGCGATAGTTTTTGCTTTGAAGATCTGGAGACACTATCTCTATGGGGAGAAGTGTAAAATATATACGGAATACAAGAGTCTAAAATATATTTTCACACAGAAGGACTTGAACATGCGCCAGAGGAGATGGTTGGAATTGATAAAGGGCTACGACTGTGAGATCTTATACCATCCGAGTAAAGAGAATGTTGTTGCCGACGCCTTAAGCAGAAAGGGTCGAGAAAAAAAATGATGTTGTTGACTTCCCAGGAGAAACTAATTTCAGCTATGGAAAAATTGAAATTGAAGGTGAGATATCCAATGGAGTCAGACGAGAAGTTGTTCCAGCTGGGAGCTGGTACAACTTTACTAGATAAGGTTAAGGAAGCACAACGTCAGGATGAGGAATGTGAGAAGATAAAGAAGAAGATATCCGAAGGGAATGAATTGAAATTCAAGGTGGACAGTGAAGGATTGTTAAGATTCGAGAGCAGAGTTTGGGTACTGCCAGTGCCAGAGATTAAGGAGTAAATTTTGAGCGAGGCTTATAGTTCACGGTATTCCATTCTCCCAGGGAGTACAAAGATGTACCAAGATCTTTGACAGCACTTCTGGTGGCCGAATATTAAACGAGACGTTACAGATTGTGTGGCTAAGTTCCTGACTGTCAGAAAGTGAAAGAAGAACATCAGAGGCCAAGTGGGTTGCTACAACCACTAGAGATCCCAAAATGGAAATGGGAGCATATTACAATGGATTTCGTAGTAGGTCTTCCAACGACTCAGAAAGGTTTTGACGCAGTATGAGTTATCATGGATCGACTGACGAAATCAGCAGACTTCCTTCCGATCAAGATTAGACTCAACTTAGAGCAATTGGCGAAGATGTATGTGAAGGAGATTATTTTAAGGTACGGAGTTCCAGTGTCTATTGTTTTCGATAGAGACCCGTGCTTCACATCGAATTTCTAGAAGCGACTACAGGAATGCATGGGGACGCAGTTAAGAATGAGCACGACATATCACTCTCAGACAGACAGGTAGAGCGAAAGAACGATCCAGACATTAGAAGATATGCTAAAAGCATGAATCATGGATTTCAAAGGGAATTGGGATGATCACCTACCGCTTGTGGAATTCGGTTACAACAACAATTACCACGTAAGTATTGGCATGCCGCCTTACGAAGCGTTGTACGACAGAAAGTGTAGAACTCCATTATATTGGGATGAAGTCGGCAAAAGACAATTGCTAGGTCCAGAATTGGTACAACAGACAGCCGAGATCGTCAAAGTGATTCAAATAAGATTGTTAGCTACTTAGGATAGGCAGAAGAAATACGCCGATCCACACCGCAAGAATGTAGAATTTGAATAGGATAGCTTTGTTTTCTTGAAAGTCTCTCCCTAGAAGGTAAAGATCAGATTCGGCAAGAAGAGAAAATTGAGTCAGATGTTCATTGGACCCTTTGAGGTGCTGCAAAGAATCGGAGAAGTTGCTTATGAGGTAGCCTTAGCTCTAGCGTTAGAACACATCCACAACGTCTTTCATGTGTCAGTCTTACTACCGCACAAACCCGATTACAAGCATATTATTGAATATGAACCCCTGTAATTTGAGAAAGACTTATCCTATGAAGATGTTCCTGTTTAGATTGTTGACAGGAAAGAGCAAGTTCTCATAAACAAAGTGATACCTTCTGTAAAGATAATCTGGAGGAACCACAACCCTGAAGAAGATACGTGGGAACTTGAAGACCATATGATGAAAATTTACCCACACTTATTTGGTTAATCTATGTGTAAGCAATTCTTGAGATAGAATCTTTGTAAGGTGGGGGAGAATGTAACGGGACGAATTTAATTGAACCGTGATTATGAGGACAGAATCCTTTTAAGGGAGAAAAGATGTGACAAACGAGAATTTTATAATTTTATTTAAATATTTATTGAATTAAATAAATATTTTTGATGATTTATTTATTAAGTTAAATAAATGTTTGATGTTTATTTATTGAGTTAAAAGTTGTTTGATGAAATTGTGGTAGTTTATTTTAATTTTATGTGTTACATTGACTAAATTAATATGGAAAATTTTTATAGTTCAAAGTGTGAGTTTAATTGAGTTTATTTAATTAAACGAATTAATTAATGAGTATAATGTTATTCTAATTAATTTAATAATTAATTAGAGATTTAATGGTTTGACATAATTAATAAATGAGAATTTTAATTATGTGATGATGTGATTTAATGTGTAATATTATCTTTTATTTAATTGATTTAAATGATGATTAGTTGATTAATTAAAGTGTGACAAATAAACTATGTTATAAACACTTTAATTAAATTAATGAGAAATGAGTTAATAAGTGACCAACCAAACAAGGCCTTAACTTAGTGGGAGCAGTTAAAACCATTATGGAATTAACTGACAACCCATTAAGTTATCAATTATATAACTATACGTATTATATCTTATATAGTATATCATATATCATATATTCATCAAAGAAAAGTTAAAGAGAAAAGAGAGAGTTTGAGAGAGAGTCTGTGAATTTAAGAAAGAAGTTAGAGAATCAAAGAGAAGTTTATATCATCATTTTATCAGAGATAGCAAGGGTAAACTCTCAATCCCAGTTAAACTATGTTTTAAAGCTTTCTCCATTAATATATGTTTTTAAAGTTCTCTATCATTGACATTCATGAATAATTGTTGATTATATGATTATATATGTGTTAATATATGTTCATAATATGTTTTCTATCATTTGTTTATGCTTTAAAGAAATCAAAACCATGTAATTATGCTTTAATCAAAGTTTCATAAGTTACAGAGTATGAAAAGTATGAATATGGCCCTTATGTACAAAATTCCATGCTTTAATTGTTTATTAAATTTGAAATTGATGATTGATTATGATTATGCATGTTAAAACGAAGAGAACGAACTTTAAACGGACAGATTCAGACTTATAACGAATCTATAATGATGAAATTCATGATTTTTGTCAAAATTTTGCAAAATACCAAAAACATGACATTTATGTGTTCTAATTTGACTAATTATGTGATTTAAGTTGTCAAATGCATGCTATGTATGTTACTACATGTTTATGTGAAGTTTATAGTTCATGGGTAACATTAAAAATCGTTATTTGAGCTTAACTTGGCATTATTTGGCCTTTTCTGTGCATTGTTCGCGAACTTTCAGACTTCACTGTGACTCGGCGCCGCAGCGCCAGGTAGGCAATTGACTGACGTAGTCGTAGCGAGGCAGCGTCGGTCCTGAGATGGAACCCAGCGCTGCAGCGCCAGGCCAAGGCTTGGGTGACGTAAGCATGGCGCGGCAGTGCCAGTTCTGAGAAGGAACCTAGCGCTACAGCGCCAGGCCAAGCAGCTTGATGATGTGGGTTGAGCACTGCAGCGCCAGCCAGCAGAATGACCTAGAGAATATTATTTAAGTGTTTAAAAGTCATATATGTATTTTCAAATGTTAGATAATGAACATAATGACATGTTAAACATATATTGAGCTGTTAAAACAAATTATTAGCTTGTTTTACGTGATTAATTGATAAATTAAATATGAGGTTGGAACTCGTTATTCGTGAAGTCTAATAACGTGTTCAAGGACCGATGTTTGTGATTCGATCAGACTTAAAATTAATTAGTATTGTGAATGTAATGATATGTAGGGTTAATTGAAGAACGAGAATTATAATTGTAGCTTGTGCACGTGGCAAGTGTTCTATCCCTAAATTACTATTGTTGAGTAAGTTTTATATCACCTATTTATTATCGTTATGCAAGTTCCTTAATTCTAAATTATTCGTTGAGCAAGTCCTAGACTTATGTTTCTATATCAATCTAGTTCATATTCTTGTATATTCAAGTATGATTCTGAATGAGATATTATGATTCTTTTGAAAGTATTACTTCAGTTATACAATACTTATTCAATTGTATACTTTTGAGATTCAATATTCGATTTGATTATCAATTATTGTTGAATCTTGTAAGACTATCGAACCCTTATTGATTCGACTAGTCCATAGTTGATGAGCGTTCTAAATTATAGAACTATTATTGAGCTTATCCGAACCAAACTTCCTTTGGTGCGGACTCTGATGTAAAACTGAGATGAACAACCATTTATAGGGGATTTTCTACGCGTTAGCGTTGAGATGATGTGCCCATTCATGGTACTAAGGGCTGATCCCCTAAGTACGAGTAGTAGAGTCCATAAAGTCTTACGACTGTTAAAAGTTTAAAGTAGAAATACTTGACAACCTATGACATAGTTCTTGGTCTTATGACCCTCAGATGTACTTTTGATTCTTGTTATTCATTCTTGATTCAAAAGCCGAGCTTTCTATTATTCAGAACCCTTTGATTTCTCGCACGTTATTATTACTATTATATTATTATACTTGTGGGCAATCGTGGTTACTCTTGCATAATAACATTGTAGCTAAGATTGAAAGGACCGACGAGCCTTCAACTAGCAAGGGCAAGGGAAAGGTTAACAAGTGATAAAGACTTGTTATTTTATTTGAGAATATTTTTTTAAGACTTATGGTGTTGTTTAAGAATTATGTATTTGTTTACGTTTCCGCATTTGATGTTTAAGGTTAGTTCAACCTAGGATTTATTTTTTTCAGATGATGTAACCCCTTAAGGGGAGGATTTCTATTTATTTTATGGTTTGCATTTATTATGGGTAGATAGATATGTGATATTTGTATAGTGAACACCAAATCCCGTGGAAATTGAAGTACCCAGATTTTGGGGGTGTTATAATTGGCACCTACATAGCTGCCAGAATATGGATCTGCTGAGGGGCCAGCTCCAGAGCTGGAATGATCAAACGAATCTGCCTTTGAGGGATCCCTACCAAGGAGCCTGATGAAAAACTGAGCCCTCTCCAACTATTTGGTCAATCCTAAATTCTGCTCCAAATGAGTAGGCTCTCTGAGGTAAGCTATCCAGTCTTTCAGCATAACAGACCCCGACATCATATTTTCCATAAACTTGGTAGCACGAGTCTGAGCTCTAATAGTGCGAGGACTCAACCAGCGATGAAATGCCTCATGAGTATGAGGATCCTCTAACAGGGTAAAGCAATCTATGCCCATCAGGGGAATATCTGTGATTGGCTAAGTCAAGGGAAAATGATGCCAAGCAGGAGGAACAAAGGGAATATGGATATCTCCCGTAACGCTCCGAATAGCGCGTTCTCCCAAGTAAAGCTCCAAACCTCCCTCAGTCAAAAGTGGAATCCGAAGAGTGGCCAATGTAAACTGCATACCGGTTGGAAAGCCATCCTCGAACACGGCTGTCAGATAGTCCAAGGTGTAAGGAACCCACGTGATAGAGTCGACAGTATACAGCTCTAATTGCAAGCAGGAATGGGTAAATCCCTCTGCTACAGGGACCTCCGTCAAAATGGAATGATGCCAACATCGTCCCAGCGGATATGTCTCCAAGCCCAAAGCAGTGGTAGGACGTAGGCAAGGGAGCCTCTCACATGCCCAAAACTTGCAGTGCAAAGATCAAATTACCTCAATGAATAATTAATCACAAATGAGGAAAATTGAAAGGTAAAAGAGAAATTACTCACCAGCAAGAAGGGATAAAACCTAGCCAAGCCTCCGTCACGCCCTCAGAGCGTAACCGCATCTCACAAAGAAAATAGGCGAAGGTATAGGTGCCCCAATCAAAATCCCTAAGGCGCTCCACGTATCGAGTAGCGCCAACCATAGCGAAAGACACCGTCGAGGAGTTGTATGCAATGAAACAACCCCTTAAGATCACCAAGAATAGTCGCCGAAGAATGCGATCTCTAACTTTTTGATCATCAGGCAGAGGCTTAGTCAAAGCCCCGCTCTAGGAATCAACACTCAAGGGACCAGAACGGACCGTCCGACCCTTGATGGTCGTCGCAAAAACTCCCAAGAAGGATCTAATGAAAGCACGTGAAATGTATGCTACCAACGGTACTGGCTCCCCTACAAACTCTATCCCCTGATGAACTGCCAGTCCATTGGAGTCATCATCACCTCACAGTCCAACAGATGGAGAGACTGGGTCTGGTGGAACCAGCGCTCAGATAATGCCTGCAGATAACCCCAAGGGCAACAACGAAGAGGAATATAAAAGAAGGTCTCAAACCCCCAAGTGTTGATAATGGCCTGATACTCTGGATGCAGAGTATGATATAAAGAGGGGACGTCAAACCAGTTCCACCTGGACTGTGTAAAGCCGAGAACTTGCACCAAATAGCAAGTTCAGATTAAACATTTTCCCTAAAATGGCAAAAGAGATGAAAGTCCAAAATAAAAATTCAGTCACCTCATTGGCGTAAAGGTATCTTGATAGATGGCGTCTCAAATAGCCCAAAAGCTTTGGAATCGGCACAATGATGGCTAGAAGCTCCCTACGCGGAGCATAAGCTGGAATAGGATCCACAAATGGGGCATCCTCTTCGTCCACATCATCCGTCCTCTCAACCTGGATCGGACGAGTCACAAACTCAGCCAATTAGCAAGGCGGCTGGGCTGGGCAAGGGGGCCTGGTTCGACGAGGCTGGGGAACATCAGAAGCTCTCCTCCACCCCACACCTGCAAAGACCCTACTAGCAATGCCTGGTCTATCTGGCTCCATAACCTGGAGATAAAGTCTCCAAATCACCTCAAAAAAGGTTAGGTAAGCCTTAAACCTACGGCTTGTCGACATCGAGAAAAAATACAGGTCAAGTTGGAACCGAATCTTTCTCTCTTCCTATGTTTTTGTACTTTTTACCCTTATTTTATCTTATCTATTTTATGAAGGGGTGAAGATATTTTTTAGAAAAAAGCCAACATTATCTTGTCGACGATTTGAACGGTTTACAGAGTTGTCGGTTGGTAGATTTAAAATGGTTGTACCAACTCAATCGAATTTTATTTTGAAAGTAGGCCCAATTACTGGACACTGTCGAAACTGAATCTTTGGAACCGAAATTTTAGGTTCGGGGGCTTGGTTAAGTTGGGGGAAGGAGTTAGGCACCCCCCCAACTCCCGTGAAAACACGGTACCACATCTTTTTAATATTTCCCTTTTTATTTGCAATGTGTGTGTAAATGCTGGAAGGAATTGGGCATAGATTTGTTTGATTTGAAAATATGGACGTGCTTCAATGAACCTATATACAAAGGGATTGATTTGATTTGCAAAAGTCCTTTTTAGACAAGATATTAAAATGATATTTTGAAAGTAGGTTTTCAAACCCTCACGCTCACGTAGGAATTGAAGCATGTTGATACTTCCATTTTTTTGTCTTTTTAGCCTTTCGGCCAAATTTGAATGGTGATGGCCGGGCTGCGAAGCATCCTCGACCACAAATATATACAAGTGACGGTTTTCTCATGGGCATGACAGCCATCAGAGTGACTCTGGCACGAAAAACCATTATCTCATTATATTTGAGACCTTAAATCCGGATAACCGTTTTAAGGTCTTTTGGATGTACATTTTACAGAAAAACTGGCAGGGTACATTTGTAATGTGGAGTTTGTCCATCGTGGGATCAGATTATGATCAGTTTGATGATGAATCCCACGATTCCTAGGCTCACATAGAGAAGCCAAGAAAACTTGCACAGTTCAAATATTCACAAAAAATGTATATTTACATCAATACGTTGCAAAAACCAAGGATTCATTAGCCAAATCCTGGCCTACGAGTAGCCAAAGCGTCTCGTTCCTTATAGATAGCGATCTAAGGGTCGCGATATTGCTTTTAAAATGAATAAAACTAGAAAGAAAGCTAGATTTAAATAAATCTTAGTCATTCTAGCTTCACGGTTCCGGTTGGACCTATTTTGAACCGTTTGAAAGGTAGAAAGGGCTAGATTTAAAGAAACCTAGTTCGCCGAATGGATATCAGTGCTAATTCATATCAAATGAATATTTAAAGCAAATATTTAATCAAAATGAATGATGAATATATATATAGTTATATATATACTAAAGCTGTAAAGAGCAATGGGTTTTCACTCTCAGGCCCGTAATGGAATGTAAATATTTATATATTTATAGAAGCTGTAAAAAGCCACGGAGTAATCCAGGCTTGACAGAATGGAAATATATCTATATATAAAAGCAATAATAGGCGACGGATGTCAAATCCTATGCCTGGACGGGAATAAAATTTATATATATTTGTAAAAGCTGTAAAAAGCCACAGAGTAATCCAGGCTAGACAAAATTAATATATATATATATATAAAAGCTGTAAAAAGCCACGGGATGATCCAGGCTTGACATAATATATATATATATATATATATATATATAAGCTGTAAAAGAGAGATGGGTTTTCACTCCTATGCCCGTACATTAATGTAAGTATATATATATTTATAAAAGCGGTAAAAAGGCCACGAAATGATCCAGGCCAAACGAAAATGTAAATGTTAATATATATACAGTTAGTATATATCTATTAAAGCAATAAAATGTCCACGAAATCAAAATCCAAGCCAAATGAAGTCGAAAAAATTTATATATATATAGTTATATATATAAAAGAAATAGCTACCACGGATTTGTCATCCGGGCTTGACATAATTGAAAAGTTAGTATATATACAGTTAAATATATACACAATAAAGTCAAAAAGGACACGAGTCAGCGACCCAGTCCATAAAAGTTACTATATATATATATACATATATATATACATACATACATATATATACATACATACATACATAAATGCAAGAAAACGCTTAAATGTACTAAAAAGTAAGCCAAAACGGCCACAGAACTGAGTTTCGAGCAAAATCAAAAAAAAAAACTTAACGTGCACGTGTATAAATGCGCAATGAAGTAGTAGAAAGTTCTTGATCGTAAAAATACTTACAATAGACTGCTACATGGGCTTTGTGCCACTTGGTAGGCATCAAACATACGTTTCCACCGTTCAATTTTTGATATGTGGTAGTAAATGAGTATACCTACGTGTTAGAGTAATAAAAACGATGTTTGGATTATAAGAAGTCAGGCTAGGAAACGAAATGGGCGGAGTTTCTAAGCGTTTTTTATTTTTTCTCCTATTTTAGCTTGGGGGTGCACTTTTATTTAAAGAGCAGTCGCGGGTGTACCTGCGGCTCCAAGTGGCAGGGTCCACCTGATGGGGTCCGCTGTCTCAAAGTACGTGACCTCTAACCAATGCGATGTCAGGTTCAAAACTTTCGGAGCGTCTGGAAAGCCCTCAAAAAGCGTCTGTTAGAAGTGTGCTATACCTTTCTGGAAAGCCCTTGCCGAGAGCGTCACAATGATATAAGACTAAACCTTTTTTGAGTCCAAGAACACGGGTTCATAACCGGGTCTTCGATTATTCGCAGTTTGTCCGTTGAGCTGTCTTGCGCTGTTTTCACTCTGGATCAATGTTATGGTTCTTTCTAACCTTCATGGCTTCATTTCGGCTTAATTTTGACCGAATTGGCCTCAATTTGGTAAAATGACCATTCTGCCTTCCAGGGGTTGTCTCCCGTACTGGCACGGTCTTCGACTGTCTTCCCAGGGTTATCTCCATGGTTTGGATCCCAGTCGATTCTGTTTGTCTTTAGGGTTGTCTCCGTGGTTGACTTGGTTTCCCAGGGTCGTCTCTTGGGATGATGTGATGCTTCGGGGTTGTCTCCAAAGTTGATTTGGCCTCTCGGGTTGTGATCGGGGCTTTACCTAACCTCTCGGATTGTGACCAGGACTGTTTGACATCCCGATATGGTTACCGAAGCTTTACTTGACATCCCGGTGTTGTCGGTGTTTGACTTGACATCCTGGTATAGTGATCGGGGTTGACCTTGACATCCCGGGATCGTCACCGGGGCTGCTTGACATCCCGATATAGTTACCAGCGCTTAATTGACATCCCGATTTTGAGACCGGGGCTGAGTTGACATCCCGGTATTTAGATCAGGGCTGAGTTAACATCCCAGTATTAAGACCGGGCTGAGTTAACTTCCCAGTATATTGAGATCGGGGCTGAGTTGTCATCCCGGTATTGAGACTGGGGCTGAGTTAACATCCCGGTATTGAGACCGGTGGCTGAGTTGACATCCCGGTATTGAGACCCGGGCTGAGTTAGAATCCCGGTATTAGGATCGGGGCTGAGTTGGCATCTCGGTATTAAGACCGGGGCAGAGTTAACATCCTGGTATTAAGTCCTGGGTTGAAAAGATAGTTTTTCACCCTGTAGGGTTAGTAACAGGAATGCAAAATTTCGAGTGCCTACAACAGGAATGAAATAATTTCGGGTGTTTACAGATGCCCCTCTTTATCATGTTTATGCAATGCAATGAAATGAATAGGATAAAGATTGGCAGACACTGGAAATATAATAAATGCAAATGTAAAGCAGTGATTAGCATGATATGTTATGAATGTTAGATACCTTTGAGGGGATGGGGCTATCACTAAATGTTTACGTCACTTTCTGCTGGGGATAACATTATCCGTGATAGCCCTTGATGTCGCATTAGTCGGAGGTCAATGGTTTACCATGTCCTTGTGGTGCTAGGCAATTACTGGTAGGGTAGCTCAGGTAGGCTATCATAGACTGTTTTTGTCATAATCTGTTGGGGATGACGTCATTCATGATAGCCTTCGGTGAGTTCCCTTGACGTCTACTCGAACGGCATATTGTGAAGTCTCAATCACCACCGAATCTTTCTCGATTCTCCCTCTAAGGATTTGTATAATATATTCGATCATCTGTCCTTTGTGGGGTTAAACTGATATACTATTTATGCCACCAGCTCATTCCCGATGCTTTGCTGGAGTTGTCGCCAACGGCTGACAGTGTCAGAAAATCTGACCTTTGCTGAAGTATCCTTCAACGGCTGATATCACAAAATCGTTCCCGATGCTTCGCTGGGGTTGTCTCCAGTGGCTGAGATGTCAGGCAATCTGACCTTCACTGAAGTAGCCTTCAACGGATGATATCACCGGACCGTTCCCGATACTTCGCTGGGGTTGTCGCCAACGGTTGAAAGGTCAGGCAATCTGACCTTCGCTAAAGTGGCCTTCAACGGCTGATATCACCGTACCGTTCCTGATGCTTTGCTGGGGTTTTCGCCAGCGGTTTAAATGTCAGGAAATCTGATCTTCGCTAAAGTGCCCTTCAACGGGTGAGATCACTGGATCGTTCCCGATGCTTTGCTGGGGTTGTCGAGAACGGCTGATAGTGCCAGGCAATCTGACTTTCGCTGAAGTAGCCTTCAACGGCTGAGATCACTGGATAGTTCCCGATGCATCAATGAGGTTGTTACAAACGTCTGATATGTTAGCCAATCTGACCTTCACTGAAGTGGCCTTCAACGGCTGAGATCATTGGATAGTTCCCGATGCTTCGCTAGGGTTGTAGCCAGCGGCTGAAATGTTAAACAATCTGACCTTCGCTGAAGTGACCTTCAACGGCTGAGATCACCGAATAGTTCCAGATGCTTCGCTGGGGTTGTCGCCAGCGGTTGATAGTGTCAGGCAATCTTACCTTAGCTGAAGTGGCCTTCAATGGCTGAGATCACCGGATCGTTCTCGATGCTTCGCTGGGGTTGTCGCCAATAGCTGATAGTGCCAGGCAATCTGACCTTCGCTGAAGTAGCTGTCAACGGCTGAGATCATCAGATCGTTCCCAATGCTTCGCTGGGGTTGTCGCCAGTGGCTGATAGTGCAAGGAAATCTGACCTTCGCTGAAGTAGCCTTCGACGGCTGAGATCACCAGATCATTCCCGATGCTTTGCTGGGGTTGTCGCAGTGGCTAATAGTGCCAAGAAATTTGACCTTCGATGATGTAGCCTTCAACGACTAAGATCACCAGATCATTCATGATGTTACATTGGGGCTGTCGCCAGCGGTTGATATGTCAAATCTGATCAATCTCGATGTGGGGGTACTCTTTCTGACAAAACACACCCTCAGATCAATCTAGATGCTTTGATATAGTCAAAGCCCACCATTTATACTGTCGAACCTTCCCGATGCTCTTGTAATGGAAATTTTTGGCAATTTCTCGTAGTTTTTTAGTAATTTTTCATCATTGATCCCCGAATATTGCTTCGAGATGATAACTAATGGTTTACATGAAGTTCTTATCTTTGTCAGGCCCTCGCCGCTTAAACAAAGGATTTCAGGCCAATCCGCTCAATCGCGTAGCAGTTATTTTTTCGGATTTGACTTTTTAGCTCCAGTAAACTCCGTTTCCGCTCGAACTGGATGGAGCCAGAGGGGGTGGGACCCACCTTGGGGAGCCGCAGGTAGAGGCGCGGCAGTCGTAGGTGGGCCCGCTGCCTTCTGCGAGTTTATGATGGGCAGCAGCACTCTCTCAGATTCATTTCAATTTTGAATCCTAAAGGAAATTCGATTTTCTTTTTCAGATCTTCGGAGTTCGGGCAGCTTTTTTCAGATTCTATCAGTGCACACACGTTCTGCACATCTCAAGTAAGATTTACATTCTTTCTTTTCCATTTATGACCGTCAGAATGTTATAAACCACGTAGGGTGCTTTTGAACGCAATGTAACAAAAATGTATGCTTATATAACTTGATAAAAATTTTCAGATAACAATTTTCAGACTTTATAAGTATACATTTTTTACTGTGATGCACATTTTGATGTAAGAAAATTTGAATTATGAGACAGTCAAATGATGCCCTTTTTGATCAGTTTACTCATCCTTTATGAGGCCGAATGAGCCTGGATTTTCAACTAAAAATGTCCATGGTAATTTAGCTAACATGTGAAGTTTACTTTTGATATTTTTTTTCATAAATATGAACTATTTCTGTTTTTGGATAGGTGTGCTACTGAATGGCCACCTAGTCATGCCTGTGTGCATGCGGACAGTCTATTTTATAAAGGAGACTCTGGCAAAAAAATTTCAGAAGCCTGAGTATTTAATAAACTTTCAATTTTGACTCTACTGGGGATTTTGACTGACCCGTGCTTGTTTTTGGACTTAAAAAATGCATAAAATAATTCTTTAATTTAATAAGTCACACGTTTAGGCTTACCTCACCCTTTCTGAGGTGTTTTGGAGACTTTGTTCAGGTTATGGAGCCAGATAGACCCGGTAGTGCTAGCAGGTTCGTTTTAGGAGTTAGACGGAGGAGGGTCTCCGATGTTCCTAAGCCACGGCCAGCCCGACCGCCTCGCAGATTAGATGAGTCAGTTATTAGTCCTATCCAGGTTGATCCGACGGTTGACGTGGACGATGAGGATGTACCTTTTATTGATTCTGTTCCACCTCAGGCTCAACGTACGGAGCTTCCAGGAATTGAGGTGCCACTTCAAGAGCTTCTGGGAGATTTGAGGTGCCATCCATCGAGATTTCTTCACGCCAACGAGGTGACTGAAGTTTTCCTTCTAGATTCTCCTTCTTTCTTTTGCGGTTTTCAGGGCACAAGTTTGATCTGGACTGGAATTATTTTTTGATGCAGGTTCCCAGCTTTACACAGCCTAGAAGGAATTGGTTCACTGTCCATTCCCTGTACCATACTCTTCTTCCGAAGTATAGGGCCATTGTTGACACCTGGGGGTTTCCGGCGTTATTTTCTATCCTTCCCCGCCGTTGCCCCTGGTTATTTAAGGGCTTTGTCTGAGCGATGGTTCCACCAGACCCATTATCTTGATTTGTTGGACTGCAAGGTGATTGCAGACACTAAAAATTTCATTTCCCTGTTACTAACACTGTAGGAGGGCAAAACTGTCTAATCAAATCAACCCTAGTCTTAATACCGGGCCATCAACTCAATTCCGGTCTCAATACCGGGCCATAAACTCAACCCCGGTCTCAATACCGGGCCATCAACTCAACCTCAGTCACAATATCGGGCCATCAACTTAACCCCAGTCTTAATACCGGGCCATCAACTCAACCCCGATCTCAATACCGGGCCGTCAACTCATCCCCGATCTCAATACCGGGACGTCAACTCAACCCCGGTCTCAATACCGGGCCGTCAACTCAACCCCGGGCTCAATAGCGGGCCATCAAATCAACCCTAATCTCAACCCGAGAGGTATAGGTCAGCGTCAGTCTCAACTCGGGAGGTACAGGTCAGCCCCAGTCTCAACCTGGGAGGTACAGGTCAGCCCCGGTCTCAACACAAGAGGTTCAGGTCAGCACCGATCTCAACTTGAAAGGTACATGTCAGCCCCGGTCTCAACCCAGAAGGTACAGGTCAGCCCCGGTCTCAACCCAAGAAGTACAGGTCAACCCCGATCTCAACCTAGGAATTACAGGTCAGCCCTAGTCTCAACCCAAGAGGTTCAGAACAACCCCGATCTTAACCCGGGAGGTACAGGTCAGCCCTGGTCTCAACCCGGAAGGTACAGGACAGCCCCAGTCTCAACTCAGGAGGTATAGGTCAGCCCCGGTCTCAATCCGATAAGTACAAATCAGCCCCGGTCTCAACTTGGAAAGTACAGGTCAGCCTCGATCTCAATCTGGGAGGTACAGGTCAGCCCCGGTCTCAACCCGAAAAGTACAGGTCAGCCCCGGTATCAACCTAGGAAGTACATGTCAGCCCCGGTCTCAATCCAGGAGGTACATGTCAGCCCCGGTCTTAACCCGGGAGGTACAGGTAAGCCCCGATCTCAACTTAGGAGGTACAGGTCAGCCCCGATCTCAACCCGGGAGGTACGAGTCAGACCAGATCTTAACTCTGGAGGTATAGCTCGGCCTTGGTCTCTACTCGGGAGGTACATGTCAGCCCCGATCTCAACTCGGGAAGGACAAGTCAACCCCAGTCTCAACCCGGGAGGTATAGGTCAGCCCCGATCTCAACCCGAGAGGTCAGGTCCACTTCAAAAATAATCCTGAAGCATCACAACATCTCCAAAGGAAAACCTAGAGGGACTAAGTCAGTCTCAGAGACAACACTGAGTATAAACAGACTCGTATGGGATCCAAATCTTGGAAACAACCCCAGGAAGTCAACTGAAGGCCATGCCAACACTGAAGGCAACCCCGAGAGGGGAAAAATGGTCATGTTACCAACTCTAAGCTGATTCGGTCAAAATCAAGCCGAATTGATGCCACTAAGGTCAGAACGAACCATAACAACGATCCTGAGTGCAAATAGCGCAAGACAGCTCAACGGACAAACTACGGGGAATCGAAGACCTGGTTATAAACCAGTCTTCTTGGTCTCTAAAAATGTTTTATCCTATGTCATTATGACACTCTAGGCGAGGGCTTTCCAAAAAGGTATAGCACGCCTCAAACGGACGCTCCGATCAAAAGTTAGAAAGTTTCGAACCTGACATCGCATTGTTCGGAGTGCACGTACTTCAATGCAACAGGACCCGCCATGTGGGCCCTTCCACGTAGAGCCGCACCTCTACCTGTGGCAGCAGCAGGTAGAGTAGAGGCTTCTGGGTCTATATATATGTGCTCACCCCCAGCTAATTTAAAAAAAGAGAAACGCTCTGAACCCCTGCCCGTTTGGTTTTTCAACAATTTTCTTGTCTTCCAAACCCAAATTTTTTCACTCTAGCACGTAGATATACCCACATACAACCACATATCAGAAAATAACCGTTAGATTTGGACGTTTAAAGCCTACGATTTGGCAAAAAGCCAGTGTAGCAGTCCATTGTGAGTAATTTTACGATCAGAAAGTTATTATTACTTCTTCACAGTTTTATACACTTGCATATCATGTTTCGTTTTCTAAATATCTCCAAAACTCAGTTCCGTGGCCGTTTTTGTTTACTTTTGGTACATTTTAATACTTAAACGCATTTTCTGGCATTTCTACAACTCGGATTGACGATCCGTCGCTTCCAGCAGCTTTTATATACTTGCATCTTCGTATTAAGCAACTTCTCCGGACTGGGTTATCTTTTCAGTTAGGGTTAGGCTTTTTTTGTATATATTTAACTTTATATATACTAACTTTTCAATTCTGTCAAGCCGGATGTCATATCCGCGGTAGTTTACTACTTTTATAAATATATATGCATATATAAGCAACATTCACCACACTGGGTTATCTTCCCAGTCTTGGTTGACTACTTTTATATATATATATATATATATATATATATATATATATATATATATATATATATATATATTTACATTCCAGTTTGGCCTGGATCATTCTGTGGCCTTTCTACTGCTTATATATATATGCATATATAAACAACATTCACCACAATGGGTTATCTTCCCAGTCTTGGTTGACTACTTTTCTGTTTATATATATATATATATATATATATATTTATTTATTTACATTCAAGTTCCGCCTGGATCATTCTGTGGCCTTTTTTACTGTTTTTATATATATATACATATATATATATATGCAACATTCATCATACTGGATTATCTTCCCAGTCCTGGTTGACTACTTTTTTGTCTATATATATATATATTTACATTCCAGTTCGCCCTGGATCATTCTGTGGCCTTTTTACTACTTATATATATATATATATATATATATATATATATATATATATTTACATCCGAGCCTCGGAGTGAAAATCCACCGCCCTTTATTGCTTTTCTATATATATTTACATTATGTCCAGCCTGGATCATTCCGTGGCTTTTATACAACTTTTATAAATATATATATATATATATATATATATATATTTACATTTCAGTTCGGGCACCGGTGTGAAACCCCATCGCCTTTTACAGCTTTCGTATATATAATTATATATATATATATATATATATATTACTTTACTCATTTTTATCAAATTGTTGCTTTAAATATTCATCTGCTATGAATCGGCACTGACATTTCTACTAGCAAACTAGATTTCTTTAAATCTTGCCAACTCTAGCTTTCAAACGGTTCAAAATAGGTCCAGGTAGAACTGGGAAGCTAGAATAGATGGGATTTCTTTAAATCTAGTATTTTTTCTAGTTTCAGTTATAAAAGCTAAATCGCGGCCCTTAGATCCCTATCTAGTGGGAACGAGATGCTTCGGCTATGTGCGAGCCAGGATTTACTGATGAATCCTTGGTTTTGGTGGCATTTGGATATCTTTATGTATAAATTTGAGTTGTGTAGGTTTATTGTCTTCCCTCTGTGAGCCTAGGAATCGTGGGATTCATGATCCAATTGATCAGAATCAGATTCCCACGATGGACAAACTTCACTTTAAAAATGTACCCTGCCAGTTTTTCTGCAAAAATGTACATGCAAAACACCTTAAAACGGTTATCCGAAAATATTGAAAATATACGGTACCATGTTTACACGGGAGTTGTGGGGTACCTAACACCTTCCCCACACTTAAACAAGCCTCTGAACTCAAAACTTTTTTTTCAAAGATCAAGTTTCGATAGTGTCCAACAATTGGGCCTCTTTCAAACAAAACTCAATTGAGTTGGTAAAACCATTTCAAATCTACCAACTGGCGACTTTGTAAAACATTTAATCGTCGACATGATACATGTTGGCCTTTTCGTAAAAAACCCTTCAAAACCTTTTTCATAAATAAAAAAAGTAATGGTAGACATAACTTAGAAAGAGAGAAAGATCTGGGTTGTGACCCGACCCGCGAATTTTTTCCCGACGTCGACAGGTTCGACTCTGCTGACAGTAGAGGGCTTAGGCCTCGTTCAAATCTTTTCAAAAATTTCCCTTTTAAAAAACTACGTATGCGTGAATGTTGCTTCTTTACATTGAATGAATGCGTGAATGCTACTTCTTTACATTGAATGAATGTGAATGAATGCTTTCCTTCTTTTTTAGTGCTTCGCACCAATGTCATCAGATGCATAACGGTGAGACATGATGTATGTGAATGTATGTTGTGTTATTCCTCCTCCGAGAGGCAAACCAGTCGGTGATAAGTAATATCTCTAGGGACGACTAAGTCTCTGGGGCTCATAAAAATGCACCACCCAGATTCGCTCCAGTTGAAAGATCAGATGAATTTCCGCTCTAGTAGATTGCGATGATCTAGGGACCTTCATGCCATAAAGCCACGAGAGAAACATAAGATAGGTCAGCCTCTGATTAACCAAATTCGATGGGAAGCTTCTTCATGCCTTCCTCTTTCAATTCAATATCAAGTTTTCAATTCTAATGTGAAGGAGCACAATGTAAATATCATAATAAAAATTTACATTCCCTGTTATAATACATCTTGTCATCCTGTCATTAAAACAACTGACCTCGATTTTGCAGGATAAGATTAAAAAACCACAAAAACACATCATGGCATGCATCCTATCCCTACCTACCTCAGAAAATTAACACACCTACGTTTTGTTGTACGTGAAAAATTGGTCCTGTCACTAGATCTAAGTCTAAGAAAGTACTAAGTCGACCCACGGACATGACTTCCTGTGCTCAACCAGAATCCACCCCTGTCTCTATGGAAGAGTTTGAAGGACTAAAGAACTAGATGGCCGAATTGGCCAATTTCCTAAGAGAATAAAGTAAAGCTCTTAAAGGGAAGCAAGCCCAAGCTCACACAGAACCAGGAACACTTGGTGGTAGTGGTGGCAGTCAAGAGGCCGAAAAAGCGGAGACTCGGATTCCTGGACCACAAAACCAGGACATAATCAACAAAACACCTAAAATCACCACCCTCAACAAAGAACAGGAAGCTGGTGACATTCTAAAGAAAGTACAGTAGATGGAAGAAACCATCCAGTCTATCAAAGGGACTGGGGCATTTGGTGTCAATTATTCAGACCTCTGTATATTTCCTAGGGCTCATTATCCCAAAAATTTTAGAACTCATGATTTTGAGAAATACGATGGATTGGGAGACCCCTATACCCAGTTGAAAGTATTCATTGGAGAACTCGGATCCTATGCAAAGGACGAGAAACATCGAATGTAGTTATTTTAGAAGAGTCTGATCGGAGAGGCTAGAGCCTGGTACGCCCGTCAAGACAACTCCAAAATTCATAGTTGGAAAGAGTTGGCCCATGCCTTCCTCAGTCAATATAGTTTCCAATCTCAGTTGGCTCCAGACAGATACTAGATAACCAAATTCAAGAAACAAAGGTCTGAGTCATTCAGAGAATATGCCCAACAATGGAGAAGGGTTGCAGCACAAGTCACCCCAGCTATGACTGAGTCTAAGATAGTCATGACCTTTATTGATATTCAAGACGCTCTATATTACGAGAGGGTCCTAGCAGGCATAGGAAAACCATTCTCTAAAATAATCAAGCACGGTGAAATGGCCAAAATGGGATTGAAGTCTGGGAAGATAAAGGACTTGACTGCTTTGGAAGCCGTTGCCGAATATATCCAGTCCGGGAATTATGGGAGTAATCCACGAAGAACACATAAGAAGAAAGATGAAGAAGTGTCCTTAGTATTCCAAGGATAGAATCCAAGGGGAGAGTCAAAAGATATGCCCATTCAAAGGAGGAACTATACCCCTTTTTAAGCTTCAACTCAACCTTTGAACCCTCAATTTCAGAGACTATGGAGGCCAAACGTCGGAGAACATTCACCCCATTATGGGATTCACTCAAGAATGTGATGAAACTATTAACCGCACAGAACTGTAGGTTATAAACCTTAGGTAGTGTTACCTTAGTCTATAACCACAAAGATGAGGAATAGGAATAAACTCAAATAGAGTTTAAGTTCTAAGCAATGGATTTGGGCAAGGTATTAATAAGTCAATAAGATTCAAAGAACAATCATGACAAGTAATAAAGATCCAGAGTTACCTAACTCTGATAATAACGATGAACAGTAGTAATGAGTAGATAGAGTCTGAAAGACTAAAAGTATAAAGGGAAAGAAGATCGTAAAACAAAATGATCATAAGATAGGAAAGAATCATAATATAATACGATTATAATATGAGATCACAACGTGATCTGATAAGGTCATAGTAGGAGGAGGATCAATCAAATGATTGAAAACTTTATAGCATAATTGTTGTACGACTGTTGTACTATGAAATTGTACTATTAAAACTTAGGAAAGAGTTGTGACTTGTAGATATGGATTAAATAAAATTTATATTGAGCAAGAGGGAGCTAGGAATATGTGGGATGTCAGTTGAGAACTCATGTGATAGCTGAGTTGTACAAACCTTTGTATTGGTAGGGGTTTTGTGCTTGGTTTAATGACTACTTAGTTTATCATTTTGATAATCATTGAAATGTCAGTGTCGCGCTATTCGCTATATGTATTATGAGAAGGTGATTCTTTTCTCATGTGTATAACAGATAGGTAAAGAATATAAGATTAGGTGCAAGTTCTTTAAACTCATACGTATGGTAAGTTCGTGACTCATAATCGTATGGTGGAACCCCTCAGCAAATGGATGACTTTGGTCTGACTAGGATAAGTTCCTAAACCTATATAATTGTGGTAAGTTCCTAAACTCATAACGTGTGGTATGTTTGATGAACTATACGGGGGTATAGGAAAATTGTGAATGAAGGAATGTGTATTTTTAATAGATAGAATTATTAAGCAATTGATCATTAGAAGAATTGATGTTGATAGTGGAAGCATAGGTATTCCAAATCTTCTAGCTGTGCTGGACTTTAAAATTTTTGACATAAAGTTAAATTCGCACTGATGTGCCTTTTCGAAATAAAATGAATTTTTGTTATCCTCAAAACATGGTGACAAGTGTGTATGTGTGGACTTCGGGACCCTGACACACCGTTACCTGTTGAGGTATGGTAACACTAAAACTGATTTTCAAAGGTTTTTAAACCGTTTAAAAGAGAAGTCTATGCTAATTATTTCGGCTAGACGAAAATGATTTGAAATTTATCAAAATGTATTTTATATATCATAAATGCATCATTGAACCTTGTGCAGAGATGATAAAATGATGGAGTTATCAATGCAAAATTACTTAGTTGGATGCGATCTAAAGATCGTTAGCCCACTATGAAATGATGTAGTATGACAAAGTCACACAATGACAGAATTCTCAAACAGACTATAAATACAGTGCGGTGTCATGACATTATAAAATGATTTTCAGAATTTGAAAGGTAAATTATTGCAAACTGAATTTGGACAGACACATGTTTCGATTAATATTCGAATTATTGGTATACGTCTAAGCTATTTGATTCAGCTAGACAAATGTTTATAAAAATTCAAAGTATTCTTTGATATTTTTATCCCGAATCAAATTGTTTTGGTGCGGAATCCTATGATAAGACTGAGGTGAACTATGTCGATTGGATAAAATAATCCAATCTATTTGTAGCGTAAATATTCGTGAGACATGATTGATACGTCGTACATGGCGTAAGCGTACGATAGGTTGATAACCTAAAGTACTAGCAAAGGTAGTTTACTTTCTTTGTGATTGTAAACGTCCCTAGTAATCCACTGTTTTGCGATATAAATATCGTTAAAACTATGTGTTCATGGTCTAAATGACCCCTCAGCATATTATAAACATTTTTAACTCTTTAGAGTGATGTGGAGGTAGTATGTGATAATGGGTATGAAATAGTATGAACTCGTTGCGTACAAGTAGAATCTGATATGATTGGATAAAGGTTAAATTGAAAACCTAGTTTTGATGAATAAAAGGAGTAGGGATTAGTAGGCTGTAATTTCGAGAACGAAATTCTTAGAAGAAGGGGTGAATGTGATAACTCAAAAATTTATAAAATCTTAAATAATTAAATAAAGGTTAAATAATAAGACCTAGACTGGAAATAGAGTATGGATTTACAAATTTTGTGAAGGACTTATATGATTTTGTGTATTATTTATATATTTATTTAACACATAAAGAGAATTAAGAATAAATTCTTGTAACCTAATATATATATATATATATATTAGGTATGAAAATTAAATAACTTAAGGGTTATAATATGTAAGGATGTTAGTATTTAAAATTTTTACTAACCTAAGAGATTAATTTTATTATCTCCATTTGTTAATTTTATAACCTAATTAAAGCAAGTCTAATTGAGTTAAGTAATTAAATGTTCATTAGTAAGAATTTGATGTACAAATTAAGTGAATAGAAACCCTAATTAAATGATTAGGGTGGGATAGAATTAAAATTAGTGGACTATATTAATTTACATAGCCTAATTATTTTATTATCAAGCCCAAAGTAATTAATTTGGAGCCCAAATTTCTATCCCAATTGGTAAAGAAATTATTTGGACATTTAGTAAGTTAAATAAAGTAATAAAAAGAAAACAAAGTTGGGAGAAATGGGCCACATGGCCAGTTATATAGAGGAGAATAGGAGGGGGAAGAATATAATCATTACCCATTTTAGTTGGTCACCAACTACAACATATGTCACCCATTTATTAAGCCACTCATTTTATCCAAGAGTGCAAGCAACTCCATAATGATTGAGAGAGAGAGAGAGAGAGAGAAATAGCTAGAGTGTTGGGTAAAAATATAACATACATATGATATATTTTTATAAATTTACCAACACACAAAAATATCTTTTTCTTTTCTCTTTCCCCTTACTTCCTAAGTTGCTAACAAAACAAAAGAAATAGAAAAATAGAGAAATGGGAGGACTAATTCGGCAGCCATGAGAGATAAAGGGAAAGGAGTATTTGATCCTCATGCTTCATCAAACTAATTTATGGAAGAAAAAGAGAAGAAGAACCCAAAAGAGCAAGGTCTTTTTAATAAAGTGATTAAATTAGATTGGGTAGCAATAATCGACGATACATGCAAGTTTCCTAACTCGAACTCGAGTTATTATTGTAAAGCATGTTCGTGATTAATCATTGCTGATTATATCACATCTATACTGATTATTGATTCGCACTTAGTGCATGTTGTATATGTTCATCAAGTATGAAAGGTTGATCACTTTCATTACCATTTGGTTCAGTTAAATTTGTTCATGTTCATTGTTGGCCATTCAACATTATTGATTCAGTCGTTCATTTATGGAAATTGATTTATGTTCTTTCACAATTCTTATATTGTTGAAAGTTTGTCAGCTTATTATTCCTTTTCAATCATGATATATCTTCTTTTAAACTTAAACTTGCTGGGAAAAATTGTTGCTCACCCTTGCTATATCATGATAATTATTTTAGATTAAGACGAAAGTTCGGACACAGGAAAAGGCAAAGACAAGTTCAAGGATTGGATTATTGAACGGTTAAAATTGTAATAGTATTCGACGCAAATGGCATTGTATGTCGTATAGGATATTGAATGCAGGTAATTAGTTAAGGTTAAAATACCTTGAGAATTATGTGTAAAAGTTTATTGTATAAACAATTTATATTTATATCTTCCGAAGTAGTTATAGAAATGATGTATCGTAACGTACCATGTCTGAGGTTCTAGGAACCCGAATTTCGGGGCGCTACATTTTCTGACCTTCCGATATTGACAGTGGTGGTTTGGTCGAGGTTTGGTTTGGGTTTGTCTTCGACCAATTCTTTGATTTCCTCGGGCACCTCATAGTCATCATCATCCTCTTGATCAATCTCCATCAAGTCGAAGTTCAATTTTACATCAAAGTTGTAGTCACTATGACATGTTGGTATCTCATCAGCAGGGACAAACAAATCCAATCTTGGAGTCCTAAAAACAAAATGCTTTTGCTTTAATATATGAAACTATTTAAACATACAAAGCATTTAGCAAAGCATGACAAAAGTTACTGCTATAGCTGTGCAATAAAATAAACAGTAAATGAAACCATGTTACAGGGCAGATGGATACCTTGCCCTTTTATCCTTTTTGAATGAGGCAAGGGACGCTGCTCCAGTTGTCCAGAGTCAGATCCTCATGAATAGGGAGGATACAAGATTTGGGGGTCGTCTGTCTAATCTCGGATGATGACTAAGACATCTTTTAGATAAGAGCCGGGGTTTTTCTTAGAACTGCTTCTCTTTTCTTTCTTGATGCGAGGAATTTTGATTTGATCCTCTTCGTCACTATCTGTGATATCATCATTTATACCCTCGTAGTGTATGAGAACACGCATGTTAGCAAATGGGTCTCGTCCTTCGTACAGGAACCTTTCTTTTCCCTCTTTGCTATCCCACTCAGGCTTTTGGGTTTTTCTCTCACTTATTGGTATGACTGGAGGAAACATCATGGCTAACACAACAGCAGAAATCTTCCCCATTGGCTTCACAAATTTGGCATCAGTGAGGTTTGACAACAATATGGTGGAAGCATGAGCCTTTGGATGCTTGTATGGGTTCCGGTGGTGTGACCCGGATGTGTAACCCAATCCGGCTTTCCCCGACTGACTCGGGATTTGCACTGAGCTCTTGATACCTTACTGATTCTTTCCTAACCATTCTCCAGGGCAAAAACCCAAAGATACCATCTCCTGGTCCACTGTCATTACTTTGGGGGAGACTTTTAGTTTCAGAGCTGGTGCCCCAACAGGTAGGTACTGAGTATTACTCACCTCCAAAGCTTGAAAACTTGCAGGTTCAATCCCTGCATCCAAACTGATCACCGGTATATCTCCCTATATGCAGACAGGGTCTTCTGGTTCGGCATTCACCGTGATTAGGTTGCCATTGATAATATACTTGAGCTACTGATGGAGGGTGGATGGAACTGCTCCTGCCATGTGGATCCACGGCTTTCCCAGCAATAAGTTATATCCTGTGGTAATGTTGAGTACCTGGAAGGATATATAAAAAGTGTGGGGACCAATCTCCAATGGTAGCTCAATTTCTCCCACAGCTTCTCAGCGAGACCCATTGAAAGCCCGGATAACCACATGACTGGTTCTGATCCGGTTTGGAATAATCTTCATTCTTTCCAAGGTATCGTAGGGACAGATGTTTAGGGACGATCCTCCATCTATTAGCACCCCTCTGATAACATACCTTGATGACATCACTGCTATATGTAGTGACTTGCGATAACCCATCCCCTCTGTAGGTATATCATCGTCAGTGAAAGATATCACATTGCTATTTAAAAATGTGTTCTATCACGTGACGGAATTTCTCGGCATCCACTGTCCTTGATAGATGGTCTTCTTCTAGTACTTTCACTAGAATGTTGTGATGATCCACCGATGATAAGATCAGATCTAGGATGGACGTATGCTTGGGTGCATTTTTTATGCTTTGCACCACCTTAGTCTCGTTATGCCCCATTTTACTGAGGAACTCTTCGATCTTCTCTTCAGCTACCTTCCCTTTGGCCTTGATAATTGAATTGATCACCCGCTGAGGCAGGTACAATGGATTCTCCTTGGATATACTTTCAATATTATTTGAGGTTGAACCTTCATCATTCCCATAGTTCATGGGACTCTCTTCAGACTGATCACTTGATATTGGGGTCTAAAAGGTAAGATTAAAGGCCCGGGTATGACTACCTTCACAGGATTTTGTGTTTCTTGGACACCTTTCCCTGGCAGTACTAAGGGTATTCCGGCTAGTTCATTCTCACAGGAAATAACAGCCACTGTTCCCTGACTCCATGCCATGGAAATAAAGAGTTTTTCTTCATCAAGAAGGCCATAATCTTGATCCCCTCTTATCAGCTCACCTCTTTCAATAAGATTCTGAATCAGGTGCCGAAGTCCCCAGCAATCCTTGGTGTTATTACCGGGCGTATTGGAGTGATACTAAAAGATTCTGTCAGTTTTGAATTTTTTGGATCGAGGGTTCACTGGGGGTAACAAATCCATAACCATCCCCTCATTGATCAACATCTAGGGGATTTTCTTCGTCGGTTGGTTCAGATTAGTGAAATTCCTCTTGAAGGTAAACTCCCTATCTGCTTGAAACTTCTCCTCCTTGGCCACCTTAGCGGCCCAGGGTTCATGCTCATGAAATCGATAATGATCCCTCATAGCGATGGGGTTAATTTTCGGTGTAGGCCGACTTTCTTCAGACTGGTTGGACTGGTTTATCAGTTGCCTGGTCACCTGAGACTGATATACTACCAGATCCGCCAGCTATCCAATCTGTTCCTTGATATATTTGATTTTCTGCTCTATCAGGAATCACCTTTCTGATAACTCCCAACTGTCGGGGCTATTATTACTGGATTGAGTTGATTCTCTGATGTACCAGAGGTATTTGGATCCCTCTCCACTCCCTCTGCTAATCATGTTGACACTCTCCTCTTTGTGCTGAGGGAGTGGATTATCTTGCACATGCGGTTGCTCCAATTTAATCACCACAATCTCTCCATTGTCTATCAAGTCTTGGATTTTGTGCTTGAGAGGCCAACAGTCTTGTGTATCATAATCCGGAGATCCGGAATGGTAGGCACACTTCTTACTTGGGTCGAAATTCCTTCCCCCTGTACTGGTTGGTCGAAGGAGCTGAACAATCTTCTTCTGTGCTGTTAACAATTTTATCACATTCTCGAGTGAATCACATAAAGGGGTGAACGTTCTCCAAAGTCTGGCCTCCAAATTTTTCTAAAATGGAGGGTTAGAAGGTTGGGCTGGAGCTTGAAAAGGGGAATAGTTCCTCCTTTGAATGGGCATACTGCTCGACTCGCTCCTTTGATTTTGTCCTTGCAATACTAAGGACACTTCTTTGTCTTTCTTCTTGTGTACTCTCAGGGGATTACTCCCGTAACCCTCGAATTGGATATGCTCGACAACAGCTTCTAAGGCAGTTAGATCCTTTATCTTCCCAGATTTTAACCCTATTTCAGCCATTTCTTTGTGCTTGATCATCTCCTAGAATGGTTTTCCTATGCCTGCTAGGACCATTTCGTAATATGGAGCTTCCTGGATGTCGATGAAGGTCATGACTATCTCAAACTCAGTCATAGGTGGGGTAACTTATGTTGCCACCCGTCTCTATCGTTGGGCATACTCTCTGAATGACTCGGTGTTTTGTTTCATGATTTTGGTAATCTGGTATCTGTTTGGAGCCATTTGGGATTGAAAGCTATACTGATTGAGGAAGGCATGTACCAACTCTTCCCAGCTGTGAATCTTGTAGTTGTCCAAACGAGCATACCATGCCCTTGCCTCTCCTGTCAAACTCTTCTAGAATAATTGCATTCAGAGTTTCTCGCCCTCTACATAAGATCTGAGCTCTCCAATGAATACCTTCAAATGGGTGTATGGGTCTCCCAATCCATCATATTTCTCAAAATCAGGGACTTGAAAATTTTTAGGGTAACGAGCCTCAGGAAATATACATAAGTCTGAATAATTGACACTCCCAAATGCCCCAGTCCCTTTGATGGACCGAATGGTCTCTTCCATCTGTTGGACCTTCTTCAAAATATCACCAGCTTCCTGCTCTTTGTTAAGAATGGTGATTTCAAGGGTTTTGTTGGTAGTATCTTGTTTCTGTGGTTCAGGAATCTGAGTGTCCTTCTTTCTAGTCTCTTGACTGCCACCGGGTGTACCTGGTTTTGTGTGACCCTATGTTTGTTTCCCTTTAAGAGCTTTACTTTATTCTCTTAAGAAAATAGTTAATTCGGCTATCTGGTTCTTTAATCCTTCAAACTCCTCCTTAATGACGGGAATGGATTCTGGTTGAGCACTTGAAGCCATGTCTGGAGATGGGCCTAGTGATTTCTTAGATTTTGATCTGGTGACAAGACCAATTTATATCTACAACAAACGTAGGTGTGTTAATTTCCTGATGTAGGTGTTAGTCGGATTCATGCCATGCAATGTGTTTATTTACGATATTTTTTAATCTTATACTGCAAAATAAAGGTCAGTTATTTTAATGACAAGATAACATGACATGATTTACAAGATATGGAATGTACAGTATGATTTTTACATTGTACTTGAAAACTTGACATTGAATTAAAGGAGGAAGGCATGAAGAAACTTACCTTCAGGTTTGGTTAATCAGAGGCTGACCTATCTAAGGCTACTCTCGCGGCTTTTCGACATGAAGGTCCCCAGATCATCGCAATCTACTAGAGGGGAAATTAATCCGATCTTTCAATTAGAGGGGATTTGAGTGGTGCATTTCATGAGCCTCGCAGACTTAGTCGCCTTTAAGTCCATCACTCAAACACCGACGGGTTTGCCTCCTGGTGGAGGAATCACACAACATACATTCACATACATCGCGTCTCACCGTATGAAATGATGATATTGTGCGAAGTACTAATATAAAGTAGTAAAGCATTCATTCACATCCATTCAATGTAAAGACTCAGCATTTCACATATACGCAGATATAAATGGGAAACTTTGAAAAGATTTGAACGCGGCCTAAGCCCTCTACTATCCCCAGTAGAGTCGCCACTTGTCGACGTCGGTGGAAAAATGCGCGGGTCGAGTCGGAACCCGGATCTTTCTCTCTTTTCCTAAGTCTTGTTTCTACCCTTATTTTATCTTTTTTATGAGAAAGAGTGCAGGGTTTTTTAGGAAACGGCCAACATATATCATGTCTACGATTTGAACATTTTACAGAGTCGCCAATTGGTAGATTTGAACATGGTTGTACCAACTCAACCGAGTTTTATTTGAAAGGAGGCCCAATTGCTAGACACTGTCGAAACTGAATCTTGAAATCGAAGTTCTATGTTCGAGGGCTTGGTTAAGTGCGGGGAAGGTGTTAGGAACCCAACAACTCCCGTGAAAACACGGTACCACATCTTTTCAATATTTCCCTTTTTTATTTGCAATGTGTGTGTGTGTATGCTGGAAGAAATTGGGCTTACATTTGTTTGATTGGAAGTAGTGCTTTGCTTTGTTGAACCTATATACGAAGGGTTTGACTTGATTTGTAAAAGTCCCTTTGTTTTAGGCAAGTATGAAAATAATGTTTTGAAAGGTAGTCTTCAAACCCCTACACTCTCATTGGAATAGAAGCCTGTTGATACTTCCATTTTATCCTTTTAGCCTTTTAGCTCAATTTGAATGGTGATTGTCGTGCTGCGAAGCATCTTCGACCACATAATATATAAAAGTGACGGTCTTCTCATGGGCATGACAGTCATTGGAGTGACTCTGGCACGACAAACCATTATTTCACTATATTGAGACCTTAAACCGATAACCGTTTTAAGGTCTTTCGGATATACATTTTTTTACAGAAAAACTGGCAGGGTACATTTGTAAAGTGGAGTTTGTCCATCGTGGGAATCAAGTTCTGATCAGTTTGATCATGAATCCCACGATTCCTAGGATCACATGAGGAAGCCAAGAAAACCTGCACAGCACAAATATGCACATAAAATGTATATTTACGTCCAGATGCCGGAAAAAACTGAGGATTCATCAGTCAAATCCTGGCAAACGCGTAGCCAAAGTATCTCGTTCCCACTAGATAGCGATCTAAAGGTCGCGAGGTTGCTTTCCGAATGAATAAAACTAGCAAACTGATAGATTTAAGTAAATCTCAGCCGTTCTGGCCTTCCGGTTCTGTCTGAACTTATACGAAAATTGTAAAGGGCGAGGGGTTTTCACTCCGATGCCCGGATTGGAATGTAAATATATATATATATATATATAAAAGCTGTAAAAAGCCACGGAGTAATCCAGGCTTGACAAAATGGATATATATATATATATATATAAGTAATAAAGTGCGACGGATGTCAAATCCTATGCCCGGACTAGAATGAAAATATATATATTCATAAAAGCTGTAAAAAGCTATGGAATAATCCAGGCGGGATAGAATTGAAATATATATATATATATATATATATATATATATAAGCTGTAGAAAAGCCACGGGATGATCTAGGCTTGACAGAATGTAAATATATATATATATATATATATATATATATATATATATATATATATATATATATAAGCTGTAAAGGGCGACGGATTTGCAATCCTATGCCCGAACAGAAATGTGAATATATATATTTATAAAAGAGATAAAAGGACATGAAATGATCTAGGCCAAACTAGAATGCAAATATATATATAAAAGCTATAAAGGGCGACGGATTTGCAATCCTATGTTCGGACAGAAATATAAATATATATATATATATATATATATATATATTTAAAAGTGGTAAAAAGGCCACAGAATAATCCAGGCCAAACTGGAATGTAAATGTTAATATATATAGTTAGTATATATATTAAAGCAATAAAAAGGCCACGAAGTAGAAATCCAGGCCCAAATAAGTCAGAATTTTTTTTATATATATATATATAGTTATATATATAATAGCAGGAACTATCACGAATTTGACATTTGGGCATGATAGAATTAAAATGTTAGTATATATATAGTTAAATATATACAAAAAAAGCCAAATCGGGACTAGGAAGATAACCTAGTCCGAGAAGGGGCATATATATATATATATATATATATATATATATATATATATATATATATATATATATATATATATATATATATATATATATATATACTGAATTCATTCTTCAAAATTATAAAAGTCAAGGGTCTTATTTTATCTCCTACTAAATGTAGTCTTTTCCAAACTAGAGTCAAATTCCAAGGTCATGACATTAATTATGGTCTGGTTCGTCCCATTCAGCGAGTTATTCAATTTGCAGATAGATTTCATGATAAAATCATTAATAAAACTTCACTTCAGCGATTTTTAGGATCTCTCAATTATGTAGGTAAATTTTATAAAAATCTTTGAAAAATTTGTAAACCTCTTTTTCAACGATTACAAAATAATCCACCTCCTTGGACAGATGAACATACTTTCATCGTCCAACAAGTTAAAAAGTATGTTAAGGTATTGCATTGTCTTGGCATTTCCAATGAATGTGCATTCAAAACTGTTGAAACCGCTGCTTCTGAAGTTGGATTCGGAGGTATTCTAACACAAAAGTTAACTCCCACTTCATTTGAACAAATTGTTCGATTTCATTCTGGCTTATGGAATCCTACACAATTGAATTACAGTACTATTAAAAAGGAAATCATTTCTTTAGTTTTATGTATTAATAAATTTCAAAGTGATTTGTTAAATCAAAAATTTCTAGTTAGAATAGACTGTAAATCAGCAAAATACATTCTTGATAAAGATGTTGAAAATATCGCCGCTAAGCAAACTTTTGCTAGATGGCAAGATCTTTTGAGTATGTTTGATTTTGTTATTGAGTATATTAAAGGTAGTGATAATTATTCCCGACTTTCTTTGTAACGACCCCAAAATTCATACAATAATATTCTCCTTCTCGATCGTTAACAATACAACTTTAATCTCTCATTACATCATTATTCGATATTATAACGACCCCAAAATTCATACAATAATATTCTCCTTCTCGATCGTTAACAATACAACTTTAATCTCTCATTACATCATTATTCGATATTAAAAAATCACTAAAAATGCGGAATATTTAAAACTTTTATAAGCTTTCTTTCTATATTGCCCTGAATCGCAACCTTTACATTGCATCTCTTCGATTCAAATCCATATCATGAATCGTTACAACAAAATGACTATACAAACTCTTACATAATAAAACAATATCCATCTACATTGGATAACTCTACTTATAGCTCAGCGACATATTTCATTCAAAACATTAACTACAATTTGAAATTGACATAACTAATATTCTTGAACATTGATCTCTATAAATCACTTAACACGTATCTTTACCTTGCATCCTTGACCTACAAAAATGGTTATTTGCAAGAGTGAGCTCGACAGCTCAGCAAGTTCTAACAGTTTTCATGCATCACGTATCACATAATAAACATGCTCAACATAAATCTCATAATAATTAAAGTAACATGGCATACATGCTTTAATTCACATAACAAATATAAAGATTGAGTTCCATACTCAATCAACATTATTTAACCAAACAGTGTAGTGATAAATTGACTTTGACATTTCATGATTACAACATGTATAACATATCATGCTCGCTTGCAATTTAAAACAGTTCACCAAATTCACGTAGACAAGTAGAAGCTGATAGACTTGCCTGGTTCGTGGATTACCAATTATCGAAAAAACTGCTTAATATAATCTGCTTCATGATCCTACATAACGTATCACCATATGCATCAATTATTAATCACTTAGCAACGCTTATCAAACATCTAAGTAAATTCTAATTTACACTTTCTAATTTACACTTCTTAACTCTCTTCATTTCACTCGTTTGACACTCGCTGTCAAATCATATGTATAATTATTACATATCTAATCTTCATTGTTAGTTAACCAATTAAGATTAACTCATTCTTCATTAACTAATAAGTTAATAATTAATCACCACGCAATTTAATCACCTCACATAATCATATTACATTTCACATAATTAACCAATTATAATTACATCTTACGTCAATTAAATTACATTTCAAGTTAAACATAATTATATTTTTACTAACATTCATGTTTTATAACTTATAACAACATCTAATATCGTCGACAGCACTATACTTGTGTATGCGCATGACCGACGCCCTCCGATTGCCTCAGAATACGCATCAGTCCCAAAAATAACCATTTTTACCCTAGCTAACAACCTCAAATCAAAAAGTCAAAAACATAAAAGTTGTAGGTCTACTCGTACTCGTTCCGAATCATCTTGAATCACCTCAATCGGAGTTCGTATGAAAACGTTATGGCCATTTTAGTAACAGAGGTCAAAATAGTTTTACATTACGACAACTAAACTACCCCGGGCAGCAAGTATACCCGCTGGGGCGGGTCCCCCAAGGCATAAACACCCGCTGGGGTGGGTCCAAGGGCTGGTGGAGGTGCTGGGTCGCGAACTGGTAGAGAAATAAGTCAATTTGGCTTATTCCGTCACACCGAATTCGAATTTTCCCAACATGATAAACATGAAATATGTGACAAACAATATTTTAAGCTTATTAACATGCTCATAACATAAAAATTTCATATAAACACATAATCACAACCAAGATTTCATGGAATTCGAAGAAAAACACAACTATAAGCGTTCTTGACGGAAATTGCTACGACGAACTCGTTTTTCAATCAATTCAAGTGATTCCAAATGTAATCACTTCTATTCTTAACATACTAACATAATACTTAATCAATTTTAACAATAACTCATAATCAACATCAATTTTGATAGTTTCAAAAGTTATTTTTCAGAAATTACTTCACCGAGAATCGCTATGAACACACTTCTTATTGTTTATCAAAAATTCATGGATTGAACTGCTAGAACAACCATATAACTCATATATAATCATGTTATATCACATATTACACATAATTCATGCTCACATCAAGGATTTAAAAAAAATTCAACATAATTCCATAATCTAACACTATGAACATGAATTTCATGGTGTTCATCATATACTTGTGAATTGAAATTCTTAAACAACTATGAAACTCTCATGTAAATATATATATATATATATACATACATACATATCCCATTCTCATAACAAAATTATGAAGTTTCACAAAGAGACTTCCACATAGAATTGTAAAACCATGAAAACATAGAAGAATATGCTTTGAAAACATGTTTTTACAACAATTGATTTTGAAAACCCTTTCATGGCATATAATTACATATGAAAACATATGAACACCATATATACATATAATTTTATGATTGTAAAAACCTAATTTGATAAAGAAAAAAACACAACACATATGAATTAATTCTAGGGTGAAAATTATAACCTTACTAGTTTTGACTTAAGAGAGAGATGATAAAGATGATGATCCTCTCTTGCTTCTCAAGCTTTTCTTTCTCTTCTCTCTTCTTCTTCTCTGACAATTCTCTCTAACCCTCTTCTTCTTCTTTCTTTGTTTTGTTTAGACTTAGGCTTTTAGAAAACTAACGTATCTTTTAACTTAGCATATATTATACAATATATAATATACATATACAATATATGTAACTTATATTATTAATATAGCTAATAAATAATATACTAATTGCTATACTAACTACCACTTATTACATAGGTTACAAAATTTGAAAAGCCCAAGACCATGTTTGGCAAAACCACATTATTTTTAAAAACTAACTTCTTGAGTTTAAGGCATTGTTTGGAAGAAATAAGATTAAACAAGTACAAAGGCCTTGTTTGGTAAAACTCATCATTTTAAAAACAGGTTTTAATAGTTAAGGCCCCGTTTGGCAAAACGAATTTAAAAACGGTGCTAGGGCCTTGTTTGGGAAAGTAGTTTTGAAAACTTTTTTAATAAATTATTTTAACACATACTTTTTAATGTTATCCTTTAACTAATTAAAACTCAACATTAATTTAATTAATTAAAAGTTTAACATCAATTAATCACATAAAATTATCACATAATTATAATTACTCACTAATTATAATTTCATGTTACTCTCACCACATAACTCATCTAATTTAATTATCCCAATTAAATTAGAACTATAACATAAAATCATTATGTCAATTAAATTAAATACCAAATATTCATTTAATTAACATATAACACTTAATTAAATTACTCCATAATAATCACATAATTATTTATTTAACTCAATAAATAATTCAATTAATATATTTATTTAATTCAATAAATATGTAAATTCTCTTCACACCAAATCACATATTTTACAATATATAACACATACACACATACTCGTACTTAAACATCTTAAAATAAGAATTTTATTTATTAAATTCTCATTTATTAATTCTTAAAAATCCGGGATGTCACATTCTTACCCGGGAATTTATTAATTCTGGTACCCCTACTGTTTCAAAATGAGTATTCGAGGAGGTTCTTCTTCACGAGGTTCGGGTCGCCCTTCAGGCCCTAGTAATCATCCCAAAGGCTCTTTGGTCCCTCATCCAGTTAACCCAGTCCCTTCAGTGGATCTAGTTAATAGATTTCATATACTTGGTTCCATTCTAAAGCCGTATAATACGGTTTTAGCCAGTAAACCAGTCCCTATCGATCCATTTTGTTCACCCCAGCAAAATGTTCCTAAAAGTCAAAACTCACAATATATTCCTAATTATCAAGTCAATCTTTTTCATGTCGAAACAATCATGAAACCTAAAAATGATCCAGTTAGTTTGGCTTCCCAGCTCTTCCCAACTGGATGGCATTTCCTTCCTCTTGCTCCTTATAACTCACTTACATTTTATAAGGACATCATTCTTCACCCGAATTTTCTTCATTAAATGGTGGGATAAATTTGATGTTAACAGAATTGTAGGTTAAGTTCAACCAGAATTTCCCTCCAATCCTATTAAATCTATCCCCGAGAAAGGTTCTTCCAGTAATTCTAAATCTAAAGAAGTTCGTCCTTCTACTTCTTTAGATTTTTCAAAAATTAAAGAGTGTTCTAGTCTTGAGTTACAAAAGTTAGCTCAAACCATCCAAGACAGAGTCAATCAGCTTCATAAAGAAATTGAAGCTAGTGAGTGTTCGTCGTTTTCCTCCAAGAAAACCAATAAAGCTGAAGAAGAAGATGATGACAATGACCCTTATGGCAGCATTAATTTGCAAGATGCTCAAGACCCATTCGCGTAATCATGCTCGTACTTTCCCACCAAAAGTAGCTTCCAGTCATATGCAGATGTCCCTCAGGATTATAGTCAAAAGATTCTGCAAATTAAGCCTCTATGCGCTCAATCAGTCTGTCGGCCATATGTCTAAAGTAGCCAAAAGTTTTCTCATTTAGTCAAAAGTGGTTTGTAATTATTCACTTTTGTAATAGTAAAGGTCAAATTCGATTTGTAATAATAAAAGTCAGTTACTGTTTGTAATAGTAAAAGTCAGTTACTGTTTACTTTTGTAAAGTTTGTAATAGTTCTTTCTTATTATAAAAGAAAGACAGAGTCAGTGGGCGAAGCAGGCTTCATCCACCTTTTCTCTTCTTCTCTTCTTCTCTCCCTTCTCTCTAAATGTACCAGTCAAGATTGTAGCTTGTGCAACCTTGTAAGTTATTTTCCTTGTACATATTTTCTATTTTAATCAATATTAAGTTTTATTTTGTAATTAATTGTGTATGTTGTATGCGCCACTCTATTCTCTCTCTATCCTCTACTTCCACCTCTAACTGGTATCAGAGCCAAGTTGTTTGATAGTTGTTGATCATAGACTCTGTATTAATCTTATTCATTTTTCAAAATTCAAAATTCTATTTCTTTCTTTGTTCCAAAGTCATCTAACTTACTGTGGAACACCTTGTTCGTTTATGTCTCAAACCCTTGTAAGTCTCAGTGTGGAGTAGTGTCGGGTCGTGACTTAGAACATAGGTATGCATCTACTTAAGGTAAGAATGGTATGTACAGAAGAACTTTGAAATATATATATATATATATATATATATATATATAAGCTATAAAATGTCGCGGATCGACGATTCGGGCTGTATAAATGCCAGAAAACGTGTAAATGTACTAAAATGTACGAAAACGTAAGCAAAAATGGCAACGTAACTGAGTTTCAGGCATAATCAGGAAACAAAACTTAACGTGAAAGTTTATAAATGCGCAATGAAGTAATAGGAACTTCCTGATCGTAAAAATACTTATAATAGACTGCTATACGGGCTTTTTGCCACTTGGTAGGCTTCAAACATCCATTTCCACTGGTTAATTTTTGATATATGGTAGTATATGAGTATACCTACGTGTTAGAGTGATAAAATTTGGGTTTGGAATATTGGAAGTCGGGCTAAGAAACGAAATAGGCAGAGTTTCAGAGTGTTTCTTAATTTATTTTTGTTTGGGGGTGCACTTATATTTATAGACCCGATGGAAGCGGCTCTACCAGAGGCAACAGCGGGTCTACCTATGACTCCACGTGGCATGACCCCGGTGGTGGGTCCCATCACCTCAAAGTACGTGCACTCTGGGCAACGCGAGGTCAGGTTTAAAACTTTCTAACTTTTAATCGGAGCGTCCGTTTGAGGCATGCTATAACTTTCCGGAAAGCCCTCGCCGAGAGTGTCACAATGACATGGGACTGAACATTTTTTGTGTCCAAGAAGATGGGTTTATAACCAGGTCTTCATTTTCCCATAGTTTGTTCGTTGAGCCGTCTTACGCTGTTTCCACTCGGGATCAATGTTATGGTTCTTTCTGACCTTCATTGCATCAATTCAGCTTGATTTAGACCAAATCATATTCAAATTAGCAAAATAATCATTTTGCCCCTCCAGTGGTTGTCTCTTGTACCGGCATGGCCTTTGGCGGATTTCCCGGGATTGTCTCTAAGGTTTGCATCTAGCAGACTCTGTTTGTCCTTAGGGTTGTCTCCGAGGCTGACTTGATATCTCCAAGGTTGTCTCTGGGGATGATGTGATGCTTCGGGGTTGTCTCCGAGTTGATTGGGCCTCCCAAGTTATGATCGGGGCTTGACCTGACCTTCCGGGTTGTGACCGGAGCTGACCTGTTCCTCCTGAGTTGAAACTGGGGTTGACCTGTACCTCTCGGGTTAAAATCGGGGTTGATCTATATCTCCCAGGTTGTGACTAGGGTTGACCTATACCTCCCAAGTCAAGGCTGGGTTGACTTGTACCTCCCAGGTTGAGACTGGGGTTGACCCGTTGCTCTCGAGTTGAGACCGGGGTTGACCTGTACCACCCGAGTTGAGGTCGGGGTTGACCTATACCTCATGGGTTGAGACTGGGGTTGACCTGTACCTCCTGGGTTGAGACCGGGGTTGACCTGTACCTCACGGGTTAAGACCGGGGTTGACCTGTACCTCCCGAGTTGAGACTGGGGTTGACCTGTTCCTCCCGGGTTAAGATCGGGGTTGACCTGTACCTCCCAGGTTGAGACCGGGGTTGAATTGACATCCTGGTATTGAGACCGGGGTTAAGTTGACATCCTGGTATTGAGATCTGGGCTGGGTTGACATCCCAGTATTGAGACCGGGGCTGAGTTGACATCCCGATATTAAGACCAGGGCTGAGTTGACATCCCAGTATTGAGATCGGGGCTGAGTTGACATCTCGGTATTGAGACTGGGGCTGATTTGACATCCTGGTATTGAGACCGGGGCTGAGCTGACATCCCGGTATTAAGACCGGGGCTAAGTTGACATCGCGGTATTGAGACCAGGGCTGCTGACTTTGGTCTGATCTTCCAAGGTTATCTCCAAAAGATAAAAGATAGTTTTACCCTCCTGCAGTGTTAGTAACAGAAATACAAAATTTTTAGTGTCTACACTTGGGACAATCTCTAGCCAGATGATCCCTCGACCCACAAGTGAAGCAAGTGCCCTTCTTAGGATTAAGGTAATTTGGTGCTATGTGGCCTTCCTGGCCACAATTGTAGCAAACCCTCTTCCCCTTCATGCATACCCTCAGGTGATTCTTCTCGCAGGTAGGACAAGCCTCCACCTTCTTCTTCTGACTTCTTTGCTGACTTCAAGTAGACATATTCTCCTTCAACCGCCTTTACTGATTATTACCACCTCCACCATTGCTGCCACTAGACTTACTGTTCTCACCTTTGCTCTTCTTCTTGTTCTTCTTCTATTCCTGATTATACTTGGTTAGAGCATCGCTTCCACCTTTTTCGATGATGGCCTTCTCCAAAACTCTTGCAAAAGTGTTCAACTGGAACATTGACACCTTGTTGTACAACTATGGCTTCAGCCCTTGTTCAAACCTCCTCGTCTTCCTCTCATAAGTATTCACCTGATAAGTTGCAAACCTAGCCAACTCGTTGAACTTTGCGGCATAATCTGGCACAGACATGTTACCCTACTTCAACAACAGAAATTGAGCCTCCATCTGGTTCTAAAAACTCGTTAGGAAGAACATCTCAAAGAACATCTCCTTGAACCTATCCCATGTGATTACGCTCTGTCCTCCCCGAACCATATTCGCCTGTCACCAATAGCTGGCCTCCGACTTCAGTATGAGCGTTGCAAAGGCTGTATTCTAATAATCATTAACCTTTACAACGTCAAACACCTTCTCCATCTCCATTACCCAAGTCTGAGCTTCGATTGGGTTCATGGATCCCCTAAACTCTGGCGGTCCTACCACCTTGAAGTCCTTAAACAACGAGGATTGTGGAGCTTGTGGGTGATTTGCAAGTGCTCCCGTTAACAGGTTCACCAACTACTGAACAGGATTAGCGTTGGCATCGGCGTTGTTGTTATTAGTAGATCCTTCTTGAGCTTGCTGATGGTTTTGGCGTCTTCTTGACCGCATTTTTCTATTTAAGATATACGTTTATTAGATCATTACTCAATTTCTTAAATATTTAAGTCTTAACTTAAACATTTTAAGATTATCACTTAACACACAATATCTTCAAATAAATTGTGAATAATTAATTATTGATTTATATGATAAGGAAATATTTATTTTGTGGATATTAAAGAAGGAATTGGCGCTGGTGAGTTTTTATCAATATTTTGGTGTGAGAAATCATCTGTTTTTGGATTTCGGATAATTTATGTTTGGAATTTGGAAAAACTTCCTTCTGCAAAGTTGTAGAGAATTAAATTTCCTATGGAAGGACATAGAATTTGTATTTTTCTGACAAAGGGGCTATTTGTTATGAATTATTGAAGTTTTGGAAAATATATATATTATTTAATGGGTGGGCCCCACTTTTGTTGAAATCTGATTTTGGGCAGCAGCCGGCGGCGGCGAAAATTATTTTGAAAATAATAATATTTTATTCATTTAGTCTCCTTTGGCATCCTAAGCTTTTCCTATAAATAGGGTGCTTAGATTAGAATTGAAAATCACACACGAATCAGAAGTTTTCTCTCTCTATAATATCGAGCGTATTTTTGTGAGTATTTCAATACTTTGAGTATTACTATTCAGTACAAGCTTCCGTCGGTATTATATCCGATATTCCAGTCAGAGATACTGTTCTTTTGAGGTAAGGGATGTTATTTTCTTTCGTAAATGATGTTATTCTTCTCAATATCATTATACAAAAATATTGTCATGGATTTTATGTTGAAATTCTTACTTTTTCCGTCGGGGTTACTATTCACGTATACGGCACTATTCACGGGAAAATTTATTTTTCTTCTATTTGTCCAAATTGTCTGTTAAGGTTACTATCTTTGATTGTATCCAAGTTTTGGGCTTTATTCTTGAATTTTGCTCCACAAAGTATTATTATGGATTATTCTTGAATTTGGATAAACTAAATGACGAATCCCTAATCTTTGTCTTTTATCTCACTGGATTCGTTCTTTAAAATATTTTTCATCATCCTCAGTCCTAAAAGATGAATGATTACTTGATGAATATCTTTGGCCTGTAGAGCAAAGATGAATGATTACCTGATGAATATCTTTCGCCTGTAGTGCAAAGATGACAGGTGTTGAGATGAATATGACCACTGATGATACAAATGAATATCTTTGGCCTGTAGTGCAAAGATGAATATTGATTCGAGATGTATATTGATTGATGTTACAGGGATAAAATATTGATGATTGACTTTTAAATCATAGAAGATAGTAACTTGATTCTCTGCTTAACTCTTCTAATGATTTGTTATTTCCGCTGCGAATATTGATCTAAGATTGGTTGTCCATTATATTTTATCTGATTTATTGAAGGCTAATGATAATTTATTTTCCATTATCTTAGTCATAATATTCTTTACTGAGCTAGTTGAGCTCACCCTTTTCATCTGTTGTCCTCTTCAGGAAATGAGAATGTCGCAGGGACTAGTCGGGGGACAGAGTGATGGTCCGAGTTAGAGCAGTAGTAATCCTCACTATTTCTGATAAATAGTGTGATAATAATTGTAATGAGGACTTAGTTTGAATCTTAATATTTTCTACATATTTGTATTGAGACTCACAGTTGTGTGGTCGTATTTTGCACGACCGTATGATATAAAGTTGTATTTGAATTCTGTATCATATATTTGGCGACTCAGAATGGGTTGGGTTGAATGGACCTATTCTGGGGGGAGTCACAGTTGGTATCAGAGCTTAGGGATATGATCTCTGGCGGAGATCGGGGAATAGAACTAGAAGTGGAGAGACGAGTAAATCCTTCGCTAGTGTGTCCTACCTAAGCTTATGTGGTATTTAATTGGCCAGTCGGAGCATAGGGTTAATATGTGATATGTTGACTTGTTTAATTAACCCTTGTTTTATGGCAGTATTTGAGAATGGCAGCTGAGAATGTTAACAACGAAGTGAATGAGACCGTGGAGACACCTTTAATCACTAACCAGGAGAACGTGCAACAAGAAGGCAGTGTTCATCCTGAAAATAACGCTGGTCAGACGATAAACGATGAGATGTTTAGAAGTTTTCTGCAGTTCATGCAAAACCAGACGAGGGAGACTCGTGTGCAACATATAGGTGGCGATAATAACAACATGCGAGTTGTCACTGCCAAGCAGTTCAAAGAATTGGGACCACCTGAGTTTCTGGGAAAGCCAGATCCGATCAAGGCGGAGACGTGGATTAAACAAATTACCAAGATATTTGATGTCTTGGGATGTACAGAGGAACAGAAAGTTCCATTCGCCACGTTTATGTTCCGTGGAGAGGCAGATTACTGGTGGGAATCCGTGAAGCGTACCCAGCCTGCCGCACTCTAGATGTCTTGGGAAGCGTTTCAGAAACTGTTTAATGACAAGTACTTTCCTGAAAGTATTCGTCATATGAAGGAAGTAGAGTTTATCAGACTCGAGCAAAACAACATGACGGTATCCCAGTACGAGGCTAAGTTCGCGGAGCTGTCCAGGTTTGCACCTCATTTGGTGGAGAATGAGGAACGTATGACGCTGATGTTTCTAAGAGGTTTGAAACCCGAAATACGTCAATACCTCATTTCTCATAAATTTTCTTTATATTCGGATGTAGTAAACAGGGCCTAGTTATTAGAACGAGATAATGATTATGTTCAACCGAGGGACCACAACCAAGGTCGTACTGGTGGCAGCAGTCATCGGAGCAATGACAACCAGCGAGGAGGAAAGTATGACAGAAACGGTAACCATTCCGGTGGTAATCGTGGCCATGATAGTAGAAGAAGCGAATCGGGAGGAGATTTCAAAAAGAGAAGGTATAACAATGAGAACGCGAAGATGTCAACATCAGCACCAGCATCAACTGTTTCGAGGGGAGGAGAACGACCACTGGTCGTATGCTATAAATGCGGGAAAGAGGGACATATCAGCCCAAACTGCCCACAACAATTCAAAGGATGCTATAACTGTGGAAAAGAAGGACATATAGCTCGAGATTGTCCTGTTGCGAAACCAAATTCAGCGGGGGTGGTGATTCCAAAGGCGGTTGCAGACAAGTCAAAGTCGGTGATTCCTGGAAGAGTGTTTGTCGTGACAGCCCAAAACGCGAGGAATCCACATGAGGTGATTACGGGTAAGCTGATCATAAACTCTTGCGAAGTTTACACCTTGTTAGATACCGGTGCTACCCATTCCTTTATTTCACCTGCTTGTGCTCAACGTTTGAACTTGACTTCTGATAAATTAGAATTTGACTTATCTGTTAAAACTCCGTTAGGAGAAACCTTTGTTACATCTACAGTTTACAAATCTTGCTTGATTCAGATTGGTACCCTTACCTTACCTGTTGATCTTATATCTTTGAAAATACTTGCATTTGACGTGATTTTAGGAATTGACTGGTTAACCACTTACCATGCCAAAATTGATTGTTTTCGTAAGGTTGTTAGTTTTCATATTCCTAATCAACCTATTGTGCAAATCCAAATCACCAAACCACTAAAATCAGTCAATATCATTTCAAGTCATAAAGCTATTCGTTTATTGAAAAACGGATGTCAAGCTTTCTTAGCTCATGTCACTGATCTAAATCAGAATACGTCAGGTTTGAATGATATTTCCGTTGTTAATGAGTTTCCTGATGTATTTCCCGAAGAACTTCCCGGTTTACCCCCAGAACGTGAAGTTGAATTCTTTATTGACCTTGAGCCCGGTACAAAGCCCATTTCTAAAACCCCATATCGAATGGCTCCTATTGAACTTCAGGAGTTAAAGGTCCAATTACAAGAGTTGTTAGATATCGGTTTTATTCATCCTAGTACGTCTCCTTGGGGTGCTCCTGTTTTATTCGTAAAGAAGAAAGACGGGAGTATGCGACTTTGCATTGACTATCGGGAGTTGAACCATGTCACCATCAAGAATAGGTATCCGTTACCTCGTATTGATGACCTGTTCGACCAGTTGCAAGGAGCGCAATTCTTTTCAAAGATCGATCTTCGTTCTAGATATCATCAGTTGAAGATTAAAACTGAGGATATTCCAAAGACTGCTTTCAGAACACGGTACGGGCATTATGAGTTCTTAGTTATGTCTTTTGGATTGACTAATGCTCCTGCTACTTTCATGGATATGATGAACCGTGTATTTAAGGAGTATTTGGATCAATTCGTTGTTGTCTTTATTGATAATATTCTCATCTATTCTAAAAGCCGTGAAGATCATGAACACCATTTGAAGTTGGTACTTCAAAAGCTTCGTGAGAACAAGCTATATGCCAAGCTGAAGAAATGTGAGTTCTGGCTTGAGGAAGTAGCATTCCTTGGGCACGTGGTATCGAAACGTGGAGTATCTGTGGACCCGGCGAAGATTGAAGCAATACAAAGCTGGGAGCAACCTAAGTCGGTGACTGAAGTACGAAGCTTTCTGGGCTTAGCTGGTTATTATCGGAGATTCGTATAGGGATTTTCTCGAATCGCTACTCCATTAACTCAGTTGACTCGGAAAGATACGAAATTCGTTTGGAGAGAGGAATGCGAGAAGAGCTTCCAAGAGCTCAAGAGGAGACTTATTTCGGCACCTGTTCTGACAATACCATCTGGTTCAGATGGATTTGTTATTTACAGCGATGCTTCGGGCAAAGGGTTAGGATGTGTTCTCATGTAACATGGGAAAGTCATAGCCTATGCCTCGCGACAACTCAAAGAATATGAGAGGAATTATCCTACTCATGATCTAGAGTTGGCAGCAGTCGTATTCGCGTTGAAGATCTGGAGACATTACTTGTGCGGAGAGAAAGTGGAGATTTATACGGATCATAAGAGCCTTAAATATTTCTTCACTCAGAAGGAACTCAACATGCGGCAACGACGTTGGCTTGAGTTGTTGAAAGATTACGATCATACCATCCAATACCATCCTGGAAAAGCGAATGTGGTAGCTGACGCGTTGAGTAGAAGATCATATGTGGGAACGAGTGCGATGATGTCAAGTATACGCGTAGAACCAGCTTTGATTGATAAAGTTAAAGATGCTCAAGCTACGGATGCGGAACTATGAAGATGAAGAAGAAGGTGCAAGAAGGTGCAATTCCAGAAGCAAGAATCGATGAAGAGGGAATACTTCGAGTCAACTCCAGACTTTGTGTTCCTAACGATTTTGACTTGAAGTATAGAATTATGATGGAGGCACACAACACACCGTTTGCAATCCATCCTGGGAGTACTAAAATGTATCGTGATCTTCGACATACATTTTGGTGGAGTAATATGAAGAGAGAGATCGCGGAGTTCATCTCAAGATGTTTAACTTGTCAACGTGTAAAGGCGGAGCATCAAGTGCCGAAGGGTCCATTGCAACCACTGGAGATTCCGAAATGGAAGTGGGAACACATTACGATGGATTTCGTTACGGGTCTTCCCAAGGTTTCTCAAGGCTTAGATGCGATTTGGGTTATTGTTGATAGATTAACCAAGTCTGCTCATTTCTTGCCGATACGAGAGACTTATTCCCTTGAACGACTTGCTCATATGTACGTGAATGAGATTGTGAGATTGCATGGCATGCCAGTATCCATAGTTTTGGATCGTGATCCCAGATTTACTTCACGATTTTGGATCAGTTTGCAGAAAGCTATGGGCACGGATTTACGATTCAGTTTGGCTTATCATCCTCAAACAGACGGACAATCGGAAAGGACTATCCAAACTCTTGAAGATCTATTGAGACTCTGTGTTCTAGACTTCAAAGGGAGTTGGGATAAGTACTTACCATTGGTGGAATTCTCCTACAACAACAGTTATCAGGCAAGTATAGGCGTAGCTCCATTCGAAGCGTTGTATGGGAGAAAATGTCGTTCTCCAGTATGTTGGGATGAGGTGGGTGAAGCAACATTGTTGGGACCAGAGTTAGTACGTATGACTACAGAAAAGATCCAAATAATCCGACAACGTATACAGATGGCACAGGATCGACAAAAGAGTTATGCAGATCTTCATCGAAAGGACGTGGAATTTAATGTTGGAGACCATGTGTTATTACGTGTTGCTCCATGGAAAGGAGTTACAAGGTTTGGGAAGAGAGGAAAGCTCAACCCACGATTCATTGGTCCATTTGAGATTCTTGACCGAGTAGGAAATGTGGCCTATAGACTTGCTTTACCTCCAAGCATGTCTCGTGTTCATAATGTGTTTCACATATCCATGTTACGTAAATATGTGAAGGATCCAGATCGCATTATTGAGTTAGAACCAGACGAGATAGCTGAAGATTTAACGTACGAGGAGGTACCTGTCAAGATCTTGGATAGGAAGGAGCATGTCCTACGCTCGAAAATTATACCTCAAGTTAAAGTTTTGTGGAGAAACCATGCAATTGAGGAAATGACCTGGGAGTTGGAATCGGAAATGAAAGCGAGGTATCCTCACCTTTTCGACATACCAGGTACGTACGTCAATTTCGAGGACGAAATTTCATAAGGAGGGGAGGTTGTAAGACCCCAACTTTTATGAATAAAGATTTAATTTTCTTTATATATTATTTCGAAATAGTAAGGTGTTGATTTGATAAATATGAAAGTTATGGGTGAAATGTGCAAACATTTTTAAAATGAGCAAGTGGTTATAAAATATTCTTGTTGTCGGGGAATATTCGTTTGGTAGTGGAATATTCTTGTTGTCGGGGAATATTCGTACGACGGCGCAGCTATTTGTGGGCCCCTACAACGGAATAACTGTCGGATATAGAAAGCGACAGAAATAACTTTTTTACAAGATAACGGCGTAGTGTTACCTTTAGTACTGTTGAAATACCCGGTGGTTAAAATACAGTACGCGGTGTTGCACAGTAGCACACGGTATTACACATTATTTCGAATTATTGAGTCTTACGTGAGAAGGAACCTACTCAATTATTGTTACAGTATTTACTGTTCAATATTTTATATTATTGACTCAATAATTGCTACGTTGATATTTTATATTATTGACTCAATAATTGCTGCATTGATATTTTATTGACTCAATAATTGCTACGTTGCTATTTTTTTATAATTGATTCAATAATGGCTACAGTTGATATTTTGTAGTATTGATTCAATAATTGTCGCTGCACAGTATTTCACGTTATCAACTCAATAATTCATATTATTTGAATAATATTATTAGATAGCATTATTGACAATGTCTAATTAAGTTCTGTCTAGGAGGGGTTATTTAATTGCGCGCCAGTAAGGAGAAGTCCGTATCGGAAGGCCCCCTCTGTCCTGGGAACGACCTGGTTGTTAATATTGTAGTTCTATAATATTATTTGTGAATAATTAATTATTGATTTATATGATAAGGAAATATTTATTTTGTGGATATTAAAGAAGGAATTGGCGCTGGTGAGTTTTTATCAATATTTTGGTGTGAGAAATCATCTGTTTTTGGATTTCGGATAATTTATGTTTGGAATTTGGAAAAACTTCCTTCTGCAAAGTTGTAGAGAATTAAATTTCTATGGAAGGACATAGAATTTGTATTTTTCTGACAAAGGGGCTATTTGTTATGAATTATTGAAGTTTCGAAAAATATATATATTATTTAATGGGTGGGCCCCACTTTTGTTGAAATCTAATTTTGGGCAGCAGCCGGCGGCGGCGAAAATTATTTTGAAAATAATAATATTTTATTCATTTAGTCTCCTTTGGCATCCTAAGCTTTTCCTATAAATAGGGTGCTTAGATTAGAATTGAAAATCACACCAGAATCAGAAGTTTTCTCTCTCTATAATATCGAGCGTATTTTTGTGAGTATTTCAATACTTTGAGTATTACTATTCAGTACAAGCTTCCGTCGGTATTATATCCGATATTCCAGTCAGATATACTGTTCTTTTGAGGTAAGGGATGTTATTTTCTTTCGTAAATGATGTTATTCTTCTCAATATCATATACAAAAATATTGTCATGGATTTTATGTTGAAATTCTTACTTTTTCCGTCGGGGTTACTATTCACGTATACGGCACTATTCACGGGAAAATTTATTTTTCTTCTATTTGTCCAAATTGTCTGTTAAGGTTACTATCTTTGATTGTATCCAAGTTTTGGGCTTTATTCTTGAATTTTGCTCCACAAAGTATTATTATGGATTATTCTTGAATTTGGATAAACTAAATGACGAATCTCTAATCTTTGTCTTTTATCTCACTGGATTCGTTCTTTAAAATATTTTTCATCATCCTCAGTCCTAAAAGATGAATGATTACTTGATGAATATCTTTGGCCTGTAGAGCAAAGATGAATGATTACCTGATGAATATCTTTGGCCTGTAGTGCAAAGATGACAGGTGTTGAGATGAATATGACCACTGATGATACAAATGAATATCTTTGGCCTGTAGTGCAAAGATGAATATTGATTCGAGATGTATATTGATTGATGTTACAGGGATAAAATATTGATGATGGACTTTTAAATCATAGAAGATAGTAGACTTGATTCTCTGCTTAACTCTTCTAATGATTTGTTATTTTCGCTGCGAATATTGATCTAAGATTGGTTGTCCATTATATTTTATCTGATTTATTGAAGGCTAACGATAATTTATTTTCCATTATCTTAGTCATAATATTCTTTACTGAGCTAGTTGAGCTCACCCTTTTCATCTGTTGTCCTCTTCAGGAAATGAGAATGTCGCAGGGACTAGTCGGGGGACAGAGTGATGGTCCGAGTTAGAGCAGTAGTAGTCCTCACTATTTCTGATAAATAGTGTGATAATAATTGTAATGAGGACTTAGTTTGAATCTTAATATTTTCTACATATTTGTATTGAGACTCACAGTTGTGTGGTCGTATATTGCACGACCGTATGATATAAAGTTGTATTTGAATTATGTACCATGTATTTGGCGACTCAGAATGGGTTGGGTTGAATGGACCTATTCTGGGGGGCGTCACAATTATAACTACCAGGTTCTGTCGGGACCTGTTTGAACCGTTGAAAGCTAGAGATGGCGAGATTTGGATAAATCTAGTTCGCCCATAGATATGTCAGCGCAAATTCATATACAAATGAATATTAAATGCAACAATTGAATAAATTGAACAAAGCAATATATATAATTAGATATATATAAAAGCTGTAAAGGGCGATGGGTTTTCACTCGCAAGCCCGGACTGGAATTGAAATATATATGTAGATATATATTATGACAGAAAGGTAGTCAACCAAGACTGGAAAGATGACCAGTGATGGTGAAGGCTGCTTATATATCCATAAATATATATAAAAGCAGTAAAAAGGCCACAGAATGATCCAGGCTGAACTGAAATATAAATTGCAGAAAAGTAGTCAACCAGTGACTGGGAAGAGCACCCAGTATGGCGAAGTATGCAAAAACAGTAAAAAGGGCAATGGGTTTTCATGCCTGTGCCCGGACTGAATTAAAATATATATAGATATATATATATTTCCAGGAATGTAGTCAACCAATACTGGTACAAAAACCAGTTATGGTGAAAATTGCTTAGATATGCGTAAATATATATAAAAGCGGTAAACTACCTCTGATTTGAAATCTGGGCTTGACAGAATTGAAATGTTAGTACATAAACAGTTAAATATATATATAGAAAAAGGCCAAACATGGACTAGGAAGAAAACCCAGTCCGGCTAAGTTGCCAAAACGGTGTGTGCTAGTGCATTGAAGCTACTGGAGCTGACGGATCGTCAATCCGAGTTGTAGAAACGTTGAAAACGAAGTTTTATGTACAAAAATGTATCAAATTTTGATGAAAACGGTCACGGGACTAAGTTCCGGGCATATTTAGAAGATAAAACTTGATGTGCAGGTGTAAAACAGTGCAAAGTAGTAGTATTGACTTGCTGATCGTAAAAATACTTATAATAGGCTGCACTACGGGCTTTTTGTCGAATCGTAGGCCTTAAACATCAAAATCTACCTGTGGTTTTTTGATATGTGATAGTATATGGGTATATCTATGTGTTGGAGTGAAAATATTTGGGTTTGGAAGAGGTGTAAAAGTTAAAAAATCAATCGGGCAGGGCTTTGCTTTGCTTCTTGCTTATGAAAATGAGAGGGGGTTGCCCCTCTATTTATAGAGGGGGGAGCCGCACCTCTACATACCGCTGTCGCAGGTAGAGGTGCGGCCACTTGAGGTGGGTCCCGCGTGTCTGGCTTGGTCGTCTCAAAGTACGTGCACTCTGAGTAATGCAATATCCGGTCAGAAACTTTCTAACTTTTGATCGGAGAGTTTTTTTGAGGCGTGTTATACCTTTCTTAAAAGCTCTCATCCAGAGTGTTGCAATGACATAGGAAAAAACATATTTCGGGTTCATAACTAGGTCTTCGATTCCTCGCAGTTTCTCCGTTGAACTGCCTTACGATTTTGCCACTCGGGATCGTCATTAGGGTTCATTCTGACTTTGGCGATATCGATTTGGCTTGAGTTTGACCAAGTCGGTTGAAAGTTGGTAAAATGACCGTTGTACCCCTCCAGGTATAGTGTCGGCATGGTCACTGGTTGACTTCCGGGAGCTGATTCCAAGACTTGGATCCCAGTTAAGTCTTTTGACCTCAGGGTTGTCTCTGAGGCTGACGTGGTCATTCTAGGTCTTGCTATGGATTTGTTGCGATGCTTCAAGCTAATGTCTGAAGTTGGCATGACATCCCGAGTTGAGACCAGGGAAGACCTGCATTTCCCGGGTTGAGACTGGGGTTGATTTGTACCTCCTGGGATGAGACCGGGGTTGATTTGATTTCCCGGGTTGAGACCGGGGTTGATTGATACTTCCCGGGTTACTGCCGGGGTTAATTCGTACCTCGCAGGTTGAGACCGGGTTTGAGCTTGATGATCCGATTGACTGTCGAATCTTGATTTATGGTTCAATTGACTGTCGGAGATTGATTGATGGTCCGATTGACTATTGAAACTTGATTGATGGTCCGATTGATTGTCGGAGCTTGATTATCGATATTGGGAATCGGATTTGACTGGAGCACCGTATTGTGGATCGAATTTGGGTTTATTGACTATTTTACCCTTCTACTGGATGAGTATCGGGGCAAGGAAAATCTCGAGTGTCTACAACTACCACAGAATATTCACATAACTCTTCCTATCACGGCCTACTAAGACGTCGAATAATCTCCTTGCGTTCTTCCTCCATGATACGGAACATCGTCCTACGATCCAGCATGTACCAAGGTTCGTCCTCGAACTGAACTAGATAGTAGACAACTCGATACTGGGCCCTGTCAATCGCTGTCTGAAAAGTGTAGTCCGTCTCCTCAATCCTAGCCTTCTTTGCCCGATCATTGTCTTCAGTGATTTCTTTTCAGATTTGACATGGCAGCCAGTTTAAACTCAATTTTAACTAGAACCGTACCGGGCTCGGGGGGAGTGGGACCCACCTGGACTACCACAGGTAGAGGTGCAGCAGCCGCAGGTGGAGCTGCGGCTACCCAGCTTATTTAATGTGCTGCGCAATTTTTCATTTGGCAAGTTTCCCGTTTGAGCAGCGAAAGGATTTTCGATCTTCTTTTTCAGATCTACGAAGTTCTGGCAATCGAATTCTGAATCCGTCAGTTCCTACGCATTCAGCGCAGCGCAGGTAACGTTTTACATCATTCTTTCGCAGTTTTTTGACCGTTAAAAGCATGTGAACCACCTAGGGTGCTTTTAAAAGTAATGTATGAAAAATGTATGTCTATATAACGTGTGAATTTTTTTTTGTCTACATATGTATGCATATTTTACTGTAATGCACGTTTGGATGTAAAAATAATCAGGTTCTGAGTGAGTACTATTTTGAGCTTTTTGGTCAGTCTAATCATCCTTTCTGAGGCCTAGCGAGCCTGAACTTTCAACTAGAAATGCCTATGGTATTTTGGAGACCATGTAAGGCTGGTTTTTGATTTGTTTTAGTAAATATGAATTGTTTCTATTTTTGAGTAGGTGTGCTACTGAATGGCCACCTAGGCATGCCTGTGTGTATGTGGACAGTCCATTTCACAAAGGAGACTCTGGTGAAATTTTTCTAAAATCTTAGGTTTTGAAAAGTATGCATTTTTGACTCTGTGGGGAGTCTTTTACTGACCCAATGCAGGTTTTGAACTTCTGGGATTTTGAAAGCATGCAGTTTTGACTGTACGGGGTATTTTTGATGGACCCATGCATGTTTTAGGACTTAGATATGTATGCTGGATTGATTGATTAATAAGCCATAGGTTTTAAGCTTACTACACCATGTCTGAGGTGATTTTGGAGTACTCATGTATACGATGGATCGCGATAGACCCGGCAGCTCTACTAGGGTTTCATCAGGCGTTAGACGGAGGAGGGCTTCTGTCATCCCACAGGCCCGTCCAGCTAGGACGCCTGGCATATTGGTAGAGAGCAGGATACTTCCAGCACAGGACGAGCAACCCATTGACATTGATGACGAGGAGGTAGCTTTTGTTGCTCCTGTTCCAGCTCAGGTTCCACATGCGGAGGTTTCAGGCATTGCTAGGCAGACACAGGCGTTGCTGGGCGACTTGAGTCGCCATCCTTCGAGATATCTTCAGGCCAACGAGCTGACTTGAAGTCTTTCTTCCCTCTGGATTCTTTTCCCATCTTCTGGCCATTCTCGAGGTGTTTTGACATGGGTTGATTTTTGATGCAGGTCCATGGCTTGACATAGCCTCGAGGGAACTGGTTTAGTGTGCACTCCCTCTATCAGACTATGCACGAGGATTACAGGGAGATCATAAATGGTTGGGGATTTTAGGCCTTCTTCTCGATCCTATCCCGTCTTTGCCCTTGGGGGTATATGTGGGCTTTGTTTAAGCGCTGGTTCCACCAGACTCAGTCCCTTCATCTGCTTGATTACGAGGTGATGATGACTCCTATGGACTGGAGATTTATCACCAGCTTTGAGTTTGAGGGCGAGACAGTGCCTATCGTGTCTGACATTTCTCCCACCGCAGTTAAATCCCTATTGGGAGTCCCTCAGTTGGCATTCAAGGGTCGGACAGTCCGATCTGGTCCCTTGAGTATAGATGCCTAGGACGGGACTTTGCAGTTGCCTCCGCCTGATGATCGGAGGGCTAGAGATCGCATTCTGAGGCGATTATTTTTGTCGGTTATCAGGGGTTGTTTTGTGGCGGACAACTCATCGACGGTGTCCTTTGCTTTGATCAGTGCCACTCAGCATGTAGAGCGCCTCAGTGACTTTGATTGGGGCTCCTATACCTTTGCCTATTTTCTCCAGGGCATGCGCCTTCTTTCGGAGGGTGTGACAGAGTCTTGGTTAGGATTCCATCAGTTTTTGCTGGTGAGTACATCTTTCTGTACCTTTTTGATTTCTGCACTTATTTTTGGCAGTCTTGGTCACTGAGGACTTTTGATATTTGCATGGATAGCTTTGGGCATTTGAGAGGCTTCCTTACCTACGGCCCGTTTCAGCATTAGGTCTGGAGACCTATCCACATGGACAGAGATGGCATCACTCCATTTTGATGGAGGTCCCTGTTGCTGAGGGATTCACTAATGCCCGTCTGCAGTTGGAGCTTTCGACGGCGGGCTCGATCACCTTGACACCGTACACATCAGAGCACTTCACCTTCGAATTTGATGGAGGTTTCCCCACTGGTCGGGAGTTTGATTTATTTACACGCAGAGTCCCTATGTTGACGGAGGGAGGCTGGGAGCTCTATCTTGGAGAGCGTGCCATTTGGAGCATCACAGGAGAGATCCGCATTCCCATTGCTCCTCCTGCTTGGCATCACTAGCCATTATCCGTGCCTTTGACAGACATCCCTTTGGAGGGTATAGACGGCTTTGATCTATCAGAGGGCCCATAAAGCCAGGAAGCCTTTTACAGTTGGTGGAGTCCTCGCACTATCGGGGCTCAAACTCGTGCCACCCATTTTATGGCAGACATGGTGCCGGGGTCCGTGATGATGACGGACTGGATAGCTTGTATTAGAGAGCCTACTCATGCAGACCAGATAGCACATTTGACCAGGGAGTTGGACCAGGCTCGTTTCTTTATCAGGCACCTTGGCCGAGATCCATCAGAGGCATCTTCATTTAACCCATTCAGCTCTGGAGCAGGCCCCTCTTCAGGTCCATTCAGTAGCAGTTATACAGGGGCAGATCCACCCTTATACCGCCCAGATATGCCTGATCCCAGCAGCTTTGTCAAGACAGATGATCTGGAGCAGGTCGATCGGTTTAATACCGAGGTCTTCGACTTCCTATGATAGCTATGACAGCTATATTTTTGGTCAGCCGCTATTTTGGCTATTCAGCGTCTATGCCATCATTTTGATAGACCACTGTATTAGCTAGGTGGTGGTGCCCCATTTCCCTGTATTCTTCCTTTCACTTTGTACCAGGATATAGTGATGATGTATGCAGTAGATAGATTTTTGTAGATATTTCTATCATCTTTATATGTTGCATCATGTTTATATCATTGTCATCATACATGTATCATGTGTATGCATTCAGACAGCTACGATTTGACTTGACCTCTGGACGATCTTGTGATACGGTGCTATAAATGACGACGTCTGCAGTTAGCCGTATATAGTATTTGCCACTGTCAGAGGTGGCGGCATCCGTTGCGATCATGGTATAATAGTCTGCCCTTTCCAGCTAGGGGGACAGCTGACCAGATGCTGGGGCATTCGATGGCCCTTGTAGATTTCAGGGTTCCAGACGGCTTTATTGATGGCGTCCTACCTTTATGGGTACCGAAGAAACAGGTATTCCGCATTGGGCAGTGTGAGCTTTCGCCTACTCTGGAGGAGTACCAGAGATTTACTGGCTTGGATTTAGAGTCTCCGTGTGCTTGGACGGCTATCAGTGATATGCGAAGACCGTTTACTCGGCTATCCAGTCTTCGGCAGAGCATAGCTATGGATGAGATCGTTTCAGGGCATGTGATCTCTATTGACTTCTTGATAGAGCGCTATGGTGAGCTTGACAGCTATGACTGTCACGTCGGAGATTTTGTCATTTTTGCAGAGGAGTAGCAGACAGCCAAGATAGACATGTTGCTGATGTGCATTGTGGCGTATATTTACATGCGCGTTTAGACCACCTTGATGTGGGATTGGTTGTCGTAGTCAGAGCCCGTAGGCAGAGGAGTACCATTAGCCCTATGATCTTGGGGGAGACTCTGAGGTTGCTCACCTATTGCAGTACCCATCCAGTAGGGGTTTTTTGGGGTAGCTCGATTGTGCTGTATATGTAGTTGATGTCACACATACGACCGATTGGATCCTTTAGACCCTATGCCTATTGTTTTAGCCATGAGATATCCTCAGTTTACTCCTTTCTTACGCCTGATTACGTCAACTCAGAGTCCTGGTTAGCATATTTTTCGGTTATTAAGTATCTGTTCATAGTTTTGTTATGCTCAGGGATGGCGACCCCATTCAGCTTCATTACTCATACATCTGGCATGGATTATTTGCCTTTGGTAGGAATTAGGGGTGTGACTACTTATCATCCCTTGTTAGTTATGGAGCAGTTTGGTCAGTGGAAGAGTATGCACCATTTTAAGGATTCTACTGATCAGAGGATGTCGGCTTCATCTATGTCACCGGCCGACTTGGTTAGAGTCTATGAGTGTTGGACTCACAGGGAGAGGGCTGAGTTCTCCAGTAGACATCCAGGTCGTTCTTCAGAATATTCTGCATGGTTAGAGGCAGAGACTGCAGTCGCAGTAGCAGAGCTTCATTTACCTCCGCTTGCAGATTCTTAAGAGGAGGAGCCCATGGAGGATCCCGATTCTCCTACTGAGGAAGAGCTGTTCGCAGATTTGGCGGTAGCTTTCATTAGTGATCCCCCGGTTATTCCCACAGGGACAGATCCAGCTTTGTCAAAATCTCTATTCAGGATGACCTTTGAGAGAGATTCAGCTAGAGCGTATATGTTGTCTACCCTGTCTGGCAGAGATTTAGCTTTTGTTGAGAGGGATGGTCTCAAGACCGCTTTGGATACTGGCTTGATTGAGCGGGAGGAGCTTCGCTCTGCTTTAGATACTGCCATTGTGGAGCGAGACGAGGTTCGCTCAGCAAGAGATGCAACATATGTTGAGATTGAGGAGACTTTGATTTCTCAGGATGCAGCTTTTGCAGAGAGGGATGAGGCTACAGCTTCCTGTGATTTCCACATTACTGATAGTACTGCTCTCCGATCTTACACCAATGGTTTGGTTATCGAGATAAGTGCTTACATTGATGACCACAATGCCACCTTGTAGATGACTGTAGATGTTCTGAGCCATATGGAGGCTGAGTGGACTACTCTTATAGATGCTCCTCCATCTTCAGAGAGAGATGCCATGCTGGCATTGCTGACCCGCTTGTCCTTGGGTCCATAGACTAGCTTTATTTTTCCTGCACAGACTAGCTTAGCCATTTTTGTCATGTACAGGGCACTATGTATATAAAGCAGTTTATATATCAGAGAAATATATTTTGGATACTTCCCTGCTTAGATATTTATTGTCATCGCTGAGTGATTACCACTTTCATCATGACTCGCAGTTATTGATGCATTTTGAGCTTCTCCTTGATGGACTGACAGTTGAGGTGTCAAGGGAGTTCCTCAAATGGGTCTGGTAACCAGACAGCTTGACAGCATTTAGCTTTTATTTATCTTCGGTGTCTTGGAACTGGTCTTCTATTTTTTTTGTTTTTTCTTAAAGGTCAAACCGCGCCGTAGAGGGCTGCCTACGTACTCCCGGGTTGAGGGAGATCAGGTCATGCGTAGTTCTGGTTGTTTAATTGAAGAGTTTTACAAAGAGTTTATCTGGGGTTTGAATTTGGTTCGATGAGCTTTGGAATTTGATGCTGGGATTTGCAAGTTCTTTGGATTTTTGCTTGGTTTGACCACACCATAGATGGTTGCCTACGTACTCCCGGGTTGAGGGAGATCAGATCATTCGTAGTTCATGCTTCTCTAGTGAAAAGCCGAACCTGATTTGATTTATAAGACCTAGAGGCGGGTATGCATGTGCTTCAGATGTAGTACTTTTTCATGGTGTCTGAATTAATAAGTTGGGGAAATTCGTTCCCGTCCATTTCTTGTAGCCCGATGGCTCCCCCTGGCAGCACTTCCTTGACAATGAAAGGGCCTTCCCAGTTTAGGGCAAATTTTCCTTTGCCTTCATTCTGATTGGCCAGGATTTTCTTTAGCATCAAATCATTTTCTTTGAATTATCGGATTTAGACTTTCTTGTTGTAGGACCTGGCGATCCTTTGCTGGTATAACCGTCTGTGAAAAATGGTCGTGGCCCTTTTTTCGTCTATCAGGGACAGTTGATGATATCTGTCTTGCAACCATTGATCTTCGTCCATCTGAGCATCTATTAATACTCGTAAAGACTCCATCTCTACTTCTATGGGGAGGAATGCTTCCATGCCATAGACCAGTGAATAGGGGGTAGCCCCAGTAGAGCTGCGCATTGACGTCCTTTTGGCTAACAGGGTGAGAGGTAGTAGGTCAGGCCAGTCTTTGTGATTAGCGAACTTTTTCTGAATGATCTTCTTGATGTTTTTGTTGGCCGATTCGACAGCACCGTTCATCTTCGGCCGATAGATGACGGAGTTGAGATGCTTGATGTGGAACTTGTCGCACAGTTCTACCATCATTTGATTGTTCAGGTTTTTGTCGTTGTCTGATACGATCACCTCCGGTTGTCCATATCGACATACGACATTATTTCTGATGAAACTGATGATGACCACTTTTGTGACTTTAGGAAACGAGGCTGCTTTAACCCATTTGGTGAAGTAGTCGATCATGGTGAAGATGAACCGATGACCATTGCTGGCCTTGGGTTCGACTGGACCTATCACGTCTATTCCCCACATAAAAAAAGGCCCTTGTGCACTCATGTTAGGCAGCTCATTTGGAGGAGCGTGGATGGCATTTCCATGTGTTTGGCATTGAAAGCATCTCTTGACGTGATCATCGCAATCAGCTTTGAGCAAGATCCAGTAATGTCTTGTTCTGATTATCTTCTTAGCCAGTAGATGGCCGCTCATGTGTGGACCACAGACTCCTCTATGGACTTCATCCATTAGTATTTGGGCTTGCACCTTGTCGAGGAAACTTAACAAGCCTATTCCAGCATCCCTTTTGTAGAGTGCATCTCCACTTAGATAGAACTTCAAGGCCATTCTGAGAATCCGTTTTCTCTCTAATTGGCTTGCACTAATGGGTGTAGATCCATCATGGAGATATTCCTTGATGTCTTGAAACCAAGGTTGCTTGACAGGAAGTATTTCGTCTAATACTTCTCCAATGTAATTCCCGTATGTTGGGGCTTTTTAATTTATGAACTGGATGTTGGGAAACCAACTCTTGTTCGATATACGGATTAATGAAGCCAACAATGCTAGTGCATCGACAAAGTCATTTCAACCCCGAGGAATGTGGACGAAGGTTATTGCTTCAAACTCCTAGGACATTTTGAGGACCTGCAGATGATATGGTAGCAGATGCAGTTCTTTTGTGAGATACTTGCCGGTGGTTTGTCTGATGACCAACTCAGAATCTCCAAAGACCAATAAGTGTTTGATACCCATGGATTGGGCTAGTTTCAACCCCAGTATATATCCTTCGTACTCGGCCATGTTGTTGGTGTTGCCAAATTAAAGTTTGGTAGCCAAAGGATATTGATCACCTGTACCAAAGATAAGGACTGCCCCAGCTCCGAAATACATTTTCCATGGTTGGACTGTATTCCCTGACTGGAGTTGTTGAATTGTCATGATCCCATCACCTAGGAAATATGTCTCCAGGGGCTCGAACAATCCTAAAGGTGCTTCTGCTAATTGATCTGCAATGCCTTAGCCTTTGATAGAATTCTGAGTCACGTTGACAATGTCGAACTGCTGTAAAATCAACTGCCATTTAAACAGCCGATAATTTAACATTGTTTTGTTGAAGATGTATTTAAGTGGATCCATGCGGTATATGAGATATGTCGTGTGCCCATGCAAGTAGTGTTGCAACCTCCTGGCGGCCCATGCTAGTGCACATCATGTCTTCTCGATCAGAGTATACTTCTGTTCCCCACTGCTGAATCTTTTGCTGATGTAGTAGATAGCTCTTTCTTTGCTACTATCATCCTTCTGTCCTAGCATACAGCCCATGGCATTGGCATTGACGAACAGGTACATGAATAAGGGGACTCCATCACTTGGAGGTACCAAAATAGGTGCTTCGACAATCTGCTTTTTGATGGCAAGGAAGGCTTGTTAACAATCCTCATTCCATTTGATGGAGGATTTCTTCCCTAACAGCTTGAAGATGGGCTCACAGGTTGCTGTGAGCTGTGAAATGAATCGACTTATGAAGTTGATCCTTCCTAGGAATCCTCGTACCTCCTTCTCTGTACGAGGCACGGGCATTTAAGAAATGGCTTTGATCTTGGCAGGGTCTAACTCAATGCCCCGATTGCTCACCAAGAATCCTAGCAATCTACCTACCTTAACCCCAAAAGCGCATTTGGCGGGATTTAGCTTGAGGTTGTACTTGCGCAACCTGTTGAACAGCTTCCTGAGATGGTCTATGTGATCATCCTCCCTCCAAGACATGATGATGATGTGATGAGAATGAAATATGTTATATTTTATTCCCTTAATACTTAATCTTTTATATCTCTTTTGTACCTAAGTATATTCATTTATCTTATATTTGTTATTTTAGGTACAATTGCACCAAGGGAATTAAAACATTGGGCCACAGTTTTAGCTTGCATAGAATCATTAGTGGGCTAAGAATTGCAGCAGTTGACAAAAGAAAAGGAATTGCAATGGAAATGGTCTAGTGGGTTGGAGATTTAGTGAGCAGCTCACGAATTGAACATTGAAGTGGGCCACGAAATTAAATTCCAAGAGCAGCCACGAAATAAGCTGGTAAAGCCATTATATTGAGCTATTATCACCTTATTAACTAGTAGGGGCCACGCCCATGCATGGTCAGCAACTCATGAATCCCTTTAGCAGCTTGGAAAAGGAGGCTTGGTAAACAAAATCAGCAGCTTGTAAGAATGGGCCACAAAATAAAGGGATGGCCCACGGTTGCCTTATCAATTGAAAGAGCAGCTCATGTGCAAGCAATTAACACCATATTTATGCGTCCGGACATTGAGAAATGCCGCCCCAACGGGGAATTACATGTGAACCTTCCGCCCCAGCGGGGAGGCGGAGATCATCAGCTCAAATCCTTTTGCGAGATGGAATCGTGCAGCAAAGAAAGGGAGCAGTAGCTAGGGTTTGGCATAATAAGGGTTGCTATTTTATTAATATAAATAGGGACAACTTGATATATCTCAGGGAAGACCTGGTAATATATTAAACAAAAATTATTGTCTCTCTATTCTTTTGGCGATTTTCATAGCTATGTGTGGCTAAACTCTTGTTCTTAGATTAAGGAGACGGAAGCTTTGGAGTAATACATTGTGAGATCTAATTGATTTTATTTGTTCAATTAATATTGTGAGTATTGATTATTCTTCTGTACTTGAATTATATGATTAAGTTGATTAATTTCTAGTGTGCACACTAGTTTATTATTCATTGAAATCTACTGCTAAATTAGATATCGAATCCGTAATTGTTTGGTCACTCTAATTTGCGAAACAACTAAGATTAATATTTTACTGCAGATCACGAGATTATTATATCTTAGGGAGAATATTCAACAAAATTAAATGTAACCGCTTGTGCTTGTGTTATTTAGTTTCATCGATTTTTCTAATTCTTAAAGCTTCTACTAGATTAAACTTTTAGCGCTTGTCTGAAGTTGTTTAGTAGTAATGGTTATTTAGATCGCTTGTTTCTATCTAACTAAAATTAAGAAAAGACATGGAAGAGATTCTAACGACGAATATTCAAGGTATTAATTGTGTATGCTTGAGTCAATGGTCAGTGTATGTTCTAAGTTGGAAGTTGACTTAACCCAAGGTTTGTTCTTCTGATTCAGTTCGTTACAGTATTTTACACATTAGTTTATTTTAATTAACAATATCCAAAAATCCCCCTCTTTTGGAATGTAAAGTATATAAAAATAGATTAATCAGTCTCTGTGGGATCGACTCTTACTTGCACTACTACATTATAATCGTTCGCAGTAAGATTTATTTTTGGTTGCCTGCGACAGCATACCAAATTTTGGTGCCGTTGCCGGGGACTGATTTTAGTCTATTTTTATATTTTTGTGATCCTTATTTTATTTTAGTTTTTATTCCTTATAGGTAATTTGAATTTCCTTGATTGTTCATGCCTGAAACTCGATCTACTAATCAAGGTGAATTAAAGTTTGATCCAGAGATAGAGAGAACTTGTCACAGATTAAGGAAGGAAGCTCGGGAGAATCGTGCAGAAAAGGAAGCCATGGCCGCAAATCGAACCCTGAAAGAGCTTTCGGCTCCTGATTTAAACCAACAACACTTATGCATAACTTTCCCTAATCTTGATACTAATACTCATTTTGAATTGAAATCTGGATTAATACATCTTCTACCTTCTTTTCATGGTTTGGCAGGTGAAGATCCCAAAAACACTTGAAGAAATTCCATGTGGTATGAACGAGTATGAAACCTACCGGAGTAACCGAAGAACAGATCAAGCTAAGAGCCTTCCCGTTTTCTCTAAAAGATTCAGCTAAGGATTGGCTTTACTATCTACCATCCGGAAGCATCACCACATGGGAAGAGATCAAAAGACTTGTTTTAGAGAAATATTTTCCAGCTTCAAGGGCGGCCAACATACGGAAGTCGATTTGTGGTGTAAGGCAGAACAACGGAGAATCCCTACATGAGTATTGGGAACGTTTCAAGAGATTATGTGCCAGTTGCTCAAATCAGTGATCAACTTCTGATCCAATACTTTTATGAAGGTCTCAGTTGTACCGATAGAAGCATGATTGACGCTGCTAGTGGCGGAGCGTTGGTGGATAAGACTACCGAGGCTGCAAGAAATCTATTTGCAAATATGGCAGCTAATTCTCAACAATTTGGCACTAGACTTGATTCTGCACCTAGGAATGCTTCTAAGGTACAAATTTCTTCTATTGAACAACAACTTGCGAGTTTGACTTCTCTTGTTCGTCAAATGGGTGCAGGTAACACACAACAGGTGAAAGCTTGCAGAATTTATGCTGTAATCGGACATCCGATAGATATGTGTCCAACTCTGCAAGAGGAATCCGTTGAACATGCAAATTTAGCAGGAGGATTTCCTGGGCAACCACAAAGGAAATATGATCCCTTTTCAAATACATATAATCCTGGATGGAGGGATCATCCTAACTTTAGCAACGGGAATCCACAAGCAAGTTAACCCGCACCTCAAAATTTTCCAAATCAGCAACAGTACAAACCATCGTATCCCAATAGACAACAACATGGCCAATCTTCTAACCCTAGCATGTCCTTAAAAGATATTGTTAAATCACTTGCCACTAACACTTTGAATTTTCAACAGGAAACAAGGGCAAGTATTCAGAATTTGGGTACGCAAGTGGGACAAATGGTGACTGCGATCAGTCAATTGGAAGCGCAAAACTCTGGAAAATTACCCTCTCAACAGTGGTGAATCCAAAAGAAAATACAAGTGCAATCACTTTGAGGAATAATAAAGAGATAGTAAACCCAGAAAAGATAGTACCTACACTACAAGATCAAAACAAGGCATATAAGGAAAAAGACGAAGTAGACAGCAGTGTTCTGAATGACAAGGATGAACCTAAGCGTAAATTTCCTCCTCTTTTTGAATATAAACCGGTACCTCCTTTCCCACTTGCTTTAATAGAAAATAGAACATACGAGAAAAAATTAGATTTGTATGAAACTTTTTGAAAATGCGAGGTAAATATTCCATTGCTAGATGCTATTAAACAAGTACCTCGTTATGCTAAATTTCTGAAAGAATTATGTACACATAAGAGGAAACACGAAATGAAAAAATATGAAAAGGTGAGGGTAGGAGAAAATGTTTTCGCAGTCATTCAAAGAAAGCTACCCACTAAGTGCCAAGATCCGGGTATGTTCACTATTCCATGCACGATAGGTAGAACTAAAGTTGAAAAAGCCATGCTAGACTTAGGAGCCTCGATAAATGTCATGCCATATTCTATATATGCTAATCTATCACTTGAAACTTTGAATAAAACTGGTATTGTAATATAGCTGGCTGACAGATCTAATGTTTATCCTAGAGGTGTAGTTGAGGATGTCCTTGTGCAAGTCAATAATTTGATCTTTCCTACTGATTTTTATGTGCTTGATATGGAAAACGGTGACCAAAATGCTCCTATTTTGTAAGGAAGACCATTTTTAAAAACATCAAAGACTAAAATAGATGTTCATAGTGGTACACTTTCAATGGAATTTGATGGCGAGATTGTTAAGTTTAATATTTATGATGCCATGCAATATCCCACTAATGATAAGTCTGTTTATTCAATTGATGTGATTGACTCTTTAGCACAATAAGTCTTTGAGCTTGATGGTAAGGATAACTTGGAAAGTGCACTTACTAAGAACCGTGATGAAGCAAGTGTGAATTTGACCTTAAGCATCGAGTTGCAAGTGTAAGAACCCGAATTTTCAGATATTATTAAATAAGAATTTAATAAATAAAATTCTTAAACCGTGAGATGGGTTCGAATAATAATATATATATGTGATATAAGGTATGTGGTATTATATTACATAGGGTAATATGGACTATGTAATATATGTTTTATAAATATATTATTAATATATATTTATTATTTATCGTAGAGACGATCCAATTGAGGTAAAGGAGGTGGATAAATTCCTATCGATATTAAATAATTTATAGAATTATTTTATAGTAAGTTGGTGACATTAAATATCCTTAATGTATAAATCACCATATTCTTGTGTATGTGTATTAATAACTAGTATGTTTATAATATAGGTTATTAATAGCACTTAAGCTATCCGTGAATAGGTTTGGATAGTGAAGCATGAGTTAGTTAAGGAATTAACTAATAAGAATAAATATTAGTTAATTTAAGTTGGGAGTTATATTATGAAATAATATAATGAGAGTATTGAACCTTAATTAACTATGATGATATAGTACAGTGTTTAATTTACTTAAGTAAATGAGTGAATTAATATGTGTGTTGAATATGTAATTATAGTTGATACTTTTATATTACTTAGAATAGTAATATGTGAGAAAGTCTAATGTGCGAATAACGTTAAATATATATATATATACGTTATTAAAAGGGAGATGGAAATCATTATATCTTTAAATAAATATTTGAAGAAATTGTTTTGGGAACAATTTATAGAAAAGAAAGAGATATGATTTTTCTAATAAAGGATATTAAAATAGTTTCTAATGTTGAATTATTTTAATAAAAGGAGGAAATGTTATTTTTGAATAATAATATTACCTTATATGTTTTTGTATGAGGTGTGTTTGGTTAATATAGTAAATATATTAAAACGTATTTGCTATATGTAATTAAATTGATGGAAACGATTTATTATAATAGAAAATAAACTTATTATCTATTTTCTATATATAATATATGTACATGTGTCGTACATATAGTTATTTGATATTATATTAAAAATAATATCATGAGACAATAAGTAAATTATTTTCTAATAACGAATGTGCTTATTTGGAGAAAACATAATATTTTATGATATGGCTAAATACATAATTTTAAATGTATTTTCAAGGGAGTTTAATTAATGAAAGGAAACTAAGTTATTTTTAATATATTAAATAACTTAAGTTATTATTTGATCGTGAATATTATTATTGGAATAATTAATAGAGTATATATTAATTATTATAAGCGTAAAGGTTATACTTATTATAAGTATAATTAATTGAAGTAGTTTAGCATTTTAATAGCTTGAGTTATTATATTTTCGTAAATGTTATATATAATATTTGAATATTCGATTTGTAAAATATTTATATGTGGACCTTGGATTTAATAGTTCTAATTTAATTGAACAGGTTATAAGTAGTAATGTGGTGAGAAATGAGTAAGTGATGAGAATAACGATAAGCTTAAGATTGAGCTTGTGAGAGATGTCTTGTGTGGCACAATAATAGATTCAGTAATGAATTGACTAATTTAATGATGGAGAAATTATTAATTAAACAATTAATCTAAATTAATTGTTAATTGTTATTATGATAGTATGTTAAATTATTATGGCTAGTGATAGTATAATAATAAGGAAATCGATTATAAGTATAATCGGATTTGTGATGAGATAAATTGTCTTCTAATATTAATTATTGTTATGAACAATATACTATTATCAATATGATGATTAATGAGTAAATGATTTATAAATATAAAAAGATTTATATTTATTTAACGTGATAATAAATCATATAAAGTGTTAATCAATTAGCGTGGGAATTATAATTCCATGGATTAATGAGAAATGAATTAATTAATATTATTATTAATTAATTGATAAGATAAGTAATTTATCAATTTCTATGTGCAACCATGCGATATTAAAGTATAACGTATAATAGTTAACTATATGTTATGCGAAGTATAAAGTGCAATGCGACTATGCTATATATGAATATAAACTATATAGTAAAGTTTATTGAGTTGTAAGAGATACATGTAATGTGTATATATAAACCAAGTGTTGTATTACATGTTCCAAGTTGCTGAGATTTATTTGGTTGCCCCAATATTAGAGTTACTCCTCTTCTTCTCCTTCACGTGAACACCACATGGCTACTCTCTATAGCCTCAAACTCAGCAAACTTAGGCTAGCAATGATTCAATGGGGAGTGGTGGTCATGATTTCATTCACCAACTGTTGTCCGATTTATGTAACGACAAATAACGCGCAAGTATACGCGGTCAACAAGTAATATAAGTTAAGTAGGATGTCATACCCACGAGGACGAAGTCTTAAATGCAAATCAAATACTAATGTAAGTTCTTTACTGTCTTATCTAAACAATTGATTGGAGATGGTATTTTAAACTATGCGATTACAACTAAAGGAAGCGGGAGAAATAGATGTAATAGGGAGACAAGCTAGGATTGCAATTCCCCTAACGCATCGCCTAATCTCCTAACTCTCCACAATACAAACAAATCAAGGAATGGCCAGCCGAGAAATGAACTACGCATAAGCTTCTGTCGAAGGCCAAATGCACACCCCTAGCTAGATGAATCACAATATGTCTATCGATGAAAATAACTAGACTAGGGTCAATAAGATTAGTCTCAAGACTACACAAGGCAAATAGAGATATGTCTATCCTATTTAGCAGTTTATGCACACATTCCTTTAGACAAGGGCATAACAAGTGTTATTGTATTTTAAAAGCCAGATATTAATGTCCAATCTTCAATATCCATTAATATCACTACCAAAAACTATGTCAAGCATTTAGTCAATAAGCAAGAAATACAATAACCCATTCCCAAAATGATTCATTAATATAAATAGGAGAGAAAGTTAATTAGGCTAAACACTAGGTTACATTGCAATCCTAAAAAGGTATTAGTTCATAACCATGGTGCTAATACAAATTTCTATCACATTCAACATTGCTCAGTAATACACAAATAACTTAGAGATTTGGAATAAGAAAACTCCTGTTGTAGGGTTTTCTGTTTCCAAGTCTTCTCTTCTTCGTGGACTTCTGAGCTGTCTATGATGCAATAACTATTCTCCCAAAGAAATTAATGCTTGTTTTTGCTCTAGAATCTCCAGATATCTATTCTGTCTTTTTTTTCCTTCCTAGCCGCCTTGTCTGTCTGACTTTCTTTTCCTCCCTTTTAGGTCTTTAAAAACGAACCAGTCTAGACACCGGAGGTGACGCTGCGGCGCGGAGCATACACTACTTGGTGGCGCTGCGGCTCCACTCACGCTGCAGCGCGAGATTAAGAAGTACTGTGGCCGCTGCAGTGCCAGATTACATCAGCATGGCCATGGGGGCGGCGCTGCGGCGCGAGCTAAAGGCTAGGCTCTGGCGCTGCTGCGCCAGAGTGTAGAAAATGACACATTTGCCCCCTGCAAGCTGGAGAAGACTCAAAAAGCCCTGCATCAAACAGGGAGAGCATAATAACAACAAAATATATGCAAAAGCACAATAAATAACAAAAAACAAGCAGCGTCTTAAGCTTGAGCGAATCTGATATGTGATATAAATACCACATATCAGATACCCCCAAACTTAAGCATTTGCTTGCCCTCAAGCAAACTATCTATCATCCACACCCACACTACCGGAAGACGCGAATGGAAACTACAACTATAGAATAATACCACGGCTTCAAAGCGTACTTATAGAGCCTCTCTTAGAATAGGACAATCAATGACATGAAAGGGGCTTCAAATCGAATTTGCAAGCATGAGACTGTACTCGATCCACTCTATGCGTGTGAAGATCAACCATCCTAACTAAACATAGCTCAAAAAAAACTCGCACAGTCGATTGCTAAAAACAATATGCACACTACGCAACTTAAACAATCAACAAGCATTAAGACTAGGATGCAAGCACAGGAAAAGATCAAAAGGCTCTAGCATGAAGACAACAAAAATCTGACTCGGACAGTCCTTAATTACCTTAGGCTAGACAGAGCTACCCATAAATGAGCTTTTGATCAGTGACTCCCAAGCCAGACGGCTTTAGGGCACTAGGCGTAGAACACCCCTAAGAATCTAATCACTCGAGCAGCAAAGGCCACGTAATCAACATAAACCAAATTAGACTTTACGAAATCTGAAGATTATTTGACGAGTGCATTTTACGCTCCATCTCAACATCGGTCCTGTGTTTATGGGCGAGTGCGTTTTACGCTCCATCTCGACCCACCGCAAGACTTTCGATAATCAATCTCCTTTTCAATTCGTTTTATTTTAATACAACATGCCAGAGTCCAAGATCCAAAACTGTAAAAGCACCCACGCCCTTTATTACCTTGCAGAAATGAAAGTTTATAAGAATGAACATACTCCCAAAGCAATAAACGCGCGACGTAAAATCTAAAAAATAATTGGTTAAAACAGTTGATCGGCTCTTGTTAAGAAGGACGGATCAAAAACAGTCTCGACTTATCGATTCACAACCCCTAACTCATACATGCTTGACACAACTCTAAGAGACAGCCATAACTACATGGCGCTTGTCATTAGCCACGATCAAAAAATTGACAGCTGAAACACCCTCACCCAGCATATTCACAGTTACAGAACGGGGTTAAAAAGGGTGGAAAACCAACTAAAATAGGCATGACCCTGCCCAAATAAGGAGAAACCATAACACATGGCATCAAGTAAACCAAAAATCTGCACACTCCCCAAAATATGGCTATAAACCATACAACCAAAAATTTACAAGAAAACTAAAGTGAAAGTAAAATACTATATACAAAAATAAAACACAAACAATTAAATATTATAAACCAAACATTCATTAATATACCTAATACAACAAACGCACCACTGCATCATAACATGCATCCCAAAATAAATCGAAAACATCCACAAACATAGCATAAAAGAAAAAATAGATAGTCAGGGGCTAAACCGCCCAAAAGAAACATGACAGCAATTCATATATAATAAACTTAAAACAGGAAATCTCCCCCAAGCTTGAAATTTGCCAATGACCTCACTGGCCTTCACCCTCTGGAGCACCATCACCTCCGCCATCATCATCGGCTTCAACATTGGCATCCGCTGGCTCCTCCTCGCGATCCTCTCCTGTAGCTGGAAATGGTGGAGGATAAGGCGCAAAGAGTGGAGGCTCTGGAAATTAAAAGGGCATGGACTCTGCGTCGTCTCCTCCTTGAGCATAATAGATACTGGACACTGTATTTGCAAACTCCGCATGATAGTGATTGAATTGGCTCTGCCATTGAGCCACTATATCAACCTTGCTGTGGAGAAAATTAAGACTGCAGCGGAGGTACCAGCTTCCGATGAGGAAGGCGGCAGAGGCCCCGGTAAATATCCTTGACCCTTTGGGTGCGACGGAGGTCCCCCATCCCATACTCCATAACGGGCTATAACGTGATGATCAATGACAGCCATAGGCGGCTAAGTGATGTCGTCTTTCTCCCATACCACACCCATCCTTTTGCATAGGCGTGTGATCAGAGAAGGATGAGGGAGGCCGGAATTGACGTTGCTCCTAATGGCCTTTTTAATTGAATCCTGGATAAGAACCCCCACATCAACTTTCAGCCCCATGACAATTGCATAAAGCAGTACTGCCCTCTCCCTTGTTACATCGCTCAGGTGGCGTGTTGGCATGATATTGGCACAAATAAAGGAGTACCATGCCTTACCATAACGGCTCAAGGCTTGATGGGGGAAAGAGGTCTTTTCACCGTGGAATTCATTGGTTTACCACACGGTACCAGGCTTGCAGAGCTTTGTTATAATCTCATCAGTATTATAATTCCGTATCCCAGACTCCAGATAATCCTTACCCTCGTAGTTTGGAGTCCCATACACAGCATTGATTGTTCGACTGTCATATTTGATCAACTTACCCCAAACTGGCACCGAAGCAGGACCATCGGCATTAGCATTTGCATAGAATTCCTTTACCACTGAAATAACTGCAGATTCGGGCGGCTTGGTGAAGTGAACCCATTTCATAGTTACAATCATTGAATTCATAACGCCGTCCATCTTGTCATCTGGCCTTAGTCCTCTCTCTGGCACCAAACTCCTCTTTGAGAAATTTTGGGCATATCGCTTCCATGCTTCCTCACTCGGGAATTTTACAGCATCCCAAAGTGGAGGAGGAGTTCTAGAAGACGGAGGAGGACCTATACTAGTGCGAGTACGCTTGGAACCCATAGCCAACAAAACTAAAGGACAACAGAAAGATAAATAACAACTGAACAAAACAAACTCTGCTCTGAAGAAATCCCTTACCTTGGTTTGCTTATTAATAGAATGAGGGAGAATAACTGCACGACGGTTGAAGGCCCCAAACGCTCAGAAACCGAATTGGGAGTGACGGTTGATTTGCCGCACTCGTTGGGAGAAAGGGAGATGTGTGAGAGAGAAAAGAGGAACACTGCACTGAACCCAAAAGCCTCAATTAAACTTAAAAATACGGTAATGGCGCTGCGGCGTGGTGCATGGCGCTGCGGCGCGGGATAGGTTCTTTTTGACGCTGCGGCGTCATTCTCGGCGCTGCGGCGCAACTCTCCAGTAGCTTCCAGCATATGCCGGCGCCGCGGCGCAAAAATTATAAAGGATCTGGCGCTGCGGCGTGGTTATTGGAGCTGCGGCGCGAAACTCAGGCTAGCTCCTGGCGCTGCGGCGCGAGCACTGTGGTTTCTTTTCCTGCACTACCCAAAACCTGAATCAATACCCACATAGACTACTAGACAAAGCAATCATACTACAATTATACAAACTATTAAACTACAAACTAACACACTAAATTAACATCTACAAAAATCCTAAGGAAAAGAAAAATAATTGCATTAATGATAACTAAAGAAAACAACACTAAATAAAACCACAATGATATTTTTGATACTGAGATGGGGCTGCCTCCCCATCAAGCGCTTGATTTAGAGTCGTCGGCTTGACTTTTGCCCCGCCTTACACCGGGTCTCCCAAGGTGATGGAGGTGTTTTGTCGATCGACCTCGCCGCCCCAATAGTGTTTCAAACGTTGTCCATTGACTTTGAAGGTTTTGTCTGAATGAGGGTCTTCGACCTCAATAGCCCCATGAGGATACACTTTAGCAATGGTGAACGTCCCCGACCATCGGGACTTCAACTTCCCTGGGAATAATTTCAGCCGCGAGTTAAAAAGAAGCACCTTCTGGCCTTGTTCGAAGTTCCTTTCGACAATTTTCTTGTCATGCCACCGCTTTGTCTTTTCCTTATACAACTTAGCGTTTTCATACGCGTGCAGACGAAACTCATCTGATTCATTGAGTTGTAATAATCTTCGTTCACCTGCTGCATCCATATCGAAATTGAGCTTTTGGATAGCCCAATATGCGTTGTGCTCTAGCTCCACAGGAAGATGACAAGCCTTGCCATAAACAAGCCTATACGGAGACATTCCGATAGGCGTTTTGTAAGCGGTGCGGTATGCCCACAAGGCATCATCAAGCTTCTTTGACCAGTCCTTCCGATTAGATTAACGATCTTCTCCAAGATACGCTTAACCTCTCGATTAGAGATCTCTGCTTAGCCACTTGTCTGCGGATGATAACCTGTGGCTATTTTATGGGTCACCCCATACTTAGCAAGAAGGGCTTCGAAATATTTGTTACAAAAATGTGACCCTTCATCACTGATTATTGCCCGAGGAGTGCCGAAGCGAGTGAAAATATTTTTCCTTAAGAAATTAAGCACCACCTTAGCATCATTAGAAGGCAAGGCGACTGCTTCTACCCATTTGGGGACATAATCAACCGCTACAAGAATATAAAGATTGTTGTAGGACGACGGGAATGGTCCCATGAAGTCAATACCCCATACATCAAACAACTCTACTTCAAGGATATTCTGCAGCGGTAATTCATGCCTTTTTGAGATGGTTCCTACCCTTTGGCATCTATCGCAGTGCAACACATATAGGTGTGCATCTTTGAATAGGGTAGGCCAGTAAAACCCAGATTGGAGTACTTTAGCAGCAGTTCTTTGGCCCCCAAAATGTCCTCCATAATTAGAGGAATGACAATGATGGAGCACACCTTCGATTTCCTCCTCTGGCAAACATCTCCGCAGAATCTGATCTGAACGCTGTTTGAATAAAAAGGGCTCGTCCCAAAAGTATTGTTTTGCATCATGTAGGAATTTCTTCCTTTGTTGATAGCTCAAGATGGGAGGAAGCACTTGACAAGCGACGAAATTCGCAAAGTCCGCATACCACGGGGCTTTACTTTGGACGCCAAACAGTTGTTCATCCGGGAAGAAATCATTGATGTCTTTGATTGCGTCTCCCGAATGAGGAGGGTTTTCCAACCTTGACAAGTGATCTGCTACCTGGTTTTCTGTCCCCTTCTTGTCGCGGATCTCCAGATCAAACTCCTGTAGAAGAAGGACCCACCTTATCAGCCTAGGCTTTGCATCTTTTTTCTCTATCAGATATTTAATGGCCGAATGGTCTGTGTACACGGTCACTTTTGTTCCAATTAGGTAGGAACGGAATTTGTCGAAAGCATAAACCACTGCCAGCAATTCTTTCTCGGTTGTGGTGTAATTTAACTGAGCATCAGTTAATGTTTTGCTGGCATAGTAGATCGTGTGGAACACTTTGTCCCTTCTCTGCCCCAACACTGCCCCAATTGCAAAATCGCTGGCGTCACACATGAGCTCAAAAGGGAAAGTCCAATCAGGAGCTACCACAATAGGAGTCGAAATGAGTTTTTCCTTCAATAGTTCAAATGCTCTAAGGCAGGCTTCATCAAACTGAAAAGGCATATCCTTTTCCAATAGTGAACATAGCGGTTTTGTTATCCTTGAGAAGTCCTTGATAAACCGCCTATAGAAACCTGCATGCCCAAGAAAACTCCTAACCCCTTTCACTGATGTAGGCGGTGGTAGACTATTGATGACATCAATTTTAGCCTTGTCTACCTCAATACCACCATCAGATACTCTGTGGCCCAGAATAATGCCCTCTTTTACCATGAAGTGGCACTTCTCCCAATTCAATACAAGATTAGTCTCAACACATCTTTGGAGAACGGCAGTCAAATTCACCAGACAGTTATCAAATGAACTCCCGAATACAGAAAAATCGTCCATGAAAACCTCGAGGGTCTTTTCAACCATGTCAGAAAAGATGGACATCATGCAACGTTGGAATGTTGCAGGAGCGTTACACAACCCAAAAGACATTTTTCGAAAGGTAAAGGTCCCATACGGACATGTGAACGTTGTTTTCTCCTGATCTTCGGGAGCAATAAAAATTTGATTATAGCCAGAATAACCATCTAGCAGACAGTAGAAGGCATGCCCAGCAAGTCTATCGAGCATCTGATCAATAAATGGCAAAGGGAAGTGATCCTTACAGGTTGACTTGTTTAACTTTCTTTAGTCCATACATACCCTCCATCCAGTCACCGTTCTGGTTGGAATCAACTCGTTATTCTCATTGGCTACTACTGTCATACCGCCCTTTTTTGGCACGCATTGAATGGAACTGACCCAAGGACTGTCCGAGATAGGGTATATAATGCCCGCATCTAGCAGCTTAATGATTTCCTTCCGGACCACCTCCTTCATTATTGGGTTCAACCGCCTCTGATGTTCAATGGTCGGCTTGGATCCTTCCTCCAGTAGGATTTTGTGTATACAAAGGGATAGACTGATCCCTTTAATGTCTGAAATCGACCACCCTAGTGCCGTTTTATACTGTTTAAGCACTAGCAGTAGCTTCTCTTCCTGGCCTTCATCTAAAGATGCAGATATTATCACAGGTAAAGTGGAAGAATTCCCCAAGTATGCATACCTCAGATGATTGGGCAGGGGCTTTAACTCGAGGACAGGAGGTTCTACAACAGATGGTTGGGATTTGGAAGTAGATGCTTTTGGATCATTCAGCGACTCAAACTGTCTTTGGAACTGTGTAGATCTCTGGGGCACATCCAGCCAGTTAGCAAATTCAACATGGGTGCCCTCTTCATCAGCTCTAGTACCTCTTAGTGTAGCTTCTAAAGGGTCTGTCATGCGTGTTTCTGAGAATACTTCCCTGACTGCATCATCAAGCACTTTAATCTGAAAGCAGTCTTCAGGGGTGTTCTGATATTTCATTGCCCTAAACACATTGAAAGTCACTTCCTGATCCTGTACTCTCATAGTTAGTTCCCCTTTCTGCACATCTATAAGGGTTCTCCCCGTTGCTAAGAATGGTCTACCCAGTATTATCGGGACCTCCCTGTCTTCTTCAAAATCCAAGACAATAAAGTCCGCTGGGAAGATTAACTTGTCCACCTTAACAAGCACATCCTCTACTATCCCCTTCGGGTACGTGAGAGATCTATCCGCCAATTGCAAAGTAACACTTGTGGGTTTGGCTTCATTCAGTCCAAGTTTCTTATATATTGACAGAGGCATCAAATTTATACTCGCCCCCAAATCACATAAGGCCTTGCCAATGAATTGATCCCCGATAGTGCATGGGATCGTGAAACTTCCAGGATCTTTCAGTTTTGGCGGGAGCTTGTTCTATAAAATAGCACTGCATTCCTCAGTCAGAGCCACTGTTTCATAATCTCCCATTTTCCTCTTCTTCGACAATATGTCTTTCATTAATTTAACATAGCTCGACATTTGCTCCAACGCCTCTGCAAATGGGATGTTTATGTGAAGCTTCTTGAAAACTTCTAAAAACTTAGAAAATTGCTTATCAAGCTTTTGTTTCTGCATGCGCTGGGGGAATGGCAACTGCGGGATAGGAGGACTAGCTGTGTTCACTGTAGGGGTTGGTGATGAAGGGCTTTCTTGAGCATTTACCTCACCCCCAGGCTTATCATCACTTTGCTCCACAATAGATTCCTCTAAAGTCACTTCTTCTTGCACCATATTACATCAGCATGGCCATGGGGGCGGCGCTGCGGCGCGAGCTAAAGGCTAGGCTCTGGCGCTGCTGCGCCAGAGTGTAGAAAATGACACATTTGCCCCCTGCAAGCTGGAGAAGACTCAAAAAGCCCTGCATCAAACAGGGAGAGCATAATAACAACAAAATATATGCAAAAGCACAATAAATAACAAAAAACAAGCAGTGTTTTAAGCTTGAACGAATCTGATATGTGATATAAATACCACATATCACCAACTATCTACCAACTCCTTCTTAACTACCATGCAATTCATTCTCCCGTTGGTTCAATTTGATGGATTATGGCATTAACTGTATACTCATTCTTCTATAAATAAGCTTCTATTCTTCTATAATTCATTGCTGAGATTTTTGCTTAAGTGATATTGAGAGCATATTAAAGCAAGAATGCATTAGTAATATAGCAACATTTTGAGTTGAAGATTTCAGCAAGCTTGATACACATTAGCAGAGGTATAACACCTCATGTTCTTCAATTCATGTTTTCTGTAATTTCTAAGATTTCTAATTCTTGAATTTAGTATGAAATTCATGATAATGTGATCAAGAATTGTTTGTTAGTTGATATGTGGGCTGATATATATGTTAGTATGGCTAGTAGCTTGTCTAGAATGAATTTCGTAGGAAATTTCTAAGATGGGTCTGTAGAATTGCCGAGCAGAAGGCTGCTCTGTTTCTGGCCGACCAACTGCGCAGCTGCGCCAGTTTTGTACTGGCCAGCAGCGCAGCTGCGCCGGTACCAGACTTGAGTTGGGCAAGGCCCTGCGCAGCTGCGCCAGTTTTGAACTGGGGCTCTGCGCAGCTGCGCCGGTTCCAGATTCTGGAATTTCGTTTTCTGTTGCAGGTTCTGTTATGTACTAGCTTATGGCATGTTATTAGGCAAGTATAGGAACATGATTAAAATACATACATGAGTGCAATAACGTAGTGTGAACAAGTATAACTATGTGAGTACACTCAATTGAAGAAAGGATTTAAAGTTTACAAAATGAACTTAGAATTTTTAAAGTAAACTTGTCGCGAGCATATATGTTCCATTGTATATTCTGAGTTTTGTGAGCATGACCGTATGGTTTTTATTGACATAAAATGTATGTTCAAGGTGTTGAACACACTAGCATACGTGATTGATAAATTCAAGTGATTTCAAAGGTGAAACTTAAGGACTTATTGAAGTGAACTTGACCAAGATTTAGGTCTTGTAATTTTTGACCGGTTGAATACATTTATGTGGTTTAGCTAAGTGTTCAAGAGAAAGTGAGTTATGATTTCAAGACACTTTGGTTATACTAAATGACCTTTGTGGACTTCGTGTACTTTTCAATAAAAATTTAGAGTTTGAAGACTAATATCATCAAACACCGTGCGAGTTACGTTCTAAGCATGCAAGCATGAAGATTAGGAGTCCATTATGCCTATAGACATATTGACATGAACATCATTTGTTTATACATGGATTTTTGCATATGCACGCTTATTCATAGAAAATGAATTTCTAAAGCATAGACTATGTGATTAAAGTGTACATGAGTAGTATACGCACGAGCATGCTTACTACATATTGTTAAGCCTCTTTATGTAGTAATATGACATTAGTGGTTTACCCTTGAGGCATGAACTTAATTTACTTAAGGTATATGAAAGTCCGGCATGAATGCCATATGATTTTGACTTATAATGAGCATGCTAGGTTTTAAAACTTGAGTTAATGCCCTTACATACATGTATACATGATGAACATAGTAGCCTTGCATGACTAGTTAAGTATGACAAGGATTTTGAAAGGTGAAACTTAGAAAGTTTGAATGTAATGGTTTCGATAAGATTTGAGAAACGTAAGAGCAATATGGATTATAGATTTATGAGTTTGCAATATGTGTCGAACACTTAAATAGTTAAGTGGTTAATATTGATATTGAGTATGGTTAAGGTATACCTATGTGTACCTAGCTATACTAAACTTATGATAAGAAAGTGAAACAAGGTTCTAAGAAACAAGTTAGACAACAATGTAACCTTTGTTATTACATTGAGAATGTGTGGATGCATATAACTGATGAGTGTGATCTCTATGGTTAATATAACTGTGTAGGATTACACAAAGTGCAGAGATTCTTATGCAGTTAAGTCGTAGTTGTTAAACTACGAATCAGGCAAGTCTTTCAGTTCCTATTTGATATATGAATTCAATAACTATTAGTTGAATTATATTATGCTGTGATAATGTGAACTTATATATGAACTGTATATGAGATATAAATGAGATTGAAAGTTGATCTTTGATGATATACTTGTTATGTGAAAAGTAACATGCGTAGTAAATATAAACTGTTTATAAATGCATGAATTGAGTATGATGTTATATGCTATGTGATGCATGAGAACTGTTAGAATTGCTGAGCTGTCGAGCTCACTCTTGCAAATAACCACTTTTGCAGGTTAAGGATTCAATGTAAAGATTTCGTGCTTCTTGATTGATAGAGATAGATAGTATCGCATTGAAGAATATTACTTAGATTATTGTCTAGACCATGTTTAGATTCTAGATGATGTACTCGATAGTTGCTTACACTGTTTAATACTTGTTGTATTGTAAGAATGTATTAACTAATACATAGAGGATATCGAGTTGAGTTGTAAATGTTTATACGATAACTCAGATAAGAATGAATCATATTTTATAATTGATTCAAGGGTTGTAATTGATTCAAGTTATGAAATCAATAAAAGATTTTATTCAAGGAGGATTGAAAAAGTTTAAATTATTCCGCATTTTAGTAACATCAAATATGATGTAAAGATGAGATCTTGGATATAAATAGAATTTATATTCTAAATTGTAATAAGCAAGTTGTATTCTTTTAGTAATAAATAAAAGATATAATAATTTGGCGATAATAGTATCGTGACTGCACCGAATCCGAGGTTTCGAAGGAACGTGGATTTGGGGGCGTCACAGGTTGGTATCAGAGCTGTAGGTTATAAACCTTAGTTAAGTGTACCTTAGACTATAACCTGAGAGAGTGACAGATAAGATTAAAATATATCTAAATGAAGATTCAAAGAAGAATCTCGAAATATCTAGAGAATGAGAATCAGGAGTTTCCTAACTCCGATAATAAAAATGTGAAGACAATGTCTATAATATGAATATGACAAAGATAATGAGAATGAACTCAGATGGAGTTTGGTTGATAATAGGGAAAGAACCCTAAGGTATAGTGATGATCACGACGTGATCAGATTGAACTGTGAAATGATAGATAGTCTGTAATGACTAAGTATGTATAGCTTGATGCTATGAGAGAATGTACTATAAAAAGTACGAGATGAACTCATGAGGAGTTGTATGTGGTGAAACGTAGAAAGCTCGTAATGAGCAAGTGATAGAGTAAGATATAGTTAAGTGTTGGAATTCCATTGAGGACTCATGTGATGGCTTAGTTGTACAAACTTTTGTATGGGCAGAAGTTTTGTGCTTGCACTGAGTGCGTCACATTGATAATCGTTGGAATGTTAGTGTCGCGGTATCATTATACATATGGCGGAAAGGTGATTCTTTTCTCATATTTATTTTGATAGATAGAGATTTCTAAGATATAATTAGATAATATTAAGTTTAGGTGCGAGTTCTTAAGACTCATGCCTATGACAAGTTCGTGACTCATAATCGTATGATGGGACCCCTCAGCGAATGGACGATTTTGGTCTGACTAGGATAAGTTCCTCAACCCATATGATTATGGTAAGTTCCTGAGCTTCCATGGTGTGGTAAGTTGGTGAACTGTACTGAGAATAGATATATTATATAAGAGTTTTGGAATAGTGAGCATTGATGGTGGTAAGAGATTGAAGCAATGGAGAAATTGGATTTTCCTAAATCCTCTAGCTACGCTAGATTTTCAATATTTATTGACTTCGTGCTAGTGTTTGCACTTCGATTTTCTTGAGAAAACATTGGGTCAGGTAACTGAACTAATGAGTTTTAAAAAACAACACCGTTATTCGTATGTCTACGCTATTTGTTTCGGCTAAGACAAAAATGATTTGACAATCTTTCAAAATACATTTTGACCATGTGCATCATTTGATATGATGTAGAATGGTAAACGATCGAGTCATCAATGCAATCGAACCTAGTGTTAGTTATGATCGAAAGATCGTCAGCCCACTATGGTATGTTGTAATATGACCAAGTCATAAAATGGCGAAATCCTCAACGTACTACTAATCTAGTATGGTATCATGACGTCATAAAAGAATTTTGGTTTTCTTGTAAATTATGAAGAAGGTCAATTAAGTTGGCTAAATTATTTCGATTGATGTCCGAATTGTTGATGAGAGTCTAAGCTATTTGATTCGGCTAGGCGACTATTGAAAAGTGATTATAGAATTCAAGCATTCTTGTGTATTTATGCCAAACCGGATTGCTCTGGTGCAGATTTAGATGTTGAAAAGCTGAGGTGAACAACCCTATAAAGGGGACATGTTTTCGGGGACAATGGTTCCGAGCGTAACGCATATAGTCGTTACAAAACACTACGTTGCGGCCCAACGTAGTGGTACAATAGGCTGGCCACCTAGAGTACGCGTGGAGGGTGTTTTCAGTCTTTGTGATTGATAAACACTCTGGTTTGCGGTGTGAAGAATTGTGTCGAAGCATTAGTAAACCTGTGAAAAAGTTCACGGTCTTGTGACCCCTCAGCATAAATTGGAATCTGAGTTATTCATACTACTTCCCGATTATTGAAAAATCGTGGAAGATTCTTATTCTTCTAAAGGATGAATGTAGTAAGTAGAATGTTCCTTAGAAAGGAAAAAGTGGTAGAATGAGATTGAGAAAGTTATAGTAAAAAACTTCTGAAAAGAGAATGAATAAAATTATTCAAGAGAATATGTAATAATCGGAATAACACCGAATAGAGGAAGTTTCGGTGATTCCGAGGACGGAATCCTTATAAGGGGGAGAGGATATAAGAACCCGAATTTTTAGATATTATTAAATAAGAATTTAATAAATAAAATTCTTAAACCGTGAGATGGGTTCGAATAATAATATATATATGTGATATAAGGTATGTGGTATTATATTACATAGGGTAATATGGACTATGTAATATATGTTTTATAAATATATTATTAATATATATTTATTAATTATCGTAGAGACGATCCAATTGAGGTAAAGGAGGTGGATAAATTCCTATCGATATTAAATAATTTATAGAATTATTTTGTAGTAAGTTGATGACATTAAATATCCTTAATGTATAAATCACCATATTCTTGTGTATGTGTATTAATAACTAGTATGTTTATAATATAGGTTATTAATAGCACTTAAGCTATCCGTGAATAGGTTTGGATAGTGAAGCATGAGTTAGTTAAGGAATTAACTAATAAGAATAAATATTAGTTAATTTAAGTTGGGAGTTATATTATGAAATAATATAATGAGAGTATTGAACCTTAATTAACTATGATGATATAGTACAGTGTTTAATTTACTTAAGTAAATGAGTGAATTAATATGTGTGTTGAATATGTAATTATAGTTGATACTTTTATATTACTTAGAATAGTAATATGTGAGAAAGTCTAATGTGCGAATAACGTTAAATATATATATATATACGTTATTAAAAGGGAGATGGAAATCATTATATCTTTAAATGAATATTTGAAGAAATTGTTTTGGGAACAATTTATAGAAAAGAAAGAGATATGATTTTTCTAATAAAGGATATTAAAATAGTTTCTAATGTTGAATTATTTTAATAAAAGGAGGAAATGTTATTTTTGAATAATAATATTACCTTATATATTTTTGTATGAGGTGTGTTTGGTTAATATAGTAAATATATTAAAACGTATTTGCTATATGTAATTAAATTGATGGAAACGATTTATTATAATAGAAAATAAACTTATTATCTATTTTCTATATATAATATATGTACATGTGTCGTACATATAGTTATTTGATATTATATTAAAAATAATATCATGAGATAATAAGTAAATTATTTTCTAATAACGAATGTTCTTATTTGGAGAAAACATAATATTTTATGATATGGCTAAATACATAATTTTAAATGTATTTTCAAGGGAGTTTAATTAATGAAAGGAAACTAAGTTATTTTTAATATATTAAATAACTTAAGTTATTATTTGATCGTGAATATTATTATTGGAATAATTAATAGAGTATATATTAATTATTATAAGCGTAAAGGTTATACTTATTATAAGTATAATTAATTGAAGTAGTTTAGCATTTTAATAGCTTGAGTTATTATATTTTCGTAAAGGTTATATATAATATTTGAATATTCGATTTGTAAAATATTTATATGTGGACCTTGGATTTAATAGTTCTAATTTAATTAAACAGGTTATAAGTAGTAATGTGGTGAGAAATGAGTAAATGATGAGAATAACGATAAGCTTAAGATTGAGCTTGTGAGAGATGCCTTGTGTGGCACAATAATAGATTCAGTAATGAATTGACTAATTTAATGATGGAGGAATTATTAATTAAACAATTAATCTAAATTAATTGTTAATTGTTATTATGATAGTATGTTAAATTATTATGGCTAGTGATAGTATAATAATAAGGAAATCGATTATAAGTATAATCGGATTTGTGATGAGATAAATTGTCTTCTAATATTAATTATTGTTATGAACAATATACTATTATCAATATGATGATTAATGAGTAAATGATTTATAAATATAAAAAGATTTATATTTATTTAACGTGATAATAAATCATATAAAGTGTTAATCAATTAGCGTGGGAATTATAATTCCATGGATTAATGAGAAATGGATTAATTAATATTATTATTAATTAATTGATAAGATAAGTAATTTATTAATTTCTATGTGCAACCATGCGATATTAAAGTATAACGTATAATAGTTAACTATATGTTATGCGAAGTATAAAGTGCAATGCGACTATGCTATATATGAATATAAACTATATAGTAAAGTTTATTGAGTTGTAAGAGATACATGTAATGTGTATATATAAACCAAGTGTTGTATTACATGTTCCAAGTTGCTGAGATTTATTTGGTTGCCCCAATATTAGAGTTACTCCTCTTATTCTCCTTCACGTGAACACCACATGGCTACTCTCTATAGCCTCAAACTCAGCAAACTTAGGCTAGCAATGATTCAATGGGGAGTGGTGGTCATGATTTCATTCACCAACTATCTACTAACTCCTTCTTAACTACCATGCAATTCATTCTCCCGTTGGTTCAATTTGATGGATTATGGCATTAACTGTATACTCATTCTTCTATAAATAAGCTTCTATTCTTCTATAATTCATTGCTGAGATTTTTGCTTAAGTGATATTGAGAGCATATTAAAGCAAGAATGCATTAGTAATATAGCAACATTTTGAGTTGAAGATTTCAGCAAGCTTGATACACATTAGCAGAGGTATAACACCTCATGTTCTTCAATTCATGTTTTCTGTAATTTCTAAGATTTCTAATTCTTGAATTTAGTATGAAATTCATGATAATGTGATCAAGAATTGTTTGTTAGTTGATATGTGGGCTGATATATATGTTAGTATGGCTAGTAGCTTGTCTAGAATGAATTTCGTAGGAAATTTCTGAGATGGGTCTGTAGAATTGCCGAGCAGAAGGCTGCTCTGTTTCTGGCCGACCAACTGCGCAACTGCGCCAGTTTTGTACTGGCCAGCAGCGCAGCTGCGCCGGTACCAGACTTGAGTTGGGCAAGGCCCTGCGCAGCTGCGCCGGTTCCAGATTCTGGAATTTCGTTTTCTGTTGCAGGTTCTGTTATGTACTAGCTTATGGCATGTTATTAGGCAAGTATAGGAACATGATTAAAATACATACATGAGTGCAATAACGTAGTGTGAACAAGTATAACTATGTGAGTACACTCAATTGAAGAAAGGATTTAAAGTTTACAAAATGAACTTAGAATTTTTAAAGTAAACTTGTCGCTAGCATATATGTTCCATTGTATATTCTGAGTTTTGAGAGCATGGCCGTATGGTTTTTATTGACATAAAATGTATGTTCAAGGTGTTGAACACACTAGCATACGTGATTGATAAATTCAAGTGATTTCTAAGGTGAAACTTAAGGAATTATTGAAGTGAACTTGACCAAGATTTAGGTCTTGTAATTTTTGACCGTTTGAATACATTTATGTGGTTTAGCTAAGTGTTCAAGAGAAAGTGAGTTATGATTTCAAGACACTTTGGTTATACTAAATGACCTTTGTGGACTTCGTGTACTTTTCAATAAAAATTTAGAGTTTGAAGACTAATATCATCAAACACCGTGCGAGTTACGTTCTAAGCATGCAAGCATGAAGATTAGGAGTCCATTATGTCTATAGACATATTGACATGAACATCATTTGTTTATACATGGATTTTTGCATATGCACGCTTATTCATATAAAATGAATTTCTAAAGCATAGACTATGTGATTAAAGTGTACATGAGTAGTATACGCACGAGCATGCTTACTACATATTGTTAAGCCTCTTTATGTAGTAATATGACATTAGTGGTTTACCCTTGAGGCATGAACTTAATTTACTTAAGGTATATGAAAGTCCGGCATGAATGCCATATGATTTTGACTTATAATGAGCATGCTAGGTTTTAAAACTTGAGTTAATGCCCTTACATACATGTATACATGATGAACATAGTAGCCTTGCATGACTAGTTAAGTATGACAAGGATTTTGAAAGGTGAAACTTAGAAAGTTTGAATGTAATGGTTTCGATAAGATTTGAGAAACGTAAGAGCAATATGGATTATAGATTTATGAGTTTGCAATATGTGTCGAACACTTAAATAGTTAAGTGGTTAATATTGATATTGAGTATGGTTAAGGTATACCTATGCGTACCTAGCTATACTAAACGTATGATAAGAAAGTGAAACAAGGTTCTAAGAAACAAGTTAGACAACAATGTAACCTTTGTTATTACATTGAGAATGTGTGGATGCATATAACTGATGAGTGTGATCTCTATGGTTAATATAACTGTGTAGGATTACACAAAGTGCAGAGATTCTTATGCAGTTAAGTCGTAGTTGTTAAACTACGAATCAGGCAAGTCTTTCAGTTCCTATTTGATATATGAATTCAATAACTGTTAGTTGAATTATATTATGCTGTGATAATGTGAACTTATATATGAACTGTATATGAGATATAAATGAGATTGAAAGTTGATCTTTGATGATATACTTGTTATGTGAAAAGTAACATGCGTAGTAAATATAAACTGTTTATAAATGCATGAATTGAGTATGATGTTATATGCTATGTGATGCATGAGAACTGTTAGAATTGCTGAGCTGTCGAGCTCACTCTTGCAAATAACCACTTTTGCAGGTTAAGGATTCACTGTAAAGATTTCGTGCTTCTTGATTGATAAAGATAGATAGTATCGCATTGAAGACTATTACTTAGATTATTGTCTAGACCATGTTTAGATTCTAGATGATGTACTCGATAGTTGCTTACACTGTTTAATACTTGTTGTATTGTAAGAATGTATTAACTAATACATAAAGGATATCGAGTTGAGTTGTAAATGTTTATACGATAACTTAGATAAGAATGAATCATATTTTATAATTGATTCAAGGGTTGTAATTGATTCAAGTTATGAAATCAATAAAAGATTTTATTCAAGGAGGATTGAAAAAGTTTAAATTATTCCGCATTTTAGTAACATCAAATATGATGTAAAGATGAGATCTTGGATATAAATAGAATTTATATTCTAAATTGTAATAAGCAAGTTGTATTCTTTTAGTAATAAATAAAAGATATAATAATTTGGCGATAATAGTATCGTGACTGCACCGAATCCGAGGTTTCGAAGGAACGTGGATTTGGGGGCGTCACAGCAAGCAAATGTAGCAGCGTCGAATGACTTTCCGAAAACAGGTACCAAATTTTATGATAAAGTGTCAATTTCTAACGAGAAGTCTTTACCCTCTGTTTTGCAGGCACCAATTTCGAATTTGAAGTCTCTTCCTAGTCGACTGCATATCTCTATGAGGGTTTTCGCGAGAAAAAAATGGAGAATGTGGACCTTGAAGGATCCGGTCTACACGAATTCACTCAAACGAGATGTTGGGTCGAGCCAACGACCATAAACAAAGGCGTTGCATGGGAGGCAACCCATAGGGGAGTATCTCTCTACTTTTCTTTGCATTTTACTTTACATTGGGGACAATGTAAGTTTTAAGTGTGGGGGAAGGATTTAGGATACTTAATATTATTATTATTATTATTTAGGATATTTTCCAAATTTTTTATTTTTTTATTTTTTATTTTTTGAATTTTGTGGGTATATTCACTGCAAACCCTCACGAGACAAAACTCGTCCACTTAGGGTAACCTTGGGGTTTAAAGGTTTGTTGCACATGCTAAGTGCAATCGTGTTTGCTACGAAAATGGAGTAGTTTTAGGATATATCACTTGAGTAATAAGTTAATTTTGACTTTGATCTTTGACACCTATGATAAAATTTTGATTTCTTTGTGATAACTTCTAGGAGGACTGATAGATATTGGGTAATCTAAATTTAATTTTCCTTGTTGATCATTAATTTATTTAAGATCTTTCACTGTTAAGCACATATCCATTTGTTTGACCTAGTTTTGACTTGGAAGAAATTTATCTGATTGAATGTCTAGGGAAGAAATTTTGAACTCTCTCAATTGTTTGATCACCACTTGAAGTTGATATGAGGTATTGTTAAGAAAAGGGAAATGATTTAGGCAAATTTTGCAATATTGAAAGAAAAAAAATTAAAAGAGAAAAGAAATGATTCATGTGGTGGGCTGAGATGGAGCGTAAAATTCACTCATTCATAAACACGTGACATGCAAGATGGAGCGTAAAAAGCACTCGCTGGTAAGATGGAGCATAAAATGCACTTACCGAGAAAAAAATAAGACAAAAAGAAAAAGCCTTTTGATCCTCTGATGTTATCTGTTGGTTTTAACTGAGATTTGTGAGAAAACAAGTGGTTGAGTTTATCTTTCTCATTTAAAGCTTCAATTTCATAAATTTTTCTGTGGTCTAATTGGTTTGATAAAGGTAGATTCACACACGCACAAAGGGGTCGAGAGTAAAGTAAGATTGATAGATAAATTTGAGTTTCAGATGATACATTGTTTTGAAGTTTTCCAAGGTTTATTGTTTTGAATCTTTGAGGTCAAGGTTGAAATTCATAATAACTCGTGGCTCAAGTTTGGCGTATTTATTTTGGGTGCACACTAGTTTATTATTCGTTGAAATCTACTGCTAAATTAGATATCGAATTCGTAATTGTTTGGTCACTTTAATTTGCGAAGTAACTAAGATTAATAATTGACTGCAGATCACGAGATTATTATATCTTAGGGAGAATATTCAACTAAATTAAATGCAACCGCTTGTGCTTGTGTTGTTTAGCTTCATCGATTTTTTTAATTCTTAAAGCTTCTACTACATTAAACTTTTAGCACTTATCTAAAGTTGTTTAGTAGTAATGGTTATTTAGATCGCTTGTTTCTATCTAACTAAAATTAAGGAAAGACATGGAAGAGATTCTAACGACGAATATTCAAGGTATTAATTGTGTATGCTTGAGTCAATGGTCAATGTATGTTCTAAGGTGGAAGTTGACTTAACCCAAGGTTTATTTTCCTGATTCAGTTTGTTACAGTATTTTACACATTAGTTTATTTTAATTAACAATATTCAAAAATCCCGCTCTTTTGGAATGTAAAGTATATAAAAATAGATTAATTAGTCTTTGTGGGATCGACTTTTACTTGCACTACTACATTATTATCGTTCGCAGTAAGATTTATTTTTGGTTGTCTGTGACAACACACCATGATGTCGTCAACAAGGTCATCATGGCTCGTTGATACGTTGCTCCGACATTGATGACACCGAAGGATAGTCGTCGGTAGCAAAAAGTTCCCCAGGGAGTGATAAAAGCTGTTTACTCCCGGTCTTCTTCAGCAACCATGATTTGATGGTAACCAGCAAAGCAGTATGCGAAGGAATATATGTCGTACTGCGCAATATTGTCAATCAGGATGTGGATAAAACGTACCAGGAAATTATCCTTGAGGCAGGCTTTGTTTAGATCCCAGTAATCAACGCAGACTCGTACCTTCCCTCCTGGTTTAGGCACTGGGCTGTGTTTGATAGCCATTCGAGATATGTTGATACCATGATGATCCCGGCTTTGAATTATTTAACAACTTCTTCTTTGACTTTTAAACTCCACTCAGGTTTCAATCGCTTGAGCTTTTGTTTGACTGGTTTGAACCCTTCTTTGATGGGCATTCGATGGATGACAATGTCTGTGGATAGACCATTCATGTCTTCATGCGACCATGCAAATACATCCTGGTACTGTGTCAGGAGCACGATCAGGTCAACTTTTTGATCTGATGTGAGGTCTAAACCTATTTGGATTTCTTTTATGGGTTCAGAGGTTCCTATATTGATGGTGGAGGTTTGGTCGAGGTTTGGTTTGGGTTTATCCTCAACCCATTCCTTGATCTCCTCTGGCACCTCATAGTCATCTTCCTCCTCTTGATCAAGATCCGTCAAGTCAAAGCTTAATCTTGCATTATAGTTGGAGTTATGTTGACAGGTTGGCATCTCATCAATAGAGACACACACATCCAATGATTGGGTCCTGAAAACAAAAATGCTTTCATTAATATACACAACTGCTTAAATACACATGACATTTATAAAGCATGACAAAAGTGACTGCTCTAGCTGTGCAATCAAAAGTAAGTAGTAAATGAAAGCATGATTAAGGGCAGATTGACTGTCTGCCCCTTTACCCTTTTTGACTGAGGCAAGGGACACTTCTCCAATTATCCAAGGTTAGATCCTCATGGATAGGGAGGATGCTGGAAGTGTGCTCATCTGTCTCGTCTTGGATGACAACTAAGACATCCTTTAGGATATGGCCGAGGCTTTTTTGGGGATTGTTCCTTTGTTTGCTGCGAGGAAAGTGAGCACGATCTTCTTCGTCACTATCTGGGAGTTCATCATTCATCCCTTCGTAGTTGATAATAACTTTCATGTTAGCAAATGGGTCTCGTCCTCCGTACATAATCTTTTCTTTTCCCTTTTCACTATCTACCTCAGGCTTGAGGGCTTTCCTTTCATGGACAGGTATGATTGAAGGAAATAGCATGGCTAATGCCCCCATAGGGATCTTCCTCGTAGGTTTCACCCATCCGGCATTTGTGAGGTTTGGGAGCAGAATCGTGGAGGCTTGAGCCTTGGGATGTTTGTGTGGATTCCGGTGGGTTGACTCGGATAAAAATCCCAATCCTGCTCTTCCCATCTGACTTGGGATTTGGATTGGCATCTTAATGTCGTGCTTATTTTTTCTTAACCCTTCTCCAGGCTTGAAACCCGCAGCTACCATTTCTTGGCCCACTATCATTACTTCAGTGGAAATTTTAGGCTTCAGGGCTGGTTCCCCCAATCGGTAGATATTGAATATCTCTCACCTCGAGAGCTTAAAAACTTGCAGGCTCAACCCCGGCGTCCAGGCTAATCATTGGTATGTCCCCATATATGTGGGTAGGGTATTCCAGTTCAACATTCACTGTGATGAGGCTGCCGTTGATAATGTACTTGAGTTGCTGATGGAGGGTGGATGGAACTGCCCCGGCCATATGGATCTATGGCCTGCCCAACAAGTTGTATCTGGTGGCTATGTTGAGCACCTGGAAAGATATGTAGAAGGTGTGTGGACCAATTTCTAGAGGAAGCTCGATTTCCCCCATAGCCTGGCGGCGAGATCCATCAAAAGTCTGGATAACCATGTGACTTTCTTTGATCCGGTTTGGATCGATCTTCATCCTTTCGAACGTGTCACATGGACAAATGTTAAGGGAAGATCCTCCATCAATAAGCACTCCTCCGATCACGTATTCGGAGGACATAATGGCTATATGTAGGGACTTATGGTGGCCCCTTCCCTCAGCCGGGATATCATCGTCTGCGAAGGAAATCACATTGTTATTGAAAATGTGTTCTATCACGTGATGAAATTTCTCTGTGTCTACCGTGTGTGGCAGATGGGCTTCTTCTAGTACCTTCACTAGGATGTTACGGTGATCCTCTGATGATAAGACCAAGTCCAGGATGGATATTTGCTTGGGTACGTCTTTTAAGCTTTGCACTATCTTGATTTCATTATATCCCATCTTTTTGAGGAACTCTTTTATCTTTTCTTTAGCCACCCTTTCTTTTGCTTTGGTAACTGGTTTAATCACCCGTTGAGGCAGGTACAATGGATTATCCTTTGATATGATGAAAATGTTGTTTGAAGTTGAGCTTTCAATGTCCCCGTAGTTTCATGGGACCTTCTTCAGACTGAGGATTGGATACTGGGGTCTGAAGGGCAAGATTAGAGGCTGAGGTGCAGCCACCTTCACTGGATTTTGGACTTCTCGGACCCCTTTACCTGTCAGTACCAGGGGTGTGATGTTGATTCTTTATCGCAGAATATGACAGCCATTGTGTCCTGACACCATGCATTGGGGATCCAGAGGCTATTTTTATCTGTCATATCAAGGATTTGATCTCCTCTGATTAGGTCACCTTTCTCAATCAGGTCTTGAATTAGGTTATGAAGTGCCCAGCATTCTTCTGTATCATGGTCGGGAGAGTTGGAATGGTACTTACATATTTGGTCAGGTTTAAATTTTCTAGATTAAGGGTTTAGCGGAGGTAATAGATCTGCAACCATCACCTCGCTGATCATCATTTGGAGGATTTCTTCCATTGACTGGCTCAGATTGGTGAAATTCCTTTGAAATATAAAGTTTCTACCTTCTTGGACACTTGCTTCTTCGATCCCCTTATCAGTCCAGGGTGTAAGCTCACAAGTCCGGCTATGATCTTGATTGGAATTAACTTTTGCTAGAGGAGAGCGACTGCCAATAGATTGATTGATTTGCTTCAACATCTTTCTGGTGACTTGATGTTGGTAGACGACCAATTCAGCCAACTGCTCGATTTGTTCCTTGATAGACTTTATTTCTTGCTCTATCAAGAATTATTTTTCAAAAGCTTCCTAACTCATTGGGCTGATGTTGTTGGATTGAGTTGATTCTTCAACATAACAGAGGTACTTGGATCCTTCTCCACTTGAAGTGTTGATCATGTTGACACTCTCCTCCTTGTGCTGTGGGAGAGGGTTATCTTGGACATGTGGTTGATCGGGCTTTGTGACCACAATTTCTCCATTATCAATAAAATCTTGGATTTTGTGCTTGAGGGACCAACAATCTTGGGTGTCATAGCCCGATGATCCGGAATGATAAGAACACTTCTTGCTAGGGTCGAAGTTCCTTGAATTAGTGTTAGTTGGCGGAAGGAGTTGGCCAATCTTCTTCTGAGCTGTTAGAAGTTTGAAGACGTTCTTGAGTGAATCCCCTAGTGGGGAGAAAATCCTTCTACGTCTGATCTCCATATTTTTTTGGAATTAAGGATTTGAAGGCTGTGTTGCAGCTTGGAAAGGGGTATAGTTCCTCCTTTGAATGGGTATATTGTTTGAATTATCGCTTGAATTTTGTCCTTGTAACACTAAGAAAACTTCTTCATCTTTCTTTTTGTGGACCCTCCAGGGATTACTCCCATAATTTTCGGATTGGATATGCTCAGCAATAGCTTCTAGTGCCGTTAGGTCTTTTATTTTCCCGGACTTGAGCCCCATTTTGGCCATTTCGCCGTGTTTGATCATTTCAGAGAAAGGTTTTCCTATGCCTACTAGGACCCTTTCATAATAATGAGCTTCTTGAATATCGATGAAAGTCATGACTATTTCAGATTCAGTCGTGGCTGGGGTAACTTGTGCTGCGACCCGTCTCCATCACTAGGCATATTCTCTGAATGATTCAATGTTATTCTTATTGATTCTTATAATTTGATACAGATCTAGAGCTAGCTGAGATTAAAAACTTTACTGGCTGAGGAAATCATGGGTCAATTCTTCCCAACTGTGGATTTTGGAGTTGTCCAGACGGGCATTCCAGGCTCTGGCTTCTCCAGTTAAACTCTTCTGAAATAGCTACATTCGAAGTTTCTCATCCTCAGCATAGGATTCGAGTTCTCCAATGAAAACTTTCAGGTGTGTATAAGGATCCCCTAATCCTTCATATTTCTTAAAATCAAGGACTTAAAATTTTTCAAGATATCGAGCCCCGAGAAATATGCATAGATCTAAGTAGTTGACACTGCTAAATGCCCCAGTTCCTTTGATGGACCGGAGGGTTTCTTCCATTTGTTGCATTTTCTTGAGAATGTCACCAGCTTCCTGTTCTTTGCTTAGGATGGTAATTTCTGGAGTTTTGTTGATTGTATCCTGGTTCTGGGGTCCAGGGATCTGAGTTTCGGCCTTTTCTATATCTTGACCGCCAGCACCACTACCAGATGCTTCTAGTTCTGGATGAGTTTAAGATTGTTTCTCTTTGAAGGCCTTGCTTTGCTATCGAAGGAAACCGGCTAGCTCGGCTATCTGATTTTTCAATCATTCTAAAATTCTTCCCTAGTCACATGGGTGAATTCTGGTGGAGCACTTGAAGCTATGTCCGTAGATGGACTGGGTGCTTTTCTGGCCTTTGGTCTAGTGATAGGACCAATTTTTCCCTACCTACACCAAAACGTATGCATGTCAATTTCCTGTGGTAGGTAATGACTGTATGCATTTATGATGTGTGTTTTTAAGTTTATCCTGCAAAATCTAGGTTAGTTGTTTTGATGGCAGGATGATATGATATTTGATAGGAAAGTAAATCTTTCATTATTGTCATTCATATTGTGCTCCTCAGTAATTGGAGACTTGATATGGAATTGAAAGAGGAAGGCATGAAGAAGCATCCCGTCAGATTTGGTTGATCAGAAGCTGGCCTATCCTAGGTTAATCTCGGGGCTTTTTTCGGCATGAAGGTTCCCAGATCATCGTAATCTACTAGACGGGAAGTTAATCTGATCGTTCAACTGGAGCGAATCTGGGTGGCGCATTTTCAGGAGGCAGCCCGGAGACTTAGTCGTCCCCAGAGTCCTTACTTATCACCGACCGGGTTAGCCTCCTGGTGGAGGGACTCACAGCATACATTCACATACATCGGCCTTACCGCTTATGCATGCAATGACAGTTTGTGCGAAGCACTAATATGGGTGCGAAGCACTAAAGCATTCATTCTCATTCATTCAATGTAAAGGCATAACATTCATACATTCAATGAGAGACGCAACATTCACTCGTCCATTGACTGTGGAGACTCATGATTTCACGCATTCAATAATTTTGAAAGGGAAATGTTTGGAAAGATTAAAAGCGGCCTAAGCCCTCTACTGTCCCCAGCAGAGTCGCCACCTGTCGACGTTGGAAAATTTAAGAAATACCGCGGGTTGGTTTATAGCCCGATTTTTCTCAAATCGATCTTCCTAAGTTATCTCTACCCTTATTCTTTTTATTATAAAAAAGGTTTTGAAGGGTTTTTTCGGAAAGAGGCCAACATGTGTATATGTCGACGATTTGATTTGATTTAAACATAGTCGCCAGTTGGTAGTTTTGAAAATGGATGTACCAACTCAACCGAATTTGATTTGAAAAAAGGCCCAATTGCTAGACACTGTCGAAACTTGATCTTTGAAATTGGAGTTTTGAGTTCGGGGACTTGGTTAAATGTGGGGAAGGTGTTAGCACCCCACGACTCTCGTGTAAACACGGTACCGCAATATTTTTTAATATTTCCCTTAAAACTGAAATGTGAGTGAATGCTGTTTGAAAATTGGGCCTTTTAATTTATTGAAAGCCTTGACAGCCTTCGTTTAGCTTATATACAAAGGGTTTGATTTGATTTGTAAATCAATATCTGATTTGATTTGCAAAAAGCGTCATTTAATTTGATTTGCAAAAGCTTTTGAATTGAATTGACAGTGATGTTTTGAAAGCTGGTTTTATCAAACCCTTATGCTGACATAGGAATTGAAACATATCGCTACTCTCAATTTTATCTTTATAGCGTTAAGGCTGCATGCAAATGGTGATTTGTCGGGCTGCGAAGCATCCTCGACCACAGAACTATAAAGTGTCGGTCTCCTCATGGGTTTGAAAACCATCGGAGGGACGCTGACACGACAATTCATATTTTCACTATGTTGAGACCTTAAATTCGGATAACCGTTTTAAGGTTTGTGCATGTACATTTTACAAAAAAACTGACAGGGTACATCTGTAAATCGGAGTTTGCCCATCGTGGGAATCAGATTCTGATCAGTTTGATCATGAATCCCACGATTCCTAGGCTCACATATGAATAGCTAGAAAACCTACACAGTTCAAATTTGTACAGAAGTAGATAAATATCCCAAGATAGCCAGAACTAAGGATTCATTTAGTAAATCCCGGTTCGCATGGCCGAAGCGTCTCGTTCCCACTAGATAGCGATCTAAGGGACGCGAGGTTGCTTTTGAAGTTGAAACTATAAAATTAACTAGATTTAAAGAAATCTCAGCCATTATAGCTTCCAAGTTCTGTCGGGGCCTGTTTGAACAGTTGAAAGCTAGAAGTGGCGAGATTTGGATAAATCTAGTTTGCCCGCAGATATGTCAGTGCAAATTCATATACAAATGAATATTAAATGAAACAGTTGAATAAATTGAACAAAGCAATATATATAATTAGATATATATAAAAGCTGTAAAGGGCGATGGATTTTCACTCGCAAGCCCGGACAGAAATTGAAATATATATGTAGATATATATATTGACAGAAACGTAGTTAACCAAGACTAGAAAGATGACCAATGATGGTAAATATATATAAAAGCAGTAAAAAGGCTACAAAATGATCCAGGCCGAACTGAAATGTAAATTGCAGAAAAGTAGTCAACCAGTGACTGGGGAGAACACCCAATATGGCGAAGTGTGCATAAATAGTAAAAAGGGCGATGGGTTTTCACGCCCGTGCCCGGACTGAATTAATATATATATATACAGGAATGTAGTCAACCAATACTGGTACGAAGACCAGTTATGGTGAAAATCACTTAGATATGCGTAAATATATATAAAAGCGATAAACTATCTCAAATTTGAAATCTGGGCTTGACAGAATTGAAATGTTAGTACAAAAATAGTTAAATATATACAGAAAAAGGCCAAACCCGGACTGGGAAGACAACCCAGTCCGGCGAAGTTGCCAAAACGGTGTGTGCTAGTGCATTGAAGCTACTAGAGCTGATGGTGTTGGGTTTGTACGTAACGCAATCATGCAATCAAATCACATAAATAGGGCGGAAGCGTAAAAACTAGGTTTTCAAAAATTTATACAAACCCATTGCCATGATCATTCTTGTGCATCAATTATCAGTGAATGAAGAAGGAGAAAAATAGAATTATACCTTTAAAGATCAAAGCTTCCTCAAGTACAAGTTCTACTCCTTTGATTCCTTTGATTCCTCCATACTGGCTCCTTCCCTTGATCAATGTCAGCCACCCAAATGTTTGGCCTCTAACGGTGATCCACAAAGGAAGATGAAGAACTCAGTAAGATGGGTTATTGGCTTAACCCTTGTTTCTATTTCTATAGAATATGTATACTCCCAACTCTTAAAAAATTCACGTACCTTATTTCTGATATAAGACTCTTATATAGGTATTAGGTTAACCCTCCTAATCCAATTAGAATAGGATTTTATTTAATTAATTAATTAATTACTTTTAATTAATTTATATCCTAATCTTTATTAGGATTGAGAGAGAGTACTGATATTATATTAATTCCTAAACTCCTTTAGAATTAAAATAATAATAATAATAATAATAATAATAATAATAAGACTCCTCTTATTAATTTATATTTAATATTTCTAAAATATTAAATAATAAATATTAAGCTATTTAATTTATTCTATCATCATAGATTAAATTAATTATACTTAATGCATTATTACTATCATGTCATTTTCTTCTTAAATAATTCTTCTTCTTTTTATGGTGTGACCCTTTAGGTTCTCCATATTAAACCGGTTGTGAATAAATCAATTAGAACAATTATAATCTTATTTAAATAAACAAATTAAACTAATAATCTATTTAAATAAATAACATTTATTCTACAATAGGGATAAGCCTCCCTAGCGATCAACGACTTTCCAGATAATATAGATTTCAACATTAATCATAAAAGAACCTGTGAGTTAGTAGTTACCGTACAATTCAATCCTTTCACCATACAATGTCCCAATTAAATATAAGACATGGATTTACTGTCAAGTCTTAATTTATTTAATCATATGTATTTCGATTAGAAAATGCACAACTCCAAATAATGCAAATTAGAAACCTCTTTCTAATTTCATTCGACCTTGGTCAAGGATTCCTGGGTTGTCATTTAACGAATCACATAGGACATATCTCCTCTTTTACTAGAGATGGTAGATTCTTTATTGATCATTCATTATCTCCATATGTAACTCATTACACCCAAGCATACCCTATATATGCCTTAAAAGGCCTTAAGGAATTAGTCAAAGTATAATTTGTTACATACAAGATACTATGATGATCTCAAGTCCAAGGATCACATGTACTACTATCACATTAGGAATTCCTATTGACAGGCGAGTAAAACTCCATTAGGTATTCCATAGCGAGTCACGTTCAGTGAACTTATTCTCCAACAAGCACCTACATACTTGCTTTAGTGTCTCCACACAAATGACCATGAGATCAGTCATCCTCATCCAATGAGCAAGCAACATATGTACCAATCTATCCGAATTTACTAATCCCCATTTTAGTAATCCCACAATTGGGAACTATTTTAGTTTTTAAGCTTTCTAAGAATTTAGATCTCATTATCATGATCTCATCATGATTCTAAAAGCATTGCTTAAAACTATGGGTTATTTACATATTATAAAAACAGCACCATGTAGATAATTATATGCCTTAAATGAATATTTCATTAATAAATAAATAAGATTGTTTACAAAGTATGTGCTTTGTCATCATACATGATTGGCTTGTATGCACACTACTATCAGACGGATCGTCAATTCGAGTTGTAGAAATGTTGAAAACGGAGTTTATGTACAAAAATGTATTAATTTTTGACGAAAACGGCCACAGAACTAAGTTTCGGGCATATTTAGAAGATAAAACTTGATGTGCAGGTGTAAAAATAGTGCAAAGTAGTAGTATTGACTTGCTGATCATAAAAATACTTAAAATGGGCTACACTTTGGGCTTTTTACCGAATCGTAGGCCTTAAACATCCAAATCTACCAGTGGTTTTTTGATATGTGGTAGTATATGGGTATATCTATGTGTTGGAGTGAAAATATTTGGGTTTGGAAGAGGTGTAAAAGTCAAAAAATGAGTCAGGCATGGCTTCGCTGCACTTCTTACTTATGAAAATGAGAGGGGGCTGCCCCTTTATTTATAGAGTGGGTAGCCGCACCTCTATATGCGGCTACCGCAGGTAGAGGTACGACCACTCGAGGTTGGTACCGCGTGTCCAGCTTGGTCGTCTCGAAGTACGTGCACTCTGAGTAATGCGATGTCCGGTCGGAAACTTTCTAACTTTTGATCGGAGCGTCCGTTTAAGGAGTGCGATACCTTTCAGAAAGCTCTCGCCGAGAGTGTTGCAATGACATAGGAAAAAATATTTTCTGGGTCCAGGAAGACGGGTTCATAACCAAGTATTCTATTCCCCGCAGTTTGTCTGTTGAACTGCCTTGCGTTGTTGCCACTCGGGATCGTTGTTAGGGTTCATTTTGACTTTGGAGGCATCAATTTGGCTTGAGTTTGACCAAGTAGGTTGAAAGTTGGTAAAATAACCATTGTACCCCTCCCGGGGCTGCCTGTAATGTGAGCATGGTCGCTGGTTGACTTCCGAGAGCTGATTCCAAGACTTGGATCCCAGTCGAGTCTTTTGACATCATAGTTGTCTCTGAGGCTGACGTGGTCGTTCCAGGTTTTGCTATGGAGTTGTGGCGATGCTTCAGGCTGATGTCTGAAGTTAGCCTGACGTCCCGGGTTAAGACCGGGGATGACCTGCACTTCCTGGGTTGAGACCGGGGTTGATTTGTACCTCCCGGGTTGAGACCGGGGTTGATTGATTTCCCGGGTTGAGACCGGGGTTGATTGATACCTCCTGGGTTACTGCCGGGGCTGATTGGTACCTCCCGGGTTGAGACCGGGGTTGAGCTTGATGATCTGATTGACTATCGGATCTTTATTGATGGTCCGATTGACTGTCAGAACTTGATTGATTGTCCGATTAACTGTCAAAACTTGATTGATGGTTCGATTGAATGTCAGAGCTTGATTACCGATATTGGGAATCAGATTTTACTGGAGCACCGATATTATGGATCGAATTTGGGTTGATTGACTGTTTTACCCTTCTATTTGATGAGTATCGGGGCAAGGAAAATCTCGAGTGTCTACAACTACTACAGAATATTCACATAACTCTTCCTATCACGGCCTACTAAGACGTCGAATAGCCTCGTTGCGTTCCTCCTCCATGATACGGAACATCGTCCTAAGATCCAGCATGTACCACGGTAATTCCTCGAACTGAACTGGATAGTAGACAACTCGATACTGGGCCATATCAATCGCTGTCTGAAAAGTGTAGTTCGTCTCCTCAATCCTAGCCTTCTTTGCCCGATCATTGTCTTCAGCAAGATCTGCACGTGGAGAAGCCTTCATCCAAGCGTCCTCTGCTCTAGCACGCTTTGCTGACTCCTCACTCAGGTCATTCTTCCGCTTCTCTATCTCAGCTGATGATTCTTCATTTTGGCTCTCTTCCTGAACCAGTTTCCACTCCACATCTTCAAGACGTATGTCAAGATCCTCAATCTTATCATCCTTTTATTCTATAGCAACCCGTTGTACATCTGCTAGCTCCTTCAATTCTCTAACGTTATCTTGTAACTCTATGTTACGGTCATAAAGCTCATCATACATCTCAGCACTGATAGAGTTTGGGGGAAACTCCTCAAGGTCCTCATCCTCCTCCTCAACCTCTACCTCTATCTCCTCAAGGTCTTCCTCTGAATCAAACACAGGCTCATGCTCCTGACCCACGACAGTGATCAACGGAGATGGCTCTCTCCGAACCAAGTGCTCCCAGACGGTATGAATGTCTCGGGGCTCCTCCTCTCTAGCTACTCGGGGATCAACCTCCCTAGGCTGACTTGATCCTCCAACATCTAACATCATGACAATCAAAATTTTAAGTTTTTAGTTACTACGTGATGCTAATCGATACTCGCGAGCACATAAGTATATCAAATAAGCATATAAAGTCTTTTATTATCTTCAATGAATTCCTTAATTCATTCCTTAGAACTCGATAAGAGATTATCACCATTATGTTTTCGATCTCTTAAAAGGCTACTACCCTAAGGTTTCCCCACCATAGGTTCATAACCTACAGCTTTTGATACCAACTTGTGACACCCCCAAATCCGGGTACTTCAATTCCACAGGATTTAGTGTTCATTGTCTAATAATAACACATCTAACTACCCATAATAAATGGAACTCATAATTAAACATAGAAATCATCCCCTTAAGGGGTTACAACATCATATATAATCAATCCCAGGTTAACTAACCTTAAAACATCAAATGCGAAAACATCATAAGCAAATAAGTCTTAAACACAACATAATAAGTCTTAGCAATAACATTCTCAAATAATATTAAACAAGTCTTCATCACTTGTTTGCTTTGTCATTGCCTTTACTGGTAGATGGCTCATCAACCATTTCAACCTTAGCTGCAATGTTATCATGCAAGAGTGAGCAACAATTTCCCACAAGTATAACAATAATAATAATGATAACATGCGAGTAAGCAATGGATATTGGATAATAGAAAGCTCGGCTTTTGAATTAAGATAGAAAACAAGAATCAAAAGTACATCTGAGGGTCACAAGACCAAGAACTATGTCCCAGATTATCAAGTATTTCTACCTTAAACCTTTAATAATTGTAAGACTATATGGACCTTACTTCTCGTACTTAGGGGGATCAACCATTAGTACCATGTATGTGCACAACATCTCAACGCTAAGGTATAAAATAATCCCCTATGAAGGGTTGTTCATCTCAGTTTGACATCAGAGTCCGCACTAAATGAAGTTTAGTTTGGATAAGCTTCAACAGTAGTTCTAGATTTTAGAACGCTCATCAACTATGGACTAGTTGAATCAAAAAGGGTTCGCTAATCATTCAAGGTTCAATGCAATAATATAAATGGTATTCAATCCAAAGATTTAAGCTCAAATGTATACGAGTGAATCAACATTGAATAATCTAAGTAGAACTTTCAAAGAATTAAATCATCTCATTTGGAATCATGAACTTGAACAACAACAACACGAAACTTATTCGATATAAGAATAGAATTTAAGACTTGTGTAATTGTAATCAAGATAGGGTAAGGAAACTTGCCTCGTGTGTAGATTATACTTTTACTATTCACGTTCCTCAATTAATCCTACATACCATTACTTTCACAATACTAATTAATTATAACATAACAAGCATCATGAGTATATTCTATTTTGTCTTAACTTAACTCTAAGTATGATTATATTAATCAAATCACAAACATTAGTTCTTAAACACATTATTGGACTTCACGAATAACGAGTTTAAATGCACATTTGACTCATCAATTAATCACGTAAAACCATCATTGACGTGTTAATAATCTATTTTTAACACCTCATTATATGATTAATATATTCCTATGTTCATTAAATTAGGTTTTAAATTACATTTCATGGACTTATACATTTAAATTCTTATTTCTGGGAAAAACTGCCAAGTGGCGCTGCAGCGCCCTAGATAGAACTGGAGACAGGCACTGCAGCGCCGAGACATGTCAGCAGGCACTACCTGGCGCTGCAGCGCTCTGTTTCTTCATAGAACGGGCGTTGCGGTGCCGTGACACGTCAGCAAGCACTACCTGGCATTGCAGTGCTCTGTTTCTTCATAGAACAGGCGTTGCGGTGCCGCAACACAACAACATGCACTGCCTAGTGCAGTAGCGCTCTGTTTCTTCACAAAACAGGCGCTGCGGCGCAGGGACACAGTGGGACGTAGACAGAGCTTGCGAAGAACATAGAAAAGCCCAAAAATAGGCCAAAACTTCGCTCAAACAATAAATTTAATGCTACCCATAAGTTCTGAACTTTACAAAATGTTTTACAACATTCATGCATGATTTTAACAACATAATTTACATAAACAACTAAATTAAAACCTATAAATTCAATATACATGCTATTTTTCAAAGTTTCATCAATTATGGTGAAATCACACATAACAGCTTCATTATAACACCAAATTAGTCCATATAAGTTTCGTTCTTTTCGTTTTTACATGTATAAACATAATCAATCATTAGTTTACCAATTACCATACAATTTAAGCATAAAGTTTTGTACATATAATCTATATTCTTATATTATTTCTCTGTAAACTTCAAAACTCTATTTTAAAAATATTTTTATGGATTTGATTACCCTAAATCACATACCAATCATATAAAAATAGATTATGCATACTAAACATCTAACATCAAGTTCTTAACAATTTAGCAGTTAAAATCAATTTACAGAAAACTCAAATTAACTTTCATAGAGAAAACTCAGGAACGTAAATTAAAGTTTGAGACTAAGAGATTACCCTTGCTTTCTTGATTAGATTATGCAATATGATAGGAGTTCTTCTTCTACTTCTCCAAACTTCTTCTTCAATCTCAATTTCTTTCTCAAAACTCTCTTTTTCTCTCTGAATTCTCTGACTTGTGTTTTCAAAAAGACTGATAATAAGCTAATATAACTATACGTATAAAATTAACTGGCGCAACATTGGTAGCGGTTAAGTGCTTTATGGTTTTAACTGCTCCCATGTTCTTAAGGCTATGTTTGCTTTGTCACTTAAAAACTCTCTTTTAGTTTATTTTAATTAACTTGTATATTATATAGTTTATTCGTCACACTTTAATTAATCAAATAATATTATTTAATTTTAATTAAATTAAAGGCAATATTACACATTAAATCAAATCATCACATAATTAAAATTCTCATTTATTAATTATGACAAATCATTAAATCTCTAATTAATTAGAATAACATTACAATTATTAAACAACTCATTTAATTTAATCATCCCAATTAAATTCACATTTTGAATTATAAAATTAACTCACATTAATTTAATCAATGTAACACATTTAATTAAATTTATCTACCACAATTCCATCAAATATTTATTTAACTCAATAAATAAATTAACAAAAATATTTATTTAATTCAATAAATATTTAAAATAACTTACAAAAATCTCGTTCGTCACAGAAGGTACCCGAATTTGGGGCGTCACCAGATCCGTACCAAACGTATTTGACACAGTCGCAAAAACCTTGTAGAATAGTTCATCGTCTAAGCCAGCGCCCGTATGAGATGGTTCAGCAGGTGCTCTTTAACGCTGATGTTAGCTAGAGCTTGTGAAAATCAAAATAACATTACTAATAATTTATGAAGCGATATCAATTATGAAATAACGAGAAACATAGTAAAATGAATACCTCCAGACAGTGTAGGTTGATACAGTTTGAAGGACCATCACTCGATACTTGCTGATAATGCTTGTGACGCCCCCAAATTCGGACCGCCAATGCCTCGAATCCGGTTTGTCACTTTCTCACGATAATAACTAAAATCGTACAATCCCAGCGGATAATCTAGAATAACATATAATGATTTATTATATTTATTTCTCCTAAGTCCCGCAACCTATAGTACTTAATAAATTACATAATATTATTAAATAAAGACTTATTACATAACCCTACTTAAGTTTAAACATAGATCAGAATTAGTCTTAATACATTATTCTAGTCGTCATAATACAACACCAAAAATTTTAAAACATAAAGGGACAAGCTAGTCTGTAGCCTTGCCCTCGCCCTTATCTTTCCCAAAGATACTTCCCTGTTCCGCCTTAACTGAAAAGTTTAAATAAGCAAGAATGAGCACAAATTGCCCAGCAAGTAATAGACGATAAGGGTGAAGAGTTTTATAACACGAGTTTGAAATATCAAGGTATAATCTCGATGATAATTCAGAATTTAAAGAATAATATCATGAATAACGAGTATCAACAATTCTCACATCAAATCCTTGGAATATGAAATGATAGTTCAACAGATATATGAATTCAAAGGCTATCAACGTATCCAACTGGATAAAATAATTTATACTGAGCAGTCACTAAAGACAATTGAACATCTACTAGAATTATCAATATTAAATTGATAACCCAAAAATAAGTATGATAGATGATCAGTCTACAATACTCTATGTTATGTATACCACTATAATAATTTTCACGCGTGTGTTGGGGCTTCCAATAATATATACACTCCCTTTACCATAAGGTAAAGATTCTGCACCAGTCAATTGGTTTGGATAGTTTTCTAAATATGCATATAGTCTAGCCGAATCAACTGGCATAGATACTTTCACGATATTTAAGAACAATATTAAGTTCAACATGAATAATAGCTTTCATAAGACAAGAGTTTATTCAATAAGCATACTAACTCAATTTAAACGAGTAAGTAAGACAGCTTGCTTTCACAAGGATCCATTGCAAATGTTAGGATACTTGTAATTAACAATACAAGAACAAATTTCAAGGAAACTTGCACAATAAAAGAGTGTAAGTCAGAGAAACTTGCTTACAATATCCGTTGAATAAAGTAATGCAAGGGTTTAAGATACTTGTCTTAAGCGTAGTCTATCCATGTAAAGTTAATCAACACTTTCAAATCCTATTTATCATATATTTACATGTATAGGATATTCATTAGCTATATAGTTTAACATCATACTTTATTAATCAACACATAAGTTAGGTCTTAACCGAGCTACACAGTTTATATCACGCATAGTATCATACTAATTCACTATTCTTGATAGATATAACTTTCATCGTCTTTTATCTTTAAAGTTACTCTTTTCAAGTTAAACTTCTTCATATATCATCACTAACACATCAGACCACAACCAATACCAAACATATTCTATTTAGTAAGTTATAGCATTGTTATAAGTTAACTGTCAAAATCAGATTCAAGCATTAACATATGATATCACATAGCATATATACATGCTAAAGGGTCCTTCCATGCTTGTTCAACCTTTCCAAGTTCAATCATACGTGATATAGTTCAAAATCACGGTTTCTAACGTCTTAGGGTCATACAACGCCATGAATTCACATAAGCTATCATGCTTGTCATTTAAACATATAAGGTAGTCATATATTTTGTTGATAGGCATGCTCACATGTTTCTACATCATATACGCATAACTAGTATCATTATTGGTTTCAAAAACATGCTTAAACTCATACGTGGTTAACTTGCATTGAACCTAACAAGTATGTGTATATATATGATATCTTAGTGAGGTTAAGAGCACTCTCATGCATGTCCAAATTATCAGAACACTATGGCTTTGGTTCATGCATCTTTAGTTTCCAAAACATTCAAGTTTAGCTTTTGAAATCACTTTAAACTCAAACCATGTATGCTAGTGTATACTTAACACTTTAGACTAACATTTCATGTCTAACTAAACCATATAATCATGCTCGAGAGGTCAGAACGTTAATATTACAAAGTTCGCTTTCAAAACTTATATTTTCGTTAGTAAATGTTCACTAATGAGGTCCAACATGTGTATGCTATATCATGAAATTTATATACACAAGTTAACATATTTTTCATACATTTCTAAGTTATACGAACATGCTCAAGGTCAGAATACAAACATCGATATAGCATATCAAAGTTCCTTTTTAAAACTCTAAGTTTATTTTGAAAACTATAACTTTTCATCAATCATGCATACTAACATCGCCAAACATACTCATGCTATGTCAATGTATTCATTTATACGTGTTACTCATGCTAGCATGCTTGTCTAAATCATACTAACAAACTAATACTTAACAGATTCCAACAGAATTGAAAAACAAGTTTCAGAGCCTGGCGCAGTTGCGCTGCGCCCTAATACAATACTGGCGCAGCTGCGCCGGGTCTCGGCCAGCACCAGAAAAGCTTCTGCTTCAGCAGTTTCCAAACCCAAATACAAAATTTCCTCACGAGTTCCATTAAAATCAACCACATTGCATTATCAACATGCTTATAAGTTTATATAACAGCTAAACAAGCATTCTACAATCCAATTATAATCTAATTTAACACAATCAAGAATTTAAGAAATTCAAGAATGAAGAACATGGGATGGAAATTATACCTCTGCAATTAAGCTTGCTGGCAATTAAAGTCTCTCTCTCTCTCTCTCTCTCTCTCAGAATGCTTATCACTAATATATGTATTTGCTCTCAATGCAACACTTAGGAAAATCTTAGCATTTGATTTGTGAAGAGGACGGACTATATTTATAGAAGAATTATTATACAGACAAAGTAATTGCACTTCAATTTAAACCCATGGGAAAATGAATTGCATGGTGGTTATGGAGAAGTTGGTGAGTTGTTGTTGGATTACACTATTGAGGCCACTCCCTTGTAATGATTTCCATCTAAGTTGATGAGTTTGAGAATATAGGGAGTAGGCTAACCTTGGAGTATTCACGTGAGGAAGAAATGTGACTCTCATATTGGGACAATGAATATAACTCAGCATTCTAGCAAGTGTTGTACAATATAATGTTATGACATATATGCCTACCATATATTATATACACTTAGGTATTAAGTTAGAGTCACAATGTAAATTTAATAAATAAATAATATGTCAACATAATAAATTCAATTTACACATATATAATCCATGTATATTTCGTTAACACCGGATGTAATCCAATTGGGTACTATATTATTACGTTATCCCAATTCTATTATTTAATTATATTAAATATTGAAATATTCATTAATCATAATTGTTTACAATATAATAATGAGGTACTAATTTAATGTCCACACACTCACCTTGTCACACAACCTCATGATGTATTCATATATCTTAATTAATCTTATCATATAGTTTATATATATAATATAGTCACATTAATTGTCACATTGCATTATATAATATAGTTGTAACCACTATACTTTATACGTTTAATTGTCGCATACAATGCACATAACAATTACTTGAGCAAATATAATTATATCAATAATCTACTCGTTTATGTTTTATTAGTCTCTATAACAATTAATTAACAATTAATATAGATTAATTGCTCACTTAATAATTCCTTTATTTAAAACAAATCATCGTTGTTTCCATTCTTGTGCCACACAAGGCATTCTACGAGTTTATCATGAACTCCACATTCTTCTCAATTATTATATATATTCAATTTGAAATTAATTGAATTAACTCATCTCATAACATATAATCATTTATATTCAAATAAATATTCATTTTTATTAATATATTTATTTAATAATATTTAGAAATTCTTGGGTATTACAATGCTACTGGGGGATCCTGAGACGCGATCCAAAGAGCCATCTCCTCATCCTGAGATAAGCTAATCTCGGACGGAGGGATTGTGAAATCTAATGTCTCAGAATATCCCCTAGCAGCCCTCAACTCAGCTACACACTAGTCCCAAAGCTTAAGAAATCGGTTATATAATTTATTATGTATATGTGAGTTAATTAAATCATTTTATTAAGTACTTAATATTAATAATTACTAAAAATTATAAATGTTACCTATATAGCTAATGTTGCGGGAGATATAGTAGAGTCGTTTGGCGGGTGAGCTCTATCCAAATCTCGACCATGGTGGGATGTCACCACAAGCTTGCCCACATAGCCTAATAAATACATTAATATAGCTGTTATTTAGTATGTTTATGACAATATTAAACTAAAAAACTAAATACACATACATATCGACTTTAACTCCTCAAATGACTGTGAGCCAGTAGTAAGTTCTACTCAGAGTTTGCCACAATTTTTTTTTATTTGCTCGGACTTCTTCTTGAATTCATCAGCATCCCAGTACATACACATGACCTCCTATGCTGCATCTGAGACAATTTTGGGATAATGTTCTTATATCATAGTCCTAGGCTACAATAGCTCAGGTCACCCCCTATCTCATCTCGTACAACCAACCGATATAGTTCTTCGCGATATGTGCAATAATAACATAGTCGCTAGTTGGCTGAGAGTGTTAGGTTTGTATATAGCGCGATCATGCAATCAAATTACATAAAAGTAGGGGAAGCACGATAAAATAGGAATTTAAAATTTTTCATACAAATTATCACCATGATCATAATTTGTGCTTAATTATCAATCATAAGAAAGAAATGGAGATCAGATTCATACCCTTGTATAAACTAGCTTCTTCAGGTACGAGTTCAACTCCATGTTCTTCGTGGTCTCCTTGAATTCACCGGGGTTGATTCCTTCATTTGATCAATGTAATCCACCTAGGAAAAACAAGTATTCAAGAAGATTGGTGTTTGGAAAACCCTAGATTATATCCTTAAAAAATTATGCGTACTCTCCCAACTCTTGAAATTATGTGTGTAACTTGCGTAACCCTAATCTATAATAAGACTTTCTTATTTATAGATATAGGTAACCCTCTTAAACTATTTAGGATTAGGGTTGTAACCACCCCAAAATCAGGACTATTTTTCTCCCCGATCTTGTGCGTTAATACTATCTTGTTCTAGCTTTAAAACATTATTTAATGTTAAAATAGCTAAAAATGCAAAATAATTTTTTTTCCTTTCTCTTCCATTCATTCGTTTCCTGAATCGCAACCTTTACGATTCTTCTTTACACTGAAATCATATTTATTATATGATTTATATAATTTGAGTAAAAGTACGTAAAAGCTTTAAGTCTCAATACTTAATATCTTTTCTATCGATAATTCACTTATTTCAGAATCATATTTATCCTCATTTCATAATAAACATTCTTTATCCATTAAACATTTCAAACTATACATACTTACCAATTACATTTAACAAAACCATTAATCATAGTTTATGCCATTTCTAATTCAAGAAAATGTATTCCTTTCGCATGTCATTCAATCTTCATCATTCGTATAGCAAATAACATTGCATAATATCATTAACCTGCAAAAAGTTTGTATTTGCAAGATTGAGCTCGACGGTCCAGCACAAATGTAACAGTCTATCATGTTTCACATAGCACACAACTATATATTCACCACATGCTACATATTTCCTTTACTATGCATATTCTACAAGCATCAATAATTCTCTACAATGCATATATTCATGCATTATACATTTCTAATTATCAAGTTACATCATACAACATGTGTTATCACATATCACATATAAACTGTGTTTCATAACCCAATTGACTTAGTCATATTTTGACTTTAACAATTCATAAAGCATGGTATTTAACTTACCACATAATCACATTTAATCTACAAATATAACAGAACTGAAAAACTTGCCTTTATTGGAGATTACCTTTAAAATTTAACTTTGAGTTTCTCCACAATTCCTATTGAATTATACTTACATGCACACACATATTAGATAATTAAATATGTTACAAAACATGCATGTATATTCATCATTAATAATTATTAGTTTTATACAAACTAATATTATTTATTCTTACTCAAAACGAATATTAGTTTATTTAGAAACTTAATTCGTTTTAACCTTTTTAGGCCAAATAAAGGTCCCTCACATTTTAGTATATAAATACTCTACACTAAAAGCTTAAATCATATATATTCCATTCTAGGAATTGTTTTGCCTTTATTTGCGAATTCAGGTTCTAAACAGATATTATATATCTTTTATAGTAAAAACTTAATTTACTATATTATTTCTTTGATTATATAATCATTATATATTTTTGCACGTTCATTAGTCAACCCTTACCTTATAAAAAATATTTTATTCCTCTAGCACATTAGCTTCACTTTTCATTTTGTGAATAACTTACATTTTTCGCTATATATATATTAAATATATATATATAACGTTCCATAAATCTTAACTCAAAACCTCCGTTTTGAATATCGGAAACCATCGTTTCACCACTTTTATTATCATTAACATTATTATCGGTTCCTAGCTTTTTGTTTAGCTATAAAACCATTTTACATACCCTTTTCGACTTATAATCGCTTAAATATGCAAATTCATATTTATAATATATTTTTATTGCATAATTTATGCCCGAAAGAAGATTTCATGACATAATTTATCATATAACGTCAAAACTTCCAACTTGGGACTTTATTAAACTTAACATTACTAAAAATTTTGCCCAAACGCGATTTGGAACGTTGAAAGTCAAAACAGTTCAAGTTGGCTATGCTCGGTGTCGCTCGTTAAAAAGTTATGACTTGCTCCTTCGCTCATTTTTAATTCTCAAACCATTAATCGAATCGCGACGAATTCATGCTATGTTATAGTTCTTATGTTATAGTACATGTATAAATTTTCTAGCTGCAAAAATGAGTCACGAAAATCGATTGAAACCGAGCTCAACAAGTGCACCAACAGCACTCCTTGCATAGCAGGCGCTTGCAGGCACCGGGCGCTGCCTGGCCTGCTGTTGCCGGCTGCTGCTTGGCTTAATGAACTAGCCTCTTCGCAATTTTCCAACGCCTTGCTCGTTTATCGGATCACTTCCAAATTTCAGTATGTTTTTCGTAACATATAAGACTATTTTTAAGAAATATTACACTCACATTCCATGTTCGTTAGGCAGCCCAAATAATGCGCCAAAAGTGGACGTTCGTAATAGTTTTCGATTTCTTTTTAGCTTTACCCTCTCTCGCTAAAACAGACATAACTTTTTATTTTCAAAACATTTTTGAACGATTCTTATGCTTACGTGAAGCTAATTTCTGAGGCTACAACTTTTATTTTTGGACCATTTTCAAATTCTTAACACAAAACTCAAGAAAATTTGTGCAAGGTACTGGACAAAATCTAATTTCTAGATTTTGGATAGATTGGACGCGACCACTTTGAACTGTCGAAACTCCTTGCTCCAAAGTCAGAATTAGTCCGTTCTGAAGTCTATGGAATCCTTATTTAGTTTAATATAATACTACAAAAGCCCATAATTTTCTGGAAACATATAATAGACCCGAAATTTGTCTTTTAGGGTCAGCCATGCACTAGTTTTTTAGATTTTTTGTTTTGACATCCAAAACTCACCTCGACTCGTTCCCACGCAACACGACTTCCAAATAAGTTCTATTTAGGATATTATGACTAATCATAAGTCTCAGCTTCGTGAAATTCAAGCTTTTAGCCGTTTTAGCTCTTTAAGGAATTTTTACAAATATAAGGCGCGTGTTTTGGTTTTTGTTTGATTTTTTAGCGTTTTGAGTGCGAATATTCCATAATTCTCTTCCTTATAGCTCCGCACAACTATTTCAATTTCTTCATTCTTTGGTTAAATCCCAATTCAGATGCTATAATACATATCCAATAATCACAATTGGATTACTTACAAAGGAACTTAGTCCAAACTCAAAATATAAACTAAGTTCATATTTCATGCTTTAATCAATTTATGCATACGATTTACATAATTCTTAATTGAAACAAAAATTGAATTCAATTTTATACCTTTTTCTATCTCTTTTCTATATTTCAAAGCTTTACTATCACCAATTTGGCTTAATACTTTATTCCAATTTTGGATAAAGCTTTCTCAAACTCACGGTTCCTCACTTCACCATTTTTGGAACAATTAAAACTTTAAGCAATAAACAAAGAGGGATGTGTCGACTTTGAGGGAAACGGGAAGGAAGACTTCTACCAATTTTAGTCAACCAACTTGGAGCCCAAGATTAATTTTGAGTAGGTGATGAGTGGGTTAAAAACATACTCATTTGGTATTTTTAGGCTTAGTATATTGATAGTTCTTGAGCATTGCATGTTACTTTTTATGTTGTTTGTGTTGATTTACAGGAATAGGGCATGGATGGGCTAAAAAGCTAAAGAAGAAGAAAAATCAAGAAGGAGTGCACAATCTGGCAAGGCAGCGCGAGGCACGCCACTTTTATACCTGGTCAAGCGCGGGGGCGAGCCATGATGAGAGGAGAACACTGTTAGAGGAGCGAGGGCCGCACCACTTAACAAAGGGACCGGGCGCAGGGCGCGCCGGTCTGACGGGCTTAATGAGATTCTATTTCCTTTAATGCAGAAGTTGACTCAAAGTAGGATTTTGAATTGCCTTATGTAATAGGGTTGAGATAGAATTATAAAGATAAGTTGTTTACCTAGTTTTATAGACTTTTGGACTGATATTCATTGGAAACTATTCTTGGAGGCTTGGTGATCAAATTGAAGAGATGAGGATACAAATATTGAAGGACAGATATTGGAGATCCTCGATAGAGTTTTCTTCTTCCTCTTAATTTAATTTTTGTATTCAAGATGTTATTCGATTATTATCTTTTGTTTTTTAATTTGACGATGAACTAATCTCTTAATTAGGGGTTCAATGAAACCTTTTACAAAGCTTTAATTTAATTGCCATTATTTTCACTTGATAATTCTTTTGAGTTAATTATTATATTATGTGCTTAATTAAATGATTGTTTTGCCAACAATTAATCTCATATCTTTGATTGAATTGAAAGAGGAAATCTTATATTAGAACTGAATATAATAACGTGTGAATTTGTAGATTCTTCTTTAGGATAACATAACAGTTTATGAGACGAAAGTACTTGTATGCCATGCGCAACTGTGATAGGAGTGTGAACTTAATGAATATGTGTTAAGTATTTTGCACGAAAGTAGTAAAATAACTGAAATAGGTATTTTTACTAATCATTGAAAGGTGTTAGTAAATTGTGAGGTAAACCTAGTTTCCAATTCATTTGAATAAATCAAGTGGGAATAAGGTAAGGGAATTATTCCAAAGTAATTGGCGAAATTGTATTCCTATGCGTTAATCATCTGGTAATCAATTCTTGTCAGTTTAATTAGTTTTTTAATCACTTTAATTTAGTTAAATCTCACAAATCAATTGGAGTGACTGTTTAACTACGATAAATTAGTAGAAATTAGATAATTAGAATAATTGTTGTTGACTGTTCCTTGTGAGTTCGACACTCTTCTTACTACTTTATTACTTGATTGACCATATGCACTTGCGTGTATTTGTCATTATATAAATCGGATAACATGTTTTTGGCGCCGTTGCGGGGGAACAGTTCTAATAATTATTTTATTACTAGTTTTTATTAGTTAGGTTTATTTAAATAGATTTTTATTTTTATTTGTTGTTTGCTTTTACAAGCTTCCTTATGTCAAGTTTGTTTAAGCAGTGATCCGAGATTTATGTGTGCACCGTGTGAAATAAGTGGTTTATTCAAACACTATCCAAGGGTCTTGATTTAGGCGAAAAGGTTTTATGCTGAAAATATCGGTTCTTCCTCTCCAAGGAAATCCCCGTATTTTATTCGTCAAGTCCCACATCAGCTTACAATAGTGAAATTGAACGTACATTCAGAAGGAGACTAAACTTCAATGAAGCTATAATGGAAAATCAGGATGCAGCGGTTGAGGTAAAACATAAACCGCTTCGGGAGTATGGTATGCCAAAGGTTACGGACATTCAATCTAGTATAGCACGACCTGTAATTACAGCCAACAATTTTGAGGTCAAATCAGGCATAATTTATATAATCTAGAACTCAGTGCAGTTTGGGGGAGAACCGACTGACGACCCCAATGATCACCTTATCAGCTTCTTGGAAATTTGTGATACATTCATATTTCATGGGGTGTCAGAGGATGCAGTAAGGCTGAGGCTAGTTCCATTCACATTGAGAGATAAAGCTAAGAGTTTGCTACATTCATTGCCACCGGGGTCAATCACAATATGGAATGATTTGGCATAAAAGTTTCTTTCCAAATTTTTCCCACCAGCGAAGACTGCCAAAATGCTAAATGACGTTCTCTCATTAGGACAGTTTGACTCAGAGTCATTATATGAGGCTTGGGAGAGGTTCAAAGATCTACTTCGAAAATGTCCACATCACGGACTACCTTTATGGGTTCAGGTGCATACCTTCTACAATAGTCTCGACAGTCAGTTAAGGACCAACATCAAAGCCACTGTAGGTGTAGCTTTGAATGCCAAAAGTTGTGAGGAGAGCTATGATGTGTTAGAAACCATGGCGGCTAATAATTACCAATGGCCAACGAGCAGGATGTCTCAACCAAAGGTGGCAGGGGTCTTCGAAATGGATGTCGTAACAACATTGTCAGCACAAGTAACAGCTCAGATTTTTGATTTAACGAAGAGTATTAATGCTTTTGGTGTACAGAATTTTCAGAAAGTAGAAAAGGTATGTGATTTGTGTGTTAGGGCTCATCCATCAAAACATTGTGCTGTTAACACCGAATCGGTGCAGTTTGTATGGAATTCAAGTAGGCAGTAGTATGTGGTAAATTTAAATAGTTATAATCTGGGGTGGAGAAATCACCCAAATTTTGCATGGACCGACAATCAAAGTCCACCCCAAGCTCAATATCAGGCACATCAACAAGCAACACCACCAGGATTTCAGGCTCGACAACAGCAACAACCTCCACAGCAAGAAAAGAAATCTGAACTCGAGGAATTTTTGATAAAGTTACTTTGCAAAATATTGAGAATAAGATTGGACAGTTGGCTAAACCTATGAATTCTCGCCCTTAGAGCTCCTTGCCCAGCGACACAGAAACGAACCCTAGGGATGGAAAAGAACACTGTAAGGCAATCACTTTGAGGAATGGGAATAAATTAGAGGAAACATCCAAAGCTGAGACATCAATTAAGTAATGAGGAGAGAAATGTGGAGCAGTCAATACAGGATGAAGTGGAATTGGGTAAAATAGTAGAGAGAGGTAAATTAGATGAGAAAGTAGAGATTCAGAAGCCTGACTCACATGTGCCACCGATCCCCTTCCCACAAAGACTCCACAAAGCTAAAAAAGACAAATAATTTTTGAAGTTTTTAGAAGTGTTCAAGAAGTTACACATCAATATTCCATTTGCAGAGGCAATAGAGCAGATGTCAAGTTACACAAAGTTCATAAAGGAGATCTTGTCAAGAAAGAGAAAGTTGGAAGAGTTTAAAACTGTTGCACTTACAAAAGAGTGTAGTGTGATTCTGCATAAAAAGTTACCACCAAAGCTCAAGGACCCAGGTAGCTTCACCATACCTTGCACAATTGGGGATATATTTTTCGAGAAAGCACTATGCGATTTAGGGGCTAGTATAAATTTGATGTCGCTGCCCATCTACTCTCAGTTTGGTCTACCAGAAGTAAAGCCTACTAATGTAACTCTTCATCTAGCGAATAGATCCTTGACATACCCACGGGGGATAGTGTTGGTCGTTTTACCGATCAATATATGCGTGCAAGTATATATGGTCAACAAGTAATAAAGAGTAAGTAGAGTATCGTTCCCATGGAGAATTAACTAATAAAAGTCACCAAACCACTAGCCTATAACCATTTCAGTCTTCTCTAAACGAATGATTAAGCGTTTTGACTAGAACTATGTAATTAAACTAAAACTAATTAACCCTAGAATAAAACCAGATAATGATGATAAGAGATCTTAATTTCCCTTATTGATTCATCTAAGTCAATGCACTTCTGGTTAAGTCAAATTAATCATCACAGATTGTTAGTCGAGAACATGAAAGTGAGATAAGGCCATCTTTCAATGTACCTAATCCATTTCACATATAATCCACAATCGATAGAATATACATGAACACCCACATTACCTAAACCATTATATGTCTATGCGATTTACAAATAATTAGGATTTAAGCCTAAGTCCTCAATTGACTACAAGCGGTGCTTCAATACATGTCTATCTTATGCATAAATCATATATTCCAACGCCATTAAGAACATACAATCACGAGCTATTACGATCAGATATCAATTCATACTTCGTCTTTCAAGTTCATATGAATTATCATGGTAATTGATAGCTAGACAATTAAGAAATTGAATACAAACCCTAATAGACAATCTCATAACAATCAATAAGACCAACACGAAAGAATATCAAAATAAACTATTCAATAGGTTCCACTAAAATCTCAAAATAGAGTTTAAGTCATAATTGAATCAAATCTACCATTCACAAGTTGAATACACATCATAAAAATACAAATGTGGAACAAAGATAATATATAGATAGAGAATGCAAATTTAATTTCTCAAGCTCCAAGATTGAATCTTCAATGCAAATCACTTGGTTCAATCTTCAGATCTAATTAAACCTAGAATTGATCTACTCTTAATCTAATATATTCAAAAGAAAAGAGGAGAACAATATTAAGCTAAGTCCTCTCTAAAGGAGAGATAAAAAATGATATCCCGATATAATGAATATGAGCCCTCATATATCCCCTCTAAGTTGATTTCCCCTTTCTCCAAGCAAAGCATCACTTAAATGAAAAGTTAAAATCTGGTTAACTTCGGACCAGCGCGGTCGCGCGCCTATTAGCCTTGATTCAGGCACTGTCGCGCGCTTCTGCAATTCTAGAATTTGCTGCTGCTTGACTTCTGTTGCTGCTGCACTTGGCTTCTGTTGCTGCTGTGCTGTCAACACTCCCATGCCTGACAAGTTAACCCTTTTGAGCCTCGTAGCATCAACGAGTTCCCATTTAGCAGCTTTACTCCTTTCCATTATCATGGCATCATCCCATTTCTTTGCTTCTTGTCCCTTTTTAGCATTCTTTCAGTCTTTTTAGCCCCTTGTGCACCAAGAGAGTTCCCAAACATGAAACCTGCAAAACAAAGCAAAAATATATGAAAAACTACAATAATACTTGAGTTTAAGCAACAATTAAAGCTAGTTAGCATATAAATAAGTGGTTATAAAAACCACTTATCAGATAGTATAAGATATATTGGTAAAAGTTGATAAAGTTATCTTCCTAGCTGATTTTATAGTACTTAATTTTGAGGAAGACAAAGAAATTCCCCTCATACTTGGGCGTCCATTCTTGGCTACGGGAAGAACATTGATCAATGTACAAAAAGGGGAACTCACAATGAGGGTTCAAGACCAGGAGGTCACGTTTAATGTGTTTAAGGCAATGTAATTTCCAAAAGAAGTCTAAGAGTGTTTTCTAGTTGATTGGGTTGAATTAGTAGTACAAGAGATAACAAAATTTGTCATATATGGGGATCCACTTGAGACAGCTCTGATCAATACACATGCAGTAGAGTTTTTTGATTCATTGGAAAATTTGAATATGTTGAACGCATCTCCATCATTTTTGCCATATGAAAAGCAATTCAAAACATTGGATAGACCTGAGAAACCAAAATCTAAAGCGAAGACATCTATTGAAGAACCACCGGTATTGGAGTTAAAATAATTGCCTAGTCATCTCAGGTATTCATATTTAGGGGATTCTTCTTCTCTGCCAGTTATCATCTCAGCTTCACTTAGTGAGTTACAAGAGGAAACGTTATTGAGAGTGTTGCGGGAGTTTAAAACTATAATTGGATGGTCGATCACTGATATCAAGGGAATCAGTCCCTCATTTTGTATGCACAAAATATTATTGGAAGATGATGCCCAACCGGTAGTGGAACAATAGCGTAGATTGAATTCAATAATAAAAGAGGTGGTGAAGAAGAAAATCATCAAATGGCTCGATGCGGGTATCATTTACCAAATATCTAATAGTTTGTGGGTTAGCCCAGTGCAGTGTGTACCAAAGAAAAGAGGTAAGACAGTGGTGGTAAACGAGAATAACGAGCTAATCCCGACAAGGACAGTGACTGGATGGCGAGTTTGTATGGATTACAGGAAATTAAATAAAGTAACTCACAAGGATCACTTCCCCCTGCCGTTTATCTATCAAATGCTGGATAGGTTAGCTGGGAATAAGTTCTACTACTTGTTGGATGGGTACTCAGGTTATAATCAGATTGTCATATAACCCAAAGATCAGGAAAATACTACCTTCACATGCCCTTACGGAACGTTTGCATTTCGACGGATGTTGTTCGGGTTATGCAAAACACCATCTACATTCCAACGCTGCATGATGGAAATATTTTCTGATATGGTTGAGCAAAACGTAGAGGTATTCGTGGACAAATTTTTAGTATTTTGAGACAACTTTAATCTTTACTTGGCGAACCTGATGTATGCTTCAGTAGTGTGTGGAGACTAATTTCGTTCTAAATTGGGAAAAGTGTCACTTCATGGTACGAGAAGGGATCATATTAGGCCACCGAATTTCAGCAGAGGGTTTAAAGGTTGATCGAGCGAAAATTGAGACAATCGAGCATCTACCTCCTCCAACATAGGTAAAAGGGATCCGCAGTTTTTTGGGCCACGCAGGGTTTTATAGACAGTTCATTAAGTATTTCTCAAAGATCACCAAGCCATTATGTGCCTTACATGAAAAAGATGTGCCGTATAAATTTGACTCGGAATGCCTAAAATCATTTGAGTTGTTGAAGAGGAAGTTTGTCATCGGACCGGTAATTATTACACCCGATTGGACTCTCCCATTCGAACTCATGTGTGATGTAAGTGATTACACGGTGTGAGCAGTGTTAGGTCAGAGAAAGGATAAGGTGTTCCACGCAATTTACTATGTAAGAAAAACGCTGAATGGCCCACAAGTGAACTACACAACAATAGAGAAGGAGCTTCTTGTTGTAGTGTTTGCATTCGATAAGTTTTGGGCTTAACTGATCGGTACAAAGGTAGTCGTATATATTCACAGATCACTCAGCCATTAAATATCTCATCTCAAAAAAAGATGCCAAACCACGGCTCATTTGTTGGGTCATTCTACTACAAGAATTTGATCTAGAGATTCGGGATAGGAAAGGGACTGAAAACCAAGTTGCCGATTACTTGTCAAGATTGGAGAATGAACAAAAGGGAACAAATAAGACCTTGATCAACGAATCTTTTCCAGATGAGCAACTGTTTTTCGTAGCAACAAAAACTCCTTGGTACATAGATTATGTAAACTAAATCGTTAGCGGGATTGTGCCATATGATTTGAGTTTTCAACAAAAGAAAAGGTTCTTGTTCGAGGTTAAACAATACATGTGGGATGATCCCTTCCTCTTCAAACAGTGTACCGATCAGATGATACGAAAATGTGTGGTTGAAATAGAAATTGAAGGAATTTTATAACATTGCCATTCTTCCTTGTATGGGGGACACTATAGAAGAAATAGGATAGCCACAAAGGTACTCCAATCTGGCTTCTTTTGGCCAATGCTTTTAAAAAATTCTCATGCACTCGTCAAAACATGTGACAGGTGCAAACGAGTGGGGAACATAACGAGTCGCCATGAGATGCCACTTAATACAATGCTGGAAGTGGAATTATTTGATGTATGGGGCATCGACTTTATAGGACCATTTTGTCATTCTTTAATAACAAATATATCTTGGTGGCAGTGGATTACGTCTCTAAGTGGGTTAAAGCAGTGGCTTTACCTACCGATGATGCCAAGGTGGTTCTGACCTTTCTTCGAAAAAACATCTTTACAAGATTTGGGACTCCGAGAACCATCACCAGTGACGAAGGTACACATTTTTGAAACAAATATTTTGTGGCTCTTTTGGCTAAATATGGAGTTAGACACAAGGTTTTTATGACCTACCACCTTCAAACAAATAGGCAAGCAGAAGTATCCAATCAAGAAGTGAAACAAATTTTGGAGAAGATTGTTAATCCAACACAACAAGATTGGGCGAGCAAGATCGATGAAGCGTTGTGGGCGTATAGCACGGCTAACAAAACCCCAATCGGCATGTCTCCCTATCGGCTGGTATTCGGTAAAGCTTGTCACTTACCTATCGAACTGGAATACAAGGCTTATTGGGCAATAAAGAAGCTAAATATGGATCTTGAAGATGCTAGTGAAAAGTGACTCCTATAACTGAACGAACTGGATGAATTTTAAGTGCAAGCGTATGAGAACGCCAAGCTCTACAAAGAAAAGACCAAAAGATGGCACGATAAGTGAATTGTCCAACGATCCTTTGAGCCTGGTTAAATAGTTTTACTTTTTAATTCAAGACTCAAACTCTTCCTTGGCAAGATTAAGTCCAGATGGTCCGGTCTGTTCACAATTTCAAAGGTCTTCCCATATGGAGCAATGGAAGTTACTGACCTGGCTACTCAACAATCATTCAAGTAAATGGACAAAGATTGAAACACTATTTGGGAGGAGAAATAGACCAGCAAAACACCTCAATCACTCTCGAGGAGCAAAACTGAGTTAAGGAACCAAGTCGGGTTAACGACTTTAAACCAAGCGCTAATTGAGAGGCAACCAAATTTCTATTTTTCGTCATTCATTTTCATTATTATTTTATTTAAATTCTAGTTAGTCACATTTGAGATTCTCTCTATATTGAATACTGAGGGGTTGATTTAATGAATGTGTAGGTAGCAAACTCAGTGGATAAGAAGAAATAATTGAGCAACTAAGCCTTTCAAACAGATAGAGTGGCCCAGACCGCGCCTGATAACAAGTTATAAAAGTGTGGGGGGCTCTACCCTATTACAGCCTTCAAGTTAAATTATAGAAGAACGGCATGGGGGAGAATCCTAGAGTGCGGGGCGCGCTACATATGCAAAAAGTTACATCAAATCTCTTCACTTAAGTGTGGGGAGCGCTACTATATGAACAAATCCAATCCGAACTGCGCTAGTCGGCTGGGATCATTTTAAAAAAAAGGGTTTCAGCCCCTTTTTCGCCACTCTCTCCTATTCCTACTCAAATTCAACCTCAGCCTTCATCTTCTCTCAACACAACTCGAATTCATAAGTCTCCACAAACACTACCCCCTAAACTAACTCAAATACACTACCCCTATACATCAATCCCGAACTAGTCGAACCTTACTCCTTCATCTCTATTCCCACACATCTACATCAAATAACCTAATTCCTTCCCACTCTGATTCTACCGAATTTCATCCCACAATTGCATCTCTCTTTTATCAAGGGTAAGGACTACGAGCAGCCAAGTCCGAGTTCATCACAGATTGCAAGTCAAACCGTTTAATTGAGGTAACAAAATTAAAAAAAATTATGTCGTCAAACACTTCAGTCAGTGGTCAATTTTGTTCATTTTGTAATATACTCTGTGATATTGGGAATAACTTGGGCTACTGAGGGTCCAATATTTTTGCTACTGTGCATATTTGGGAAATTGACTGGTACAAATAAGGGTAAGTTTGGGGGAAAAACAAAAGTTGCCCACCAAGTGTTTGCTGAATTGCCGAAATCAACTTTGGACCCTATTTTTGAACAACCAAAGAAATTAATACATCATGTCCGCTAAGAGACAGAGGGGACCTAGTTCGACATCAAGACAATAAACTTTTGATAGATCGAAATTCGTTAGTGAGGCCGCGGAGGTAAGATTCAAGACTGTGATTGAAAAAAAGACTTTGGTTTTGGAGCGGGGTTTGAAATAGAATGATAACTTGGACGGAGATGTGGCGCTCTTGATTGTGGAGAGAAATTGGTTTTAATTGGTAGATCAACCAAGGCCTGCCGTGATCAACATCGTCAAGGAGTTTTATGCCAATGCAATCGAGCATGTTGGTCATGTGGTGATGTTTCGTGGTAAGCCCGTGTCGTTCAGAGCAACCACTATTAATAAATACTTTGGGTTAGACGTGCCGAGTATTGGCCTATATGAGGACCGCCAGACTTAGATGAGCTGATAGCACGACTTTGTAAGCCAGGAACACAATGGGTCACCAAAGCAGGCACTGATGAAGAAATCAGTTTCCCCCACTCTGCTCTTAGTAAATATTGAAAGGCGTGGTACGCGTTCATATGTGCTCAACTTATGCCCACATGTCATCAGAACGACGTCACTAAGAAATGTGCACGACTTCTTTACGGCATCGTACACCACCGACTAGGTTTTTATAATGAGGTCGAGATATTGAAGGTCAATGTGGGTTTATGTATTCAGGAATCCATTAAGCGGTTATTAAGAGGGGGAACTACTTACAGTTTAATGCATGGATTCCTAATCATCGATTTGTGCTGTCAAGCTGGGGTCCAGTGGAATATATCAGAACAAGTGCAGCAACCCATGGCGATCATTGATCACGCAATAATTCACAAATACAGAGTTTGGGATAGATGATCCAATGGGCGAAGGGGCCAAGGTCGAGCCCTCTACAAGGTTTCAAAGACAGACGTAAAGACAAAACTTGAGGCTCACCCAACACCAAGCTTCAATGCACGAATATAATAGTAGCGCTTTTACTGCATTGACGGATGCTTTTTCTCGATTCAATCCCAACTCTGATCCAGTCCAGATGCCCATTCCTCCTATTCTTCCTGCGTACCCTCCCTCAGATAATGAAGGCAACCACGACCAGTCGTGACTTGTCACTCAGGGAAGTCCTCGGTCTTAAACTCTTTAATTGTAATGAGAACATTACTTGTTTTAAGTTTGGGGGTTTGTGTTAATTGTGTAGAAACTCTAAATTTAGCATTTATGTTAACTAACCTTGCAGGAGGGCAAAAGCATCTATTCACACTCTAGAGATAGCTCTGTAGGACTAAATTATCAAATCAGACCCCAGAGACAAAACCAAAAAATCATCAAATCAAACCCCTGGAGACAGCACCGAGAAATCATCAAACCAGACGCCCGGAGACAGCATTGGGAAATCATCAAACCAGACCACTGGAGACATCACCGGGAAATCATCAAACTAGACCCCCGGAGACGGCACCGGGAAATCATCAAACCAGACCCTCAGAGACAGCACCGAGAAATCATCAAATCAACTTCAGAGACAGCCCTGAAGATAGACTTAAGTCACCAGCAGTCCAATCTCAGAGATAACCCTGAGAAAGACAGCTGCAACCACATCAAGCCCAAAACTAACCTGGAAGGGCAAAAGAGTAATTTTGCAAGCTTAACATCAAATCAAATCAAATTACCATGAAGAATGTCACACAGAACCATCTGATGAGTTGGTTTTATACCTACGAATCAGTGTCTATTTTAGCTTGAGTCTTTGTTATCTCAAGTAGTTTTAGTGTCATTTTACTCTATTTTGGTATTATTGATTGCAGGAAGCAGATTGGATGGAAACTAGAGCATAAGAGCAAAATTCAGCATTTCATGGCTTTGACACCCGCTTGGGTGGGCCTTCCTAGAGCAAGTTATCCGCTAGGGCGGGGATGCAGAGATAGATTAGACAAAATGGACACCCGCCGGGAGGGCGTGTGCAAGGTAAAATACCCCGTCGGGGCGGGGGTACGTGGCCAAGACGAGGTTTCCTTGTTTCATTATAATTCTGCAGAAGGAAAGATGGCTATGATTTGGCATACGAATAAAAGAGCATATAAGGCTATCAGAGAGGCTATAAAGAGAGATACTTAGATAGAAAACAAGCCCTAGTTTAATAGAATTGACACGTAAGGATGATTGAAGCAAAGCAAAGCATGAAGAACACAGGGTAAGCTTGGAGACGAGTAACAATACGATTTTAGATTCTATTATCTCTCTTCAACTTTATCTTGTACTCAGAATGTTATTCACTTTGTGGATTATGGTTTTTACTTCATTGATGATGAACTAATTCTATTTAAGTCTACAACGGATCTTATTATGTAACTAAGGATTGATATGCTTCCAATTTAGTTTATAAAGATTATTTTTGGGTTAATTTCTATGAGTTATGCGTAACTTATGTATTTTCTTGATCACCAAGTACATGTTATCCCATATGAACTCGAGAGATGACATATGGGATTGGAGCTAGCCATAGTGACGTATATTTGTGATTTTTACTATTAGTTGGAATTCATAATTCATGTGTAGGATAGAGATATCTATGCATCATGCGTAATCTTAAGAGAACTTGATATTAAATGTTTTTCAATTATAATTCACATAGAGATATAGTGAGTTAGCTAATTAACGTGTCTTGCTTAATTCTATCAATTATGGATTTGAGTGAGTATGGATGTAATGCATTGAGAGATGGTTATATCTACTTTTGTGTTCTTGGTTAATAATCTGGAATAATTTATATAAACTGAAGGAAAGTATGTTATTCGAAGTGAAACAATAAGTGAAGTTGTAGGCTTATTTCTCTGAAAACTTGTTAAATTCTTGGATTAGCATTAGTTATAGTCTGAGTAGTAGTTAAGAATAAAAATCATCATTTAATCATTGGTTTAATAAAATTAAAATAATAAAAAATTGGTAATTGTTTGAATAAATTGTAATTATTGTATTTGTGGATACTTGATCTTATCATTATATTACTTGTTGACCACGTACACTTGTGTGTAGCACGTATAGATTTTACCCAACAAGTTTTTATCGCCGTTATCGGGGACAGTAATTGCGTTTATTACTTACAATATCAGTTTAAGTAGATCAATTTTAGTTAAACATATATATATATATATATATATATATTTCTATTCTTATTTTTGTTTTCATTGGCTATTTCAGGTAATCTCGTGTAGTACATGCAAACTCGATCAAAGAAGCCAGAATTATTGCCTTTTGAAGACGACATCGACAAACGGTTTCAGCGGTTAAGTAAGTGGATACAAAAAACTCGAGAAGAACTTGAAACACCCAACAACAACATGGCTGAAGAGGAAGAGAAAGTACTGCTGGATTATGCTACACCGTAGATTTCAAAAATTCAGTCAAGTATCACCAGACCGGCGATTAATGCTAATAACTTTGAGATCAAGCCTGGAACAAAACAGATGGTGCAAAATAATTGCCAGTTTGGGGGTCTTCCGAATGATGATCCGAACGAGCACATTATCAGTTTCATAGAAATCTGCGATACCTTCAAGTGCAACGGGGTTTCAGATGATGATATCAGATTAAGGTTATTTCCGTTCACGCTCAGAGGCAAGGTAAAGGGTTGGCCCCATTCTCTACCACTGAGGTCAATCACCACATGGAACGATTTGGCGCAGAAATTTCTGGCTAAGTTCTTTCCGCCGTTAAAGACACATAAATTAAGAACGGATATTTTTTCATTTGTACAGCTACAAGGAAAGCCACTATATGAAGCATAGGAAAGGTACAAAGAGCTGTTGAGAAAATGCCCACATAATGGATTATCGCATTGGATGCAGATAAGCACATTCTACAACAGGTTATGGAATCATATACGGACTAGCATCGATGCAGCCTCAGGTGATGCTTTCATGGCATGGAACTTGATAGAAATAATGGCTGCAAACAACTATCAGTGGCCGACTGAGAGAATGACTCAACCCAAGGCAGCAGGTATTCTGGAAGTGGACTTTATGACAGCTCTATCCGCATAAATCACAGCGTTATCAAAGAAGATGGATTCCATGTCAAATGGGAATGTGCAGCAGGTAGCAGTTATTTGTGAGTTATGTGCAAATCAGCATTCAACAGATCATTGTGTGATAAATCCAGCTTCAGTATAGTTTGTGGGTACCTACAACATGCCACCTAACATATATTAGAATGCATATAATCAGGGAGGAAGGATGTAGACACTCGAAATTTTACTTTTGTCGTATGTAGGAGGGTAAAAGCGTTATTTTACTTCGGAGACAACCCCGAAGTAGGGCAAAAGATCCCGGTCATCTCGAAGACAACCCCGGGAATGATGAAGAGGACTAATGAAGTCCGAAAATACCCCGACCAGATCGAAGATCGACGAGTTGAGACAGTAATCATCGAAAACCACCTCAGCAAATCTCGAACGACGTGCCATCAAAAGATAAACCTACAAACTGATATCTGGACGGGGAAGATATCTCGGCTATGAGTATTGATTTCCCGAATACTATTTTAGTCAGACTCGATCTTATCTCGCTGCGTTTGTCAAAGACAGTCTGAAAGATTAAGCGGCGGACGTCAACTTCTGCCGAACCGAGACCAAAGGACCAATAGCTGAGCCGGGGGGGCCACTTGGGCAGCCTCAACCATGTATGCGGCTACCCGGGACAGATTATAATCCCCCACTTAGTTCATTTAAAAAAAAGAGACATTTAGAGAGAGAAATATATTTTTAGAGAGAGAAGAGCTCGGGTGGAACATAAACCAAGTTACTTGACGCTCAAATCTTCCATCTAGCATGTACTTGAAGCCATCTTAGTGTTCTTAGTTCATCCCGGGAGTTAAAACGCTTATTCACGCGTCCCCCAAGGTGAAATAACGCACTTTTAGCTTCGTTTCCTTTGTAAACTTGGTTCAAATGATAGATTGATGAAGTATCTTGTTTGAATATAGTTAAACTTGTTGTATTTTAAGCATATTGTGTAATAGTTGATAGATTTTACGTTTCTATCGGTTATATTGTGCTTAATACGTTGTATATTGACTTCAGAGGCTAGATATACCTAGATCTAAGCCTAATATAGTCCCCAAGAGGTTATTAAACATGAAGCTTTAACCCGAGGGCTATAACATCTTAGATTCATGGTATATCTATGGATTTATTTCTTTGGAAGGTCCCGGTTAACCCGTATATCCCTAAATCTATATTTAGAGGCAAAAGGGGGGCCGAATAGGCACGAACGGTGATTTCAAACGATGAAATTTCTTAGTATTAAGGCCGTGGACATTATGTATATGTTATTTTGTTCAAATCATGTGAGCCTAGAAATCCCGATGTCGAGATCCCCGAATGGATCCGACTTGATTCCCACGATGGACCGGTTTTTATGTTGTAAATGCTTTAAATAACCTAAATATCGATGTATATGTAATATTTGGATCTTGAAAATGAACTCGAGGGGTTAGTCTCGAGAGCTTAGGTTCAAGATCCCGTGATAGTAAAAACTTTAATTATGGGAGCTCGGTTCATCGAGATAGCTTTCATGCCCGATGATGATCCAAACCTTCTTAACGCTTTAGCAAGCATATCATCAAAATGATTTCTCAAAGAAAAACCACAAAGAGCTTTTGATGAAATAAAGCGATTAGGGGTAGATCACGTAATTAACGTAAAGAATAAAAGGAAGTATCGAAGTCCTTGATTCCTAGTCGTGCAAAGGATTTGAAAACCTTACTTTCTAAAACCTCATTTCAATTTGCATATCTTGTTAAAAATGAACTTTTGATTAAATCAAATTCTTCGTACCTACGCGCAAAAGAGGTACATCACTACTTTCAAGTCACCAAAAAGACTTAGAAACTAATTAATAAAGCTTTCAAAATCAAAAACACACACACACACACTAAAACACTTTTTGCATAGAAAATCAATAAGATGCGGTACCGTGCATGTACGGGAGTCAGGGGGTGCCTAACACCTTCCCCCTGCTTAACCTAGCCCCCGGATTCCATGAATCTCGAATTTCAAGACCAATCAAAGAGTCACGCATTGGACCATCTTGCAAAAAACTATTAAAACCCGGATGAGTTGGTACATCCATTTCCAAAATACCAACTGACGACTCTGTCTTAATCGGTCCAATCAATAAAATCAAACTTTTCAAAATCGTCGACACATATGTCGATACCGGTTTCCTACGAAATTCACCCTTTAAAACGGAACCCCAAAGACAAAGCGAAAGCGAAAGGGAAAAGAATAAAATTAGGAAATCGGGGCACTCTTCTCTCGTCCCATGGATAAGAGACGATGGCAAACAACCAAAGAGAAATAAACTCCCCCCCCCCCTTTCAACGAAAGAGAGGGCACGAATGGGGAATTTTTTTTTCACCCGGCGTCGACAGGTGGCGACTCTGCTGGGGATCAAAGAGGGCTTAAGCCGCGATCAAACTTTTTGATTTTCATTCTGCATATGCATTTGTGTGGATGATCTTTGTGTGTGTCAATCGTTTAGCATCTTGTATTAGTGCCTTGCACAATATATTAGTGCTTCGAACAATGTCATCATATTACATGCGGTGAGGACGTGAATGTATGTGAATGTATGTTGTGTGGTACCTCCATTAGGGGGCAATCCCGTCGGTTGTTTATTACTGGACTCCTATGGATGTTTCCATTGTGAGGCTCAGGAAAAGTACCACTCAGATCCGCTCCAATCGAAACATGGATGTTTTCATCAAGTAGATTGCGAAGATCTGGGAACCAATTTCAAACAGCCTGTGAAAGTAACCCTAAGATAGGTCAGCCTCTGATAAACCAAACACGCGGTGTGCTTCTTCATGCCCTATTTAATCTTCCGTGTATGTAAATGACCGTTATCTTGAACTGTCATACACACATCTTTCACATCCTGTCATCAATTTGACTAACCCGTTGTATTGCAGGAAAAGATTAAAAAACCATTAAACTGATGCATAGCATGTCATGCATCCCTATCCACCAATATCCAGTCTAAAATAGATATCGGTTGTTGTGCAGATTGGTCCTAAAACCCGATCGCGAGCCAAAAAGGCCCTTTCACCAGTCCAAATAGCTGAAGGAAGTTCATCAGAACCCATCCCAGTATCTCGAGATGAATTCGAGGAGTTTAAGAAGCAAATGGCTGAGATGACGACCCTGTTAAAAGAACAGTGCAAAGTATCTCAGGAATCTAAGCACAAGAGTCTGACTGAATCCTCTGTGGAAGGAGACATTAGGAAGAAAGTTAGACAGATGGAAGACGCTATCCGGTCTATGAAAGGGACAGGATCCCACGGGAGCGTGAATTACTCGGATCTATGTATTTTCCCAAAGACGAGATACCCGGATAAGTTTTAAATACCCGAGTTTGAGAAATACAACGGACTGGGAGACCTATACACTCACTTGAAAGTCTACATAGCAGAACTTAGAACTTACACCGAGGATGAAAACCTCAGGATGCAGCTATTCCAGAAGAGCCTTACCGGTGAAGCCCGAACGTGGTATGCACGGATAGACAATTCCAAAGTCAGAGGTTGGGAAGATTTGGCCCATGCTTTCCTCAACCAATACAGTTTTTAATCCCAGATGGCACCTGATCGTTATCAAGTTACCAAAGTTAAGAAACTGGGTAATGAATCGTTTAGAGAATACGCGCATCGATGGAGGCGAATGGCAGCCAAGTCAACCCACCAATGGATGAGGGTGAGATAGTGACCACCTTCATTGATATACAAGAAGCCCCTTTCTACGAGAGAGTCCTCGCCGGGTTAGGAAAATCCTTTTTCGAAATGATCAAACACGGGGAAATGGCAGAAATGGGTTTGAAGTCTGGAAAAAATCAAAGACCTCACTGCTTTGGAAGCCGTAGCCGAGCACATACAGTCAGGAAATTATGCAAGCGCTCCTAAAAGAGGATTAAAGAGGAAGGAAGAAGATGTCTCGTTAGCATTGCAATGACAATCTGCTAATAAGAGCCCTAACTCACCTATCTAGAGGCAGAACCCTCATCCCTTGAATTTTTGAAATCCTACAGCAATAAAAGTTGGGGAAAACAAGCGAAGAAGGATATTTATTCCTTTGGGAGACTCCTTGGAAAATATATTAGCCCTACTGATCGCCCAGAAAAAGATCGTTGAGCTTGCTCCACCTTCCGATCCAAATGGAAGGCAATTCGATTCCAGCAAGAAATGCGCCTACCATTCCAACTCACCGGGGCATGATACTCAGGAGTGTTGGACTCTGAAGCATAAAATTTAAAACTTGATTGACAGCGAGGAGATTATAGTCAAAATCCTTGAGCAGCCGAATGTCAACAACAACCCTCTGCCTCAGCATGCAGAGGAAGGAGTCAACATGATCAGTGCCGAAAGTAGGGAAAACCGTAAATACATGAGGAAGATGGGAGAGTTACCCTCGGCACATGACCTTGTAATATGGGGATACCCTGATGAAAAGTACGGGGTAGAGCAAGAATTAGCTTTAATCAGAGCGCAGGTGGATCGGCTAGCTGAATTGGTGGTATACCAACACCAGTTGACCTGACAGCTCATCGACCAGGTCTTATCAAAGCCAAATGACCCCATATCTGTCCAAGATGTTTCCACCTCCAGAAGGGATTGGATCCGTTGCCCAGAGCAGAACAAATGGACTAAAAAGATGGCTCGAGAAGCTAGATTGTAGAGCCGTCGAGATTTTGCCGCCAAACAAAAATTCACCCCATTGAGACAATCCAGGAGGAGATTCTCTATACCTTGATTGAGGAGGGGAAGATTACAAAATTTTTTCCACCCCAGATACGAGATCGAAGTGTTTCGATCCTTCCATATCCTGCCTTTACCATTCGAAAGCCACTAGACATGCCACAGAAGAATGTTGGGCCCTTCGACATCTAATCCAGAACATGATTGAATCAGGAGAATTGGATTCAATGAACAAAGCTGAGATCTTCTTTGAGGAAGAGATAAACTACCCTCGAGGACTGAGGAATTTAGAAGGTATGATAGCCGTTATCCTTTGCATGGAAATAATATTCGGCGGACCCATAACTATCCAAGGAGTATCTGAGCAGAGAAACAAAGCCACTCTCGAGGTACCAGCACCTAAACCCCTGATGTTGGCCCCTTGGCCACAACTCCCAATTCTCAGTCTGAATAAGGTACCGTGGAATTACAGAGAAGGTATAAAATTGGCACCTGACTATACCACCATCATACCTAGGGAGAATACATGTTACCTCCCAGGGCGTTTGGCGAAACCGGCAACCAAGGTATTGGGGAAGGTATCTACTGGAAAGATCACAGAGTTCCTCCACAAGATGGGACACGGTGAAGCTAGGACTGTGAGGCAATTGGAGGCTGAACCCCATCAAATCTCCATATTGGATTTGGTTTTAGATTCTGACGACCATCGTCAAATCCTGATCCAAGTATTGGAGGAAGCACATTTACCTAAGAATATCGATACTGAGAAATTCCAGCAGTTGATCAGCCATGTACTGGACAGTAATGTGATATCCTTCACTGACGATGATATAATCGCCGAAGGAACTGGGCATCACAAACCATTGCATATCGCTGTCGTTTCATCAGGATATGTGGTAGGTGGCGTGCTAATCGACGGAGGGTCATCTTTAAACATCTGTCCATAAGATACTCTGGAGAAGATGAAGATCAACCCGAACCAAATTCGGGAAAGCCATGTCGTGGTACGGGCTTTCGACGGATCAAGAAGGGATACCGTGGGGGAGATTGAGCTTCCTGTGGAGATTGGCCCTTTCACTTTCAACATACCTTTTCAGATCCTGAAGATCACTACTGGGTATAATCTATTGTTAGGAAGACCATGGATCCATATGGTTGGCGCCGTTCCTTCAACTCTTCATCAACAACTGAAATATATCGTTAACGGTATTTTGGTGACTGTCAGTGTAGAACCTGACTATCCTGTTCATAACCTGGTAGATATGCCCCTAATCGATGTGAATGAAGATGTCGAGCCTGCTAGTTTTCAAGCCTTCGAAATCAGCAATCCGCGATATAACTCTGTGGGGGCCCCGGTCCTAATTCCCTGGATATCTCCAGAGGTGTTAGCAGTTGGCCAAGAGATGCTGTCCCGAGGACTTCGACTAGGTCGGGGATTGGGGAAGAATGCCCAAGGAATTAGGAACCCAATCCGTATACCCACGTAGTTGGGAAAGGCTAGACTCAGATATTCTGGTGGATCCAAGCATTAGGATCTTCACAAGCATAAACCAGTTAATCATCTGATTCACCTCAAGCCAAACCTTGGTGAAGCTAGATTTAAAGAGCCACTCAAGAAGATCTCCCTCATTATATTATACCTTCTAATTCCTAAAGTCAATCAAAGAGGACATCAGACAGACGGGGAGGAAAAGCCTATCCAGGAGTTGGCCCGGAAGGTCAAAGACAAGAAGTTTCTGGAAGAAATTCAGTTGCAATTCCTGAGAAATTTTTTCCACTCTGAAGAGGACCTGAAGAAGTCCGACGGGGCAGATCTTTCAACTGATCAACCTATTCTCCCAGTCCTTAATTGGGGAAATGTAAACATCCCGAGCGAGGATCCAGGGACTAGTTCCAAACCAGTTATGGCCATCTTGGAAGACTGCGACTCTAGTAGCGCATCTATCACAGCGACTCCCCAGGAGCTTATGACCAGCAAGTGGACGATCACCCCGCAGATCGTCCGTAAAGGGTAAAAACCTGGAAGCGACCGCTAACAGGGAGCTTTACCTTTATCTATATTTATGCCTGTTTTATGTCATCTGTAGCTTGTTATTTCTTGTTGTCATATTAACTGATGAATCCTTTTGTAATTGACAACTACTTGTATATATTTAGCAATCAAGTTTTTATATCAAGTTTCCCAATTTACATGTTTCTAGCCACCTCCATGGTTTGCCGAATTTGAGTAATGATTATGATTTTGACATAGAATTGGACTTTAACTTGATGGGAATCGAGCAGGAGGAAGGGGATGATGATGAGGTGCCCGAGGAAATCAAAGCATGGGTCAAAGATAAACCTAAACCCAACCTCGATCATACCACCGCCATAAATATCGAAACCCGCGACGATCCCAAAGAAATATAGATCGGAACCAACCTTCCCTCTAACCAAGAAAAAGAACTAATCCAACTCTTAACCAAATTCCAGGATGTTTTTGCCTGGTCTCATGAAGACATGATAGGTCTATCCACTGACATCATTGTCGATCGACTACCAATTAAACCAGTCAAGCAGAAACTGAGACAGTTGAAACTAGAATTGAGCCTGAAGGTCCAAGAGGAAATTGTCAAACAGTTCAAAGCGGGAATCATTATGGTGTCAACGTACCCTGAATGGTTGTCCAACGTAGTCCCAGTGCCAAAATCTGGAGGAAAGGTGTGAGTTTGTGTAGATTATCGAGATCTCAACAAAGCCAGCCTTAAGGATGACTTCCCAGTGCCGTTCATCCACGTATTAATCGACAACACTACACAGTTCGAGATGTATTCTTTAGCTAATTGCTTTGCTGGATATCACCAAATCATGATTGCTGAAAAAGACAGGGAAAAGACTGCCTTCATTACCCCGTGGGGAACCTTTTGTTATCAAAGACTAGCTTTTGGCCTTACCAATACTGGCGCTACTTATCAAAGAGCTATGATAACCTTATTCCATGATATGATGCACAAAGAAGTCGAGGTGTATGTGGATGATATCATCGTAAAGTCCTGACAGGCTGATGATCATTGCACCCATCTCCGGAAGTTATTTGAACGACTCCGCAAATGTAATATGAAGTTGAACCCAGCAAAATGTGCTTTTGGTGTGAAATCTGGCAAACTACTGGGATTTCTCGTGAGCAACCGGGGCATTGAATTGGATCCTGCCAAAATCAAAGCCATCACGGAAATGCCTGAACCAAAGACAGAGAAGGAAATCTGAGGTTTTCTGGGAAGAATAAACTTCATCAACCGGTTCATATCGCAGTTGACAGCAATCTGTGAACCCATTTTCAAACTATTAAGGAAGAATTCTTTGGGAAAATGGAAGGAAGACTGCCGGAAAGCCTTCCACATCATCCAGAAGAGGTTGATTGAAGCACCTATTTTGGTACCCCTAAAGGATGGGATTCCGTTGTTCATGTATATCTCAGTCAACTCCAACGCTATGGGTTGTCTATTGGGGCAGAAGGATGACATGGGGAAAGAAAGAGCTATCTATTATCTCAGTAAGCCCTTCAGCAGCGGAGAACAGAAATATACTCTAATAGAAAAAACCTGTTGTGCATTAGCTTGGGCAGCCACGAGGTTACAACATTATCTACACGGCCATACCACTTATCTCATATCGAGGATGGATGCTTTGAAATACATCTTTAGCAAGCCAATTTTGAACTGTCGTCTATCTAAGTGGAAGTTAATCCTTCAACAGTTCAACATCATATATGTTACCCAAAAGTCCATCAAACGGCAAGGGATTGCGGATCATCTGTCGGCTACACCAATAGGGGGGTTTTGAACCTCTGGAAATGCATTTCCCCGAGGAGGAAGTGTTGACTGTTGAACTGATCGATAAGGAGGATCAAGGTCAATTCTAGAAAATGTATTTTGACGGCACATCAAACACTGAGGGTGCCGGAGCCGGGGCAGTCCGGGTATCTATCACGGGAGATCAATACCCCGTGGCAACCAAGTTGCATTTCAACAACTCTAACACTACCGTAGAATATGAAGGGTGCATTCTGGGGTTGAAGCTGGCTCAGTCCATGGGAGTGAAACGTTTAGCGGTGTTTGGAGATTCAGAGCTAGTCATCAGACAGTCTACCAGGGCATACACCACCAAAGAGCTACATTTACTGCCGTATCATCGACATGTTCTCAGACTGGCAGGGGAGTTTGAAGACATTGCCTTCATGCATATTCCCCGAAATCGGAATGATTTCGCTGATACGTTAGCCACATTAAGCCTTACTGGTGAGCCTGTTAGCAAGAAAGGGAATGCCTGTCATCACTTTCGCTGTGAAGAATACACCATCATATGGAAACAATGTGGGGGAGATATCAAATGAGATACCACCTGCGGGACTACCTTGGTACCACCATATCAAAGAATATCTGCGAGATCAATTAACCCCGGAAAGGATGAGTCAAGCCGCGAAGAAGCGAATATAAAAAATGGCCATGAATTTCTACCTAAGTGGAGATGCTCTCTATAAGAGAGATCTAGGTGTAGGACTTCTGAGTTGTCTAGACCGGGAGCAAGCCCAGCGACTTATGAATGAAGTACATGGTGGAGTATGCAGAGCACATATAAGTGGACCTCTGCTTGCCAAAAAGATTCTAAGGACAGGACACTACTGGATATCCCTCAAAGCAGATTGCGATGATCATGTCAAGCGTTGCTATCAATGCCAGATCCACGCCAACATTATTCACGCGCCTCCGAATCAACTACATTGCATGACATCACCATGGCCTTTTTCCATGTGGGGAATGGATGTGATAGGACCAGTTGAGCCTAAAGCCAGTAATGGTCATCGATTCATCTTCACTATGATTAACTACTTTACCAAATGGGTGGAAGCAACTTCTTTCCCCAGGGTCACCAAGGAGGACATCGTTGGTTTCATTAGAAACAACGTCATCTATCGGTATGGACAACCCGAGGTTATCATATCAGACAACGCGAAGAACCTAAATAACGAGATGATGAGGGAACTGTGCAGTAAGTTCAATATTAAACACCTTAATTCGGTTATTTATCTTCCAAAAATGAATGGCGCGGTGGAAGCGGCTAATAAGAACATCAAGAAGATAATGATGAAGATGTCAGCAAATCACCGGGGATGGCCTAAGCTATTGCCGTTAACCAAACTTGCATACCGGACGTCGACTCGAACCTCGACTGGGGCAACACCCTAGTTACTGGTATATGGTATGGAGGCTGTACTTCCTGTCGAAGTGGAGATGGAATCACTGAGAGTGATCCTAGATGCCCAGATAGAGGAGAGCCAATGGATACAAGATCGATACGATCAGTTATCCCTTATAGATGAAAGAAGAGCTGCTGCTATATTCCACAGTCAACTCTATCAATAGGGAATGTCCCGATCTTATAACAAGAAGGTGCGACCTCGGGAATTCAAGGAGCATGATTTGTTACTGAAGAAGATCATTCCGGGCCAGGATGCAGCTAAGGGAAAATTTGCCCCAAACTAGGAAGGACCCTTTCTTGTCAAAGCAATCCTATCGGGCGGAGCTTTGAAATTGGAAGAGATGGACGGTGAGGAATTCCCGCAACTAATCAATTCCAACTCGGTGAAACGGTATTATGTCTGAGACCCTTTTCGCTTTCAAATTGGACTACTATGTCTTGATAAAAAAAAGAAAACAAAAAGAAAAAAAGAAAATAAAAAATATATCAAGTCTAGTTTTTCAGGTCTGAGCCTGAACTACGGAAGACCTGATCTCATATCTGTGGGAGTACATAGGTAGCCATTTATGGTGCGGTCTAACCCTTGAAAAACATCAAAATCCTATCAAATCTTACCCTTGAAAAACATCAAAAATCCCATCAAATCAAATCAAAAAATATCAGTATCCTATCAAATCAAACTCAAACCCAGATAAACCCTTTTCAAGCTTTTCAGGTCTGAGCCTGAACTATGAACGACTTGATCTCCTATCTGTGGGAGTACGTAGGCAGCCATTTATGGTGCGGTCTTACCTTAAGAAAAATCCAAACACTTTCTTAACCTATACAAAAATCCAAAACCTATCCATCAAGCCCAAACCAATCGACAGCTCATGCGGAGGGGACCTAGCGACACCTCAGCATCACTCTCACCAAATCTGATGCCACATGACGAGACTAGGGCTATGTCGACATAATAAATCATGAAGCAAAAATGGTAACCGTGGACATGGTTAGACATGTGCAAACCAGGGATGTGAACTGAACTTTCTTCTTTTTAATATATAAAACTATTTAGAATATAAAAGTTGATTCTTACCTATAACAAGTGATAATAACAAAGTCTCTATAGGGAAATAAAATAGAGCTATAAATTAGTAGTGAGACGAGCCAACATCGCCAAATATCCAGCAGTCTCTATAGTCGGGGGAACATCTCTGAACTCATGCTTCAACATATCAACCCTCCTCAGCATCTCTGCGGCCATGCAGAAAACATCCTCTCGACTCTGTACTACACCCTGTATGTGTTCGATGAGTCCATCTGAAAAAGTCTCGACTGCATCTCTATCAATGATGGCCTGATCTCTGGAAGCACGGGTTGTATCTCTCTCAGTGATGGCAGTATCCCGAGCGACTACAGTGGTCAACAACAGAGCCCGAGCCTGATCTCTCTCAAAGGTCACCAGCTGAAGCTGTCTATCCATCGCCTCCATGGAAACTGAGGCCAAACGCGGGACAATGCTCACTAAAGAAGCTATCAACTCTGTAAATAAAGCATCCTTAGTCAGAGATACAGGATCCTCCATCAGTTCCGCCGCATCCGTGGACCAACCATCGATATCAGATAAAGATCCTATACCAACCTGATCTGTGGTCTCTGGTGCCAAATTCGACTCAAGCCAAGCTTAATACTCTGTAGAGCGGCCTGGATGGCCATCTCTAAACTCTGATGTCTGTCGGTGAGACCAGAACCCATAAACCCGAGCCAAATCAGCCTCTGTAACTGAGTAGATGGGGAAGCGATAATCCTCAATCCCCTAAAATGCATGGACCTCCTGATGTTGATCAAACTGACCCATCACCGCCAAAGGATGATAGGTCGTCACACGCCTCAAACCCGCCAAGGGGAAGAAAACCAAATTAGCGACATGGGTGGTGAAACTCATAAAGGAGCAGTACCCAAAATACATGACTATAGCAAAAGGCTCCTCTATGGCACCCAAAAATGAAGTCTAGGATGCCTCATCGACGCAAGAAGTCGGGCGATATGAATAAACCTGAGACAAGCCATGTCCAAAATAGAAACTATGGCGGCGAAGTCGCCCTATCGATCGGAGGTGCGTCATCAACCAGATGTATAAAAGCACTGGACTACCTCTAAACTCCTGATCACCAGCGTCATGGCAGATAGAGGCTGAAATCAATGTCTCTGCCAGGATAAGGGGCAATATAGTAAAGTCCTCTTAAAGAGCCCTAACAGCCATCGACATCGCCACATCCAAATGATCGATATAAATGGCATGTACAGATAGGCTACGAGTCACATAACTAAGGCATCCACGCGGGCAACGTATCAGCGCTCCCCTGAAATGGCGAAGTCTCTGTGATAAACAGCGAAGCTATCCACGGAAGCAAAATGCCTAAACATAAAGTCCATGGAGATGATGTGGCTACCACCCACGTTAGCCATCACAACTGCTCTCCTCAATCTAGTCACCGTCATAAACTGGCGGCGCATATGGCCCAAAGCCACTCGAGCACATTGATAGTAGTGTGCATACAAGCCAATCATGTATGATGATAAAGCACGTACTTTGTAAACAATCTTATTTATTTATTAATGAAATATTCATTTATTACAGGCATTTAATTATCTACATGTTGCTGTTTTTATAATATGTAAATAACCCATAGTTTTAAGCAATGCTTTTAGAATCATGATGATGATCATGCTAATGAGATCTAAATTCTTAGAAAGTTTTAAAACTTAAATAGTTCCCAATCGTGGGATTACTAAAAAGGGGATTAGTAAATCCGGATAGATTGGTACATATGTTGCTTGATCATTGGATGAGGATGATTGATCTCATGATCATTTGTGTGGAGACACTAAAGCAAGTATGTAGGTGCTTATTGAAGAATAAGTTCACTGAACGTGATTCGCTATGGAATACCTAATGGAGTTTTACTCGCATGTCAATAGGAATTCCTAATGTGATAGTAGTACAAGTGATCCTTGGACTTGAGATCATCATAGTATCTTGTATGTAACAAATTATACTTTGACTTATTCCTTAAGACCTTTTAAGGCATATATAGGGTATGCTTGGGTATAATGAGTTACATATGGAGATAATGAATGATCAATAAAGAATCTACCACCTCTAGTAAAAGAGGAGATATGTCCCATGTGATTCGTTAAATGACAACCCAGGAATCCTTGGCCAAGGTGAAATGAAATTAGAAAGGAGTTTTTAATTTGCATTATTTGGAGTTGTGCATTTTCTAATCGAAATACATATAATTAAATAAAATAAGACTTGACAGTAAATCCATGTCTTATATTTAATTGGGACATTGTATGGTGGAAGGATTGAATTGTATGGTAACTATTAACTCACAGGTTCTTTTATGATTAATGTTGAAATCTATATTATCTGGAAAGTCGTTGATCGCTAGGGAGGCTTATCCCTATTGTAGAATAAATATTATTTATTTAAATAAATTATTAGTTTAATTTATTTATTTAAATAAGATTAAAATTGTTTTAATTGATTTATTCACAACCGGTTTAATATGGAGAACCTAAAGGGTCACACCATAAAAGGAAGAATAATTATTTAAGAAGGTAATGGCATAATCGTAATAATGCATTAAGTATAATTAATTTAATCTATGGTGATAGAATAAATTAAATAGCTTAATGTTTATTATTTAATATTTTGGAAATATTAAATATAAATTAATAAGAGGAGTCTTATTAATATTATTACAATTATTATTATTTTAATTTCTAAAGGAGTTTAATAATTAATTTAATATTTAGTACTCTCATTTATTCCTAATAAGATTAGGAGACAAATTAATTAAATGAATTTAATTAATTATTCTCATGTGGTGGGAAGCCTAAATTAATTAAAGGAGTTTAATTAATTAAAAGAAATCCCATGTCTAATAGGATTAGAAGGGTTGACCAATGTCTATATAAGAGAAGTCTTATAATAGATATTAGATTGATGCAATTCCAATTGTTGGAGAGTACTCCTTTTCTATAGAGGATAGAAAACTAAGGTTAAGCCAAACACCCTCCTTCTTAATAATTCATCTTCCTTGGTGGATCACCTCTAGAGGCCAAACACTTGGGTGGCTAACGTTGATCAAAGGAAGGAATCTAACCCGGAAATTCAAGGAGATCACGAAGAACAAGGAGTTGAACTAGTACCTGTGGAAGCTTCGTTCTACAAGGGTATGATTCCATAACTTCTTATTTATCGTTTTAAATTAATAATTTGCATAAAGGATGATCCGGGTAATGGTTTTGTAGAAATTTTTTAAACTCTGATATACCATGCTTCCGCTAATTTTTGCAATTTGATTGCGTCACGATTTCGTACAAACCCAACAGTGGCATCAGAGCCAAATCTTTATGCAATTATTAATTTATTTTTGATTTCATATACATATGAGTATGTATTTAAAATAATTTATTGGGCATAATTTTATTGTATAAAATTATATTTTTTAAGGAAAAAAAAAGAAAGAAAAAAAAAAAGAAGACTTTTTTTGGGAAGAATCACAAATTTTTTTTTTGGTGCTAATCTTGAATTCTGCAAAGAAAAGGTGTTGTCTCTTTCTTACTCCAAAAAGAATGTGACCCATCAAGAAAGGACTTTTTTAATAAACCTGCAGGACTCTTTTAATAAAAGAAGGTGACTTTTTTTAAAAAAAAATAAATATGATATATTTATATATTATATTCTAAATAATTTTATAATTAAAATAAAGAGTTTATTTTAATCTTGAAATTGGATTTCATGCAATTTAAAATTGCCCATTAAATGATACTCATATATATATGGAATGTTTTAATTCATGAGATGAATATTTATTTATTAATATATATGGTGATATGTATGAAAATAAATGGGGATTGATTATGGACTATTTGACCAATGTGATTGGATTTTATTTTAGTTGAATGCTTGAATGAATGAGTTTTATTAAATGGGGTCTGCGTACCTCGTCTTCTCTAATTTTTTTTTCTTGATGTAAAATTCTATCTCCCTCCTATGTACTTCCCCTTGACTGTTGATCAAGGTTTCTATTTAAATTAAATAGTTTAATGTAATAGAAATAGTTAGAATTATCTTTAAAAATTTGAGACCAAGGAGCAAGGAGCGCGTGAAGACCCGTTTGTATGGAGCCCGGGTTTAAATGTAATAGTTACGTTTAAATTTAAATTCTTGCACCCCTAGGTTTGACCTTTTGGTTCACTTGGTGGCTCTAGTGAACCAAACTAGAATAAAAGTCCATAATCAATCCGGGTAGAATATAGTATTCTATATTGCATGCTAAATATTATATATATTATATTTTATGCAAACATGCTTCGCATGTTTAATAAAATGACGCGTATTTTATATATATATGTGCATGCGCGCTAAACAAAGATGAGACTAATAATAACAAATCCCTCAAAGAAATAATATTAAGTCCGAAGTGTTCAAATGATATTTGGAATATCGAACGTCGCCTTCTAGCATGATAAATTAATAGAGTATTAGATATTTAATATGAGCTTGTTGTGCTATCCACAAGGCGAGTATTGCGTATTTAAGATGTTAATTAATCACATTTGATGCTTATCAAGAAAATTGAACGATCTAGTCTTGTTGTGCTATCCACAAGGACGAACATTTTTCTTTTTTGAATTTATGAAAGTGCTAGGCTGGACTTAACTTAAATTATTTTAGTTCGGATGTGCACACACTTGACCATTATGATTTAAGAGGCAAAATAAAAGGAATTACATGGTGATGTAATTGACAAGAGTTGTCTACCTATTTATTTGTATATCGCTTGTTGTGCTATCCACAAGGTTATATACATTTGAAATGGGATCCTTATTCTCACTAGCAAATTTTTAATTAGATGTTGCCGAACTATATAAGTGAGGGTAATATAGTTTGATAAAAATAGTGGGAGATACCAATTTAAAATAAAGACCTAAATTTATTTTGGTATGCAAAATTAATAAAATGAATGTTTGCTAAAATGTTATTTTTCACATGCAGAATTTTAAAAATGTCAAAATCACTAATTTCACTGCGAAGCATACTTGATGCTAATAAGCTTACCGGGCCGAATTATACGGACTGGCCAAGAAATCTGAGAATAGTTCTCACTACTGAAAAGATTTCTTATGTCCTAAACTCACATGTCCCTGGAACTGTTCCAGAAACAACCTCTGAGGAAGAGATTGCCACCATTGTAAAGTGGCAAGATGATGCATCTGTAGCTCAATGCATCATGCTCGCATCCATGAATAACGAGCTTCAGCGTCAGCAAGAAAACATGGATGCTCCTACTATGTTGATTCACCTCAAGGAGTTGTATGGTGAACAAAGTAGGACTGCTAGATATGAGATATCTAAGGAGCTCTTCCGATCTCGGATGACCAAGGGCAAGGTGAACATAAAAGAACAAAAAAAATCTGATCCAGCTAGCAAAGGAATGTGCTTCCATTGCAACGAGCCGGGTCATTGGAAGAAAAACTGCAAGAAGTTTCTGGCAGACAAGAAGCTTGGAGAAGCTTCGACTTCCAATCAAGGTTTGTTCATGATTGAAATTAATTTTTCAGAAAGTCAAAATTCTACTTGGGTATTGGATACCGGCTGTGGTTCTCACATATGTAATAATGTGAAGGGACTGGTCAGAAGTAGAAAGCTGAACAATGATGAGGTGATCCTACGAGTAGGGAATGGAGCAAAGGTTGCTGCATTAGCTGTAGGAACTTATTATTTAGCAATGCCTTCGGGCAAGTCCATTTATCTTAATAATTGTTATTATGTTCCGAATATTATTAAAAACATTATTTCAATTTCTGTATTGGATATGGAAGGATTTAACGTTGTTATAAAGAACAATAGTTGTTCTATTTATAAAGACGATGTTTTATATGGTATTGAAAATTTGCGAAATGGACTTTATACACTTGACTTACAAGAAAATATATTTCAAATTGAACAAACTAAGAAAAGAAAAAGAGATGATATTAATTATACCTACATGTGGCACTGTAGACTCGGTCATATCAATGAAACAAGATTATCCAAGTTGCATAAAGATGGGCTCCTCGAGCTATCCGATTATGAATCATATCCAACTTGTGAATCTTGTCTCATGGGTAAAATGACTAAATCTCCTTTTAGTGGAAGAGGAGAAAGAGTTACAGAGTTGTTGACATTGATTCACACAGACGTTTGTGGGCCTATGACAACAAGTGCACGGGGTGGGTATTCTTATTTTATTACTTTCACTGATGATCACTCAAGATTTGGATATGTGTATTTAATGAAATACAAGTCAGAATCATTTGAAAAGTTCAAAGAGTTCAGAAGTGAAGTAGAGAAACAAACGGGCAAGAGTATAAAGATACTTCGATCAGATCGAGGCGGAGAATACTTAAGCAGTGAGTTTCTCAATTGTCTCAAAGAAAATGGTATAATCTCACAATGGACTCCTCCAGGTACACCACAGTTAAATGGAGTATCTGAAAGGAGAAATCGAACACTGTTAGACATGGTTCGATCCATGATGAGTTTTACCGACCTTCCAATTTCCTTCTGGGGATATGCCCTAGAAACGGCTGCATACCTACTTAACAAGGTACCTACCAAATTCGCCCCAAAGACTCCATATGAGATGTGGAAGGGAAGGAAACCAAATCTTAAGCATGTTAAGACTTGGGGTTGTCCAGCTTATGTCAAAAAGTTTGAACATGATAAGCTACAGACTAAATCCAAAAAGTGTAGATTTGTGGGATACCCTAAAGAAACTGTAGGGTATTATTTCTATCATCCAACTGATCAAAAGGTGTTTGTTGCGAAACATGCTGCCTTCTTGGAAAAGGAGTTTATCCATGAAGGGGTCAGTGGGAGTAAGATATATCTTGAAGAAGCTCAAGAACCACAAATTACCACGGATCAAAGTCAGGTACCTGACCAAGTAGAAGAACCTACTATACCACACCCTGTTCATAAATCTGGAAGAGTACCGAAGATACCTGAGAGGTATGGATTCGTTGTAGAGGATGACGATGAGGTACGCATCATGAATGATGATGATCCATTGAATTACGAACAGGCCATGAGTAATAAACACTCAGGGAAATGGCTTGAAGCCATGAAATCCGAAATGGACTCCATGTATGAAAATAAAGTATGGACTTTGGTTTCACCACCTGAAAGCATTAAGCCTATTGGGTGTAAATGGGTCTTTAAAAGAAAGACTGGAGCGGACGGCAAGGTGGAGACCTATAAGGCCCGACTGGTTGCAAAAGGTTTCAAACAAAGACAAGGAGTTGATTATGATGAAACCTTTTCACCAGTAGCTATGCTCAAGTCCATTCGGATTTTGCTTGCGATTGCAGCTTATAACGACTATGAGATCTGGCAGATGGACGTGAAAACGGCCTTCCTCAATGGAAAACTTGAGGAGGATGTGTATATGACACAGCCAGAGGGATTTGTTTCAAAGGTTGGAATAAATCAAGTCTGTAAGCTGCAACGATCCATTTATGGATTGAAGCAAGCTTCTCGTAGATGGAACATTCGTTTTGATGAGACAATCAAAGAGTTTGATTTTATCAAAAATGACGATGAACCATGTGTGTACAAGAAGGTTAGTGGGAGCGCAGTTTCATTCCTTGTATTATATGTTGATGATATATTACTGATAGGGAATGACATTCCTATGCTACAATCAATTAAAATCTGGTTATCTAAACACTTCTCCATGAAGGACTTGGGAGAAGCATCATATATTTTGGGGATAAAGATCTATAGAGATAGATCTAAAAGGATGCTTGGTTTATCCCAAGGAACGTACATTGATGCAATGCTAAAGAGATTTAGCATGGAAGATTCCAAAAGAGGACTCATGCCGATGAGCCATGGAATACATCTCTCCAAGAAACAGGCCCCAAAGACACCTGAGGAGAGAGACCGAATGAGTAAGATCCCTTATGCTTCTGCAATAGGATCTATCATGTACGGTATGATATGTACTAGACCGGATGTTGCTCATTCACTTAGTGTAATGAGCAGATACCAGTCGAATCCAGGAGAAGAGCACTGGAAGGCAGTAAAGAATATCCTAAAATACTTGAGAAGGACTAAGGATATTTTTCTTGTCTACGGTGGGTCTGAATTAAAACTCGAGGGCTTTACAGACTCAAGTTATCAAACGGACCAAGATGACAGTAAATCTGTTTCGGGGTATGTTTTTACCTTGAACGGAGGCGCAGTGAGTTGGAAGAGTTCCAAGCAGCAAACAGTTGCTGATTCAGTGACAGAGGCAGAGTATATAGCTGCAAGTGAAGCTGCAAAGGAAGCTGTTTGGATGAAGAAGTTCATAACTGAACTTGGTGTGGTTCCTAGCATTGGAGAAGCAGTTCCCATTTACTGTGACAACACAGGAGCAGTTGCACAGGCTAAGGAACCGAGGTCTCATCAGAAATCTAAACACGTGTTGCGGCGATTTCATTTGATCAGGGAGATCATTGAAAGAGGAGACGTCACCTTGGAGAGTGTAGACTCTCAAGACAACATTGCAGATCCATTTACTAAAGCTTTAACACAACAGCAGTTTGATCGTCACTTAGAGAAGATGGGTATGAGATACCATGGCGATTGGCTTTAGTGCAAGTGGGAGATTGATAGTAGTGTGCATACAAGCCAATCATGTATGATGATAAAGCACGTACTTTGTAAACAATCTTATTTATTTATTAATGAAATATTCATTTATTACAGGCATTTAATTATCTACATGTTGCTGTTTTTATAATATGTAAATAACCCATAGTTTTAAGCAATGCTTTTAGAATCATGATGATGATCATGCTAATGAGATCTAAATTCTTAGAAAGTTTTAAAACTTAAATAGTTCCCAATCGTGGGATTACTAAAAAGGGGATTAGTAAATCCGGATAGATTGGTACATATGTTGCTTGCTCATTGGATGAGGATGATTGATCTCATGATCATTTGTGTGGAGACACTAAAGCAAGTATGTAGGTGCTTATTGAAGAATAAGTTCACTGAACGTGATTCGCTATGGAATACCTAATGGAGTTTTACTCGCATGTCAATAGGAATTCCTAATGTGATAGTAGTACAAGTGATCCTTGGACTTGAGATCATCATAGTATCTTGTATGTAACAAATTATACTTTGACTTATTTCTTAAGACCTTTTAAGGCATATATAGGGTATGCTTGGGTATAATGAGTTACATATGGAGATAATGAATGATCAATAAAGAATCTACCACCTCTAGTAAAAGAGGAGATATGTCCCATGTGATTCGTTAAATGACAACCCAGGAATCCTTGGCCAAGGTGAAATGAAATTAGAAAGGAGTTTTTAATTTGCATTATTTGGAGTTGTGCATTTTCTAATCGAAATACATATAATTAAATAAAATAAGACTTGACAGTAAATCCATGTCTTATATTTAATTGGGACATTGTATGGTGGAAGGATTGAATTGTATGGTAACTATTAACTCACAGGTTCTTTTATGATTAATGTTGAAATCTATATTATCTGGAAAGTCGTTGATCGCTAGGGAGGCTTATCCCTATTGTAGAATAAATATTATTTATTTAAATAAATTATTAGTTTAATTTATTTATTTAAATAAGATTAAAATTGTTTTAATTGATTTATTCACAACCGGTTTAATATGGAGAACCTAAAGGGTCACACCATAAAAGGAAGAATAATTATTTAAGAAGGTAATGGCATAATCGTAATAATGCATTAAGTATAATTAATTTAATCTATGGTGATAGAATAAATTAAATAGCTTAATGTTTATTATTTAATATTTTGGAAATATTAAATATAAATTAATAAGAGGAGTCTTATTAATATTATTACAATTATTATTATTTTAATTTCTAAAGGAGTTTAATAATTAATTTAATATTTAGTACTCTCATTTATTCCTAATAAGATTAGGAGACAAATTAATTAAATGAATTTAATTAATTATTCTCATGTGGTGGGAAGCCTAAATTAATTAAAGGAGTTTAATTAATTAAAAGAAATCCCATGTCTAATAGGATTAGAAGGGTTGACCAATGTCTATATAAGAGAAGTCTTATAATAGATATTAGATTGATGCAATTCCAATTGTTGGAGAGTACTCCTTTTCTATAGAGGATAGAAAACTAAGGTTAAGCCAAACACCCTCCTTCTTAATAATTCATCTTCCTTGGTGGATCACCTCTAGAGGCCAAACACTTGGGTGGCTAACGTTGATCAAAGGAAGGAATCTAACCCGGAAATTCAAGGAGATCACGAAGAACAAGGAGTTGAACTAGTACCTGTGGAAGCTTCGTTCTACAAGGGTATGATTCCATAACTTCTTATTTATCGTTTTAAATTAATAATTTGCATAAAGGATGATCCGGGTAATGGTTTTGTAGAAATTTTTTAAACTCTGATATACCATGCTTCCGCTAATTTTTGCAATTTGATTGCGTCACGATTTCGTACAAACCCAACACACATGGCCCCTCTATCGACAGTCCTGAAATACAGCTATACTCCTCCAATGTAGGAGTTAACTCAACTGAGCCGAACCGAAAGACGTGACGCTCAGAAATCTAGCACATGAGTATCCCGACAATAAATCCCTCCAGAATCTGGAAGGACAGTAAAGACATGGAGTGGCCCAGCATGCGGCTAACATCGATACGATTGGTGGATGGCAGCTGGTCATACCAACTGATGGTCCGATTAGATGACACAATTTACACGCAAGTATACGCGGCCAATGAGTAATAAAGTGTAAGTACAGATATTGTTCCCACGAGGAATTAACAGATAAAGGGTGGCCAAAGCACTAGCACATAATCATTTCGGTCTTATTTAAACGGGTGGTAAAGAGAATGAATTAAAACTATATTAACTAGACAAGGAATTAAAACATACAATAACTAATCCTAGGGAAAATTAAGATAATGAAGACTTGGGATTACAATTTCCCCCAACACTTCATTTGAATCTCTTAGCTCTCTCACTTGGAATAATTAAAACATGGAATTGACAACCGAGAAATCATGATTACATAAGAGCCTTTTCTGATGGACAACTATGAATCTTCCTAATGCGGCGTATAGGTATATGTCTATCCTACACACTATCGAGAGACCAATATCAAGAATAATTAACAAGACACATGTCATGGGAAAATCTCGTTAACTACTCCTTCAATTACCAACTTTCACATAGGAAGTCATTAAGATTAGATTCCCGATTTGGTTGCATACGGCATTTAGGTATATTTCTATCCTAAATACTATCAAATTATCAATTCTTGAGGACAATGAATGAGACACACGTCACATAATCTCATAAATTACCCGCAAGAATCTCTAACTTTCGCATGATAACATAACTAGGTCTAAACCTATAATCCGTTTGTCAAGTTCATATAGGTTCCCAAAGTAATTATGCGTCAAGCAATTAATCAATAAGCACAAGTTGTGCTAACCAATTCATCATAATAGGAAAGAGAGAAAAATCAATGCAAACTATGTGTTGGGTTCCATTGAAACCCCAAAATATAATCTAAGTCATAAATAACTCAAACATGTTATCCACAAGGTTCAATAACATCATCCGAATACAAATTAAATACAAGGAGAGTAAGAGATAGAGAAATGCAAATCTTGTGTTCTTCTCCAAGTGATACATCTTGATATAATCCTTGCTTTAATCTTCAAGTCCAAAAGGAACCCTAGAATCTACTAACTACACTAATCTATACTAACCCCTATCTTAATCTACACCTAATCTAACAAACAAGAAAGTGAAAAAAGAGATGAAAAATGAAACTAGTTAGGGCTTATAACTCCCCCAGGGAGGCTGTCTTGAATGCTTCTCCCGAGCCCCCTTTAAAGCTTCCCCCGTTCATTCTAACAGAAGTCAAAATCTGGCAGGCACTTTGATTGGCGCGGCCGCGCACGCCCCAAGCCTATTCCAGGGGCGGTCGCGCGACCTTGCAGCTTCTGTTGCTGGTTTACTTCAGCTACTGCAATTGGCTGCCAACTTTGTGCTTTCCTTCTTGCTTTCTTGCAGCACTATGACATCACATTTCTTTGTTCCTTTGCCATACCATCATGCCTTCCTTAAGCTTTAAGCCACATCCAGTGCTTTGCCCCATTTAGGCGATCTTTGATCCTTTAACACGCAAGTACTGCTAAGAGAGTTCCTCAACCTGAAAAATATAAAACAAGGGCAAAACACATTAAACTCACAGGATTACTTGAGTTTAAGCAACTGAATGAGTTGGAAAGTATCTGAATAAGTGGTCCTAAAACCACTTATCACCAACCCCTCAAGATGGTAGCTACATGGCAAGGAGGAAGGTGGTCCACACGTACCACAGCAGAGGACGACATCTGTATAACCTGTGTCAATAAGACCATACAGGGGTCAATCTCTATCTAATCATTCAAATATATCTAAAGCATGCATCATACCAATGATAAAACAGCATGTGTGATGAATAAATAAAAAGCATAATATGTAGATATCTGCCAAGTACATTAGTTTCATAAACATCACTGTCATATTTATGATACATGTGAAAACTAAAAATAAAAAGTACAGGATATTGGGGCACAAATGCCCAATGACTAACAAATAACCAATGGGCTCGCCACCTCGTCAAAATCACCCAAGAAGGTGGTGGTATCATCAAACTGATCAACCTGAGGTCGTCTATCGGGAGTGGGCATATCCTGCTGATCCGCTCGATAAGGCGTCTCCTGCATATCCGGGGGAACGATGAAGGGAGCATCTCTATCTTGGAAGCCACCAAAACCTGAGGGTCCAGCACCATGAGAGCCACCACCGCCTGACGGTCCAGCCTCATGACCCCGAGAAGCAAAAGTGTGAGCCAAGGATGGGTCCAAGCCATTATAACTACAATAGGCCAACAGCTCCTGCAACTAAAGTCTCAAGGCAGCAATCTGATCCTGATGAGATGGCTCCTAAAAACACGATATCTAATCCCTCATCATAAGGGATCCTGGAACCATGTCGCCCAAGAACTGGGTAGCCCGGGTCTGAGCTCCTATCGTGCGCTGGACCCACCAAGTGATAAAGTCCGCTGAAGAGATCGGACCCTCAAATAGGAGGAAACCATCAAACCCCAAAGTGGGAATTGATGCATCCGACAAAGTCAAAGGCCAAAAGCGCTGGGCTAGTGGAAGATATGGTAAGCAAATCTCCCTAGTAATACATCGAATAGTGCACTCTCCAAGGTAGAGCTCCCAACCTCCATCAAAGAGGAATGGAATTCGGCGAGTCGATAAATAGAACTCTGGCCCTGTTGGCACGCCATCCTAATCCCTCAGCCAAGTGCTCTCCAGAATATGGGGTCCACACTATGTCTCGAGCTATCAACATCTACAACTAAAGATGGGCATGGGAGAAGTCCTTCGCGACCAGGACCTCAGACAGAGTAGACTAATGCCATCTATGTCCCCGGGGATAAGTGTCCAAGCCTAAGACAAAGGTAGGGCAAAGACAGGGAAGCCTCTCATAAGCCCAGAACTGTCAATTCAAATAAACCCTCCATCAGTTGTGGGAAAGGATAAATCAATCATTAGGCAAATAAATGAAATTCAATCAAAAAGACTTACCAGAAGAAATGGGTAAAATTCGACCCAGGTATAGGTAACTCCCTCGGATCGCAGTCGCATCCCGTGCAGGAAAAGTACGAATGTGAACAATCCCCAATCGTAGTCCCCAATACGGTCTACATCTCGAACAACCCCTACCATGCTAAAGGGCATAGTGGAGGTGTTGTTCGCTATGAAACAACCCCTCATGATGGTCAGGAACAGACGCCACAAGATGCGATCTCTCTCCGCCAAATCAACAGGAAACTCCTGCTGCAAGGTCCCTCGAGCTAAATCGACGCCCAGACATCCTGATCGAACACTACGAGCCTTGAAGGCTCTCTATTGAGGAGAAAACCCTAGGAGGGTACGCACAGCAGTCCCAGTGATGGTTGACTCCAAGGGCACCCTATCCCCGGTAAACTGTAAGAACCCGAATTTTCAGATATTATTAAATAAGGATTTAATAAATAAAATTCTTAAACCGTGAGATGGGTTCGAATAAAAAGGATATATATGTGATATGAGGTATGTGGTATTATATTACATAGGATAATATGGACTATGTAAAATGTGTTTTTGTGATTTATAAATATATTATTAATATATATTTGTTACTTATCGTAGAGACGATCCAGTTGAGATAAAGGAGGTGGATAAATTCCTATCGATGTTAAATAATTTATAGAATTATTTTATCATAGTAAGTTGGTGACATTAAATATCCTTAATGTATAATCACCATATTCTTGTGTATGTGTACTAATAACTCGTATGTTTATAGTATAAGTTATTAATAGCACTTAAGCTATCCGTGAATAGGTTTGGATAGTGAAGCATGAGTTAGTTAAGGAATTAATTAATAAGAATAAATATTAGTTAATATAAGTTGTGAGTTATATTATGGAATAATATAATGTCAGTATTGAATCTTAATTAACTATGATGATATAGTACAGTGTTTAATTTACTTAAGTAAATGAGTGAATTAATATGTGTGTTGAATATGTAATTATAGTTGGTACTTTTATATATATTACTTAGAATAGTAATATGTGAGAAAGTCTAATGTGCGAATAACGTTAAATATATATACGTTATTAAAGGGAGATGGAAATCATTATATGATTAAATGAATATTTGAAGAAATTGTTTTGGGAACAATTTATAGAAAAGAAAGAGAAATAGTTATTTATTTCTAATAAAAGATATTAAAATAGTTTCTAATATTGAATTATTTTAATACAAGGAGGAAATGTTATCTTTGAATAATAATATTACCTTATATGTTTTTGTATGAGGTGTGTTTGGTTAATATAGTAAATATATTAAAACGTATTTGCTATATGTAATTAAATTGATGGAAACGATTTATTATAATAGAAAATAAACTTATTATCTATTTTCTATATATAATATATGTACATGTGTCATATATATAGTTATTCGATATTATATTAAGAATAATATCATGAGACAATAAGTAAATTATTTTCTAATAACGAATGTGCTTATTTGGAGAAAATATAATATTTATGTTATGGCAAAATACATAATTTTAAATGTATTTTCAAGGGAGTTTAATTAATGAAAGGAAACTAAGTTATTTTAATATATTAAATAACTTAAGTTATTATTTGATCGTAAATATTATTATTGGAATAATTAATAGAGTATATATTAATTATTATAAGCGTAAAGGTTATACTTATTATAAGTATAATTAATTGAAGTAGTTTAGCATTTTAATAGCTTGAGTTATTATATTTTCGTAAAGGTTATATATAATATTTGAATATTCGATTTGTAAAATATTTATATGTGGACCTTGGATTTAATAGTTCTAATTTAATTGAACAGGTTATAAGTAGTAATGTGGTGAGAAATGAGTAAGTGATGAGAATAATGATAAGCTTAAGTTTGAGCTTGTGAGAGATGCCTTGTGTGGCACAATAATAGATTCGGTAATGAATTGACTAATTTAATGATGGAGGAATTATTAATTAAACAATTAATATAAATTAATTGTTAATTATTATTATGATAGTATGTTAAATTATTATGGCTAGTGATAGTATAATAATAAGGAAATCGATTATAAGTATAATCGGATTTGTGATGAGATAAATTATCTTCTAATATTAATTATTGTTATGAACAATATACTATTATCAAGTAATTAATTGATAATATGATGATTAATGAGTAAATGATTTATAAATATAAAAAGATTTATATTTATTTAACGTGATAATAAATCATATAAAGTGTTAATCAATTAGCGTGGGAATTATAATTCCATGGATTAATGAGAAATGGATTAATTAATATTATTATTTATTAATTGATAAGATAAGTAATTTATTAATTTCTGTGTGCAACCATGCGATATTAAAGTATAACGTATGATAGTTAACTATATGTTATGCGAAGTATAAAGTGCAATGCGACTATGCTATATATGAATATAAACTATATAGTAAAGTTATTGAGTTGTAATAGGTACATGAAATATTGGTTTGACAATGTGTATATTAAGTATACAATAAAATAATATATCATAAATATATGGTAAACAATTATTGAATTTACTAATAGAGGAGACAATACACTGTGATGATACCCGATAGAATTATATCCGGTAGAATGAAATGTACACGAATTTATATGTGCAAGTTAAAATTTAATACATGATAGTATTATTGAGACTACATTGTGACACATTAATTTATAACTTAAGTTATATGAAATGAATGTGTACAACTTAAATGTATATGTAATGTGTATATATAAACCAAGTGTTGTATTACATGTTCCAAGTTGCTGAGATTTATTTGGTTGCCCCAATATTAGAGTTAATCCTCTTCTTCTCCTTCACGTGAACACCACATGGCTACTCTCTATAGCCTCAAACTCAGCAAACTTAGGCTAGCAATGATCATGGGAGGAGTGGAGATCATGATGAGATTTACCAACTCTCACCTACCATTCCTTAACCATTATACAATCTTGCTATACATTGGTTTGATTTGGGAGATTTTGCATTTGTCTGGGTATTGATTTGGTTATAAATATGAAGCTCTCCTTCTTCATGTTTTCATTGCTGAGATTTTTGCTTAAGTGATATTGAGAGCATATTAAAGTAAGAATGCATTAGTAATATAGCAACATTTTGAGTTGAAGATTTCAGCAAGCTTGATACACATTAGCAGAGGTATAACACCTCATGTTCTTCAATTCATGTTTTCTGCAATTTCTAAGATTTCTAATTTCTTGATTCTTGAATTAAGCATAGATTTATTGATAACTTGATTGGAGTATGATTATTAGTTGCTATGCTAGCTTATAATCATGATAGAACTGTAATGTAGTAGCTTAGAATGATAATCTTTGCGAAATTTTGAGTTTGGGCTAAGTTCTGCCGAAGCAGAGCAGTCACTGTCTCTGGCCGGCCAGTGGCGCAGCTGCACCAGTTTTGTACTGGCCAGCAGCGCAGCTGCACCGGTACCAGACTTGAGTTGAGCAAGGCCCTGCGTAGCTGCGCCAGTTTTGAACTGGGGCTCTGCGCAGCTGCGCCGGGACCAGTTTCTGGGTTTTATTTTCTGTTGCAGGTTCTGTTATATGCTAGCATAAGTTATATAATTAGAACAAGCATGTGGACATAGATAACATACATATATGATTACCTTGATATGAAATGAGCATGTGTAACGATATTAGTACACACGATTGAAGAAAAACTTATAGTTTTGAAATGAAACTTATAGTTTCGATTGTGAACTTGGACACATATGTAATATGTATATAATCTGATATTTTAAACATGATAGTATGGTTTATATTGACATGAAATGCATGCTTAAAGTATTAACCGTACACTAGTATTAGAAGTTAAGACAATTTTCGAAATGATAAACTTAAGACTTTCGAAAACGAACTTCACCAAGACTAATGTCTTTTAGATTCTGACCATTTGAGAATATTTATGTGGTTTAAATATGAGTTTCTAGTGTATATGAAATACATATAGATGCCATGCATGTACTATGATTCCTTGTTGACTTAGTGTGATTTCCGATGAAAAGCTAAGGACATCAATTACCATATGAATTATGTTGTGATCATGCAAGCATATGCATTAGGATGTCATTATGCCTATAGACATGTTGACATGAGCATCATTTGATGGAGCATGGATATCACCTATGCCAACGTATTCAAGAAATAAAATTCTAAAGCATAAACTATGTGATTAACATATACATGTGTGATGAACGCACGAGCATGTATACTTAGTATTGTTTAGCCTCGTGGTGTGTTGATATGACTTTAGTAATGGACCATTAGTAACGTGGGCTTGATTTATTTAAAGTTTATCGGCATGAATGCCATATGATTTTGACTTATAATGAGCATGCTAGGTTTTAAAACTTGAGTTAATGCCCTTATATACATGTATACATGATGAACATAGTAGCCTTGCATGACTAGTTAAGAAGTATGACAAGGATTTTGAAAGGTGAAACTTAGAAAGTTTGAATGTAATGGTTTCGATAAGATTTGAGAAACGTAAGAGCAATATGGATTGTAGATTTATGAGTTTGCAATATGTGTCGAACACTTAAATAGTTAAGTGGTTAATATTGATATTGAGTATGGTTAAGATATCACTATACGTACCTAACGATACTAAGCGTATGATATGAAAGTGAAACAAGGTTCTAAGAACCAAGCTAGACAACAATGTAATACTTATTATTATAATGAGAATGTGTGGATGCATATAACTGATGGGTGTGATCTCTATGATTAATATAACTGTGTAGGATTACACAAAGTGCAGAGATTCTTAAGCAGTTAAGTCGTAGTTGTTAAACTACGAATCAGGCAAGTCTTTCAGTTCCTATTTGATATATGAATTCAATAACTGTTAGTTGAATTATATTATGCTGTGATAATGTGAACTTATATATGAACTGTATATGAGATATAAATGAGATTGAAAGTTGATCTTTGATGATATACTTGTTATGTGAAAATTAACATGCGTAGTAAATATAAATTATTTATAAATGCATGAACTGAGTATAATGTTGTATGCTATGTGATGCATGAAAATTGTTAGAATTGCTGAGTTGTCAAGCTCACTCTTGCAAATAACCACTTTTGCAGGTTAAGGACTTACGATAAAGACTTCGTGCTTCTTGATTGATAAAGATAGATAGTATCACAACGAAGAATACTGATTAGATTATTACTCGAACCATGTCTAGGTTCTAGTAGTTGTACTTGATATTTGTTTACGAGGTTTAATGCTTGTCGTACTATAAAGATGTATTAGATAATACATAGAGGATATCGAGTTGAGTTGTAAACCTTTATACGATAGTTCTAATAGAATGAATCATAGTATATAGTTGATTCAAGGATTGTATTTGATTCAAAGTTATGAAATCAATAAAAAGATTTTATTCAAAGGATATTGAAAAGTTTAAATTATTCCGCATTTTAGTAACATCGAATATGATGTATAGACGAGATCTTGGATATAAATAGAAATTATATTCTAAATTGTAATAAAGCAAGTTATATTCTTTTAGTAATGAATAAAAGATGTAATAGTTTGGCGATAGTAGTATCGTGACTGCACCGAATCAGAGGTTTCGAAGGAACGTGGATTTGGGGGCGTCACATAAACTCCAAGCCAGTGATATACCTCCAATCAAGGGGAGTCATCATCACCTCGCAGTCCAGTAGATGCAGCGACTGACTCTGGTGAAACCATATCTCACCCAAAGCCTGTAAATAGCCCCCAGGGCAACGACGAGGAATAATGGTAAAGTAGGCCCCGAAACCCCAAGAATCTACGATCGCCTGTACTCGGGATATAATAACTGATACAGAGCATAGACACCGAACCAGTTACCCCTAAGCAGGGTAAACTCTGGCACCTGCACGACGTCTAGGTTAAGAAAACCCGTCTATGTCAAAAAGGAGAAAAGAAAATAAATCAATCCCATACCTCATTCTCTTATAAGTGAATGGAGGGATGGTGGCTCAAATCCGTGCCCAGCAAATCTGGAACCTCTACCTCAATGCCTGGAAGAAATCTAGGTGCAGTAGGGAGCGGAGGCAGAACCTCAGGCTCGGGAATGTCCTCGTCCGGGAATGGCTGATCATCCCCAGCCGACAAACGAGCGGGCTCGGTCAATCGCTATACCCGTCGGCTAATACATGGAATCGGAACCTCAGATGGGGTCTTACGTCGGCGAACTCCCTATGAAATCGGCCATCCTGTGGAACAACTAAGTCCCTCATAGTCCATATATGAACAATGAGTTCGTAGGAATTAAAGCCAAGTCAGGTATATTCTTACCATTTGCAAATTTTAAATTAAATCCATCATCACATCATGCATGTCCTACATGTGTCATTAAATGTGTATGTTATTTGCATCTTAGTACATCTATAATGTGACGCCCCCAGAATTGGTCCAATCAACCCAAACCATTCTGAGTCGCCAAATACACTCAACAAAATCCAAATACAATCTTTTATATCAAACGGTCATGCAAAATACGACCACACAACTATGAGTGTCAATACAGACATGTAGAAAATATAAACATTCAAACTAAGTGCTCATTACATTTATTATCACACTATTTTATAAAAAAAATAGTGAGGACTTCTACAGCTCTAACTCGGACCATCACTCCATTCCCCGACTAGTACCCGCGATATTCTCATTTCCTGAAGAGAACAATGGAATAAAAGGGTGAGCTAAACTAGCCCAGTAAAGAATATTATGACTAAGATAATGAAGAATAAATTATCATTAGTCTTCAACAAATCAGATAAAATATTATGGACAACAAGTTTTAGATCAACAACTGTAGTGGAAATAACAATTCATTAGAAGAGTTAAGTAGAAAATGATGTCTACTATCTTCTTTGATTTAAAAGTCCATCATCAATATTTTATCCCTGTAACATTAATCAATATACATCTCAAATCAACTATTCATCTTTGCACTATGGGCCAAAGATATTCATTTGTATCACCAGTTGGTCATGTTCATCTCAACACCTGTCCATCTTTGCACTACGGGCCAAAGATATTCATCAGGTAATCATCTTTGCACTACAGGCCAAAGATATTCATCAAATAATCATTCATCTTTGCACTACTGGCCAAAGATATTCAGTTATATCACCATTTAGGACTGAAGATGATGAAAAACAATACGAATAATGGATCTAGTAAGATAAAGGACAAATATTAGAGAATTTATCCAGAGTTCTAGAATGAAGATCAAAACCTGGATCCAAGCAAAGATGATTTAGAAGAAGAAGAAAAATATTTTTTTACCGTGAATAGTACCCCGTGAATAGTAAATTGTGAATAGTAACTCGTGAATAGTAAGTCGACATGAAAAGATAAAAAATTCACAAGAAAGTTCAGACCAATATTTCAGTGAAATGATATTAGATGAAGCGCAAAACTCAAGGAATTTCTGATCATTTCAGGAATTATAGAAGTAATATTTACCGTAGTAAGTTTAGAGTTAGGAATCTGAAGTGAAACAATATACGAAAATGCAATTAGATTTTCACCAGTCAGGCAGTAGTCCGCTCAAACAGATTATTTCTATAATTTAATAACAACTGAATACGAAGGGTTGTTCACCAGGCATGCGGTAGTCCGCGTAGACAGGTTATTCCCACATAATAATAAACAATGGAATAACAACAGGATTTCACTATGCATGCGGTAGTCCGCGTAGACAGGTTATTCCAACAGAATAATAAGGAATGGAATAACAACCCTTACGAATATTGAAAGAAAATAACTCTCTTCATGAATACGAAAGAAATAATACCCCTTACCTTAAAAATTTGAAGACTGCATTAGTGTAATAGCAGAATACTCTTTTTCTTTCTCTCTTATTCTCTCTATACTTTCTCTCTATAGCTTTAGTGAATTGGTGAGAAATAATGAAGAAATGAACTTCTGTTTATAGGCTCGGTAGAGTAAGGGTAAAATAGTCTTTTTGCCATAATTTATGATATCATCGCTTACATCATCGATCCTATGACATCATTGCTTACCTCATCGTTCTGATGACATCATTGCTTACCTCATCGTTCCGATGACATCATTGCTTACATCATAAGAATTCAAATTCAATTTGTTCTCTTCTACTTCATTTTACTTTTATACCATGAATTTACTATAATAATGTTACCATTCATATTATAAAAATCATACTAATATATAATCACAACATACTACTATAATGTAATATTATAATAATATATTTGAATGAATTATTTTATTGAAAAAGATAAAGTACCAACTTTCAACAAATGTCATATGTTAAAAATTCCTCCGTTTAAATCCACATTAATAAAATATTTCCTTATAATATATATCAAAAATTAATTATTCACAAATAATATTACAAAACTACAATATTGACAACCAGGTCGTTCCCAGAAAAGTGGGGGCTTTCCGATAATGATTTCTCCTCATTGGCGCGCAATTATATAACCTAACCCCTTTCCTCGACAGAACTTTCTAGATATTGTCAATAATGCTATCTAATAATATTATTCAAATAATATGAATTATTGATTTGATAATTTAAAATACTGTGCAATAACAATTATTAAATCACTAACATAAAATATCAATGTAGCAATTATTGGATCAATAATATAAAATACTGAACAGTAATTACTGTAACAATTATTGAACGAGTGACTTCTTATGTAAGAACCAATAATTTGAAATACTGTGCAATACCATATGCTATTGTGCAATACCGCGTATTACTGTATTTTAACTACCGGGTATTTCAACAGTTTAACGGTAAAAGTTTTGCCGTTATTTTTATAAAAAGGTTACTTCTGTGCTTTCTATATCTGACATTCATTCCGTTGTGGGGTCCACTAATGACTGCACCGTCGTATGAATATTCTCCGACAAAAAGAATATTCCTCGACCAAACGAATATTCCCCAACACAACGAATATTTTATAACCACTTGCTTTCTTTGTAAACTTTGCACATCTCACCCATAACTTATCACATTTATCAAATACACACCTTACTATTTCAAAATAATATATAAAGAAAATTAAATCTTATTCATAAAATTTGGGGTCTTACATATAATGTATCTGGGATCCAGACATTTGGCTCATGAAATTTTTTGCCAGAGTCTTCTTTATAAAATGGACTATCCACATGCCCGAAGCATATATTAAATCACCCTATGAGGGTACATCATCATAACCAAGCATGTAAACATCAATTTCAACTGTTATTCTAACACATATATACAATATATGTCTAGATTAGCTGATAAATGACAATATCTCGGATTCATACGGTCCATAAGATGATTTGTCCGCATGTATTACATCATAAACACATTTATCTATCTATACATGCATACATGTTAGATATATTGCCTTTAAGAAAGGAAACTCGTGTTTTCACCAACGAAAACACGAAAAAACGGAGTCTAGACGTTACCCGTAGTCCGAAGAAGGAATGTACAGTGGCGAATTGCTCCAAATCAAGCCGAAATCGAGTATAAGTGAAGAAGAACTCAGTTTTTTAGAGAGAAAAGACAAGAAACCCGAATGGAATGGGTGAAAATGAGGCCTCCCGAGGGTATAAGCTTGATCACGGGAAGCCTTGACCATTGTTGCTCTAGCCGCAACCATGTATGCGAAAACCACAAGTGGGTCCCGCTGCATTCTGTTTGGTAACACGACATCCATAACGCGTTCTTTTGGGTTCAGAATGGTCACATTAGGAAAAATGATACCTTTTCAGGACAGTTTAAAATCCCGAAAACCCTAAAAAATCCTCTGAAACAGCAGAAGTTCGACAAAGATCAGACAACCCGACGTTGAACTCCAGAAAACTAGAAAGTCAGTCGGCTCGACCCCCGACAATGTAATCCACCGACAACGAATCAGTGAAGGCATTGGCTCGACCCCCGACGATGAAATCCACCGATAACGAATCAGTGAAGGCGTCGGCTCGACCCTTGACGATGTAATCCACCAATAACAAATTAGTGAAGGCGTCGGCTCGACCCCCGATAAAGTAATCCACCGACAACGAATCAGTGAAAGTGTCGGCTCGACCCCCGATGATGAAATCCACCGGCAACGAATCAGTGAAGGCATCGGCTCGACCCCCGACAATGTAATCCACCGACAACGAATCAGTAAAGGCGTCGGCTCGACCCCCGATGATGAAATCCACCGACAACAAATCAGTGAAGGCATCGGCTCGACCCCCGACGATGTAATCCGCCAACAACGAATCAGTGAAGGCATCGAATCGACCCCTGATGATGTAATCCAATGATAATGAATCAGTGAAGGCGTAGGCTTGACCCCCGACGATGTAATCCACCGACAACGAATTAGTGAAGGCGTCGGCTTGACCCCTGACGATGAAATCCACCGACAACGAATCAGTGAAGGCGTCGACTTGACCCCCGACGATAAAATCCACCAACAACGAATCAATGAAGGCGTCGGCTAAACCCTCGACGTTGAAATCCACCGACAATGAATCAGTGAAGGCTTCGGCTCGACCCCCGACGATGTAATCCACTGACAACGAATCAGTGAAGGCGTCGGCTAGACCCTAGACGATGTAATCCACCGACAACGAATCAGTGAAGGCGTCGGCTCGACCCCTGATGATGAAATCCACCGACAACGAATTAGTGAAGGCGTCGGCTCGACCCCCGAGGATGTAATCCATAGACAGCGAATCAGTGAAGGCATCGGCTCGACCCCTGACGATGTAATCCACCGACAACGAATCAGTGAAGGCGTCGGCTTGACCCCCAATGATGTAATCCACCAACAACGAACCAGTGAAGGCGTCGACTAGACCCCCAATGATGAAATCCACCGACAATGAATCAATGAAGGCGTCAGAGCAACCCTGATGATGTAATTCGCTGGCTACAAATCAGTGAAGGAATCAGCTCAATCCTGATGATTGTGATCCGTTGGCTACAACCCTAAGAAGATCGGCAAATCCCCAATGATGTAATCCGTTGGCTACAAACCAGTGAAGGTCGGCAAATCCCCGATGATGTAATCTGTTGGCTACAAACTAGTGAAGGTTGACAAATCCTCGATGATGTAATCTGTTGGCTACAACCCTACACAGGTCGGCAAATCTTCGATGATGTAATCCGTTGGCTACAACCCTACGCAGGTCGGTAAATCCCTGATGATGTAATCTGTTAGCTATAACCCTACACAGATCGGCAATTCCTAAATGAATGTAATCCGTTGGCAATAACCCTACGTAAATCGGCCAATCCCTGATGATGTAATCCATTGGCAACAACCCTACGCAGATCAGCAAATCCCTGATGATGTAATCCGTTGGCTACAACCCTACGTAGGTCGGCAAATCCCCGATGGTGTAATCCGTTGGCTATAACCCCACGCAGATCAGCAAATCCCCGATGATGTAATCCTTTGGCCACAACCCAGTGAAGGAATCAGCTCAACCCTGATAATGAAATCCGTCGGTTACAAACCAGTGAAGGCATCAGCATGATCCCGATGGTGTAATCCATTGACTACAATTCAACGCAGGTCGACTCAACCCTGACAAAGTAATCCTTAACTTCCCCAGCCGAGGAAGTAACCCTTTTATACGTCTCACACATCATTTCATCGATTATACATGACATTGCATCATCAGATATACCTTGTCATGCATTCTCCGTGTCTATTAAATCTTTATCGTGTTCATTCCATTACATTGCATAAACATGACAAAGAGGGGCATCTGTAGCCATTCAAAATTTTGCTTTTGTCGTACTAACCCTGCAGGAGGGTAAAAGCATCATTTTACTTCGGAGACAACCCCAAAGTAGGGCAAAAGATCCCGGTCATCTCGGAGACAACCCCGGGAATGATGAAGAGGACCAATGAAGTCCGAACATACCGCGACCCGATCAAAGATCGACGAGCTGAGACAGTGATCATCGAAAACCACCTCAACAAATCTCGAATAACATGCCATCAAAAAATAGCCTACGAACTGATATCTGGACCAGGAAGATATCTTGACTATGAGTATCGATTTCCCGAATCCTATTTCAGTCAGACTCGATCTTATCTCACTGCGTTCATCAAAGACGATCCGAAAGATCAAGCGACGGACGTTAACTTCTACCGAACCGAGACCAAAGGACCAATAGTCGAGCCGGGGGGTCCACTTGGGTAGCCTTAACCATGTATGCGGCTTGTGTGCGGCTACCCGGGACAGATTATAATCCCCCACTTAGTTTATTTTTTTTAAAAAAAGAGAGACCATTAGAGAGAAAAATATATTTCTAGTGAGAGAAGAGCTCGGGTGGAACATAAACCAAGCTAAGTGGTATGAAAAAGTTTTAGGTGACCCCATGATTTGTGTGGGAGTAATTAAATGCGTATTTTAAACCTATGAGGGAAAATGACCTTGACTAAATAAATAATTAATATTAAATGACTATTTTAATAGAATTTGAAATAATGAGTTTTATGGAAAATAATACCCAACTAAATTATTCTAGTCTAATGTGAATATTATTTGCACTAAACCAATGTACATGGATTATATAATTCTATGTGTATTATATGAGTGGGTGGATATGTATGCTCATTTGTGGGCAAATATCAAATAAACTCTTGTATGCTAATAATATGAAATGCTGAGTATTGTGTCCCATATTGAGTGCCCAATTGCCCCCCCCCCCCCCCCCCCATTTCTCATTTTCGTGTGCCTCACAAAAGGCTAGAAGCAACTCCCTCTTTTTCTCCCAAACTCCATCCTAGCTAATGATTAATGGGGGAGTGGCCTTCATGATTCAATTCACCAACTATCTATTACCCATTGATTTCTTCTTTTTATTCATGGTGTAAAGCTTTGGTATGGATTTTCATTTTTCCTATAAATGGGATCTCTCTCTTCTCAATTTGGTTGTTAGAAATCTAAAATTAGTTCAAGAGGAGTGAGAGTATTGTTGAGTAATCTGCAAATTGAAGCTAGAGTAGCATTTCAACTTCACAAGAGGTAATACCCCTTTATATGTTCATAGAATTCAAGTCTTACAAGTTTTAGAAATATCTTGAAATACTTGCTTTAATGTCCAAATTGATGAGCTAAGTTTGTTAGAATCATGTTATGTATGTTGTATAGTATGTTTATGGAGTTTATACATAGTGGGTATGCTTAAATTTGCTGTTTGATTGTGATTTGGGAAAGTTGGTTTGCAGCAGGGAAAAGAATTTTCGAACTAGTATGGCTATGCCCACCCTGGCGGGTTTCCTATAGGCCAAATTGCCGCCCCGACGGGGGGTGGCCAGGGAATGTTTTGGGCAATGCCGCCCCAACGGGCCCTCTAGTAGTGCAAAGTAATCAACTTTGTGCTGTTTATTTTCCAAACCTAGTAACCTAACTTAACTTAAGAGCTTACATAACCCTTAAACATGTGTCAATACGCATTGCAAGACGTGTTAGTAAGATTAGAGTTTGAGTTATAATCTTTTGAAAGAAAAGTTAAATGGCGAAGACCATGTTTATAAAACCTTACGCGTTTTTGAAATTTAACCTTTTTAGCACGTATTCGCAACTTAGTTAGTTTTATGAATACATATGAAATGTGGTTTCGAAATGCTTTACATACTTAATTTGTTTAACATGAGATTTCTTAAGACAAATATGTACACTACTCAATGTTGCTTAGAACAAGTTTTCAAAGAGTAAAGTTATGTTGATTTTGAATACATGAATCTAATACATGCAAGCATACGTAGAAAGAGGTTATTTGGCAATGTTATGTTGTTTAATGAGTACTATGGTTAGTCTTTGACATAATAAGATTTCTTGGCTTTGTATAATGAAGATTTATGAATAGAACTACCCATTGTTGAAAGTAAATAGAAAATATCAAACCTAGTTTTAAAGTTCCTCAACATGTATGAATGCCTTAAGCTATAATATATGACTCAAGAAATGTTTTAAGTATTCAAGCATATAGTAACTCTACGGAACCAAGTTTTGCCAAGGTGTTTCTAAGGATTTCAAAATAATGTGGATTATACATCTATGATTTTAAATGTGTGTCGAATACATGGATAAACATATATGTAATAAAAGTATGTTGATATATGTTTATAAACTTTTGAATGTTAAGTCTAAAAGGTATTTGCAAACTATAAAGCAATGATTAGAGACTATGTTATTTGACTTCATAGTTATTTATAAACTAAACTTTTGTGCTATAAGTACGCAAAATGTATAATGGAGTATGTAAAGAGTGTACAACTAAGTTAGACGTTTATGTATGCGTTTAAACTTAAATATCATGTATGAGTCTACGTAACTAATGAATATCATATACGCATAACTATATTACGATAGGGATTTGAAAAGTGTTGATTTATTTAACGTGGATAAACTACGCATAAGGCAAGTTTCCTTACTTACACTCATTTATAGTGCGAGTATCCTATCTTTGTGTTTGTTTTATTTCGAGGAACGTTGTAAGCAAGTACCTAACTCTACTCTTTATTGGACATTCATTTAGCTTGTGCTATTATTGTCATACAAGTAAGCTTTAGAGATTGGAATTCAATTATTATAAACTATATACTTCATGGATAAGATAAAAGTCGATTCATATTCTTCGAGCTTTAAATCTTCAGATTGAACTTATAATTGTTGTGATCTATGTCATTTGATTCGGCTAGACTTATATTGTTGAAAGGCGACCCAAACCAACTGATTGATGCGGGATCTTGTGTTTGACTGAGATGAACAACCTTCTTTGAAGGGAAATTATATTTGTCGAGAGACCGACGTGCACACACTTTAGTACGATTGAACGATATGCATATCGTTGGGTACTTTAGGCTAATCACCTGTTGTACTTATTTTTGATTGGGTTAACAGTATATTACTGTTAATTCTAGTAAAAGTTCATAGTCCTTAGTGACTGCTCAGTATTCAATTATCTTAAAATCTTAAATTAATTTAGTATTAAATCATATTGATATTATTATGTCCTTAGCGACTGTTATTGAAAACTGTTGATATTTCTTATTGTCTTGAACTATCATACCTTGCTATACCCTTTTGAGATTTGAGAACTATATTACTCACCCTTATTGTTATATTACTTGCGAAGTAAACTCGTTGCTCATTCTTGCTTTTCCTAAAACATTTCAGTTAAGGCAGAGCAGTGCGGACCTTCGGGCACCGACAAGGGCAAGGGAAAGGCTACGGAGTAGCTGTTAATTATGTAGAACTTATGTATGTAATAAGAACTTATTCTATTATGTACTAGTTAGGGTTATATATGCTTAAGGTATGTTTAAGCTATGTAATCGATGTTTAAGTTACGAGCCCTTGGGACGCGAATAAATTATGTTAATTAAATGTAATTCTATTCGGTAGTAGTTGTGTATTTATTTTGCTGTGCGATGCGACATTTAGTCGTATTATTACTATTGTATGAGATTGTTGAAAGTGACAAACCGAATTCGAGTGACCCTGTGGCGGTCCGAATTTGGGGGCGTCAAAATTCCTTTGAGTTTTAAGAGAAAACTTTACATATATATAAAATTTCAATATACTTTCACTGTAACTCTTTGAAGAACATGAATTCCTCATGTTTATCACATGTATATGAATTAAACAATTAATTAGGCATACAATTTAAATATGAGCATATAAATAGCCTATAAAAATCATAATTACATAAATTACGTGAAAACATGTTTTACAAAGAACTAAAGTACGAAGAACATGAGAATAAAACTTCTAAAACTATAGGTTAGGATTATACCATTTGGCTTAGTGATAGGAAGAAGATGAAGTTGCTTTGATTTTTCAAGCTTCCATTTCTTTCTCTTCTTCTTCTCTCTTTCTCTCTATCATTTCTCTGTTTTGCTCTTCTGACTAACTCTTGTTCTAACACTAACTAATGTAAAACTATTGATATACATATATTATACATATATCATATATACATATAACTGACAAGTAATTAACCCATATAATAAATATATTAATTATAATTATTACATGAGTTACACAATTTGAATTGAAAAAGCCATAAGGCTTTGTTTGGCAACCCTTTTTAAATAAAAACAGATTTTAGTACTAAGGCATTGTTTGGTAAAAATGAATTTAAACAAGTGCAAGGGCCCTGTTTGGCAAAAATCTTTTAAAACAAAAGTAAGGGTCTAGTTTGGGTAAAACAAATTTTAAAATTCTTTTCTTTATTTTAATAAATTCTTTAACACATATTTTAATATCACACTTTAATTATATAAATCTTTAACATTCTTATTTAATTAATTAAAATCTAACATCAATTAATCATATTAAAAAATTGTCACATAACAATTATAATTACTCGCTAATTATAATTCATGTAACACTCATCACATAACTCATCTAATTTAATTATCTCAATTAAATTAGAACTATAATATAAAATCAATACATAATAATTAAATTAAATATTAAATATTAACTTAATTAATATATAACTCTTAATTAAATCACTCCATAAATTCACATAATTTATTTATTCAACTTAATAAATAAATAACATAAAATATTTATTTATTCAATAAATATTAAAATTTAACATATAAAATCTCAATCGTTACAGGGAGTATTCAGAAAGTCGATTTCTAATAGAACAAGAGATTAAGTCTATCAAGGAACAAATTGAACAGTTAGCAGAATTGGTTGTATACCAACATCAAATTACCAGGAAGCTGATAAACCAGACCAACCAGTCTGATGCAAGTCCTCCCACATCGGAGATCAGTCCCATTCCCATGAGGGATCACTACCGGTCTTATGAGCCTGAACCCTGGGCCGACAAGATGGCCAAAGATGAGAATTTCCAAGTTGGTAGGAAATTCTTATTTCAAAGGAATTTCACCAACCTAAACCAGCCGATGAAGGAAATTCTCCAAATGTTAATCAACGAAGGAATGGTTGCAGATTTACTATCTCCATTGAACCCCCAATCCAAGAAATTAAAGCCTTACCAAATCTGTCAGTACCACTCCAACGCACCCGGCTATGATACTGAGGATTGTTGGGCACTTCATAACCTGATTCAGAACATGATGCAGTGAATTGATAGAAGGGAATCTGGATTATGGCCTCCCAGATGAAGACACTCTCTTTATTCCCACCGCGTGGAATCAAGATACAGTGGTTGTTGTGTCCTGTGACAATGAACCAACCCTCACACCCTTAGTACTGCCAGGGAAAGGGGTCCAAGAAACCCAAAATCATGTGAAGGTGGCCGCACCTGAGTCTTTAATCTTGCCCTTCAGACCTCAGTATCCAGTTATCAGTCTGAAGAGGGCCCCATGGAATTATGGGAATAATGAAGCTTCCACCTCCAACAACATTGCCATTGTACCAAAGGATAATCCATTGTACCTGCCTCAGTGGATAATCAAACCAGTCATCAAAGCCAAAGAAAAGGTGGCTGAAGAGAAAATCAAAAAGTTCCTCAGTAAAATGGGACACAATGAAATCAAAGTGGTGCAAAGCTTGAAAGACGCACCCAAGGAAAAGCCACCCTAGATCTGGTCCTATCATCGGTGGAGCATTATGACATTCTAGTGAAAGAACTGGAAGAAGCCCATCTGCCACATACCATGGATGCCGCGAAATTCCGTCACATGGTAGAACACATTCTCAACAGCAATGTGATATCTTTCACCGACGATGATATACTTGTAGAGGGGACGGGTCATCGCAAGTTCCTACACATAGCAGTGATATCTTCCAGATACGTGATCGGAGGTGTGCTCATAGATGGAGGATCATCCCTCAGCATCTGTCCCTATGACACCTTGGAGAGAATGAAGATTAACCCGAACCAGATCAAAACCAGTCATGTGGTCATCCAAGCTTTCGATGGATCTTGCTGACAAGCTATGGGAGAATTAGAGCTTCCTTTGGAGATTGGTCTGCACACTTTCTATTTGTCTTTTCAGGTGCTCAACATCGCCACTCGATACAACTTGTTGTTGGGCAGGCCATGGATCCACATGGCAGGCGCAGTGCCATCCACCCTCCATCAAAAACTCAAATACATTATCAATGACAACCTAATCACAGTCAATGCCGAACCGGAATACCCTGTCTGCATACAGGGAGACATATCGGTGATCAGCCTGGATGCAGGGATTGAACCTGCTAGTTTTCAAGCCCTGGAGGTGAGTGATACTCAGTATCTACCTATCGGAGCACCAACCTTGAAGCCTAAAGTCCCCCCTAAAGTGATGACAGTAGGCCAAGAGATGGTATCTTTAGGTTTCCAACTTAGAGAAGGGTTAGGAAAGAATCAACAAGGTATTACAAGTCCAGTCCAAATCCCGAGCCAAACAGGGAGAGTCGGATTGGGTTATTCATCTGGGTTAAGCCGTCGAAATCCATATAAGCACCTAAGGCTCATGTTTCCACCATATTACTGCCGAATCTCACTGATATTGGCTTTGTAAAGCCAATGAGGAAGATTCCTACTGTGATATCAGCCATGCTATTTCCTCCCATCATACCGGTCGAGGAAATGAAATTCCCAAAGCATGAAGGTGATAGCAAAAAGGTAAAAGAAAAGATCTTATACGAAGGACGAGACCCATTTGCTAACATAAGTATATAAGCACCCTAAGGCTCATGTTTCCACCATATTGCTGCCGAATCTCACTGATATTAGCTTTGTAAAGCCAATGAGGAAGATTCCTACTGTGATATCAGCCATGCTGTTTCCTCCCATCATACCGGTCGAGGAAATGAAATTCCCAAAGCATGAAGGTGATAGTAAAAAGGTAAAAGAAAAGATCGTGTACTAAGGAAGAGACCCATTTGCTAACATGCGGGTTATCATAAACTACGAGAGTATGAATGATGAGATCCCGAACAGTGACGACGAGGATCAGATTCAAATTCCTCACATCAAGAAAGGAAAGGGGGGAAGTTTAAAGAAAACCCCCGGCCCTATTGTAAAGGATGTCTCAGTCATTATCCGAGATGAGGCAGACGAGCACAATTCCTTAATCCTCCCTGTTCATAAGGATCTAACCCTGGATAACTGGAGCAGCGTCCCTTGCCTCAGTCAAAAAGGGTAAAAGGGCAGAGAGTCCATCTGCCCTGTAACATGCTTTCATTTACTGCTTACTTTGATTGCACAACTATAGCAGTAACTTTTGTTATTCTTTGCCAAATGCTTTGTATATTTAAGCAGTTGTAAATATTAAAGTGAATGCATTTTTGTTTTCAGGACTCTAAAGTTGGATTTGTTTGTCACTGTTGATGAGATGCCCAACCTATCACAGTGACTACAACTTTGATGTAGAACTAAACTTCGACTTGATGGATATTGATCAATAGGAGGAAGATGACTATGAGGTGCCCGAGGAGATCAAAGAATGGGTCGAAGATAAACCAAAACCAAACCTCGACCAAACCACCACTATCAACATAGGAACCTCCAAAAACATTAAAGAAATCTAGATACGCATATACCTCACACCAGACCAAAAAACCGACCTAATCGAACTCCTAACACAGTTCCATGATGTGTTTGCATGGTCACATGAAGACATGAATGGCCTATTTATTGATATTTTCATCCATCGAATGTCATTCAAAGATGGATTCAATCCAGTCAAATAGAAACTCAGGCGATTGAAACCTGAATGGAGTCTAAAAGTCAAAGAAGAGGTCGTTAAACAATTCAAAGCCGGTATCATCATAGTATCAACATACCCAGAGTGGCTGTCAAACATAGTCCTCGTACCTAAGCCCAGAGGGAAAGTTCGAGTATGCATAGATTATCGGGACTTGAACAAAGCCTGCCTCAAGGCTAATTTCCATGTGCCTTTTATCCACATCCTGATCGAAAATACGGCGCAGTATGGCATGTATTCATTTGTGGATTTCTTTGCTGGTTACCATCAAATTATGGTCGCTGAAGAAGACATGGAGAAAATAGTTCATCACTCCCTAAGGAACATTTGCTATAAACCATTATCCTTCGGCCTTATTAATGCCGGAGCCACATATTAGCGAGCTATGATGGCCCTATTTCATAACATGATGCACAAGGAGATAGAGGTCTATTTGGACGACATCATCATCAAATCCCATAAGGAGGACGATCACATCGACCATCTCAAGAAGCTGTTCAACAAGTTGCGTAAGCACAACCTCAAGCTGAATCCAGCCAAATGTGCTTTTGGTGTCAAATCAGGCAAGTTGCTGGGATTCCTGGTGAGCAATCGAAACATTGATCTAGACCCTTCCAAGATCCAAGCCATCATTGAGATGCCAATATCGCGAATAGAGAAGGAGATACGCGGGTTTCGAAGAAGGATCAACTTCATCAACCGAATTATTTCCCAGCTCACAGCAACCTGTGAACCCATATTCAAGCTATTAAGGAAGAATTCCTCCACCAAATGGAATGAAGATTGTCAGAAAGCCTTCTTCGCCATCAAAAAGCAGCTAATCGAAGCACCAGTCTTGGTACCCCCAAGGGACGGAGTTCCCTTATTTATGTACTTGTCCGTCAATATCAATGCAATGGGCTGCATGCTGAGATAGAAAGATGATAGTAACAAGGAGAGAGCCATCTACTACATCAGCAAAAGGTTCAGCAGTGGTGAGCAGAAGTACACCCTGATCAAAAAGACGTGTTGTGCATTAGCATGAGCTGCAATGAGATTACAGCATTACCTCCATGGGCACACGACCTGCCTCATATCCCGCATGGATCCACTAAAATACGTATTCAACAAGCCAATATTGAATTGTCGACTGTCCAAATGGCAGTTGATCGTCCAATAGTTCTATAAGAACCGTGAATTTCATGAATAATTTATTATTATTATTATTATTTATATAATAAGAAAATGAATACTTATTTGAACATAAATGTTTATGAGTTATGAGAAAAGTAATTCAATTATATTAAATTGAATTTATAATAATTAAGGAAATATGGAGAAATTCAACGAACTTATAGAATGCCTTGTGTGGCATGAGAATGGAAATGATGATGATTTAATTAATTTAAGAGGGAAATCAATAAGCAAAGGATTAATTAATATTACATTGTTAATTAATTGTTGTTATTAATGAGTAATTAGTAATAGTATAATAATAAGCAACTTGTTTATAAATATAATAAGATTTGTATTTATTAAACTATTGAGGAATGTGATTATTGATAAGGGTAAATTAATGAAGAAATTACTACGTGAACAATTAATTAAATATTAAATATTTTTTAATGGTTATAAAATATTAACGGTGATTAATTAATAATATGTGAGTATTATTATTGCAAATAATAGAATAATAATAACAACTTGTTTATAAATATAATAAGACTTATATTTATTTAAATGTGATAATTAATCATATAAATGTTAATTAATTATTATGGAGATTGATAATTACATTGATTGATAAGGGATGAAATAATTAATATTAATTAATTGCCATTGTCAATAATAATCGAGTAGAGTTTATTTGCTCAATTAATTGCTATATGCAAAGGATGTGATAATTAAGGATATAACATATAGTATGATACGTGTGTTATATAAAGTGTAGTGCAACACTTAAGTGTGACCATACAATTATACATAAACTATATAGTAAAGTTATTGAGTTGTGAAAGCTACATGATAATATTTATGTGAAAATTGTGTGTAAGTATACATTAAAATAGTACATCACGAATATATTGTAAACAAATTGTTGAATAGTATAATTTAATAATAAAGGAGACAATGTAATGTGATAAAATTTGAAAAGATTATACCGGTGTGATAGAATGTACATGGATTATATATGTGTAAATTAATTTTACTACATTGCCACATTGTCTAAATAAATTTACATTGTGACTCTAACTAAAGTATAACCTAAGTGTGTATATCATGAAACTAAGTATGTTGTATTGCATGATTACCAAGTTTCTGAGCTTCTAATTGGCTTGTCCCAAAATAACAGTCACATTCTCTTCACGTGATATACTCCAAGCTAGCCTATTCCCTATTTCCTCAAACTCAGCAAATTCTAGCTTATGATGAATAGGGGAGTGGTTTTATTGATGAGGTTCACCAACTAATTACCTACCACTCCATAACCTTCATGCAATCCTTCAATCCGTTGGTTTGGTTTGGGAGAGAAAATCATTGTCTGATTATTGTTTGTTCTATAAATTGAGCTCCCTCCTTCACAAATTCATTTGCTGAGAAATTCTAAGTAAGAATTGAGAGTGTATTGTGAGTTGTTAGATAATTACAGAGGGAGAGGCTTCGATTTCAGCAAACATACTATGCATTACAAAGGTATACTATAATTCTATTTCTTTAATTATTGTTTTCTGTCAAAACTTTAATTCTTGAATTAAGCTTGAATAATGTGATAAGTTGATTGGATTATGTTTGTTAGCTATTATCTGAGTTAGTGGTATGTTTAAACTATAATGTGGCATGATTATAATCAAATTTGTAGAATAATTTCTGTGTTAGGCTGGACTTCTGCCGTAGCAGACTGCTATCTGGTGAACCAGACGTGGCGTAGCTACGCCGATTTAACACTGGGGAGCAGCGCAGCTTAGCCGGTCCCCTGCACTAGTTGGCTGCCTCCTGTTAAGAATCTGCTAAGTGATAGTTTACATGTATAGCTTAGACAAGCATGCAAGCATGGGTAATATATATATATATATATATATATATATATATATATATATATGAGTATATTAACCTAATGCGAGCATGTTTTACTATATTAGCATACATGATTAACGAAAGCATATAGTTTGAAATAAATTTAGAACTTTAGAAATGAACTTGGTATGTAGGCATGCCATGTTTATACACTAACCTTGCAAGAATATTAGTATGACCTAGAAACACATGAAATGTATGTTAACTTGCGTATGTAATTTTCATAATGAAATGTGAACATGCGAACCTCACTAGTGCACATTCTAATGAAAGAGTACGCTTTAAAAATGAACTTAAAGTCTTATAAACAAACTTTGACATGTTATTGATGTTCTGACTTTTGATGCATGTTAGTATGACATAGAGATGCATAAAAGATATATTAACTTATGTATATATGTTTCATAATATAACATGCACATGATGGACTCATTAGTGAACATTACTAAACAAAATATATGTTTTGGAAGTAGACTTCGACATGTTATTGCGAGTTTCATATTCTGATATTCTGACATGTTTGGTAGTGCTCTTAACCTCATTAATATGTCATACACGTATACATGCTATGTTAGATGCCATAAAGATTAGTTGAGCACAAGTGAAGCATGATTTAAGCAAAGTAACAATACTAGTTATGTGTATATGAAGTAGAAACTTGCAAGCATGCCTAAAACAAGTTATGTGATCACCCTATATGTTTAAAATAACAAGCATGATAGCTAATGTGGTTTCATGACCTTGAATGGACTTAAGTTATTAAGGGTATTAACTTAGAACTTATATCATGTAAAATTGAATGTGAAAAGGTTGAACAAACATAGAAGGACCCTTTAACATGTATATATGCTATGTGATAACATATATTGATACTTGAATTCGATCTTGACGGTTAACTTATAACAATGCCATAACTTGCTAAAAAAAGTATGTTTGGTACTAGTTGCGGTCTTATGTGATAGTAATAATATATGAAGATGTTTTACTTATAAAAGGAACTCTAGAGATAATAAAGACATAACCAATTTAGTGTTATGATTTACTACAATGCCATACATGATATAACTATGTTACTTGATTTCATGATGTTTTATAATCTGATTTCGTACGATATGTGTGTAAGTAAATAATAACATACTATGAAGATGTTTAACTTGAGAGAAGGAATTCCATAGATAATAATGACATAATCGGTTAAGCGTTATGATTTAATACAATGTTATATGTGTTATAACTGTGTAGTAAGGTTAAGACCAAACTTATGTGTTGATCATATCTCCAAGATATGATATGATATGACTAATGGATATCATATATATATACGTAACTTTATTAAGATAGGGATTCGAAAATGTTGATTAATGTACGTGGATAGACTACGCTTATGGCAAGTTCTCTAACTTACACTCTTTTACGGTGCAAGTTTCCTTGAACCCGTTCTTGAATTATTAATTGCAAGTATCCTGAACCCTTGCATTTCTTTATTCGATGAGTCCTGTAAGCAAATCTCTTAACTTACACAACTTTGGATTTTGTGCAAGTATTTAAACCTTATCTCTTTAATGCAAGTTCTTACCCTACTTTTATCGAGCAAGGTTCCTAACTTCATTTGATTTATATATTGAATGCAAGTATCTGACTACTCTTTTTATTGAGCAAGTATTTGATTCATACTCTTTATTGAACACCAATTTGAGCTTGTACTATCATTGATCGTACGAGTAAATAGGTGTTAGAATAATTCCTGCATTATAAAATTTTATTTCATAGCTTGATTTAAATCACGATTATATCCTTCGAATTATTGTAGCGAGTATTGAACTCATAAATTGTTCTTATATATATTGTTGAAATTGTCTACACCATTTGATTCGGCTAGACCAATATCATGAATTAGAAAGCGATCCACACCAATTGCCTTGGTGCGTACTCTTATAAATTGACTGAGATGAAAAACCCTCGTAGAAAGGGGAACTATATAGTCGGGGTGCCGACAGTAGTGTGATAGGTTATGCATAACACCAGGTACGATAGGCTGATCCCCTAATTGTACTTGTTTGGGTTACCAAAAATATTTTTGGTGATTCTAGTAGAAGTTCGTGGTTCTTAGCGACCACTCAGTATCTAGTATTTATTAACTTAAAACTTTGAATTCATTGGATTCTTTTATTAACCCTTGGTCCACAATGGCACTCAGTGATATTTATTCATTCACTTGAAATTGTTGAAACTTTTGAATCCTTTAATAACTTCTCAACCTGTAGTGGTTCTTATTTAACTTCACAGAATAAATTTCGAAGTCATTGATATTTATTTTGTTCACAACATTCTTATTTGAATTCCTGAACGATTAATTATCGTTTTACCATTGAGATTAAGAACCGTACATATTCCTGTTCACATTTATTGGCAAATTACTTGCTGAGCAAATGTGTTTTTCACTCTTGCTTCCCATAAACATTTCAGTTAGGGCAGGGCAAGGTGGAACCCCAAGACAGGGCAAGAGCGAAGGCAAAGCTATGAAGTAGCTGTGCTCATCTATATTAGGATGTTTTCTTTATGTTGTATTAAGACTTATTTAATGTTATGTGTTAAGATATGTTTGGATTAAGTTATGCAGTGTATTAGTAATAGTTTCGAGACTTGGGATGAGAATATTTATGTTATATCAATGTAAATTATTCTATTATTCTATTATTTGAGATTTTAGTTGTTATTAGAATTAGTACCTGATGAACCGAATTCGAGATCAGTGACGGTCTTTATTTGGGGGCGTCACAGGTTGGTATCAAAGTTGTAGATTATAAACCTTAGGAGCAAGTCCTTAGGCTATAACCTTAGAAGAGATTTAGAGAATAGAGGTAGAAAGAACTCATGTAGAGTTTTCTTAGAAAGCTAGTAGTGTTATGAAATATATTTTCATTCCATACAATGAAATTATGTTTTATTAGAAGATGATAATAAAGTTTATTAGTTTTGTGATTATGGATGTCGGAGATATGTAAACCTAGTAGGGTCATTGAGGAGGAACCACGTGAGGTACATATGGTGTTCGTAACACCTTTATAATTGATCCTATTAAAGTAGTAGCCTTAACCTAGTAGGAGGGGAGTCGGAATATAATCTGAAATCCACGACAAAAGTTTTCTTTCAGGATTGGGGCATGAGTGAGAAACTTAGTAACTAAGAACTCAGAAATGAAGAATAAGATACAATAGTGGGAGGCAAAGTTCTAGACCTTTAAATTAGTAATTAATAGGTACAGACATAGTGAGAGGAAAGGTAGTAGGTAGTTATTGGAATAAGTGTCGCGAATGATATGATAAATATTTATAGATGTGAAACAGTGTTATAGATCCCAATTTTAAGGATAATGTGGGAAGTATCTTTAAACCCCAATTTTAATAATACCCGAGAGGGGTATGTAATGAAACTAGCAGAATGCTATCCGATTTGATATGTTTTCATATTTCATGTTTTTATTAAATGTGCGCGTAGCAACTAGATTTTGTTATGTAATGGCAAGGGAAAAAGCAATAAAACTTATACGTCTTAAGAAGTATTAAGAAGTATTAGATGTTTAACAAAGAGATGATAATACCGTTTTATTTCTACGCAGAGAAATGTCAATACCTCAAGGAGGAGAGACTCGTCAAGCGACAGAAAATGGAGATAGAGAATTAAATCAAGAACCCTTACAACAATTGGTAGATCTTATAGTAAATGCTTTCGAGGAAGGAATCAATGATTATTGGAAGAGACAGACGAAAACTTCAGAGGTAGGAAAGGATATTAACCTGACTAGAGGAGGAGAGGATAATATTTCAAAGAAAGCAAACGAAGGTAGGATGGAAGAAAGTAGTAGTGGTAACATTAAGAATTTCAAAAGGAAGTGGAATGAGAATAAGTATGAAAGAGAAGAAGGACAATCACGGAAGAGGAAGATAGAATCCTTTAAGGAGTGTAAAAAGAACCACATGCGGGCATGTGTGAAGGGAAAACATGTATGTTATAAGTGCGGTGAGAAAGGTCATATTTCTCCTGACTGTCCTAGGAAGGAGAAAACCAAAGAATACTTTGTGTATGGATCCGAAGAACGTCAAATGCGTAATCGGCAGAAGAAAATAAACAAGAAGGGAAACAAAAATGAAAGAAGACGGGACAACATCAACAACAATCCAATGAGAAGTCACCAGGAAGGACTCAAGAAAAAGAACAAGGATTGCCCAAAATGTGGAAAGAGTCATCAAGGAGAATGCTGGAAGTGTTGGGTTTGTACGAAATCGTGACGCAATCAAATTGCAAAAATTAGCGGAAGCATGGTATATCAGAGTTTAAAAAATTTCTACAAAACCATTACCCGGATCATCCTTTATGCAAATTATTAATTTAAAACGATAAATAAGAAGTTATGGAATCATACCCTTGTAGAACGAAGCTTCCACAGGTACTAGTTCAACTCCTTGTTCTTCGTGATCTCCTTGAATTTTGGGTTAGATTCCTTTCTTTGATCAACGTTAGCCACCCAAGTGTTTGGCCTCTAGAGGTGATCCACCAAGGAAGATGAATTATCAAGAAGGAGGGTGTTTGACTTAACCTTAGTTTTCTATCCTCTATAGAAAAGGAGTACTCTCCAACAATTGGAATTACATCAATCTAATATCTATTATAAGACTTCTCTTATATAGACATTGGTCAACCCTTCTAATCCTATTAGACATGGGATTTCTTTTAATTAATTAAACTCCTTTAATTAATTTAGGCTTCCCACCACATGGGAATAATTAATTAAATTCATTTAATTAATTTGTCTCCTAATCTTATTAGGAATAAATGAGAGTACTAAATATTAAATTAATTACTAAACTCCTTTAGAAATTAAAATAATAATAATTGTAATAATATTAATAAGACTCCTCTTATTAATTTATATTTAATATTTCCAAAATATTAAATAATAAACATTAAGCTATTTAATTTATTCTATCACCATAGATTAAATTAATTATACTTAATGCATTATTACGATTATGCCATTACCTTCTTAAATAATTATTCTTCCTTTTATGGTGTGACCCTTTAGGTTCTCCATATTAAACCGGTTGTTAATAAATCAATTAAAACAATTTTAATCTTATTTAAATAAATAAATTAAACTAATAATTTATTTAAATAAATAATATTTATTCTACAATAGGGATAAGCCTCCCTAGCGATCAACGACTTTCCAGATAATATAGATTTCAACATTAATCATAAAAGAACCTGTGAGTTAATAGTTACCATACAATTCAATCCTTCCACCATACAATGTCCCAATTAAATATAAGACATGGATTTACTGTCAAGTCTTATTTTATTTAATTATATGTATTTCGATTAGAAAATGCACAACTCCAAATAATGCAAATTAAAAACTCCTTTCTAATTTCATTTCACCTTGGCCAAGGATTCCTGGGTTGTCATTTAACGAATCACATGGGACATATCTCCTCTTTTACTAAAGGTGGTAGATTCTTTATTGATCATTCATTATCTCCATATGTAACTCATTATACCCAAGCATACCCTATATATGCCTTAAAAGGTCTTAAGGAATAAGTCAAAGTATAATTTGTTACATACAAGATACTATGATGATCTCAAGTCCAAGGATTACTTGTACTACTATCACATTAGGAATTCCTATTGACAGGGGAGTAAATCTCCATTAGGTATTCCATAGCGAATCACGTTCAGTGAACTTATTCTCCAATAAACACCTACATACTTGCTTTAGTGTCTCCACACAAATGATCATGAGATCAATCATCCTCATCCAATGAGCAAGCAACATATGTACCAATCTATCCGGATTTACTAATCCCCTTTTTAGTAATCCCACGATTGGGAACTATTTTAGTTTTAAAACTTTCTAAGAATTTAGATCTCATTAGCATGATCATCATCATGATTCTAAAAGCATTGCTTAAAACTATGGGTTATTTACATATTATAAAAACAGCAACATGTAGATAATTAAATGCCTTTAATAAATGAATATTTTATTAATAAATAAATAAGATTGTTTACAAAGTACGTGCTTTATCATCATACATGATTGGCTTGTATGCACACTACTATCAATCTCCCACTTGCACTAAAGCCAATCGCCATGGTATCTCATACCCATCTTCTCTAAGTGACGATCAAACTGCTGTTGTGTTAAAGCTTTAGTAAATGGATCTGCAATGTTATCTTGAGAGTCTACACGCTCCAAGGTGACGTCTTCTCTTTCAATGATCTCCCTGATCAAGTGAAATCGCCGCAACACGTGTTTAGATTTCTGATGAGACCTGGGTTCCTTAGCCTGTGCAACTGCTCCTGTGTTGTCACAGTAAACGGGAACTGCTTCTCCAATGCTAGGAACCACACCAAGTTCAGTTATGAACTTCTTCATCCAAACAGCTTCCTTTGCAGCTTCACTTGCAGCTATATACTCTGCCTCTGTCACTGAATCAGCAACTGTTTGCTGCTTGGAACTCTTCCAACTCACTGCGCCTCTGTTCAAGGTAAAAACATACCCCGAAACAGATTTACTGTCATCTTGGTCCGTTTGAAAACTTGAGTCTGTGAAGCCCTCGAGTTTTAATTCAGACCCACCGTAGACAAGAAAAATATCTTTAGTCCTTCTCAAGTACTTTAGGATATTTTTCACTGCCTTCTAGTGCTCTTCTCCAGGATTCGACTGGTATCTGCTCGTTACACTAAGTGCATGAGCAACATCCGGTCTAGTACATATCATACCGTACATGATAGATCCTATTGCAGAAGCATAAGGGATCTTACTCATACGGTCTCTCTCCTCAGGTGTCTTTGGGGCCTGTTTCTTGGAGAGATGTATTCCATGGCTCATCGGCATGAGACCTCTTTTAAAATCTTCCATGCTAAACCTCTTTAGCATCGTATCAATGTACGTTCCTTGGGATAAACCAAGCATCCTTTTAGATCTATCTCTATAGATCTTTATCCCCAAAATATAGGATGCTTCTCCCAAGTCCTTCATGGAGAAGTGTTTAGATAACCAGATTTTAATTGATTGTAGCATAGGAATGTCATTCCCTATCAGTAATATATCATCAACATATAATACAAGGAATGAAATTACGCTCCCACTAAACCTTCTTGTACACACATGGTTCATCGTCATTTTTGATAAAATCAAACTCTTTGATTGTCTCATCAAAACGAATGTTCCATCTACGAGAAGCTTGCTTCAATCCATAAATGGATCGTTGCAGCTTACAGACTTGATTTATTCCAACCTTTGAAACAAATCCCTCTGGCTGTGTCATATACACATCCTCCTCAAGTTTTCCATTGAGGAAGGCCGTTTTCACGTCCATCTGCCAGATCTCATAGTCGTTATAAGCTGCAATTGCAAGCAAAATCCGAATGGACTTGAGCATAGCTACTGGTGAAAAGGTTTCATCATAATCAACTCCTTGTCTTTGTTTGAAACCTTTTGCAACCAGTCGGGCCTTATAGGTCTCCACCTTGCCGTCCGCTCCAGTCTTTCTTTTAAAGACCCATTTACACCCAATAGGCTTAATGCCTTCAGGTGGTGAAACCAAAGTCCATACTTTGTTTTCATACATGGAGTCCATTTCAGATTTCATGGCTTCAAGCCATTTCCCTGAGTCTTTATTACTCATGGCCTGTTCGTAATTCAATGGATCATCATCATTCATGATGCGTACCTCATCGTCATCCTCTACAACGAATCCATACCTCTCAGGTATCTTCGGTACTCTTCCAGATTTACGAACAGGGTGTGGTATAGTAGGTTCTTCTACTTGGTCAGGTACCTGACTTTGATCCGTGGTAATTTGTGGTTCTTGAGCTTCTTCAAGATATATCTTACTCCCACTGACCCCTTCATGGATAAACTCCTTTTCCAAGAAGGCAGCATGTTTCGCAACAAACACCTTTTGATCAGTTGGATGATAGAAATAATACCCTACAATTTCTTTAGGGTATCCCACAAATCTACACTTTTCGGATTTAGTTTGTAGCTTATCATGTTCAAACTTTTTGACATAAGCTGGACAACCCCAAGTCTTAACATGCTTAAGATTTGGTTTCCTCCCCTTCCACATCTCATATGGAGTCTTTGGGGCGGATTTGGTAGGTACCTTGTTAAGTAGGTATGCAGCCGTTTCTAGGGCATATCCCCAGAAGGAAATTGGAAGGTCGGTAAAACTCATCATGGATCGAACCATGTCTAACAGTGTTCGATTTCTCCTTTCAGATACTCCATTTAACTGTGGTGTACCTGGAGGAGTCCATTGTGAGATTATACCATTTTCTTTGAGACAATTGAGAAACTCACCGCTTAAGTATTCTCCGCCTCGATCTGATCGAAGTATCTTTATACTCTTGCCCGTTTGTTTCTCTACTTCACTTCTGAACTCTTTGAACTTTTCAAATGATTCTGACTTGTATTTCATTAAATACACATATCCAAATCTTGAGTGATCATCAGTGAAAGTAATAAAATAAGAATACCCACCCCGTGCACTTGTTGTCATAGGCCCACAAACGTCTGTGTGAATCAATGTCAACAACTCTGTAACTCTTTCTCCTCTTCCACTAAAAGGAGATTTAGTCATTTTACCCATGAGACAAGATTCACAAGTTGGATATGATTCATAATCGGATAGCTCGAGGAGCCCATCTTTATGCAACTTGGATAATCTTGTTTCATTGATATGACCGAGTCTACAGTGCCACATGTAGGTATAATTAATATCATCTCTTTTCCTTTTCTTAGTTTGTTCAATTTGAAATATATTTTCTTGTAAGTCAAGTGTATAAGTCCATTTCGCAAATTTCCAATACCATATAAAACATCGTCTTTATAAATAGAACAACTATTGTTCTTTATAACAACGTTAAATCCTTCCATATCCAATACAGAAATTGAAATAATGTTTTTAATAATATTCGGAACATAATAACAATTATTAAGATAAATGGACTTGCCCGAAGGCATTGCTAAATAATAAGTTCCTACAGCTAATGCAGCAACCTTTGCTCCATTCCCTACTCGTAGGATCACCTCATCATTGTTCAGCTTTCTACTTCTGACCAGTCCCTTCACATTATTACATATGTGAGAACCACAGCCGGTATCCAATACCCAAGTAGAATTTTAACTTTCTAAAAAATTAATTTCAATCATGAACAAACCTTGATTGGAAGTCGAAGCTTCTCCAAGCTTCTTGTCTGCCAGAAACTTCTTGCAGTTTTTCTTCCAATGACCCGGCTCGTTGCAATGAAAGCACATTCCTTTAGCTGGTTCAGGTTTCTTTTGTTCCTTTTCTTTCCCCTTTCCCTTAGCCTTCTTGGATTTCTTCTTTTCAGAAGATACCTTAGGTCTCTTCCTTTTATTGGAAGAATCCACCATCAAGATATGGTTCTTCTTGGATGGGAAGTGTCCTTCTGCAGTTTTCAGCATGTTAAGCAGCTCAGGCAAGCTGACATCTAGCTTATTCATGTGAAAATTAACCACAAACTGCGAGAAGGTCTCAGGGAGTGACTGCAAGACCAAGTCTTGACTCAACTCCCCATCCATGACGAACCCAAGCTGTCCAAGGCGTTCAATCAAATTGATCACTTTCAGGACATAAGTCTCGATGGCAGTACCCTCGGTCATCCGAGATCGGAAGAGCTCCTTAGATATCTCATATCTAGCAGTCCTACTCTGTTCACCATACAACTCCTTGAGGTGAAGCAGCATAGCAGGAGCATCCATTTTTTCGTGCTGACGCTGAAGCTCGTTATTCATGGATGCGAGCATGATGCATTGAGCCACAGATGCATCATCTTGCCACTTATTGAAAGTGACAATCTCTTCCTCAGAGGCTGTTTCTGAAACAGATTCAGGGACAGTTGAATTTAGGACATAAGAAATCTTTTCAGCAGTGAGAACAATTCTCAGATTTCTTAGCCAGTCCTCATAATTCGGCCCGGTAAGCTTGTTTGCATCAAGTATGCTTCGTAGTGAGATTAGTGATTTAGACATTTTTAAAATTCTGCATGTGAAAAATAACATTTTAGCAAACATTCATTTTATTAATTTTGCATACCAAAATAAATTTAGGTCTTTATTTTAAATTGGTATCTCCCACTATTTTCATCAAACTATATTACCCTCACTTATATAGTTCGGCAACATCTAATTAAAGATTTGCTAGTGAGAATAAGGATCCCATTTCAAATGTATATAACCTTGTGGATAGCACAACAAGCGATATACAAATAAATAGGTAGACAACTCTTGTCAATTACAACACTATATAACTCCTTTTATTTTGCCTCTTAAATCATAATGGTCAAGTGTGTGCACATCCGAACTAAAATGATTTAAGTTAAGTCCAGCCTAGCACTTCCATAAATTCAAAAAAGAAAAATGTTCGTCCTTGTGGATAGCACAACAAGACTAGATCGTTCAATTTTCTTGATAAGCATCAAATGTGATTAATTAACATCTTAAATACGCAATACTCGCCTTGTGGATAGCACAACAAGCTCATATTAAATATTTAATACTCTATTAATTTATCATGCTAGAAGGCGACGTTCGATATTCCAAATATCATTTGAACGCTTCGGACTTAATATTATTTCTTTGAGGGGTTTGTTATTATTTGTCTCATCTTGTTTAGCGCGCATGCACATATATATATAAAATACGCGTCATTTTATTAAACATGCGAAGCATGTTTGCATAAAATATAATATATATAATATTTAGCATGCAATATAGAATATTATATTCTACCCGGATTGATTATGGACTTTTATTCTAGTTTGGTTCACTAGAGCCACCAAGTGAACCAAAAGGTCAAACCTAGGAGTGCAAGAATTTAAATTTAAATATAATTATTACATTTAAACTCGGGCTCCATACAAACGGGTCTTCACGCGCTCCTTGCTCCTTGGTCTCCAATTTTTAAAGATAATTCTAACTATTTCTATTACATTAAACTATTTAATTTAAATAGAAACCTTGATCAACAGTCAAGGGGAAGTACATAGGAGGGAGATAGAATTTTACATCAAGAAAAAAAAAATTAGAGAAGACGAGGTACGCAGACCCCATTTAATAAAACCCATTCATTCAAGCATTCAACTAAAATAAAATCCAATCACATTTGTCAAATAGTCCATAATCAATCCCCATTTATTTTCATACATATCACCATATATATCAATAAATAAATATTCATCTCATGAATTAAAACATTCCATATATATATGAGTATCATTTAATGGGCAATTTTAAATTGCATGAAATCCAATTTCAAGATTAAAATAAACTCTTTATTTTAATTATAAAATTATTTAGAATATAATATATAAATATATCATATTTATTTATTTTTTTTAAAAAAAAGTCACCTTCTTTTATTAAAAGAGTCCTGCAGGTTTATTAAAAAAGTCCTTTCCTGATGGGTCACCTTCTTTTTGGAGTAAGAAAGAGACAACACCTTTTCTTTGCAGAATTCAAGATTAGCACACAAAAAATTGTGATTCTTCCCAAAAAAAGTCTTCTTCTTTTTTTCTTTTTTTTTTCCTTAAAAAATATAATTTTATACAATAAAATTATGCCCAAAAAATTATTTTAAATACATACCCATATGTATATGAAATCAAAAATAAATTAATTATTGCATAAAGATTTGGCTCTGATGCCACTGTTGGGTTTGTACGAAATCGTGACGCAATCAAATTGCAAAAATTAGCGGAAGCATGGTATATCAGAGTTTAAAAAATTTCTACAAAACCATTACCCGGATCATCCTTTATGCAAATTATTAATTTAAAACGATAAATAAGAAGTTATGGAATCATACCCTTGTAGAACGAAGCTTCCACAGGTACTAGTTCAACTCCTTGTTCTTCGTGATCTCCTTGAATTTTCGGGTTAGATTCCTTTCTTTGATCAACGTTAGCCACCCAAGTGTTTGGCCTCTAGAGGTGATCCACCAAGGAAGATGAATTATCAAGAAGGAGGGTGTTTGGCTTAACCTTAGTTTTCTATCCTCTATAGAAAAGGAGTACTCTCCAACAATTGGAATTACATCAATCTAATATCTATTATAAGACTTCTCTTATATAGACATTGGTCAACCCTTCTAATCCTATTAGACATGGGATTTCTTTTAATTAATTAAACTCCTTTAATTAATTTAGGCTTCCCACCACATGGGAATAATTAATTAAATTCATTTAATTAATTTGTCTCCTAATCTTATTAGGAATAAATGAGAGTACTAAATATTAAATTAATTACTAAACTCCTTTAGAAATTAAAATAATAATAATTGTAATAACATTAATAAGACTCCTCTTATTAATTTATATTTAATATTTCCAAAATATTAAATAATAAACATTAAGCTATTTAATTTATTCTATCACCATAGATTAAATTAATTATACTTAATGCATTATTACGATTATGCCATTACCTTCTTAAATAATTATTCTTCCTTTTATGGTGTGACCCTTTAGGTTCTCCATATTAAACCGGTTGTGAATAAATCAATTAAAACAATTTTAATCTTATTTAAATAAATAAATTAAACTAATAATTTATTTAAATAAATAATATTTATTCTACAATAGGGATAAGCCTCCCTAGCGATCAACGACTTTCCAGATAATATATATTTCAACATTAATCATAAAAGAACCTGTGAGTTAATAGTTACCATACAATTCAATCCTTCCACCATATAATGTCCCAATTAAATATAAGACATGGATTTACTGTCAAGTCTTATTTTATTTAATTATATGTATTTCGATTAGAAAATGCACAACTCCAAATAATGCAAATTAAAAACTCCTTTCTAATTTCATTTCACCTTGGCCAAGGATTCCTGGGTTGTCATTTAACGAATCACATGGGACATATCTCCTCTTTTACTAAAGGTGGTAGATTCTTTATTGATCATTCATTATCTCCATATGTAACTCATTATACCCAAGCATACCCTATATATGCCTTAAAAGGTCTTAAGGAATAAGTCAAAGTATAATTTGTTACATACAAGATACTATGATGATCTCAAGTCCAAGGATTACTTGTACTACTATCACATTAGGAATTCCTATTGACAGGGGAGTAAATCTCCATTAGGTATTCCATAGCGAATCACGTTCAGTGAACTTATTCTCCAATAAACACCTACATACTTGCTTTAGTGTCTCCACACAAATGATCATGAGATCAATCATCCTCATCCAATGAGCAAGCAACATATGTACCAATCTATCCGGATTTACTAATCCCCTTTTTAGTAATCCCACGATTGGGAACTATTTTAGTTTTAAAACTTTCTAAGAATTTAGATCTCATTAGCATGATCATCATCATGATTCTAAAAGCATTGCTTAAAACTATGGGTTATTTACATATTATAAAAACAGCAACATGTAGATAATTAAATGCCTTTAATAAATGAATATTTTATTAATAAATAAATAAGATTGTTTACAAAGTACGTGCTTTATCATCATACATGATTGGCTTGTATGCACACTACTATCAGGAAGGGACGAGGCATTTGCTACAGCTACGGCCAGGAGGGGCAAACTTCCCCAAATTGCCCAAACCGGAAGAAGATCGAAGGATGCTTCGCTTGTAGGTCAACGAAACATCAGGTCAGAACTGCCCAAAGAAAGGAAGCAAGGAAAAAGACGGCAACAAAGGAAGCCATAACGGGAAGCTGATGATAATCAAACCAGCTCAATCGAGTGAACCAATTTCGCGTACGACTAATGTTATGATACATGATGCATTGGCATTCCGAGTCATGATGTCAGGTGCTATCCTAATCAATAATATAAATGTGTATATATTATCTGATTCGAGTATTATCTTCCCTTTTTGTCTAAAGAATTGTGAAACGACTAAGTTACCCCAATAACGATTAGGAGATCCTTGAAAATAGAAGTTGCGAATAAGAAAGTAATTCCTGTAGAAATTAGTTTACCGTAATTGTTACGCGTAAATTAGGGGATGTAAACTAAGCATAGACTTTATTCCGATCAAATTTGGGGAGTTTGATGGGATACTAGAAATGGACTAATTACATAACCATACTACGATAATTGACTATTAGAAGAAAAGTGTGAACCTTCAGACTCTAAATCGGTCTAAGGTAGTGTTTTATGGTAGCTCGTCGCTTAGGCAATCGTGTTGTCTTACATTGATGCATGCCAAGATTTTGTTAGGAAATGTTGGTGTAGATTGTTTCACCTTTATTATAGATACTAAGAGAATGGGAATAGAACTAAAGAATATATCAGTAGAAATAGAATTTCAAGACGTATTCCAAGACGATCTGCCCGGCCTTCTGCCAGACAGAGAAAACAAATTCGTACTAAATTTAGTACCGGGAGTTGCACTAATTTAGAAAGCCCTATATTATGAATGGCGCCAGTAGAAATGAAGGATTCATTAATACAATTACAAGAAATGTTAGATAAAGGATATATTCAGCCAAGTGTGTTCCCGTCGGGAGCACCAGTGTTGTTGGTCAATGAGAAGGATGGATCGAGTAGGCTTTATATCGACTATCGAGAGTCGAACAAAGTGATGATTAAGAATAGGTATCTGTTACCATGAATAGACGACAAGATCTAGGAAGAGCACGCTAAACATCTTAAGAGGGTATTTGAAGTATAGAAAGGTGAAGACTGTAAGTAATTGGGAGCAGTCAAGGACGCTGACGAAAATATAAAGTTTCTTAGGGTTAGCTGGGTACTATCGAAGATTATCCCCAAATTTCTCTGAGATAGAGACCCTGTATGCCAATCTAGCGAGGAAGACGGTGAAGTTTAATTTGGCGGAGAAGTATAAAGAAAGTTTCAAGGAGTTGAAGAAAAGAGATTGAGCGAGGCGCCTATATTATCCTTACCAAATAATACAGGAGGTTTTGTGGTGTATAGTGATGCATCGCATAAGGGACTTTGCTGTGTGCTCATGTAACATGACAAGGCCATTGTGTATACATCACGACAATTAAAGAACTATGAAAAAAGATACCCTACTCACAACTCAGAGTTAACAGCAGTAGTTTTTGCGTTAAAGATTTGGAGACATTATTTCACAATAGAAATAGTTAAACATGTGACAAAGGAGGTGGTTGGAACTAATCGAAGACTACCACTGCAAAATTCTCTATCACCTGGAAAAGGCGAACGTAGTAACCGACATACTAAGTAGAAAAAAGGAATGGTGAAATTATTCAAGTTGATAACTCAAGAGGAACTAATAAAGAAGATGGAGAGATTAGAAATAGAAGTGAGGGGACCTAGAGAGTCCAAAGGGAAGTTTATAATGGAGGTTTGTCCAACGTTGTTGGATAAAGTAAAGGAAAAATAAGATAAAGAGGAAAAGTTCAGAAGAAATAATAATGGTATCTTGAGATTTGTAGATCGAGTGTGAGAGTCAACCATAACTAAATTGCGAGATAAGAGTTTTCATGAGGCATATAATTAGACGTATTTCGTTCACCCAGGAAGCACGAAAACGTACTGGGATCTTCGAAGACACTATTGGTGGTCAATATGAGACGAGAAGTTTTAGAATACGTCAACCGATTGAAAAGACAACGCAGTCCCTACCAATAAATATTTGATTCAATTTAAATCAGTTAGCAGAATTATACGTTAAGGAAATCATTTTGCAACACGAAATATCGGTGTCAAATATTTCCGATCGAAACCCGCGCACCACTTCAAAGTTTTAGAAGAGCTTGAGTAATGGATTTCAAAGGTAAATTATAAGATCACTTACCGTTAGTAGAAATCACTTATATTAATAATTATCATACGAATATCGGTATGCCATCGTACGAAGCTCTCCACGGAATAAAATGCAGAACACCATTTTATTGGGATGAGGTTAGAGAATGATGACTTAATCGGGACCGAATTTAGTACGGCGAATGGCATACGATGAGAAAACAAAAAGAGCCAGATTAGTACCAGCTCAAGATGAACATGGGAAACATGCAGATTGGCATCGTCATAATCGAGATTTTGAAGACGGTAGTTTTATATTTCTTAAATGTTTCCCTGTGAGGGGAAGATAAGATTAAGTAAGAAAGAAGAATTGAGTCTGAGGTTCGTGAGGCCTTTTGGAGTATTGTAGAGAGCAGGAAAAGTGGCCTACGAGGTAGCCTTACCTATTGAACTGGAACATATCTACAGTGTGTTTCATGTTTCTGTCTTACGATCATATAAGCCTAATTATAAGTGTGTGATACCCTATGAACCCATTCAAGTAGGGAAGAATTTGACATATGAAGAATTTCTGTCCAAATACTAGATAGGAAAGAATAGATATTAAGAAATAAAATTATATCTTCTGTGATAGCGCTTTGGCAAAACCACGATGCCAAGGAGACCACGTGGGAATTAGAAGATAGAACGACGAGGGACTATCCCCATATATTTGTGTAACCTTGTATGAATCTGAGGACGAAATTTATAAGGGGGAGGATGTAAGAACCATAAATTTCATGAATAATTTTTATTATTATTATTTATATAATAAGAAAATGAATACTTACTAGAACATAAATGTTTATAAGTTATGAGAAAAGTAATTCGATTATATTAAATTGAATTTATAATAATTAAGGAAGTATGGAGGAATTCAACGAACTTGTAGAATGCCTTGTGTGGCATGAGAATGGAAATCATGATGATTTAATTAATTCAAGATGGGAAATCAATAAGCGAAGGATTAATTAATATTAAATTGTTAATTAATTGTTGTTATTAATGAGTAATTAGTAATAGTATAATAATAAGCAACTTGTTTATAAATATAATAAGATTTGTATTTATTAAACTATTGAGGAATGTGATTATTGATAATGGTAAATTAATGAACAAATTTCTACGTGAACAATTAATTAAATATTAATTATTATTTAATGGTTATAAAATATTAACGGTTATTAATTAATAATATGTGAGTATTATTATTGCAAATAATAGAATAATAATAAGCAACTTGTTTATAAATATAATAAGACTTATATTTATTTAAATGTGATAATTAATCATATAAATGTTAATTAATTGTTATGAAGATTGATAATTACTTTGATTGATGAGGAATGTGATAGTAGTGTGCATACAAGCCAATCATGTATGATGACAAAGCACATACTTTGTAAACAATCTTATTTATTTATTAATAAAATATTCATTTAAGGCATATAATTATCTACATGGTGCTGTTTTTTATAATATGTAAATAACCTATAGTTTTAAGCAATGCTTTTAGAATCATGATGAGATCATGATAATGAGATCTAAATTCTTAGAAAGCTTAAAAACTAAAATAGTTCCCAATTGTGGGATTACTAAAATGGGGATTAGTAAATCCGGATAGATTGATACATATGTTGCTTGCTCATTGGATGAGGATGACTGATCTCATGGTCATTTGTGTGGAGACACTAAAGCAAGTATGTAGGTGCTTATTGGAGAATAAGTTCACTGAATGTGACTCGCTATGGAATACCTAATGGAGTTTTACTCGTCTGTCAATAGGAATTCCTAATGTGATAGTAGTACATGTGATCCTTGGACTTGAGATCATCATAGTATCTTGTATGTAACAAATTATACTTTGACTAATTCCTTAAGGCCTTTTAAGGCATATATAGGGTATGCTTGGGTGTAATGAGTTACATATGGAGATAATGAATGATCAATAAAGAATCTACCACCTCTAGTAAAAGAGGAGATATGTCCTATGTGATTCGTTAAATGACAAGTCAGGAATCCTTGGCCAAGGTAGAATGAAATTAGAAAGAGGTTTCTAATTTGCATTATTTGGAGTTGTGCATTTTCTAATCGAAATACATATAATTAAATAAATTAAGACTTGACAGTAAATCCATGTCTTATATTTAATTTGGACATTGTATGGTGGAAGGATTGAATTGTACGGTAACTATTAACTCACAGGTTCTTTTATGATTAATGTTGAAATCTATATTATCTGAAAAGTCGTTGATCACTAGGGAGGCTTATCCCTATTGTAGAATAAATGTTATTTATTTAAATAGATTATTAGTTTAATTTGTTTATTTAAATAAGATTAGAATTGTTCTAATTGATTTATTCACAACCGGTTTAATATGGAGAACCTAAAGGGTCACACCATAAAAAGAAGAAGAATTATTTAAGAAGAAAATGGCATGATAGTAATAATGCATTAAGTATAATTAATTTAATCTATGATGATAGAATAAATTAAATAGCTTAATGTTTATTATTTAATATTTTATAAATATTAAATATAAATTAATAAGAGGAGTCTTATTAATATTATTATTATTATTATTATTATTTTAATTCTAAAGGAGTTTAGGAATTAATATAATATCAGTATTCTCTCTCAATCCTAATAAAGATTAGGATATAAATTAATTAAAAGTATTTAATTAATTAATTAAATAAAATCCTATTCTAATTGGATTAGGAGGGTTCACCTAATATCTATATAAGAGAGTCTTATATCAGAAATAAGGTACGTGAATTTTTCAAGAGTTGGGAGTACACATATTCTATAGAGATAGAAACAAGGGTTAAGCCAATAACCCATCTTACTGAGTTCTTCATCTTCCTTGGTGGATCACCGTTAGAGGCCAAACATTTGGGTGGCTGACATTGATCAAGCGAAGGAGCCACTACAGAGGAATCAAAGGAATCAAAGGAGTAGAACTTGTACCTGAGGAAGCTTGGATCTTCAAAGGTATAATTCTGTTTTTCTCCCTTTTTCATTCACTGATAATTGATGCACAAGAATGATCATGATAATGAGTTTGTATAAATTTTTGAAAACCTAATTTTTTACGCTTCCGCCCTATTTATGTGATTTGATTGCATGATTGCGTTACGTACAAACCCAACAGAATGAATTAATTAATATTAATTAATTGCCATTGTGAATAATAATCGAGTAGAGTTTATTTGCTCAATTAATTGCTATGCGCAAAGGATGTGATAATTAAAAATATAACATATAGTATGATACGTGTGTTATATAAAGTGTAGTGCAACACTTAAATGTGACCATACAATTATACATAAATTATATAGTAAAGTTATTGAGTTGTGAAAGCTACATGATAATACTTACGTGACAATTGTGTGTAAGTATACATTAAAATAGTACATCACGAATATATTGTAAACAAATTATTGAATAGTAAAATTTAATAATAAAGGAGACAATGTAATGTGATAATATCTGAAAAGATTATACCGGTGTGATAGAATGTACATGGATTATATATGTGTAAATTAATTTTACTACATTGCCATAGTCTAAATAAATTTACATTGTGACTCTAACTAAAGTATAACCTAAGTGTGTATATCATGAAACTAAGTATGTTGTATTGCATGATTGCCAAGTTGCTGAGCTTCTAATTGGCTTGTCCCAAAATAACAGTCACATTATCTTCACGTGATATACTCCAAGCTAGCCTATTTCCTATTTCGTCAAACTCAGCAAATTCTAGCTCATGATCAATGGGGGAGTGGTTTTAATGATGAGGTTTACCAACTAATTACCTACCACTCCATAACCTTCATGCAATCCTTCAATCCGTTGGTTTGGTTTGGGAGAGAAAATCACTGTCTGATTATTGTTTGTTCTATAAATTGTGCCCCCTCCTTCACAAATTCATTACTCGAGAAATTCTAAGTAAGAATTGCGAGTGTATTGTGAGTTGTTAGATAATTACAAAGGGAGAGGCTTCGATTTCAGCAAACATACTTTGCATTACAAAGGTATACGACAATTCCATTTCTTCAATTCTTGTTTTCTGTCAAAACTTTGATTCTTGAATTATGCTTGAATAATGTGATAAGTTGATTGGATTATGTTTGTTAGCTATTATCTGAGTTAGTGGTATGTTTAAACTACAATGTGGTATGATTATAATCAAATTCGTAGAATAATTTCTGTGTTGGGCTAGACTTCTGCCGTAGCAGACTGCTCTCTGGTGCGAACTAGAGCTGGCGCAACTGAGCCGGTTTAACACTGGGGAGCAGCGCAGCTGCGCCGGTCCCCTGCACCAATTGGCTGCCTCCTTATAAGAATCTGCTAAGTGATAGTTTACTTGTATAGCTTAGACAAGCATGCAAGCATGGGTAATATATATATATATATATATATATATATATATATATATGAGTACATTAACCTAATGTGAGCATGTTTTACTATATTAGCATGCATGATTAACGAAAGCATATAATTTGAAATAAATTTAGAACTTTAGAAATGAACGTGGTATGTAGGCATGCCATGTTTGTATACTGACCTTGCAAGCATATTAGTATGACCTAGAAATACATGAAATGCATGTTAACTTTTTTATGTAATTTTCATAATGAAATGTGAACATGCGAATCTCACTAGTGCACATTCTAACGAAAGAGTACGCTTTGAAAATGAACTTAAAGTCTTATAAACAAACTTTGACATGTTATTGATGTTCTGACTTTTGATGCATGTTAGTATGACGTAGAGATGCATGAAAGACATATTAACTTATGTATATATGTTTCATGATATAACATGCACATGATGGACTCATTAGTGAACATTACTAAACAAAATATAAGTTTTGGAAGTAGACTTTAACATGTTATTGCAAGTTTCGTATTCTGATATTCCGACATGTTTGGTAGTGCTCTTAACCTCATTAATATGTCATACACGTATACATGCCATGTTAGATGCCATAAAGATTAGTTGAGCACAAGTGAAGCATGATTTAAGCTAAGTAACAATACTAGTTATGTGTATATGAAGTAGAAACTTGCAAGCATGCCTAAAATAAGTTATGTGATCACCCCATATGTTTAAAATAGCAAGCATGATAGCTAATGTGGTTTCATGACCTTGAATGGACTTAAGTTATTAAGGGTATTAACTTAGAACCTATATCATATAAAATTGAATGTGAAAAGGTTGAACAAACATAGAAGGACCCTTTAACATGTATATATGTTATGTGATATCATATGTTGATACTTGAGTCCGATCTTGACGGTTAACTTATAACAATGCCATAACTTGCTAAATAAAGTATGTTTGGTACTAGTTTTTGTCTTATGTGATAGTAATAATATATGAAGATGTTTTACTTATAAAAGGAACTCTAAAGATAATAAAGACATAACCAATTAGTGTTATGATTTACTACAATGCCATACATGATATAACTATATTACTTGATTTCATGATGTTTTATAATCTGATTTCGTATGACATGTGTGTAAGTAAATAATAACATACTATGAAGATGCTTAACTCGAGAGAAGGAATTCCATAGATAATAATGACCTAATCGGTTAAGCGTTATGATTTAATACAATGCTATATGTGTTATAACTGTGTAGTATGGTTAAGACCTAACTTATGTGTTGATCGTATCTCCAAGATATGATATGATATGACTAATTGATATCATATATATATAAGTAACTATATTACGATAGGGATTCAAAAATGTTGATTAATTTACTTGGATAGACTACGCTAAGGCAAGTTCTCTAACTTGCACTCTTTTACGGTGCAAGTTTCCTTAAACCCGTTCTTTTATTATTAATTGCAAGTATTCCTGAACCCTTGCATTTCTTTATTTGATGAATCATGTAAGCAAGTCTCTTAACTTACACAAGTTTGGATTTTGTGCAAGTATTTAAACCTTATCTCTTTAATGCAAGTTCTTACCCTACTTTTATCGAGCAAGGTTCCAAACTTAATTGGATTTATATATTGAATGCAAGAATCTTACTACTCTTTTTATTGAGCAAGTATTTGATTCATACTCTTTATTGAACACATATTTGAGCTTGTACTATCATTGATCGTACGAGCAAATAGGTGCTAGAATAATTCCTGCCTTATAAAATTATATTTCATAGCTTGATTTAAATCACGATTATATCCTTCGAATTATTGTTGCGAGTATTGAACTCATAAATTGTTCTTATATACATTGTTAAAATTGTCTATGCCATTTGATTTGGCTAGATCAATATCATGAATTGGAAAGCGATTCACACCAATTGCCTTGGTGCAGACTCTTATAAATTGACTGAGATGAACAACCCTCGTAGAAAGGGGAACTATATAGTCGGGGTGCCGACAGTAGTGTGATAGGTTATGCATAACACCAGGTACGATAGGCTGATCCCTTAATTGTACTTGTTTGGGTTACCAAAAATATTTTTGGTGATTCTAGTAGAAGTTTGTGGTTATTAGTGACCACTCAGTATTCAGTATTTATTAACTTGAAACTTTGAATTCATTGGATTCTTTTATTAACCCTTGGTCCACAACGACACTCAGTGATATTTATTCATTCACTTGAAATTGTTGAAACTTTTGAATCCTTTAATAACTTCTCAACACGTAGTGGTTCTTATTTAACTTCACAGAATAAATTTCGAAGTCATTGATATTTATTTTGTTCACAACATTCTTATTTGAATTCCTGAGCGATTAGTTAACGTTTTACCATTGAGATTAAGAACCGTATATATTCATGTTCACATTTATTAGCATATTAGTTGCTGAGCAAATTTGTTGCTCACTCTTGCTTCCCATAAACATTTCAGTTAGGGAAGGGCAAGGTGGAACCCTAGGACAGGACAAGAGCGAAGGCATAGCTATGAAGTAGCTGTGCTCATCTATATTAGGATGTTTTCTTTATGTTGTATTAAGACTTATTTAATGTTATGTATTAAGAAATGTTTGGATTAAGTTATGCAGTGTATTAGTAATAGTTTCGAGACCTGGGATGAGAATATTTATGTTATATCAATGTAAATTATTCTGTTATTCCATTATTTGAGATTTTAGTTGTTATTAGAATTAGTACGTGACGAACCGAACTCGAGATCAGTGACGGTGATAATTTGGGGGCGTCACAGCTTGGTATCAAAGTTGTAGATTATAAACCTTAGGAGCAAGTCCTTAGGCTATAACCTTAGAAAAGATTTAGATAATAGAGGTAGAAAGAACTCATTAGAGTTTTCTTAGAAAGCTAGTAGTGTTATGAAATATATTTTCATTCCATACAATGAAATTATGTTTTATTCGGAGATGATAATAAAGTTTATTAGTTTTGTGATTATGGATGTCGGAGATATGTAAACCTAGTAGGGTCATGGAGGAGGAACCACGTGAGGTACATGTGGTGTCCGTAACACCCCTTATAATTGAACCTATTACAGTAGTAGCCTTAACCTAGTAGGAGTGGAGTCGGAATATAATCAGAAATCCACGGCGAAAGTTTTCTTTCAGGATTGGGGCATGAGTGAGAAACTTAGTAACTAAGAACTCAGAAATGAAGAATAAGATACAATAGTGGGAGGCGAAGTTCTAGACCTTCAAATTAGTAATTAATAGGTACAGACATAGTGAGAGGAAAGGTAGTAGGTAGTTATTGGAATAAGTGTTGCGAATGATATGATAAACATTTATAGATGTGAAACAGTGTTATAGATCCCAATTTTAAGGATAATGTGGGAAGTATCTTTATAACCCCAATTTTAATAATACCCAAGAGGGGTATGTAATGAAACTAGCAGAATGCTATCTGATTTGATATGTTTTCATATGACATGTTTTTATTAAATGTGCGCGTAGCAACTAGATTTTGTTATGTAATGGCAAGGGAAAAAAGCAATAAAACTTATATGTCTTAAGAAGTGTTAAGAAGCATTAGATGTTCAACAAAGAGATGATAATACCACTGTATTTCTACGCAGAGAAATGTCAATACCTCAAGGAGGAGAGACTCGTCAAGCGACAGAGAATGGAGATAGAGAATTAAATCAAGAACCCTTACAACAATTAGTAGATCTTATAGTAAATGCTTTCGAGGAAGGAATCAATGATTATTGGAAGAGACAGATGAAAACTTCAGAGGTAGGAAAGGATATTAACCTGACTAGAGGAGGAGAGGATAATATTTTAAAGAAAGCAAACGAAGGTAGGATGGAAGAAAGTAGTAGTGGTAGCAGTAAGAATTTCAAAAGGAAGCGGAATGAGAATTAGTATGAAAGAGAAAAAGGACAATCACAGAAGAGGAAGATAGAAGCCTTTAAGGGGTGTAAAAAGAACCACATGGGGGCGTGTTTGAAGGGAAAATATGTGTGTTATAAGTGCGGTGAGAAAGGTCATATTTCTCCTGACTGTCCTCGGAAGGAGAAAACCAAAGAATACTTTGTGTATGGATCCGAAGAACGTCAAATGCGTAATCGACAGACGAAAATAAACAAGAAGGGAAACAAAAATGAAAAAATATGGGACAACATCAACAACAATCCAATAAGAAGTCACCAGGAAGGACTCAAGAAAAAGAACAAGGGTTGCCCAAAATATGGAAAGAGTCGTCAAGGAGAATGCTGGATGGGACGAGGTGTTTGCTATAGCTGCGGCCAAGAGGGGCATACTTCGCCGAATTGCCCAAACCGGAAGAAGATCAAAGGGTGCTTCGCTTGTAGGTCAACGAAACATCAGGTTAGAACTGCCCAAAGAAAGGAAGCAAGGAAGAAGACGGCAACAAAGGAGGCCATAACAGGAAGCTGACGATAATTGAACCAGCTCAATAGAGTGAACCAATGCTGCGTACGACTAACGTCATGATACATGATGCAGTGGCGTTCCGAGTCGTGATGTCAAGTGCTATCCTAATCAATAATATAAATGCGTATATATTATCTGATTCGAGTACTATCTTCCCTTTTTGTCTAAAGAATTGTGAAACAACTAAGTTACCCCAAGAACGATTAGGAGATCCTTCAAAATAGATGTTGCGAATAAGGAAGTAATTCCCGTCGAAATTTGTTTACCGTAATTGTTACGCATAAATTAGGGGATGTAAACTAAGCATAGACTCTATTTCGATCAAATTTGGGGAGTTTGATGGGATACTAGAAATGGACTGATTACATAACCATACTACGATAATTGACTGTTAGAAGAAAAGTGTGAACCTTCAGACTCTAAATTGCTCTAAGGTAATGTTTTATGGTAACTCGTCACTTAGGCAATTGTGTTGCCTTACGATGATGCAGGCCAAGATTTTGTTAAGAAAAGTTGGTGTAGATTGTTTCACCTTTATTGTAGATACTAAGAAAATGGGAATAGAACTAAAGAATATATTAGTAGAAATAGAAATTCAAGACGTATTCCCAGACGATCTGCTCGGCCTTCTACCAGACAGAGAAAACAAATTTGTAATAAATTTAGTACAGGGAGCTGCACTAATTTAGAAAGCCCCATATTATGTATGGCGCCAGTAGAAATGAAGGATTCATTAATACAATTGCAAGAAATGTTAGATAAAGGATATATTCAGCCAAGTGTGTTCCCGTGGGGAGCACCAGTGTTGTTGGTCAATGAGAAGGATGGATCGAGGAGGCTTTGTATCGACTATCGAGAGTTGAACAAAGTGATGATTAAGAATAGGTATCTGTTACCATGAATAGACGATAAGATCTAGGAAGAGCACGCTAAACATCTTAAGAGGGTATTTGAAGCATAGAAAGGTGAAGACGGTAAGTAATTGGGAGCAGTCAAGGACGCTGACAAAAATATGAAGTTTCATAGGGTTAGCTGGGTACTATCGGAGATTATCCCCAAATTTCTCTAAGATAGCGACCCTGTATGCCAATCTAGCGAGGAAGACGGTGAAGTTTAATTTGGCAGAGAAGTATAAAGAAAGTTTCAAGGAGTTGAAGAAAAGAGATTAAGCGAGGTGCCTGTATTATCCTTACCAAATAATACAGGAGGTTTTGTGGTGTATAGTGATGCATCGCACAAGGGACTTTGCTGTGTGCTCATGCAACATGAGAAGGCCATTGTGTATGCATCACGACAATTAAAGAACTATGAAAAATGATACCCTACTCACAACTCAGAGTTAACAGCAGTAGTTTTTGCGTTAAAGATTTGGAGACATTATTTCACAATAGAAAGAGTTAAGCATGTGACAAAGGAGGTGGTTGGAACTAATCGAAAACTACCACTGCAAAATTCTCTATCACCTGGAAAAGGCGAACGTAGTAACCGACATACTAAGTAGAAAAAAGGAATGGTGAAATTATTCAAGTTGATAACTCAAGAGGAACTAATAAGGAAGATGGAGAGATTGGAAATAGAAGTGAGGGGACCTAGAGAGTCCAAAGGGAAGTTTATAATCGAGGTTTGTCCAACGTTGTTGGATAGAGTAAAGGAAAAATAAGATAAAGAGGAAAAGTTCAGAAGAAATAATAATGGTATCTTGAGATTTGTAGATCGAGTGTGAGAGTCAACCATAACTAAATTGCGAGATAAGAGTTTTCATGAGGCATATAATTAGACGTATTTCGTTCACCCAGGAAGCACGAAAACGTACTGGGATCTTCGAAGACACTATTGGTGGTCAATATGAGACGAGAAGTTTTAGAATACGTCAACCGATTGAAAAGACAACGCAGTCCCTACCAATAAATATTTGATTCAATTTAAATCAGTTAGCAGAATTATACGTTAAGGAAATCATTTTGCAACACGAAATATGTGTCAAATATTTCTGATGGAAACCCGCGCTCCACTTCAAAGTTTTAGAAGAGATTGCGTAATGGATTTCAAAGGTAAATTGGAAGATCACTTACTGTTAGTAGAAATCGCTTATAGTAATAATTATCATACGAACATCGGTATGCCATCGTACGAAGCTCTCCACGGAAGAAAATGCAGAACACCGCTATATTGGGATGATGACAGAGAATGATGACATAATCGGGACAGAATTCACTTCGACGAATGGTAGACGATGAGAAGACAGAAAGGGACAGATTAGTAGCAGCTCAAGATCAACATGGGAAACACGCAGATTGGCATCGTCATAATCGAGATTTTGAAGATGGTAGTTTTGTATTTCTTAAATGTTTCCCTGTGAGGGGAATATAAGATTAAGTAAGAAAGAAGAATTGAGTCTGAGGTTCGTGAGACCTTTTGGAGTATTGCAGAGAGCAGGAAAAGTGGCGTACGAGGTAAAAACCTATTGAACTGGAACATATCTACAGTGTGTTTCATGTTTCTATCTTACGTTCATATAAGCCTAATTATAAGCGTGTGATACCCTATGAGCCCATTCAAGTAGGGAAGAATCTGGCATATGAAGAATTTCTGTCCAAATACTAGATAAGAAAGAACAGATATTAAGAAATAAAATTATATCTTCTGTGATAGCGCTTTGGCAAAACCACGATGCCAAGGAGACCACGTGAGAATTAGAAGATAGGACGACGAGGGACTATCCCTATATATTTGTGTAACCTTGTACTAATTCCGAGGACAAAATTTTTATAAGGGGAGGGGGAGTATGTAAGAACTGTGAATTTCATGAATAATTTTTTTATTATTATTTATATAATAAGAAAATGAATACTTACTTGAACATAAATGTTTATGAGTTATGAGAAAAGTAATTCGATTATATTAAATTGAATTTATAATAATTAAGAAAATATGGAAGAATTCAACGGACTTGTAGAATGCCTTGTGTGGCTTGTGAATGGAAATGATGATAATTTAATTAATTCAAGAGGGAAATCAATAAGCGAATGATTAATTAATATTACATTGTTAATTAATTGTTGTTATTAATGAGTAATTAGTAATAGTATAATAATAATAAACTTGTTTATAAATATAATAAGATTTGTATTTATTAAACTATTGAGGAATGTGATTATTGATAAGGGTAATTTAATGAAGAAATTACTACGTGAACAATTAATTAAATATTAATTGTTATTTAATGGTTATAAAATATTAATGGTGATTAATTAATAATATGTGAGTATTATTATTGCAAATAATAGAATAATAATAAGCAACTTGCTTATAAATATAATAAGGCTTATATTTATTTAAATTAGATAATTAATCATATAAATATTAATTAATTGTTATGGGGATTGATAATTATATTGATTGATGAGGGATGAATTAATTAATATTAATTAATTTCCATTGTGAATAATAATCGAGTATAGTTTATTTGTCCAATTAATTGCTATGCGCAAAGGATGTGATAATTAAAAATATAACATATAGTATGATACGTGTGTTATATAAAGTGTAGTGCAACACTGAAGTGTGACCTTACAATTATACATAAACTATATAGTAAAGTTATTGAGTTGTGAAAGATACATGATAATACTTATGTGACAATTGTGTGTAAGTATACATTAAAATAATACATCACGAATATATTGTAAACAAATTGTTGAATAGTAGAATTTAATAATAAAGAAGACAATGTAATGTGATAATATCTGAAAAGATTATACCGGTGTGATAGAATGTATATGGATTATATATGTGTAAATTAATTTTACTACATTGCCATAGTCTAAATAAATTTACATTGTGACTCTAACTAAAGTATAACCTAAGTGTGTATATCATGAAACTAAGTATGTTGTATTGCATGATTGCCAAGTTGCTGAGCTTCTAATTGGCTTGTCCCAAAATAACAGTCACATTATCTTCACGTGATATACTCCAAGCTAGCCTATTTCCTATTTCGTCAAACTCAGCAAATTCTAGCTCATGATCAATGGGGGAGTGGTTTTAATGATGAGGTTTACCAACTAATTACCTACCACTCCATAACCTTCATGCAATCCTTCAATCCGTTGGTTTGGTTTGGGAGAGAAAATCACTGTCTGATTATTGTTTGTTCTATAAATTGTGCCCCCTCCTTCACAAATTCATTACTCGAGAAATTCTAAGTAAGAATTGCGAGTGTATTGTGAGTTGTTAGATAATTACAAAGGGAGAGGCTTCGATTTTAGTAAACATACTTTGCATTACAAAGGTATACGACAATTCCATTTCTTCAATTCTTGTTTTCTGTCAAAACTTTGATTCTTGAATTATGCTTGAATAATGTGATAAGTTGATTGGATTATGTTTGTTAGCTATTATCTGAGTTAGTGGTATGTTTAAACTACAATGTGGTATGATTATAATCAAATTCGTAGAATAATTTCTGTGTTGGGCTGGACTTCTGCCGTAGCAGACTGCTCTCTGGTGCGAACCAGAGCTGGCGCAACTGAGCCGGTTTAACACTGGGGAGCAGCGCAGCTGCGCCAGTCCCCTGCACCAGTTGGCTGCCTCTTCTTTAAGAATCTGCTAAGTGATAGTTTACTTGTATAGCTTAGACAAGCATGCAAGCATGGGTTAGATATATATATATATATATATATATATATATATATAAGTACATTAACCTAATTTGAGCATGTTTTACTATATTAGCATGCATGATTAACGAAAGCATTTAGTTTGAAATAAATTTAGAACTTTAGAAATGAACGTGGTATGTAGGCATGCCATGTTTATATACTGACCTTGCAAGCATATTAGTATGACCTAGAAACACATGAAATGCATGTTAACGTGCATATGTAAGTTTCATAATAAAATGTGAACATGCGAACCTCACTAGTGCACATTCTAACGAAAGAGTACGCTTTGAAAATGAACTTAAAGTCTTATAAACAAACTTTGACATGTTATTGATGTTCTGACTTTTGATGCTTGTTAGTATGACGTAGAGATGCATGAATGACATATTAACTTATGTATATATGTTTCATGATATAACATGCACATGATGAACTCATTAGTGAACATTACTAAACAAAATATAAGTTTTGGAAGTAGACTTCGACATGTTATTGCGAGTTTCGTATTCTGATATTCCGACATATTTGGTAGTGCTCTTAACCTCATTAATATGTCATACACGTATACATGCCATGTTAGATGCCATAAAGATTAGTTGAGCACAAGTGAAGTATGATTTAAGCTAAGTAACAATACTAGTTATGTGTCTATGAAGTAGAAACTTGCAAGCATGCCTAAAACAAGTTATGTGATCCCCCATATGTTTAACATAACAAGCATGATAGCTAATGTGGTTTCATGACCTTGAATTGGCTTATGTTATTAAGGGTATTAACTTAGAACCTATATCATGTAAAATTAAATGTGAAAAGGTTGAACAAACATAGAAGGACCCTTTAACATGTATATAGGTTATGTGATATCAAATGTTGATACTTGAATTCGATCTTGACGGTTAACTTATAACAATGCCATAACTTGCTAAATAAAGTATGTTTGGTACTAGTTGTTGTCTTATGTGATAGTAATAATATATGAAGATGTTTTACTTATAAAAGGAACTCTAGAGATAATAAAGACATAACTAATTTAGTGTTATGATTACTACAATGCCATACATGATATAACTATGTTACTTGATTTCATGATGTTTTATAATCTGATTTCGTACGACATGTGTGTAAGTAAATAATAACATACTATGAACATGTTTAACTTGAGAGAAGGAATTCCATAGATAATAATGACCTAATTGGTTAAGCGTTATGATTTAATACAATGCTATATGTGTTATAACTGTGTAGTAAGGTTAAGACCTAACTTATGTGTTGATCGTATCTCCAAGATATGATATGATATGACTAATGGATATCATATATATATACATAACTATATTACGATAGGGATTCAAAAATGTTGATTAATTTACGTGGATAGACTACGCTTAAGGCAAGTTCTCTAACTTACACTATTTTACGGTTCAAGTTTCCTTAAACCCGTTCTTGTATTATTAATTGCAAGTATCCTGAACCCTTGCATTTCTTTATTCGATGAATCCTATAAGCAAGTCTCTTAACTTACACAAGTTTGGATTTTATGCAAGTATTTAAACCTTATCTCTTTAATGCAAGTTCTTACCCTACTTTTATCGAGCAAGGTTCCTAACTTCATTTGATTTATATATTGAATGCAAGTATCTGGCTCATACTCTTTATTGAACACATATTTGAGCTTGTACTATCATTGATCGTACGAGTAAATAGGTGCTAGAATAATTCATGCCTTATAAAATTATATTTCATAGCTTGATTTAAATCACGATTATATCCTTCGAATTATTGTTGCGAGTATTGAACTCATAAATTGTTCTTATATACATTATTGAAATAGTCTACACCATTTGATTCAACTAGACCAATATCATGAATTGGAAAGCGATCCACACCAATTGCCTTGGTGCAGACTCTTATAAATTGACTGAGATGGACAACCCTCGTTGGAAGGGGAACTATATAGTCGGGTTACCGACAGTTGTGTGATAGGTTATGCATAACACCAGGTACGATAGGCTGATCCCCTAATTGTACTTGTTTGGGTTACCAAAAATATTTTTGGTGATTCTAGTAAAAGTTCGTGGTTCTTAGCGACCACTCAGTATCCAATATTTATTAACTTGAAACTTTGAATTTATTGGATTCTTTTATTAACCCTTGGTCCACAGCGACACTTAGTGATATCTATTCATTCACTTAAAATTGTTGAAACTTTTGAATCCTTTAATAACTTCTCAACCCATAATGGTCCTTATTTAACTTCACAGAATAGATTTGGAAGTCATTGCTATTTATTTTGTTCACAACATTCTTATTTGAATTCCTGAGTGATTAATTACCATTTTACCCTTGAGATTAAGAACCGTATATATTGTTGTTCACATTTATTTGCATATTACTTGCTCACCAAATTTGTTGCTCACTCTTGCTTTCCATAAACATTTCAGTTAGGGCAGGGCAAGGTGGAACCCCAGGACAGGACAAGAGCGAAGGTAAAGCTATGAAGTAGCTGTGCTCATCTATATTAGGATGTTTCCTTTATGTTGTACTAAGACTTATTTAATGTTATGTATTAAGATATGTTCGGATTAAGTTATGCAGTGTATTAGTAATAGTTTCGAGACTTGGGATGAGAATATTTATGTTATATCAATGTAAATTATTCTGTTATTCCATTGTTTGATATTTTAGTTGTTATTAGAATTAGTACGTGATGAACCGAATTCAAGATCAGTGACGGTCTGAATTTGGGGGCGTCACAAGTTCGACATTGTATATGTGACTTAGAAGTCCATCAAAGGTCAAGGCATTGCAGATCAATTAGCTGAAGCACCAACAGGCAGGTTCAAGTCCCTAGAGACTTATTTCCCTGATGATGGGATCATGACAATTCAACAACTCTAACAAGAGAATACAGTCCAACCATAGAAAATGTATTTTGATGGAGTGATAAACATGGAGGGTGTCGGAGCTGGGGTAGTCCTTATCTCTGGTACAATAGAACAATATCCTGTGGCTACCAAACTATAATTTGGCAACACCAACAACTCAGCCGAGTATAAAGGCTGCATAATGGGGTTAAAGTTAGCCCAATCCATGGGTATCAAATATTTACTAGTCTTCGTAGACTCTGAGTTGGTTATCAGACAAACCACTGGGGCATATCACACCAAAGAACTGCATTTGTTGCCCTATCATCGGCAGGTCGTCAAAATATCCATTGTGACACCCCCAAATCCGGGTACTTCGTTTTCACATGATTTGGTGTTCACTTTCTAATATAACATACATCTACCCAATGAATAATATAAAATAAACTACAACTTAAATTAGAATAGATAAATCTCCCTTAAAACAAAGGTTACAACCTTTTCAAGATAATCCCGATTACCCTGACATGAATATAATAAAGTGCGGAAACAAAAACATAACATTCAAGTCTTATTACAATCATTCTCAATATAATAAAAAAATAAGTCTTCACTTGCTTTGCTTTCCCTTGCCCTTACTCGTAGACGGAGCATCAGCGTTATCAACCTTAACTGAAATTGTTATTTAATGCAAGAGTGAGCAAACCACAACTCACTAGAGTTTAACAATAACATAGACATGAAAGGATATATTTAAAAGAATCTGAGCAACTTAGCTTGCTTCAATAATAAAGAATTGAATAATAATTCTCTATCAACATTAAAATTCGAATATAGAATTTATCTGAGGGTCATAAGACCTTTGAACTCTTATCCTAGGTTATAAATATTTCTATTTAAACCTTTAACAGTCAATAAGACTATGGACCTTAACTCGTACTTAGGGGGATCAGCCCTTTGTACCATATATTGTGCATAAACATCTTAACGCTATGCGTAGTAACCTCCCCTAGTAAATAGGGTTGTTCAACTCAGTAATTTGAATTCAAGTCCGCACTAAAGAAAGTTTGGTTTGGATAAGCTTACAAGGGTAATTTAGAATTCACGTTCATCAACTAAGGATTAGTTGAATCGACTTTCAATAATTCATAAATAAAAAAATTATGAATTAACATATGCTTTAGAAGTAAATTTAAAGCAATTAAAATAATAACTGGATCTTACTCGAACAATAAGCTAAGATCATTTTAATTAAATAAACAATTGTCCAATATAGAAATGAAAAGGACATTCTTAACAAGAATATATGAATTCAAGAATTTGTATATAATCAACAACTTTAGGGTACAGAAAACTTGCATAAAATTAACGAGTTTAGGGTTTAGAAGACTTGCCTCAAGCGCAAGCTACTTAACACAATTCACGTACTTTAATACTTCCTACACATATATATTCAATCACAATAACCTAAATTAGTTAACACGTAACTAATTCACATAAGTGGTTAACCCTCATGGTTAACTCACTCTAATAATAATAATCAACTATCACATAGTTAATTAAATCAATTATGTATTTAACTAAATTATAATTAAACAATTATAATTCAAACACTTAATCAAATTATAATTACCATTTAAATTATAAATAATTATAATCAATTAAACCACATCATGCATTTAATTACACAAATTATAATTAATCATGAAATTATCAATTTATAATCCATAATTAAACATGCATAAATTATAATTTAATTTAACATCTAATTGATTAAAATAAATCAACTTCTATACATTATAATTTTACAAAAATTATAATTTAAATTAAACATTTACTCTTAATTATAATTAATAAAATTATAATTAAGTAACTTATTGTACAATTAAACAATTATAGTTCATAATTTATATACCATATTAGTTTTTCAAAACTTCCTTTTTCTCAAATTATAACACATGTTATAGCAGCTAGATACATGCTCCTTGTCATAGAATAATTAAACTAAGCTTAGAATTAACACGGCATAAAAACTAAAGTCACTGCCACTGCCTGGGACACGGCGCAGCTGCGCCACATTTAGCCTTGACACCGGCGCAACTGCGCAGGGGTCAATCCTGAGAAAACCTGGCGACGCAGCTGCGCCGCTTCTACCCTTACTGCCTGCGCAGCTGCGCCGACAACGGACAGAAACAGAGCAGCTTCACGAATAGTGCCGAGAAAAGCCAATTTGGCTTAATTCTCTACAATGAATTCTCAATTCAGCCAACAATTTTCATATAAAACTTTACAGAAATAAAGTGCAAAGCTTCTAACATGTTTTGAACACACTAATACATCAATTAGCAAAATTACAAAGCTTAATTTTTACAAAAATTTAAAAAAATACCAATGTCAATGTTCTAGATGAAATTGAACACTGCGAATTTGTTTTAAAATCAATTCTCACAATTCCAATCCCAATCAACTAATTTCTAAACATAATAACATATTCCATAATTAATTTATACAAAAATCAACAATCAACATATATTTTGATTTCTATGAGAAACTTTATTTTTTCCAGACACTTCATTGTGACTTTTAAAAAACATAAATTCTCCATTATATCATATATATATATATATATATATATTCATGAATTAAACAACTAATTAAGCATATCATCACATATAGACATGATATGAACACAATTACATATGAAAACCTATGAACATCATATATACATAGTCACAATTATACAACTTCATGAAAACTCAACTTTTGACAGAGAATAAAATACATGAAACATATGAATTGAGTTCTATAATAATTAGAGATTATAGATAATACCTTTTGTTAATAGATTGAAAGAGAAAGCGATATGAGTTCAATTCTAACAAATCTTCTTCCTCTTTTTTCTTCTCTGCTCTTCCTTTTCTCTACTCTCTTTTCTTCTTAGTTCTTAGTTTAGACTTAGGAAAAACTAACATAGTTTAGATATATTATAACTGATATAATATACGTATACTAATGATATATATGTAACTGCTAATTACTTAATATATATAATAAATACATTTATTATGTAAGTTACAAAATTCAAAAGCCAACTTGGCTTGTTTGGCTATAAGAAAATTAAAAACTAGTTTTACTTACTTAGGCATGGTTTAGGTAAATTAGGTTTAAGCTAGTGTAAGGGCCCTGTTTGGCAACAATTTTTAAAACAAAAGCAAGGGCCTTGTTTGGTAAAAATCATTTAAAATTCTTTTTCTTTTTATTTTAACAAATCATTTAACACATACTTTAATGTCATATTTTAATCAATTAAATATTAATCATCTAATTTAATCAATTAAAATCTAACATCCATTAATCACATAAAATTTGCCACATAATTATAATTACTCGCTAATTATAATTCATGTAACACTTCATCACATAATTCATCTAATTCAATTATCTCAATTAAATTAGAACTATAATATAACATTAATATATATACATATCAATTAAATAACATTCATTAAATTAATATGTAACACTCAATTAAATCATTACCATAATTTACTTAATCTATTTATTTACTCAATAAATAATTCACATAAATATTTATTTAATTCAATAAATATTTAAAATTAAATATAAAATCTCAATCGTTACATCCATGGATTTTGAAGACATAACATTCATCCATATACCTCGGGGTAGAAATAACTTTGCTGATGCATTGGCGATGTTGGCTTCCTTGATCCACGTATCCGATAGGAGTGGGTTTCCCTGCATCAAATTCACAAGTCAGAAGGCCCCGACATACGAGAATTACATTGGAGACATATCAGATGAAATACCTCCTATCAAACAGCCTTGGTATCAAGACATCAAGGAATATCTCTGAGATGGATCTACACCCGCTGGGGCAAGCCAAGCCGAACTAAAATGGATTCACAAAATGACTATGAAGTTCTATCTGAGCGGAGATGCACTATACAAAATGGACACTGGAATAGGCCTGTTAAGATGCCTTGATAAAGAGCAAGCCCAAAGATTGATGGATGAAGTCCACGGTGAAGTTTGTGGTCCACACATGAGCGGTCATCTGCTGGCCAAGAAGATATTAAGAATCGGACATTATTGGATCTCTCTCAAAGCTAACTGCGATGATCATGTCAAAAGATGCTTTCAATGCCAAGTACATGGAAATTCCATACATGCTCCTCCAAATGAGCTACACAACATGAGTTCACCATGGCCTTTCTCCATGTGGGGAATGGATATGATCGGTCCAGTAGAACCAAAAGCCAGCAATGGTTATTGATTCATCTTCACCATAATCGATTACTTCACCAAATGGGTTGAAGTTGCCTCTTTCCCCAAAGTCACGAAAGAGGTCATCATTGGTTTCATCAGAAATAATGTCGTCTGTAGATATGAATAACCGAAGGCGATTATATTAGACAACGCCAAAAACCTGAACAATCAAATGATGAGAGAACTATGCAGCTAGTTCCACATCAAGCATCTCAATTTCGTCATCTATCGGCCCAAGATTAATGTTGCTGTCGAAGCAGCCAACAAGAACATCAAGAAGATTATGCAAAAAATGTCCGCCAATCACAAAGAATGACCTGTCCTGCTGCCTCTAACCCTGTTAGCATACATGACATCAATGCGTACCTCTACTGGGGCTACCCCCTATTCATTGGTTTATGGCATGGAAGCTGTCCTTCCCATAAAAGTAGAGATGGAGTCCTTGCGAGTGTTAATCGACGTTCAGATGGACAAAGATCAGTGGTTGCAAGATCGGTACCACCAACTGTCCCTGATAGATGAAAAGGCTACAACCATTTTCCACAGGCAGTTATATCAACAAAGGATTACTCGATCCTACAACAAGAAAGTCTGAATACGGAAATTTAAAGAAAATAACTTGGTGCTGAAGAAGTTTTGGCCAATCAAGACAAAGCCAAAGGAAAGTTCGCACCAAATTGGGAAGACCCTTTCATTGTCAAGGAAGTGTTGACAGGAGGAGCTATCAGATTACAAGAAATAGACGGGACCAAATTTCCCCAACTCATCAACTCATACACCATAAAAAGGTACTATGTCAGAAACGCATGCATACCCGCATTTTGGTCCTACAAATCAAATCAGGTTTGGTTTTCACACAAAAACCGGAACTACAAATGACCTGATCTCCCTCCACTAGGGAGTACGTAGGCAGTCATTTCTGGTGCGGTCAAACCAAACAAAAAATTTAAAAACTCATCAAACCAAACTCAAAAACCAAGATAAATACTTCTCAAGTGTCTCTCACACAAAAACTGAACTACGAATGACCTGATCTCCCTACCTCCGGAAGTACGTAGGAAGCTAGTCATGGTGCGGTTTGACCTTCAAGAAAAAACAAAAAATCAATAAAAACCAGTTTTAAGACACCGAAACCATATGAAACCGAAAAACTATCAAGCCTCCTTGGTCAATAGGCCTATCTAAGATACTTTCTGACATCTCACTGTCAGTCCATCAAGGAGAAGCGCAAGATACATCAAGAACAGCAAGTCATGAAAGAAGTGGTAATCACTCAGCAATGACAATACATATCAAAATAGGGAAGTGCATCAAAGTATATTTCTCTGATATATAATATTGTTTGATATATACATAGTGTCCTGTACATGACAAAAATGGCTGATATAGTATGTACAGGAAAAACAAAGCTAGTCTATGGACCCATGGATAAACGAGCCAACAATACCAACATAGCATCTCTCTCTGAAGATGGAGGAGCAGCTGCAAGTGTAATACCCTCAGCCTCCATACGGGTCAAAACATCCACAGTCATCTGCAGTGTGGCACTGTGATCATCAATATATGCACTCATTTAGGCAACCAGGCCATAAGTATAAGATCAAAGAGCAATACTGTCAGCGATGTGGAAATCCTGGGAAGCTATGGCCTCATCCTTCTCTACAAAAGCAGTATCCCTGACAATTAAAACCTCCTCAATCTCCTCAATAGCTGCATCTCTGGCAAATCAAATCTCATCCCTCTCCGCGAAAGTTGCGTCCCTGGCGATTAAATTCTCCTCAACATCGACAAAAACAGCATCGCGAGAAGATCGAGCCTCGTCTCTCTCAATCAATGTCATATCCTGAGCGGCTAGAGCCGCATCCCTCTCAGCAAAAGCTATGTCTCTGCCAGACAGGGCAGTTAACATCAGGGCTCTAGCCTGATCTCTCTCATAGGTCATCCTAGCTAGTGAGTCTACTAAAGCTGGATCTGTCCCTATAGGAATGATCGACATGTCACTAACTAATGTTGTTGTCAGACCCATGAACAACTCATCCTCAGTAGGAGACTAAATATCCTCCATAGGCTCCTCCTCATCTGAATCCACTATCAGAGCTGACTGAATGAATGTAGCAGATGTGATATTTGCCTCCAACCACGCTGAGTACTCAGGAGAACTATTCGGATGGCTACTGGAGAAATCAGCCCTCTCCCTATGAGTCCAACACTCATATACTCTGATCAAGTCGGCAGACAACATAGACAAAGCTGACATCCTTTGATCAACAGACCCCTCAAACTGATGCAGGCTCTGAAACTGATCAAATTAGCCCATAACAGCCAGAGAATAGTAAGTAGTCACTCCCCGCAATCCCGCTAGAGGCCAATAGTCAATGTCAAATGCGTGGGTGATGAAGCTATAGGGGGAGACTAGCCCTAAGCAGGGCAGAATCCAGAATGGATGCGCAATGTCAGACAAAAATGCTAACCATGACCCCGCATCTGAGCACTCCGAGGGCTAGAAGGAGTAAGATGTTGCTACCTCACTGGTGAAGCAATACCACTGGGGTCGAAAAAATCTAATCGGTCATAGATGAGATATAAGCCATACATACAATAAAACCAAACTACCTCTAAAAAACCCCTCCAGGTGGGTACTGCAGTGGGTGGATGCTCTCAGCGTCTCGACCAATATCATCGGTATGATGGTGCTACCCTGCCTAAGGGCCCGAACCACAACTATCAATCCCACATCCAAATGGTCCAAGCGTAGCGGCATATAGACGTGGGCTACGATGCACATCAACAAAATGTCTATCCTGACCAAATGCCATGCCTCTGTTGATACAATAAAATCCCAGGCATGTCGATCGTAACTGTCAAGCTCACCAAATTGATCGATCAAAAAGTCGATGGAGATCACACTTCTAGATGTGATCTCATCCATAACTACACTCTGGCGAAGACCTGACATCCGTAAAAATGGTCTCCTCAAATCACTGATCGTCGCACGAGCGCAAGGCACCTCTAAAGCTAAGCCAGTAAACTGCTGGTACTCCTCAATGGTCGGAGTCAGCTCATGATGCCCAAAGTTAAAGACCTGTCTATCGGGTATCCAATAGGATAAGATGCCATCTATAAACCCATATGGATCCTGAAAGTCTACGAGGGGAAACGAATGCCCCAGCATCTGATCCACTGTTCGTTTGGCTAGGAAGGGCAGGCTGTCGTACCATGATCTCAAGGATGATGCCACAATAGATGGTGGCAAGTGCTCGATACGGCTAACGATAGATGACGACATCTGTATTGCTGTATCACAAGACCATCCAGGGGTCAAATCTGAACTCATCTGTCTAAATGCATACATATGACATAATACATGCATAATGACAATAATAAACATGATGCAATAGATAAGAAATATCATTCATATCTACAATAAATTATCTACTGCAAATATCATCCATGTCTGATAAATCTAAAACAAAATAAAAAATACAGGAATCTGGGGCTCCACCACCCAACTACTAACAGTGGTCTATCAAAATGGGGCACAGCTGCCCAAATAGCCAAAACAGTGGCCTGCCAAAAGATATAGCTACAATAGCTATCCAAAAAGATCCAAAACATCTACGCTCAGGTGGTCAACCTATTCCATCTCCTCCGTGGACACAAAGTCGCGGTCATCAGGCATGTCTGGGCAGTACAAGGGAGGATCAGCCCCTGCAAAACTGCTAGAAAATGGACCTAAAGAGGGGCCTACTCTTGTGCTAGAAGGGTCAAAAGAAGATGCCTCTAATGGATCTCAGCCAAGATACCTGAAGAACACCAACTGCTGGGTCAGCCCTATGATCTGATCCAAATGAGTCGGCCCCCTGAGGCAAACTATCCAGTCTGTCATCATCACAGACCCAGGCACCATATCTGCCATAAACTGGGTAGCACGAGTTTGAGCATCAATCGTGCTAGGACTCCACCAGTTGCTGAATGCCTCTTAGCTATAAGGGCCCTCTGATAGGGCAAAGTCGTCTACGCCCTCCATAGGGATATCTGTCAGTGGCTGGATCAATGGCCAATGATTCCAAGCAGGAGGAATAATGGGAATATGGATCTGCCCTGTAATACTCCTGATAGCACTCTCTCATAGATAGAGCTTTCAGCCTCCCTCTGTCAAAAACGGGACTCTGTGGGTCGACAATGCAAACTCCCGACCAGTGGGGAAGCCTCCCTCAAATCCAACAGTCAAAAACTCAGAGGTATATGGGATCCACGAGATCGCTCCAACTGTCAAAAGCTCCGACTGCAGGCGAGAATGAGTAAAGCCCTCAGCAACAGGGACCTCCGTCAGAGTGGAGTGATGCCAACGCCGTCCCCGGGGATAGGTCTCTAAACCTAAAGCAGTGACGGGCCGTAGGCAAGGAAGCTTCTCATACGCCCAGAACTGGCCATATAAATATCAAAAGTCCTCAGTGACCAACACTGACAAATGTAAATGCAAAAATTAAAAAGGTACAAGAAATATATACTCACCAGCAGAAATGGGTGATGAGTGGGATTTATATCCGCGAATCGGATACTTTATGACTTAAATAGTTACCTGATCTTCGTAGTTTTTATATAGTTTTATATATTTATAGTATTATTATGCTTAACCGACGTATTGCCGGGCTTTACAAGACTTTTCTAGCTTTCAGGGGACAAAACGGATAATTTACATACACTGGCGCCGCAGCGCCAATGCCTAGTCTTAATCTCACGCCGCGACGCCGCCCCCTGGTCCTTGCTGATGTCATCCTGGCATTGCAGCACCATAGTTCCTTTATGGACTCGCTCTGCAGCGCGACCTCCGGTCTTTTGGTGCTAACGTGGCACCACAGCGCCACCCATAAGCTCTATTATCTGTGTCGCAGCGAGACCTCCGGTGCCCAGATAGAGAAGGCTTGCTTTTGACCTAGCTAAAGAAAAAAATAGATATATATATATATATATATATATATATATATATATATATATATATATATCAGGAGAGCTTCTGCATACTAGAGGGAGACCGGGATAGAATTGGTTAGCTTAGCTTAGGATAGATTAGATCCTCTTTTGTACTTTCTCTCTCTAGTTATTAGGTAATGTTTGTAAATATAGATTAGGTAGATTAGGGAAACGTCTGGAATTTTCTTAGAGCAACAAGAGCAGTGAGCTACACAGATTGGAGAGCTTGAAAGGAGCGGAATGTTTGGAGACTGAAGAGCCTCAACAGAGTTTATTCTTTTCCATTTATTTCCTCTGAATTTGTAATCCATAAATGTTGACTTTATTGCTACTTATATTTTGTTCAATAGCTATGAACTAAGTATTGGTTCTAAGGTTATAATGGAACCCTTTGTTATTTAAATTGACTGTCTTATCTCTTTGGTTGGCACCATATGGTTTGGTTTAATATATTCATGCTTAATGATTCTAGCTAAGACATTAATGATGATTTTGGTAATCTATATGATATTGAAAGAAGGATTGTAGATTTACACCTAAATATATTGGCATGTGATTATGGGTTTCGACTGCATAAGTTGTGCGTAGAATAGACATATATCTGTGTGCCACGTGTGACCTAATTGAGAACTTATGCTTAATCCTTGTTAGGTTAATTCGCATAGACATGTGTAGGATTATCACCTAGCTTGGACATTCTTTTCTGTTCTATTCCCTATCGGGTGGATCTGGAGAGGATACGTTTGTGCATACCTCGATAGAGGTGTATGAGCACCTATGTGTTTTCGGTCGATAAACTATCGTGACCATTAAGACCAAAGAGAGAAGGGTAGGAAGTTTGATGAAGCATAGCACGCCAGGTGTTCGACAGAATGCTTGTGTGGGGTGAAGTTGTAACCTTAGCTTGTAATTCCTTTGATTACCATTCGTTATCCATTTACTTGTTTTAATAATTAGTTATAACTAGTTTAACCACACTCCTATTAGTTTACTGTTCGAATAAGACTTAAGCTATATAAAGTTGGTTTTTGGTAAATATTAGTGATAGTTCCTCGTGGGTACGACACTTTCCTTATCACTGTATTACTTGTTAGACCGCGTATACTTGCGCGTGTTTAGTGATCGGTTTTCCGACCAACAAGTTTTTGGCGCCGTTGCTGGGGAACTATTATTCTAATATTATCCAATATTGATTTAAATCAATTTAGTCTTAATTTGAACGTGTATATATTTCTTTTATTTGTTTGATCTTCCTTTTTGTTTTTAAGTTTACAGGTTATATACGATCAATGTTATCAATGGCCTTATGAGAGGACGACACAACCAAGCTCGGAAGAAGGACTCGAGCAATTGCGAGTTCAAATTGCAAATGTCTTGAGGTTTTCTGACAATCTTGAGTGTCAGTCCACTCACACTGCCTACTGTCAAGAACGAGCTAACATTGAACCGATTTCCTATCATCCAAACTATCAGGGTTATCCAAACTCTTGGGACTACAGTCAAGGGAAATATCATGATCCAAATTACTCCTATCCGGATCAATTTGAATATCCATCTCCTCCGCAGTATAAGGTGACATTCCAACCCAATGAGAGCTTTTCGGTAGACTCAACAGAAGAAGAGAAAAGGCTTGAAGAGCTCCTCACCAACTTTATAGAGAGAAATGAGGTTCGAATGGCAAGCCTAGACGCCGCATTGCAAAGCCTCGAAAATCAATTGGGATAACTCGTCAATGCCATCATAAATCCACTGCAAGGCAATGTACTGGGCATAATTGATCTCAACAATGAAATAGTAGAGCATTGCACGGAGGATACGCGAGGAGAAGGCGATGAGTCTCACAAAGTTGTTGAGGGAGATGTCATGGTGCAAATTGTCCAACCAGTGGAGTCTGAAGTTGGAGAATAGAGGATTAACAGTGGTTGTATAGTCAAGCCTAATCAACAACCAGAAACTACGCTCACGAGTGTGGAAACCCTAGAGGGCCCACTAGCGCACAAAGAACGCTTTCAACTTGATGAAAAAGGTGAATTATTGGATAATTCCAGTGGTGAAAGATTCTTTATGCCGATGGGTGAAGAAAACGAGGATGATCAATCATCCATGTCCGCTACAAATTTAAAGGAATTGACAAATAAGCGGCTTGAAATGGTCATTTTTGCTTATGAGCCGGATTGAGCGGCATCAGTATAGTCAAGTCGGCGACTTTAAAACAAGCGCTTGGTGGGGAGGAAACCCCATCTCAGTATCAATTTTCTCTATTTTTCTTTACTTATGTCTAGTTTATTTTGTGTTTGTTTTTCTCTATACTATGTAAACATTGCAGCCAGTTATTGTACTGCAATGTTGTATCTGATGTGCATGTTTTTGTGATTATAGGATGCAGACAGTATGTTATTTAGTATGTTTCTAGTGTATATCTTAGTTAGAAATAAGGCATATCTAGCATGTTATTTATTTAGCGTGATATCTGTGTAATAGATGTTGGCTAATACATGGCTTCTGTGCAGGAAATCTCAGATACAAGGCTGGCACCGTAACGCTAGCATATACCCTGGAACTCGTGCCGCAGCGCCATGTTCAAATTCCAAATTCTCCACCTCGCGCCGCAGCGCTACTATTGTAACAGTGACTCATGCCGCAGCGCCAAGATGAGGCCAACCTACTACTAACTCGCGCCGCGGCGCCAAGCAAAGAAGGAATGCTCGCGCCGCAGCGCCAGTAGCGAGAATTTGTTTTTTTTAAAAAGGCACTATTTGGCCAGTAGTTAGCCCACTACTCCTCTTTTCTCTCGACGCATCTCGGCAATACAAGCAACCCAACCGTCCCTTTTCTCCACAAAACCCCCACCCTCTACATAACACAACCGATTCACGACATCATTCACAAGAATCATACCAACCTCAAGTCAGGCGAGAATCCAAAAGGAGATCAGCAGCAACTAGGTTTTTCCCCCTTCAAGGTATTTTATTTGGATTTCAGTCATTCACTAAGATATTTTGATCGAATTGTTGTGTTGGTGCTTTGTTGGTGTTTTTCTTATTGTGTGATTTGGGTGATTTCCACTGATGAAAATCGAGAAAGAGCACTATCAAGCAAGGGCTGTCCAAATTGGATTTTCAGAACGCACGCAAGGTGTTTGATAATTTGCCTGAGAGAGAAATTTGACTGTTTTGGCTTAAAATTAGTGGGTTTCATTTGGGATTTGCTGCCTATTGCTTTAAGGGTTGCTTCTATAGAGAGTGGCATTGCTTAGGTACTATTTTTATTCACGCCAATTGAAAATTCTGACATGGCATCAAAGAGGCAGCAGAGGCACATTGCAGCAGTGGCCCAGAGGCAAGACATAGCGATGCAGTATCAGGCTAAGCTGGTCAACACGATGCAGAGCATATACACCATGTATAGTGGCGAGGATTCTGAGTTCATGCCATTTCAATTCCCAGAGCCTCCTGTCTTCCCACCATACCCTCCACCATCACCGCCCGCCGAAGCTGACGAGGACGCTGCTGCTGCCAAGTGACCAGACTTCAGGGAAGCCCTCTTATTTAGATTGATATATGTTTAGCAATGAGGGCATTGCCCACCTTAAGTTTGGGGGTGTTATTATTTATTATCTATTTTATTTCTGTCTATTGCCATGATAGGTTGCTATTTTAGTATTTTGCTTATGTTTTTATCAGGATTGTAGTGCAGTCGTTTTGAACTGCGGTTTTATGTTTTGGGGTTTATTATTATGGATGCCATGAAAAGTTTTTGGTTATTTATTAATGCTTTGATTATTATTAGCATGTTTGTGGTTTATAGCCATCTTTTTAGGGCTTTTACAGATTTATATGTTTGTGCCATGTTAATGGCTTTATTACCCTATTTTGAGCTGCTATTATGCAAGGGTGGTATATTTATCACTAATTTTTTATTGTGGCTAATGACAAGCGCCAAGTAATTATGTTTCTCTCGTAGAGTCGTGTCAAGCATGTATGAGCTAGGGGTTGTTCAATCGATAAGTTGAGACTGTTATTGATCCCCCCTTCTTAGCAAGCACCGACCAACTGTGTTTACTAGTTATTTTTTGAATGTAGTTCGCAGTTTATTGCTTTGAGAGTTGTTCACTTTTATTAACTTTCATTTTTACAAGGTAATAAAAGACTTAAACGCTTATACAGTTTTGGATCTTGGATTCTGGCATGTTGACATATAAAAAAATGTAATAAAAGAATAAAAAGAAAAGAAGATTAAATATCAAAAGTCTTGCGGTGGGTCGAGATGGAGCGTGAAACGCATTCGCCCATAAACGCAGGACCGATGTTGTGATGGAGCATAAAATGCACTCGCCAAATAATCTTTGAATTTTGTAAAGTCTAATTTGGCTTATTTTGATTAAGTGGCCTTTGCTGCTCGAGTTATTAGATTCATAGGGGTGTTCCACACCTAGTGCCCTAAAGTCATCTGACTTGGGAGTCACTGATCAAAAGCTCATTAACGGGTAGCTCTGAATAGCCTAAGGTAATTAAGGACTGTCCGAGTCAGATTTTACTATCTTCATGCTAGAGCCTTTTCATCCTTTCCTGCACTTGCATCTTAGTCTTAATGCTTGTTGAATGTTTAAGTTATGAAGTGTGCATATTGGTATTAACAATCGACTGTGCGAACTTATTTGAGCTACGATTAGTTAGGATGGTTGGGCTCCACACACACACATAGAATGGATCGAATACAATCTTATGCTTAAAAATGAATGAACCCTTACTAATATCTGTGTTTGCCTTGTTCTCTGGGAGTAGCTATGTTCGAGCTTAGAAGCCATGATACTAGTATACAGTTTTATTTATCTTTCGCGTGTGTTTTACTATTGTGAGTTTTGTGTTAGATAGTTTGCTAGAGGACAAGCAAAGACTTAAGTTTGGGGGTATTTGATGAGTGGGATTTATACCTGCGAATTGGATACTTTATGACTTAAATAGTTGCCTGATCTTCGTAGTTTTTATATAGTTTTATATGTTTATAGTATTATTATGCTTAATCGACGTATTACAGGACTTTATAGGACTTTTCTAGCTTTCTGGGGACAAAACGGACAATTTACATACACTGGCACCGCAGCGCCAATGCCTAGTCTTAATCTCGCGCCGCGGCACCGCCCCCTGGTCCTTGCTGATGTCATCCTGGCGCTGCAACGCCACAGTTCCTTTATAAACTCGTGCTGCAGCGCGACCTCCGGTCTTTTGGTGCTAACGTGGCGCTGCAGCGCCACCCATAAGCTCTATTACCAACGCCGCAGCGTGACCTCCAGTGCCCAGACAGAGAAGGCTTGCTTTTGACCTAGCTAAAGAAAAAAACAGATATATATATATATCATGAGAGCCTCTGCACACCAGAGGGAGACCGGGATAGAATCAGATAGCTTAGCTTAGGATAGATTATATCCTCTTTTGTACTTTCTCTCTCTAATTATTAGGCAATGTTTGTAAATATAGATTAGGTAGATTAGGGAAAATTCTGGGATTTCCTTGGAGCAACAAGAGCAGTGAGCTACACGGATTGGAGAGCATGAAAGGAGCGGAATGTTTGGAGACTGAAGAGCCTCGACAGAGTTTATTCTTTTCCATTTATTTCCTCTGAATTTGTAATCCATAAATGTTGACTTTATTGCTACTTATATTTTGTTCAATAGCTATGAACTAAGTATTGGCTCTAAGGTTATAATAGAACCCTTTGTTATTTAAATTGCTTGTCTTATCTCTTTGGTTGGCACCATATGGTTTGGTTTAATATATTCATGCTTAATGATTCTCACTAAGACATTAGTAATGATTTTGGTAATCTATATGATATTGAAAGAAGGATTATAGATTTACACCTAAATATATTGGCATGTGATTATGGGTTTCGACTGCATAAGTTGTGCGTAAAATAGACATATATCTGTGTGCCACGTGTGGCCTAATTGAGAACTTATGCTTAAATCCTTGTTAGGTTAATTCGCATAGACATGTGTAGGATTATCACCTAGCTTAGACGTTCTTTTCTGTTCTATTCCCTATCTGGTAGATCTGGAGAGGATACGTTTGTGCATACCTCGACAGAGGTGTATGAGCAACTATGTGTTTTTGGTCGACAAACTGTCGTGACCATTAAGACCAAAGAGAGAAGGGTAGGAAGTTTGATGAAGCATAGCACGCCAGGTGTTCAACGGAATGCTTGTGTGGGGTGAAGTTGTAACCTTAGCTTGTAATTCCTTTGATTACCATTCGTTATCCATTTACTTGCTTTAATAATTAGTTATAACTAGTTTAACCACACTCTTATTAGTTTACTGTTCGAATAAGACTTAAGCGATACAAAGTTGGTATTTGGTAAATATTAGTGATAGTTCCTCGTGGGTACGACACTTTCCTTATCACTGTATTACTTATTAGACCGCGTATACTTGCGCATGTTTAGTGATCGGTTTTTCGACCAACAATGGGTAGAACCCTAACCAAGCCTCCGTCAATACCTCCGAAAGCATGCGCATTCCTCGGAGAAAATAGGCAAAGGTGTAGGAACCCCAAACAAAGTCACGGAGGTGCTCTACATATCGGGTAGCACTGACCAGGGCGAAGGACACAGTTAATGAGTTGTCCGCCACAAAATAACCTCTGATGATCACCAACAATCGCATCAAGATACGATCCCTAACCCTTTGATCATCAGGCAGAGGCTCAAGTAAAGCCCCACTCTGGGCATCTATGCTCAAGGGATCCGATCAGACCGTTCGACCCTTGATCGCCATCACAAGAACTCCTAGCAGGGACCGAACTGAAGTGGGTGTGATGTCAGCCACGACAGGCACTGGCTCACCCTCGAACTCATTGCCGGTGATAAACCTCCAATCCATAATTATCATCATCACCTCAAAGTCCAACAAATGAAGAGACTGAGTCTGGTGGAACCAGCGCTCAGATAAAGCTCTCATATAACCCCAAGGGCAACGATGTGGAAGAATAGAGAAGAAGGCTTGAAACCCCCAGCTGTCAACGATATCCCTATACTCCTAGTGCAAAGTGTGGTAAAGGGAATGCACATTAAACCAGTTCCCTCTGGGCTGCATAAAGCCGGGAGCCTGCATAAAAAACTAACCCATGTCAAAAACCTATGCCCCGAGAATGGCAAAAGAAAGAAAGAGAATCCAGAGAGAAGAAAACTTCAAGTCACCTCGTTGGCATGGAGAAACCTCGATGGATGACGACTCAAGTATCCCAGCAACTCTTGGGTCAGCACAATAATGCCCGAAAGCTCCTCACGTGGGACCTGACCTAGGACGAGAGCAGCAAAAAAAGCTTCCTCATCATCTATATCAATCGACTGCTCGTTATGTGCTGGATGAATCACCGACTTTGCTAATCTGTGAGGCGGTCGAGCTGGATGTGGCTGAGAAACATCAGAAGCTCGCCTCCGTCTGACGCCTGAAACTACCGTTCTAGCACTATCGGGTCTGTCTCGGTCCATCACCTGGACAAAGTCTCCAAATAACCTTAAAAAGGGTGTTAAGCCTAAAACCTATGGCTTATTAATTTAAATCAGTATTTTATGCATTTCTAAGTCTTAAAACATGCATGGGTCAGTCAAAAATCCCCAGTATAGTTAAAACTACATGTTTTTCAAAAGCTAAACCTTTAAAACCTGCACGGGTCAGTCAAAAATCCCTAGTAGAGTCAAAATTGCATGATTATTAAATGCCCTGGCTTTTGAAAAAATTTTGCCAGAGTGTTCTTTGTAAAATGGACTGTCTGCATGCACACAGGCATGTCTAGATGGCCATTCAGTAGCACACCTTCCCAAAAATAGAAACAGTTCATATTTATGAAATAAAATCAAAAGTAAACCTCACATGGTATCCAAATTACCATGGACATTTTTAGTTGAAAATCCATGCACAATAAGCCACAAAAAGGATGAGTAAACTGATCAAAAAGAGCAAAGTATGACTGTCTCAGAATCTGAATTTTATTATGTCAAAACATGAATTATAGGAAGATATGCATACATATAAAGTCAGAAAATTTTTAGCAGGTCATATAGGCATACATTTTTCATACATTGCATCTAAAAGCACCCTACGTGTTTACATGCTTTTAACGGTCAAAACATGCGAAAAAAGGACGTAAAATGTTACCTACGATGCGCTGAACTCGTGAGAACTGACGAAATCTGAAAAAGGCTGCCCGAACTCCGTAGATCTGAAAAAGAAGATCGAATTCCGTTTGAAACTTGAAATGAAACTGATTTCAAATGAACTCCCGTAGCAAATATAAAGCCACAGGTGGAAGCGGCCCCACCTACGACTGCCACACCTCTACCGGTTGTGCCCCAAGGTGGGCCCCGCTCCCTCCAGCTCGGTTTGGTTCGAGTTAAAACGGAGTTCATATGAGCTGCAAGGTCAAATCTGAAGAAAAATCGCTACGCGATTGAGCAATTTGTTCTGAAATCCTACGTTTAAGCAGTTGAATCCTAACAGAAAGGGGAACTCCCTGAAAACCCTTGGTATTTATCCCGAAGCAATGTATGAGGATCAATGATGAAGAATGTTGAAAAATTGCAAAAAAACTGTGCAGAACTGTCAAAAACTGCCACTTTCGAAGCATCGGGTACAGACCGGTGATAGTTCAGCCGTTGGCTCAACCCCAGCAAAGCATTGGGCACAAACTGATGACAGTTCAGCCGTTGCCTAAACCCCAGAGAAGCGTCGGGTACAGACTGGTGACAGTTCAGCCATTGGCTCAACCATAGAGAAGCATCAGATACAAACTGATGACAGTTCAGCCGTTGGAACAACCCCAGCTAAGCGTCGGGTACAAATCGGTGATGTAAGACCCCGAATTTTATGAAATAAAAGTATTCAATTTTTCTTATTATTATTCAGTAAATAGTTAAATTGATAAAAGGTTAAAGTTAAGGGTGATATATGTAAATTTTATAAAGTAAGTAAGTTGGCATAAAATATTCATTGTGTCGGGGAATATTTGTTTGGTCGGAGAATATTCTTTTTGTCGGATAATATTCGTACGACGGCGCAGTCTTTGGTGGACCCCACAACGGAATAACTGTCGGATATAGAAAGCGATAAAAATAATATTTTTATAAAAATAACGGTAAAACTGTTAAAATACCCGGTGGTTAAAATACATTAATACGCAATGTTGCACAGTAGCACACAGTATTGCACAATATTTCGAATTATTGATTCTTACGTAAGAAGGCACTTACTCAATTATTGTTACAGTAATTACTGTTCAATATTTTATATTATTGATTCAACAATTACATAATATTTTATTGGTTCAATAATTGCTACGTTGATATTTTATATCAATAATTACTACGTTGATATTTTATATTATTGATTCAATAATTGTCACAGTAACTACTGCACAGTATTTCACATTATTAAATTAATAATTCATATTATTTGAATAATATTATTAGACAGCATTATTGACAATGTCTAGGAAGTTCTGTCTAGGAAAGGGATTAGTTAATCTAATTGCGCGCCAGTAAGGAGAAATCCTTATTGGAAAGCCCCCTCTTTCCTGGGAACGGCCTATTTTTCATTATTGTAGTTCTATAATATTATTTGTGAATAATAATTATTGATAAAAATGATAAGGAAATATTTATTCAACATGAATATAAATAGAGGAATTTTAGCAAAAGAGACAATTGTTGTAAATTGGTATTTTATCTTTTCTGATAAAATAATTCATTCAAATATATTATTATAATATTATATTATAATATTATAATGTGATAATATAATAGTATAATTTATAACTTTAAGTAATAATATTGTTATAATAAATTTATGCCATAAAAATAAAATGAGGTGGAAGAGAGAAAAATGGAATTGGAATTTTTTTACAGTTTTAATATATATATATATATATATATATATATATATATATATTATAAATATTTGGGAAAATTTCGTGGAGGATTTTTCTAATTGGGTGGGCCCCACTTTTATGTGAATTGTGCTGATGTTGATTTTTCAAAGTTGGATTGCTCCGTTGTTAGTTTTGTCAGAATGGGGTGTGGAAAAATCATCTGTATAAAAATTTGGGTCATTTTTCGTTCGAAATTTGGAAAAACTTTCTTTTACAAAGTTGTAGAGAATTAAATTTCATATGAAATGGACATAAGGTTCGTATTTTTCTGATAAAAGGGCTATTTATTATGAATTATTGAAGTTTCGAAAATAAATGTTTTTATTAAAAATATGGGTGGGCCCCACTCTTGTCTTTTATGGAATAAAATGCTGAAATTTCAAAGTGGTGTGCGTTTGAAATTTGTGGGAAGCCTCCGGTAGCACGTTTGGTCAACATTGGTGTTATGACATTTTCCTATAAATAGAGTGCTTAGTTAGAATTGAAAATCACGCCAAAATCAAAAAAATTTCTCTCTATAATGTTGAGCGTATTTCTTGTGAGTATAAGAGTATTTTGAGTGTTTATAACAGTGCAAGTTTTCGTTAGCATAATATCTGATATTCCAGTCAGATTCAGTATTCTACTGAGGTAAGGGACGTTATTATGTTTTGCAAAGGAGGTTATTTTTCGTAAATGATATTATTTTCGTAAATGATATTATTTTCGTAAAAGATATTTTGATAAAGGATATTTTGATAAAAGATGTGATTTTATACTCGTAAGGGATATTATTGCTTTCGTATCTGTAAGGGATATTATTTTTCTTGTAAGGGATATTATTTTTCTTCTAAAGGATATTATTTTTCTCGTAAATGATGTTATTTCTTTCAATATTCATAAAGAATATTATTTTCTTTCATATTCCATATTATGAAAGTGATAATATTTCATTTCATATTCCTAAATTTAAACTTACTACGGTAAGTATTGCTTCTATAATTCCGAAAATGATTAAAAATTCCTTGAGTTTTGCACTTCATCAAATATCATTTCACCGGAATATTGGTCTGAACTTTATTATGAAAATTTGACCTTGGCATGTCGGAGTTACTATTTATGAGTTACTATTCATGAGTTACTATTCACGGGTTACAATTTATGAGTTACTATTCATGGGTTACTATTCATGAGTTACTATTCACGGGTACTATTCACGATAAAAAAATATATTATTTTTTTCTGTCCAAATTATCTTTGATTTATGAATCTTACTCTTGAAATTAGACCCATGTTTTGATCATATTGTTCTTATTATCATATATAATTGTCGGAGAACCGACGTGCACACTTGAGTATGATTGATTGTTATGCATAACGATGGTACTTTAGGTTGATCACCTGTTGTACCTGTTTTTATTGGATTTTCAGTTTATTACTGTCAATTCTAGTAGAAGTTCATAGTCCTTAGTGACTGCTCAGTATTCAATTATTTAAAATCTTGAATTGACGTATTATTGAATCATATTGATATTATTCTGTCCTTAGCGACTGTTATTGAGAACTGTTGATATTCTTGTTATCCTTGAACTATCAAACCTTGTTATACCTTTTCGAGAATTGGGAATCTTATTACTCACCCTTATTATATATTACTTGCTGGGCAATTTGTGCTCATTCTTGCTTTCCCTAAAACATTTAAGTTAAGGCAGAGCATGGCGAACCTTCGGGCGTTGATAAGGGCAAGGGCAAGGCTACCAATTAGCTTGTCTCTTATATGTTTTAAATATTTTAATGTTGTATTAAGATGATGTAGTAAGACTGGTTTTGATTATGTTTAAGCTTAAGTTAGGTTATGTAATAAGTCGTTAATTGATATTATTATGTAATCTATTAAGTACTGTAGGTTGCGAGACTTGGGGGAATAATTATAATAAATCATTGTAAATTATTCTAGAATAGATTTTCCGCTGTGATCGTGTGATATTTAGTTATTATTATCGTAATGTATTACCATGAGCACGTGATGAACCGAATTCGAGAGACCAAGTGGCGGTCCTGGAATTTGGGGGCGTCACAAGTTCTCTTTGGCTTGAGTGTAAAGATGGGTAGATTATTGGTATGACCATGATTATGGGTTCTCTTTAACCAGTATGGCAAAGATGAATTGTTGACTCGCATGATCATGACCATTGAGTTCACAATTGAATATCTTTAGCTTAAGTACAAAGGTGAATTGATCAACATGATTATAAATGTTGTTTCTATAAATTCTGAAATGATTAGATATTTCTTTGAGATTTGAATATCTTTGGCCCGTAGTGCAAAGATGAGCTGTTGATTTATGAATATCTTTGGCCTGTAGTGCAAAGATGAACTATTAATGAATATCTTTGGCCTGTAGTGCAAAGATGAGATGTTTATTTATGAATATCTTTGGCCTATAGTGCAAAGATGAACTATTGATGAATATCTTTGGCATGTAGTGCAAAGATGAGAGTTAATTTGTGAATATCTTTGGCCTGTAGTACAAAGATGAGCTATTGATGAATATCTTTGGCCTATATTGCAAAGATGAATGATTAATTGTTGAATATCTTTGGAAATAGTGCAAAGATGAATTGATTAGCATGATTTATGAACAGGAACTGTGATTTGGTATAACCATGATCTTTGGTGTTTCAGGTAAAGACAGGTGATGAAAGTTATTTTCGTCCTGGGTGCGAAGATAAATTTAGCAACACAATTATGATTATGAATTATTCACATGATTGTGGACAGGAACTGTTGATTGATGTTACAGGGATAAAACATTGTTGGTGGACTTTTAACATGGAGAAGACAATAGACATTAGGGTCTATTTGACTCTTTTAATGGATTGTTCGTTCTGCTGCAATTATGGTTGAAAAGTTTTATCATCTACCATATGTTCTAAATTTCTGAGTTATTTCTGACGAATGCTATTGATAATTTGATTATCTTTATTCATGATATTCTTTACTGGGCATTTTGTGCTCACCCTTTTGCTTCACAACTCCTTTCAGGTAATAAGAGTGTAGCGGGGTCGAGCGGGGATAACAGGGGAATAGAAAGATGGTTGATAGCTATTGAAGTTTACCATAAAACAGTATGAGAATCATTATATTGAGAATTTAATTATATGTGTCATATTTTATACGTCATTTAACAGTTGATTTAGTGAACTTTGGAAGGGTATTTTGCCACTATCATACAAGATGTCTAACCACATACGACTTCATGTTATCATAAGACATGGTTGTGCACATCCATTTGCTAATTATATCTATGAGCACTACCTATATAATCTTAGAGTACGGTTGGAATATAATCCTTAGTTTGAGAAAATTGAGATAAATATGTGGCAAGAGAAAACCCACCATTGGAAAGAACATGATAGTAATCTTCTCGTTCTTCTTTGGGGTCTATTGGGTCAACCAAGGATAATTTTCAAGTCCTATTATAACTTAGATGCATGGTCGCCCATGTACGAAGGTTTCCTTGATCATTTTTCAAAGATTTTAATTCCTAAAACAGTTATTGACTTTACCTTTATGTAACGTATCATTGATTTGGAGTGTGGGTACAGTATTTGTATTGAAACTAACACTTTATGTGTGGTCGTATTGTGTACGACAATTGGATATAAAAGATTTGTATTTGGATTCTGTACCATGTATTTCTTAGCAACCCAGAATAAGTGGGTTGTGTATTAAACCTATTTTGGGGGCGTCACAAATGGTATCAGAGCTTAGGGATATGGTCGCTGGCGGAGATCTGAGTCTAAAACTAGGAGGGGAGAGACGAGTAATATACTTCGCTAGTGTGTGATTTACCTAAGCTGAATTTTCTTAATAAATTGATATATTGTGATATATCAATTAACCTTTGTTTTGAAGCTGTATTCTAGAATGAGAAATGGAGAAATCATGATACAGAAGAAATGATCAAGGAGATAGAATCTGGAACGAAAGCTGGAATGAAAGCAAGGCATCCTCATCCCTTCGAATTACCAGGTACGTAAATTTCGGGGACGAAATTTCATAAGGAGTGAAGATTGTAAGACCCCGAATTTTATAAAATAAAAGTATTTAATTTTTTTATTATTATTATTCAGTAAATGGTTAAATTGATAAAAGGTTAAAGTTAAGGGTGATATATGTAAATTTTATAAAGTAAGCAAGTTAGCATAAAATATTCGTTGTGTTGGGAAATATTCGTTTGGTCGGAGAATATTCTTTTTGTAGGAGAATATTAGTACGACGGCGCAGTCTTTGGTGGACCCCACAACGGAATAATGGTAAAACTAATACTGTTAAAACTGTTGAAATACCCGATGGTTAAAATACAGTAATACGCAGTGTTGCACAGTAGCACACAGTATTGCACAATATTTTGAATTATTGATTCTTACGTAAGAAGGCACTTACTCAATTATTGTTACAGTAATTACTGTTTAATATTTTATATTATTGATTCAACAATTGTATAATATTTTATTGGTTCAATAATTGCTACGTTGATATTTTATATTATTGATTCAATAATTTTCACAGTAATCGCTGCATAGTATTTCAAATTATCAAATTAATAATTCATATTATTTGAATAATATTATTAGACAACATTATTGACAATGTTTAGGAAGTTCTGTCTATGAAAGGGATTAGTTAATCTAATTACGCCAGTAAGGAGAAATTCTTATCGGAAAGCCCTCTATTTCCTAGGAACGACCTGTTTTTCATTATTGTAGTTCTATAATATTATTTGTGAATAATAATTATTGATAAAAATGATAAGAAAATATATTTATTCAACGTGAATATAAATGGAGGAATTTTAGCAAAAGAGACAATTGCTGAAATTGATATTTTATCTTTTCTGATAAAATAATTCATTCAAATATAATATTATAATGTTACATTATAATATTATAATGTGATAATATAATAGTATAATTTATAATTTTAGGTAGTAATATTGTTATAATAAATTTATGCCATAAAAATAAAATGAGGTGGAAGAGAGAAAAATGGAATTGGAATTTTTTTACAGTTTTAATATATATATATATATATATATATATTATAAACATGTGGGAAAATTTGACGGAAGATTTTTCTAATTCGGTGGCCCCACTTTTGTGTGAAATGCGCTTATGTTGGTTTTTCAAAGTTGGATTGCTCCGTTGTTAGTTTTATCAAAATGGAGGTGTGAAAAAATCATCCGTATATAAATTTGGGTCATTTTTCGTTCGGAATTTAGAAAAACTTTCTTTTACAAAGTTGTAGAGAATTAAATTTCATATGGAATGGACATAAGGTTCATATTTTTCTGATAAAAGGGCTATATATTATGAATTATTGAAGTTTCGGAAATAAATATTTTTATTAAAAATATGGGTGGGCCCCACTCTTGTCTTTTATGGAATAAAATGATGAAATTTCAAAGTGGTGTGCGTTTGAAATTTGTGGGAAGCCTCCGGTAGCACGTTTGGTCAACATTGATGTTCTGGCATTTTTCTATAAATAGAGTGCTTAGTTAGAATTGAAAATCACACTAGAATAAAAAAAAATTCTATCTATAATATTGAGCGTATTTCTTGTGAGTATAAGTGTATTTTGAGTGTTGAAAACAGTACAAGTTTTCGTTAGCATAATATCCGATATTCCAGTCAGATTCAGTATTCTACTGAGGTAAGGGATGTTATTATGTTTCGCAAAGGAGGTTATTTTTCTTAAATGATATTATTTTCGTAAATGATATTATTTTTGTAAAAGATATTTTGATAAAGGATATTTTGGTAAATGATGTGATTTTATACTCGTAAAGGGTATTATTGCTTTCGTATCTGTAAGGGGTATTATTTTTCTTGTAAGGGATATTATTTTTCATGTAAAGGATATTATTTTTCTTGTAAATGATGTTATTTTTTTTTAATATTCATAAAGAATATTATTTTCTTTCATATTCCATATTATGAAAGTGATAATATTTCATTTCGTACTTCTAAATTTAAACTTACTACGGTAAGTATTGCTTTTATAATTCCTGAAATGATTAGAAATTACTTGAGTCTTGCACTTCATCAAATATCATTTCACCGAAATATTGGTCTGAACTTTATTATAAAAATTTCACCTTTGCATGTCGGAGTTACTATTCACGAATTACTATTCATGAGTTACTATTCACAAGTTACTATTCATGATTTACTATTCACGAGTTACTGTTCACGAGTTACTATTTACGGGTTACTATTCATGAGTTACTATTCACAGGCACTATTCACGGTAAAAAAATAATTTTTTTTCTGTCCAAATTTTATTTGATTTATGAATCTTACTCTTGAAATTAGACCCATGTTTTGATCATATTGTTCTTATTATCGTATATAATATTTGTATAATCATGGTGATGGAAGTTCTCTTTGGCTTGAGTGTAAAGATAGGTAGATTATTGGTATGACCATGATTATGGGTTCTCTTTGGCCAGTAGTGCAAAGATGAATTGTTGACTCGCATGATCATGACCATTAGTTTATAATTGAATATCTTTAGCTTAAGTGCAAAGGTGAATTGATCAATATGATTATAAATGTTGTTTCTATAAATTCTGAAATGATTAGATATTTCTTTGAGATTTGAATATCTTTGGCCCGTAGTGCAAAGATGAGCTGTTGATTTATGAATATCTTTGGCCTGTAGTGCAAAGATGCACTATTAATGAATATCTTTGTCCTGTAGTGCAAAGATGAGATGTTAATTTATGAATATCTTTGTCCTATAGTGCAAAGATGAACTATTGATGAATATCTTTGGCATGTAGTGCAAAGATGAGCAGTTAATTTGTGAATATCTTTGGCCTGTAGTGCAAAGATGAGCTATTGATGAATATCTTTGGCCTATATTGCAAAGATGAATGATTAATTGTTGAATATCTTTGGCCGTAGTGCAAAGATGAATTGATTAGCATAATTTATGAACAGGAACTGTGATTTGATATAACCATGATTTTTGGTGTTTCAGGTAAAGACATGTGATGAAAGTTATCTTTGTCCTTGGTGCGAAGAGAAATTTAGCAACACAATTATGATTATGAATTATTCACATGATTGTGGACAGGAATTGTTGATTGATGTTACAGGAAAAAAATATTGGTGGTGGACTTTTAACATGGAGAAGACAATAGACATTAGGGTCTATTTGACTTATTTAATGGATTGTTCGTTCCGCTGCAACTATGGTTGAAAAGTTTTATCATCTACCATATATTCTAAATCTCTGAGTTATTACTGACGAATGTTATTGATAATTTGATTATCTTTAGTCATGATATTCTTTACTGGGCATTTTGTGCTCACCATTTTGCTTCACAATTCCTTTTAGGTAATAAGAGTATAGCGAGGTCGAGCGGGGATAACAGGGGAATAGAGAGATGGTCGATAGCTATTGAAGTTTCCCATAAAACAGTATGAGAATAATTATATTGAGAATTTAATTATATGTGTCGTATTTTATACGTCATTTAACAGTTGATTTGGTGAGCCCAATAGGGTGAGGTGAACCCAACTTTGGAAGGGTGTTTTGCCACTATCATACAAGATGTCTAACCACATACGACTTCATGTTATCATAAGACATGGTTGTGCACATCCATTTGCTGATTATATCTATGAGCACTACCTATATAATCTTAGAGTATGGTTGGAATATAATCCTTAGTTTGAGAAAAATGAGATAATTATGTGGCAAGAGAAAACCCACCATTGAAAAGAACATGGTAGTAATCTTCTCGTTCTTCTTTGGGGTCTATTGGGTCAACCAAGGATAATTCTCAAGTCCTATTATAACTTAGATGCATGGTCGCCCATGTACGAAGGTTTTCTTGAGCATTTTCCAAAGATTTTAATTTCTAAAACAGTTATTGACTTTACCTTTATGTAACGTATCACTGATTTGGAGTGTGGGTATAGTATTTGTATTGAAACTCACACTTTATGTGTGGTCGTATTGTGTACGACAATCGGATATAAAAGATTTGTATTTGGATTCTGTAACATGTATTTCTTGGCAACCCAGAATAGGTGGGTTGTGTATTGAACCTATTTTGGGGGCGTCACAAATGGTATCAGAGCTTAGGGATATAGTCGCTGGCGGAGATCTGAGTCTAAAACTAGGAGGGGAGAGACGAGTAATATACTTCGCTAGTGTGTGACTTACCTAAGCTGAATTTTCTTAATAAATTAATAAATTGTGATATGTCGATTAACCTTTGTTTTGAAGCTGTATTCTAGAATGAGCAATGGAGAAATCATGATACAGAAGAAATGATCAAGGAGATAGCGTCTGGAATGAAAGCAAGGTATCCTCATCTCTTCGAATTACCAGGTACGTAAATTTCGGGGACGAAATTTCATAAGGAGTGGAGATTGTAAGACCTCGAATTTTATAAAATAAAAGTATTCAATTTTTTTATTATTATTATTCAGTAAATGGTTAAATTGATAAAAGGTTAAAGTTAAGGGTGATATATGTAAATTTTACAAAGTAAGCAAGTTGGCATAAAATATTCGTTGTGTCGGATAATTTTCGTTTGGTCGAAGAATATTCTTTCTGTCGGAGAATATTCGTACGACGGCGCAGTCTTTGGTGGACCCCACAACGGAATAACCGTCGGATATAGAAAGCGACAGAAATAACATTTTTATAAAAATAACGGTAAAATTGTTACTATTAAAACTGTTGAAACACACGGTGGTTAAAATACAGTAATACGCAGTGTTGCACAGTAGCACACAGTATTGCACAATATTTCGAATTATTGATTCTTACGGAAGAAGGCACTTACTCAATTATTGTTACAGTAATTACTGTTCAATATTTTATATTATTGATTCAATAATTGCATAATATTTTATTGGTTCAATAATTGCTACGTTGATATTTTATATCAATAATTGCTACGTTGATATTTTATATTATTGATTCAATAATTATCATAGTAACCGCTGCACAGTACTTCATATTATCAAATTAATAATTCATATTATTTGAATAATATTATTAGACAGCATTATTGGCAATGTCTAGGAAGTTCTGTCTAGGAAAGGGGTTAGTTAATCTAATTGCGCGCCAGTACGGAGAAATCCTTATCGGAAAGCCCCCTTTTTTCTAGGAACGACCTGTTTGTCATTATTGTAGTTCTGTAATATTATTTATGAATAATAATTATTGATAAAAATAATAAGAAAATATTTATTCAACGTGGATAAATGGAGGAATTTTAGCAAAAGAGATAATTGTTGAAAATTAATATTTTATCTTTTCTGATAAAATAATTCATTCAAATATATTATTATAATATTATATTATAATATTATAATGTGATAATATAATAGTATAATTTATAATTTTAAGTAGTAATATTGTTATAATAAATTTATGATATAAACATAAAATGAGGTGGAAGAGAGAAAAACGGAATTAGAATTTTTTTATAGTTTTAATATATATATATATATATATATATATATATATATATATATATATATATATATATTATAAACATGTGGGAAAATTTGGTGGAGGATTTTTCTAATTGGGTGGGCCCCACTTTTGTGTAAAATGTGCTGATGTTGGTTTTTCAAATTTGGATTGCTCCGTTGTTAGTATTGTTAGAATGGGGATGTGAAAAAATCATCCGTATATAAATTTGGGTCATTTTTCGTTCGGAATTTGGAAAAACTTTCTTCTACAAAGTTGTAGAGAATTAAATTTTATATGGAATGGACATAAGTTTCGTATTTTTCTGATAAAAGGGCTATTTATTATGAATTATTGAAGTTTCAGAAATAAATATTTTTATTAAAAACATGGGTGGGCCCCACTCTTGTCTTTTATGGAATAAAATGCTGAAATTTTAAAGTGGTGTGTGTTTGAAATTTGTGGGAAGCCTCCGGTAGCACGTTTTGTCAACATTGGTGTTCTGGTATTTTCCTATAAATAGAGTGCTTAGTTAGAATTGAAAATCACACCAGAATCAGGAAATTTTCTCTCTATAATGTTGAGCGTATTTCTTGTGAGTATAAGAGTATTTTGAGTGTTGATAACAGTGCAAGTTTTCGTTAGCATAATATCCGATATTTCAATCAGATTCAGTATTCTACTGAGGTAAGAGATGTTATTATGTTTCGTAAAGGAGGTTATTTTTCGTAAATGATATTATTTTCGTAAAAGATATTTTGATAAAGGATGTGATTTTATACTCGCAAAGGGTATTATTGCTTTCGTATCTGTAAGGGATATTATTTTTCTTGTAAAGGATATTATTTTTCTCGTAAATGATGTTATTTTCTTTCAATATTCATAAAGAATATTATTTTCTTTCTTATTCCATATTATGAAAGTGATAATATTTCATTTCATATTCTTAAATTTAAACTTACTACGGTAAGTATTGCTTCTATAATTCCTGAAATGATTAGAAATTCCTTGAGTTTTGTGCTTCATCAAATATCATTTCACCGGAATATTGGTCTGAACTTTATTATGAAAATTTCACATTTTCATGTCGGAGTTACTATTTATGAGTTACTACTCACGATTTACTATTCATGAGTTACTATTCACGTGTTACTATTCACAGGTTCTATTCATGAGTTACTATTCACGGGTACTATTCACGATAAAAAAATATTTTTTTTTTGTCCAAATTATCTTTGATTTATAAATCTTACTCTTGAAATTAGACCCATGTTTTGATCATAATGTTCTTATTATCATATATAATATTTTTATAATCATGGTGATGGAATTTCTCTTTGACTTGAGTGTAAAGATGGGTAGATTATTAGTATGACCATGATTATGTGTTCTCTTTGGCCAGTAGTGCAAAGATAAATTGTTGACTGACATGATCATGACCATTGAGTTTACAATTGAATATATTTAGCTTAAGTGCAATCGTGAATTGATCAACATGATTATAAATGTTGTTTCTATAAATTCTGAAATGATTAGATATTTCTTTGAGATTTGAATATCTTTGGCCCGTAGTGCAAAGATGAGCTGTTGATTTATGAATATCTTTGGCCTATAGTACAAAGATGAACTATTAATGAATATCTTTGGCCTGTAGTGCACAGATGAGATGTTGATTTATGAATATCTTTGGCCTGTAGTGCAAAGATGAACTATTGATGAATATTTTTGGCATTTAGTGCAAAGATGACAAGTTGATTTGTGAATATCTTTGCCCTGTAGTGCAAATATGAGTTATTGATGAATATTTTTGGCCTGTATTGCAAAGATGAATGATTAATTGTTGAATATCTTTGGCCGTAGTGCAAAGATGAATTGATTAGCATGATTTATGAACAGGAACTGTGATTTGGTATAACCATGATCTTTGGTGTTTCAGGTAAAGACAGGTGATGAAAGTTATCTTCGTCCTTGGTGCGAAGATAAATTTAGCAACACAATTATGATTATGAATTTTTCACATGATTGTGGACAGGAACTGTTGATTGATGTTATAGGGATAAAACATTGTTGGTGGACTTTTAACATGGAAAAGATAATAGACGTTAGGGTCTATTTGTCTCTTTTAATGGATTGCTCGTTCCGCTGCAACTATGGTTGAAAAGTTTTATCATCTACCATATGTTCTAAATCTTTGAATTATTACTGATAAATGCTATTGATAATTTGATTATCTTTAGTCATGATATTCTTTACTGGGCAATTTGTGCTCACCCTTTTGCTTCACAATTCCTTTCAGGTAATAAGAGTGTAGCGGGGTCGAGCGGGGATAACAGGGGAATAGAAAGATGGTCGATAGCTATTGAAGTTTCCCATAAAACAGTATGAGAATAATTATATTGAGAGTTTAATTATGTGTGTCGTATTTTATACGTCATTTAACAGTTGATTTGGTGAACTTTGGAAGGGTGTTTTGCCACTATCATACAAGATGTCTAACCACATACGACTTCATGTTATCATAAGACATGGTTGTGCACATCCATTTGCTGATTATATCTATGAGCACTACCTATATAATCTTAGAGTACGGTTGGAATATAATCCATAGTTTGAGAAAATTGAGATAATTATGTGGCAAGAGAAAACCCACCATTGAAAAGAATATGATAGTAATCTTCTCGTTCTTCTTTGGGGTCTATTGGGTCAACCAAGGATAATTCTCAAGTCCTATTATAACTTAGATGCATGGTCGCCCATGTACGAAGGTTTCCTTGAGCATTTTCCAAAGATTTTAATTCCTAAAACAGTTATTGACTTTACCTTTATGTAACGTATCATTGATTTGGAGTGTGGGTATAGTTTTTGTATTGAAACTAACACTTTATGTGTGGTCGTATTGTGTACGACAATTGGATATAAAAGATTTGTATTTGGATTCTGTACCATGTATTTCTTGGCAACCAAGAATAAGTGGGTTGTGTATTGAACCTATTTTGGGGGCGTCACAGGTGACAATTCAGCCGTTAGATCAACACCAGCGAAGCGTCGGGTACAGACCGATGACAGTTCAGTAATTGGCTCAACCCCAGCGAATCGTCGGGTACAGACTGGTGACAGTTCAGCCATTGGCACAACCCTAGCAAAGCGTCGGATATTGACCGATGACAGCTTAGCCGTTGGCTTAACCCCAGCGACATCTCAGCCGTTGGCACAACCCCAGCGAAGCGTCAGGTACTGACCGATGACATCTCAGTCGTTGGCACAACCCCGCGAAGTATCAGAAGTGATCCGGTGACGGAAACAATATAATAATCCATCCCTGATGATGGAATCTGTTATACACATCCTCAAAGGGAGCACCGAGAAGGATTGGTGATTCAAACCCCCTGTTTCAAACTACCGGTGTAAATTATCATCAACATAAGCGTCGGAAGCATACGCTGAGGAACTCAATAATCGAGATATATCCTCGGGGGGGAAAACCAACAGAAAGATATGACGACATCAGCCGGGAAGGAAAATATGCCTTGTCAAGTGTAAGATCCCAACTTTTATGAATAAAGATTTAATTTTTTTTATATTATTTTGAAATAGTAGGGCGTTGATTTGATAAATGTGGTAAGTTATGGGTGAGATGTGCAAATTTTACAAAGTAAGCAAGTGGTTATAAAATATTCATTGTGTCGGGAAATATTTGTTGGGTTAAAGAATATTCTTTTTGTCGGAGAATATTCGTACGACGGCGTAGTCATTAGTGGACCCCACAACGGAATGAATGTCGGATATAGAAAGCGATAAAAGTAATTTTTATAAAAATAACGGTAAAACTATTACCGTTAAACTGTTGAAATATCCGGTGATAAAAATACAGTAATACGCGTTGTTGCACAGTAGCACACGGTATTGCACAGTATTTCGAATTATTGGTTCTTACCTAAGAAGTCACTCATTTAATAATTGTTACAGTAATTACTGTTCAATATTTTATATTATTGATTCAATAATTGCTACATTGATAATTGCATAATATTTTATTTTTGATTCAATAATTGCTACGTTGATATTTTATATTATTGATTCAATAATTGTCACAATAACCGCTGCACAGTATTTCACATTATTAAATCAATAATTCATATTGTTTGAATAATATTATTATATAGCATTATTGACAATGTCTAAAAAGTTCTATCTAAGAAAGGGGTTAGTTAATCTAATTACGCGCCAGTAAGGAGAAATCCTTATCAAAAAGTCATCTCTTTCCTGAGAACGACATGGTTGTCATTATTGTGATTCTGTAATATTATTTGTGAATAATAATTAATTATTGAGAAAATGATAAGTAAATATTTATTCAATTTCGATATAAATGGTGGAATTTTTAGCAAAAGAGACAATTGTTGAAAGTTGATATTTTATCTTTTTCGATAAAATAATTCATTCAAATATATTATTATAATATTATATTATAATAATGTGATAATATAATAATATAATTTTATGGTATAAAAATAAAATGAGGTGGAAGAGAGAAAATGGAATTGAAAATTCTTTTAATAATTATAAATATTTTAATATATATATATATATGTATATGTGTGTGTGTGTGAAGGAATTAATGGGGAAAAAGAGAAAGGGAGAGAGAGAGAGAGAGAGAGAGAGAGAGAGAGAAGAGAGAGAGTTAGTGGGGGAAAAAGAAGAAAATTAAAATTTCATCCGTATTTAAATTTGGGTAATTTTTCGTTCGGAATTTGGAAGATCTTTCTTCTACAAAGTTGTAGAGAATTAAATTTCATATGGAATGGAAATAAGGTTCGTATTTTTCTGACATATGGGCTATTTATTATGAATTATTGAAGTTTCTGAATATTATTTAAATTTAAAACATGTGTGGGCCGCACTTGTCCTTTTGTCTTGTGAATTATGTTGGAGAAAATTTTTCAAAGGTGGTGGGCTGGCTTGTTTTCTAATGTGGTGTGCTGAGAAAGCCACCGGGGTTGCATTTATCAATCCTGGTGTGCTAAGCATTTTCTATAAATAAGGTGCTTAGTTAGAAATGAAAATCACACCAGAATCAAAATTTTCTTTCTCTATAATATTGAGCGTATTTCTTGTGAGTATTTAGATACTTTGAGTGTTGATAACAATGTAAATTTTTCTCATCATAATATCCGATATTCCAGTCAGATCGAGTATTATACTGAGATAAATGATATTATTTTTCTCGTAAACGAAATTATTTCCTTTCAATATTCATGAAGAATATTATTTTCTTTCATATTCCATATTAAGAAAGTGATAATATTTCATTTCATATTCCTAAATTTAAACTTAGTACGGTAAGTATTGCTGCTATAATTCCTGAAATGATCAAAAATTCTTTGAGTTTTGCGCGTCATCTAATATCATTTCACTGAAATATTGGTCTAAACTTTTTATGAAATTTTTATCTTTCCATTACGAGTTACTATTCAGGAGTTACTATTCACGAAAAAAAATTATATTTTTTTTTCTGTCCAAATTATCTTTGATTGTATCCATGTTTTGATCTTCATTCTTGAATTTTGCTCCACAATCGGTTATTATTGAACATTCTTAAACTTGGATAGATATAATTATGAATCTTTAATATTTCTCCCTTATTTCACTTGATTCGTTCTTTTTCATCATTCTCAGTCTTAAATTGTGGAGAATATCTTTGGCCTGTAGTGCAAAGATGAATGATTACTTGATGAATATCTTTGGCTTGTAGTGCAAAGATGAATGATTACCTGATAAATATCTTTGGCCCGTAGTGCAAAGATGGACAAGTGTTGAGATGAACATGACCACTGGTGATACAAATGAATATCTTTGGCCCGTAGTGCAAAGATGAATATTTGATTCGAGATTTATATTGATTGATGTTACAAGAATAAAATATTGAGATGGACTTTTAAATCATAAAAGATAGTAGACATAAAGCTATTCATTTATTGAAAAACGGATGTCATAAAGCTATTCATTTTTGTTGTTAGCCCATGTCACTGATCTAAACTAGAATACGTTAGGTTTGAATGATATTTTTGTTGTTAATGAGTTTCTTGATGTATTTCCCGAAGAACTTCCTGGCCTACCCCCAGACCGTGAAATTGAATTCTTTATTGACCTTGAACCCGGTACAAAATCCATTTCTAAAACCCCATATCGAATGACTCTTATTGAACTTCAGGAGTTAAAGGTCCAACTACAGGAGTTGTTAGACATCGATTTTATATGTCCTAGTACGTCTCCTTGGGGTGCTCCTGTTTTGTTCGTAAAGAAGAAAGATGGGAGTATGCGACTTTATATTGATTATCGGGAGTTGAACCATGTCACAATCAAGAATAGGTATCTGTTACCTCACAATGATGACCTGTTCGACCAGTTGCAAGGTGCGCAATTCTTCTCAAAGATCGATCTTTGTTCTAGATATCATCTGTTAAAGATTAGAACTGATAACATTCTGAAGACTGCCTTCAGAACTCGATACGCGCATTACGAATTTCTAGTTATATCTTTCGGATTGACCAATGTCCATGCTGCGTTCATGGACATGATGAACCGAATATTTAAGAAATATTTGGATCATTTTGTGGTTGTCGTTATTGATGACATCCTAATATACTCCAAAAGCCTCAAATATTTCTTTACCTAGAACGAACTCAATATGCGACAATGACGTTGGTTGGAGCTGTTGAAAGATTACGAAAAGCGAACGTGGTAGCTGACGCGTTAAGTAAAAGATCGTATGCGGGAACGAGTGCGATGCTATCAACACAAAGGACCATTTTGTATGACGTACAAAGGATGGAGATAGAGTTAAAGACTCTATGGAGCCACGTGATGATGTCAAATATACGCGAAGAACCAGCTTTAATTGATAAAGTTAAAGCTACTCAAGCTACAGACCCGGAGCTGACGAATATGAAGAAGAAGGTGCAAGAAGGTGCTATTCCAGAAGCAAGAATCAATGCAGAGGGAATACTTCGAGTAAAATCCAGATCTGGTGTTCTTAACGACTCTGATTTTAAGTATAGAATCATGATGGAAGCACACAACACACCATTTGCAATCCATCCTGGAAGTACCAAAATGTATCATGATCTTTGACATACATTTTGGTGGATCAATATGAAGAGAGAGATCGCGGAGTTTATCCCGAGGTGTTTAACGTGTAAACGTGTCAAGGCGGAGCATCAAGTGCCAAAGGGTCAGCTTGCAAAAAGCTATGGGCACCGATTTACGATTTATTGGTCCATTTGAAATCCTTGACCGAGTAGGAAATGTGGCCTATAGACTCGCCTTACCTCCATGCATGTCTCGTGTTTATAACGTCTTTTACATATCCGTGCTAAATAAATATATTAAAGACCCAAACCACATTATTGAGATAGAACTAGATGAGATAGCCGAAGATTTAACGTACAAGGAGGTACTTGTCAAAATCTTGGATAAAAAGGAACATGTCCTACGCTCAAAGGTTATACCACAAGTCAAGGTTTTGTGGAGAAACCATGATATCAAGGAAATGACATGGGAGTTAGAATCAGAAATGAAAGCGAGGTATCCTCACCTTTTCGAAATACTAGGTACGTACGTCAATTTCGAGGATGAAATTTCTTAAGGAGGGGAGGTTGTAAGACCCCAACTTTTATGAATAAAGATTTAATTTTATTTATATATTATTTTGAAATAATAGGGTGTTGATTTGATAAATGTGGTAAGTTATGGGTGAGATGTGCAAATTTTACAAAGTAATCAAATGGTTATAAAATATTCGTTGTGTTGGGGAATATTTGTTGGGTCGAGGAATATTCTTTTTGTCGGAGAATATTTGTACGACGGCGCAATCATTAGTGGACCCCACAATGGAATGAATGTCGGATATAAAAAGCGATATAAGTAATTTTTTTATAAAAATAACGGTAAAATTGTTACCGTTAGACTGTTAAAATACCCAGTGATAAAAATACAGTAATACGCGTTGTTGCACAGTAGCACACGGTATTGCACAGTATTTCGAATTATTGGTTCTTACATAAGAAGTCAGTCATTCAATAATTGTAACAGTAATTACTGTTCAATATTTTATATGATTGATTCAATAATTGCTACATTGATAATTGCATAATATTTTATTATTGATTCAATAATTGTTACGTTGATATTTTATAATATTGATTCAATAATTGTCACAATAACCGCTGCACAATATTTTACATTATTAAATCAATAATTCATATTATTTGAATAATATTATTAGATAGCATTATTGACAATGTCTAGAAAGTTCTGTCTAGTAAAGGGGTTAGTTAATCTAATTGCGCGCTAGTAAGGAAAAATTCTTATCGGAAAGCCCCCTCTTTCCTAGGAACGACCTGGTTGTCATTATTGTGATTCTTTAATATTATTTGTGAATAATAATTAATTATTGATAAAATGATAAGTAAATATTTATTTAATTTTGATATAAATGGTGGAATTTTTAGCAAAAGAGACAATTGTTGAAAGTTGATATTTTATCTTTTCTGATAAAATAATTCATTCAAATATATTATTAGAATATTACATTATAATAATGTGATAATATAATAATATAATTTTATGGTATAAAAATAAAATGAGGTGGAAGAGAGAAAATGGAATTGAAAATTCTTTTAATAATTATAAATATTTTAATATATATATATATATATGTGTGTGTGTGTGTGTGTGTGTGTGTGTGTGTGTGTGAAGGAATTAATGGGGAGAGAGAGAAAGGGAGAAAGAGAGAAGAGAGAGAGAGAGTTAGTGGGAAATGGTGGGGGAAAAAGAATAAAATTAAAATTTCATCCGTATGTAAATTTGGGTCATTTTTCGTTCGGAATTTGGAAAATCTTTCTTCTACAAGTTGTAGAGAATTAAATTTCATATAGAATGGACATAAGGTTCGTATTTTTCTGATAAATGGGCTATTTATTATGAATTATTGAAGTTTTTGAATATTGTTTAAATTTAAAATATGTGAGGGCCCCACTTGTCCTTTTGTCTTGTGAATTATGCTGTAGAAAATTTTTCAAAGGTGGTGGGCTGGCTTGTTTTCTAATGTTGGTTGTTGAGAAAGCCATTGGGGTTGCATTTGTCAATCCTGGTATGTTTAAACATTTCTTATTAATAGGGTGCTTAGTTAGAAATGAAAATCACACCAGAATCAGAAATTTCTTTTTCTATACTATTGAGCGTATTTCTTGTGAGTATTTAGATACTTTAAGTGTTGATAATAGTGCAAGTTTTTTTCATCATAATATCCGATATTCCAGTCTGATCGAGTATTATACTGAGGTAAAGGATATTATTTTTGTCGTAAATGAAGTTATTTCCTTTCAATATTCATGAGGAATATTTTTTTCTTTCATATTTTATATAATGAAAGTGATAATATTTCATTTCATATTCCTAAATTTAAACTTACTACGGTAAGTATTTCTTCTATAATTTCTGAAATGATCAGAAATTCTTTGAGTTTTGCACTTCATCTAATATCATTTCACTGGAATATTGGTCTGAACTTTTTATAAAATTTTTATCTTTTCATGACGAGTTACTATTCATAAAAATTTTTTCTGTCCAAATTATCTTTGATTGTATCCATGTTTTGATCTTTATTCTTGAATTTTGCTCCACAATTGGTTATTATTGAACATTCTTGAACTTGGATAGATTAAATTACGAATCTCTAATATTTCTCCTTTATTTCACTTGATTCGTTCTTTTTCATCATCCTCAATCTTAAATTGTAAAGAATATCTTTGGCCTGTAGTGCAAAGATGAATGATTACTTGATAAATATCTTTGGCCTGTAGTGCAAAGATGAATGATTACTTGATGAATATCTTTGGCTTGTAGTGCAAAGATAGACATGTGTTGAGATGAACATGACCACTGGTGATACAAATGAATATCTTTGGCACGTAGTGCAAAGATGAATATTTGATTCGAGATATATATTGATTGATGTTACGGGAATAAAATATTGATGATGGACTTTTAAATCATAGAAGATAGCAGACATCATTCTCTACTTAACTCTTCTAATGAATTATTATTTTCGCTGAAGTTGTTGATCTAAAATTTGTTGTTCATAATATTTTATCTGATTTGTTGAAGACTAATGATAATTTATTCTTCATTATCTTAGTCATAATATTCTTTACTGGGCTAGTTGAGCTCACCCTTTTCTTCCATTGTTCTCTTCAGGAAATGAGAATATCGCTGGGACTAGTCGGGGAACAGAGTGATGATCAGAGTTAGATCTGTAGAAGTCCTCACTATTCTATAAAATAGAGGGATAATAATTGTAAATAATAAAGAATGAATTTGAGTGTTTATATTTCGTATTATATATGATTTGTGTTGATGCTCACAGTTTGTGTGGTCGTATTTTACACGACTGTTTGTTATAAAAGATGTGTATTTGGTTTTTGTACCATGTATTTGGCGACTCATAATGGGTTGCGTATTGAACCTATGTTGGGGGCGTCACATCAAGGGTGTTGGCGGGCATGGAAAATCGTTGGTCTCAAACCAAGGTAGCATCAATAATATCATCTTTATCAGAGTTGGCAGATTCATTACGGATAATGTCATCCCCAGCAGAACGAGACGAGAACAATCTGTAACATACTAAATCTAATAACCTGTCAGTGGTTATCATACCAGTAATCGTCTGACAGTGTCTCCACGAGGGTTATCACGAGTAATGTTATCCCCAACAAAAACTAACGTAATCAATCAAGAGATAACCCTACCCCCTCGAAGGTATCTGACATTCATGACATACCCTATCATGCATTGCCTCCCCTTTGCATTTGAATTTCTAGTGTCTACTAATCTTTATCCTGTTCATTTCATTAAATTGCATGAACATGATAAAGAGTGGCATCTATAGACACTCAATTTTTTTTCCCTGTTACTAACACTATAAGAGGGCAAAACTGTCTGATCAAATCAACCACGATCTCAATATCGGGCCATTAACTTAACCCCGGTCTCAATACCGGGCCATTAACTCAACCCCGGTCTCAATAACGGGCTACCAACTCAACTCGGTCTCAATACCGGGCCAACAACTCAACCCCGGTCTCAATACCGGGCCGTCAACTCAACCCCGATCTCAAAATCGGGCCGTCAACTCAACCCCGGTCTTAATACCGGGCCGTCAACTCAACCCCGATCTCAATACCGGGCCGTCAACTCAATCTCGATCTTAATACCGGGCCGTCAACTCAACCCCGGTCTGAAAACCAAAATAAGTAGTAAATGAAACTATATTGCAAGGCAGATGGACTCTCTACCATTTTACCCTTTTTGAATGAGGCAAGGGACGCTTCTCCACTTGTTCAAAGTCAAATCCTCATGAATAGGGAGGATTCAAGATTTGTGGTTGTCTATCTCTTCCTTGATGACGACTACGACATCCTTCAAACCATATTCGGGGTTTTTCTTTGAACTACCCCCCTTCTCTTTCTTGATGCTAGGAATTTGGATCTGATCCTCTTCATCACTGTCTAGAATATCATCATTCATACCCTCGTAGTGTAAGAGAATATGCATGTTAGCAAATGGGTCTTGTCCTTCGTATAGGAATTTTTCTTTTCCATTTTTGCTATCCCCCTCAGGCTTTGGGGCTTTTCTCTCACTTATTGGTATGACTGGAAGAAACAGTATGGCTGACACATCAGCAGGAATCTTCCTCATTGGCTTCACAAACCCTGCATCAGTGAGGTTTGGCAACAGGATAGTGGAAGCATAAGCCTTTGGATGCTTGTGTGGGTTCCGATGGTTTGACCCGGATGAATAGTCTAATCCGGCTTTCCTCAACTGGCTCGGGATCTGCACCGAACTTTTGATACCTTGCTGATTTTTCCCTAACCCTTCTCCGGGGCGGAAACCTAAAGATACCATTTTCTAGCCCACTGTCATTAGTTCAGGGGAGACTTTTAGTTTCAAGGCTGGTGCCCCAACAAGTAGGTACTGAGTATTGATTACCTCCAATGCTTGAAAACTTGCAGGTCCAATCCCTGCATACAGACTGATCACCGGCATGTCCCCTTGTATGCAGAATGGGTATTCTGGTTTGACATTTACCGTGATTAGGTTGCCATTGATAATGTACTTGAGTTGCTGATGTAGGGTGGATGGAATTGCTCCTGCCATATGGATCCACGGCCTTCCCAGCAACAAGTTGTATCCGGTGGTAATGTTGATGACCTAGAAGGACACATAGAAAGTGTGGAGACCTATCTCCAGTGGAAGCTCAATCTCTCCCATAGCTTCTCGGCGAGACCCATCGAAATCCCGGATAACCACATGACTGGTTCTGATTCGGTTTGGGTTGATCTTCATTCTTTCCAAGGTATAGTAGGGACAGATGTTCAGAGACGATCATCCGTCTATAAGCACACTTTCAATCACATACCCTGATGACATCTCTGCTATGTACAGTGACTTGCGATTGCTCGTCCCTTCTGTAGGTATATCATCGTTAGTGAAAGATATCACATTGTTGTTGAAGGTGTGTTCTATCACATGACGGAATTTTTCAGCATCCACTATTTTTTGGTAGATGGACTTTTTCCAGTATTTTCACCAGAATGCTGCGATGATCCACCGAGGTTAACACCGGGACCAGGATGGACATCTATTTGGGTGCATCCTTCAAGTTTTGCACCACTTTGATCTCGTTATGCCCCATTTTGCTAAGGAACTCTTCAATTTTCTCTTCAACCACTTTCTCTTTAGCTTGATGACTGGATTGATTACCCGTTGGGGAAAGTACAATAGATTCTTTTTTAATACAATGGCAACGTTGTTTGAGGTGGAACTTTGATCATTCCTATAGTTCTATGGGACCCTCTTCAGACTGATGACAGGATACTGCGGTCTAAAAGGTAGTATTAAAGGTCCGGGCGCAGCTACTTTCACAGAATTCAGTGCTTCTTGGAACCTTTTCCCAGGCAGTACTAAGGGTGTTCCGGCTAGCTCATTCTCACAAGAAATAATATGCACTGTTCCCTGATTCCATGCCATGGGAATAAAGATTGTTTCTTCATCAGGAAGGCCATAGTCTTGATTTCCTTTTATCAGCTCATTGCTTTCAATCATATTCTGAATTAAGTGTTGAAGTCCCCAGCAATTCTCGGTGTCATGACCGGGCGCATTGGAGTGATACTGGCAAATCCTGTCAGGCTTAAATTTTTTGGATCGAGGGTTTATCGGGGGTAACAAATCTATAACCATCCGCTCATTGATCAACATCTAGAGGATTTTCTTCATCGGCTGGTTCAAATTAGTGAAGTTTCTCTGAAAGGAAAACTCCCTATCTGCTTAAAATTTCTCCTCCTTGGCCACCTTGTCGGCCCAGGGTTCATGTTCATGAAACCGATAGTGATCCCTCATAGTGATGGGGTTAATTTCTGGTGTAGGAGAACTTTCTTCAGACTGGTTGGACTGGTTTATCAGCTTCCTGGTTACCTGATGTTGGTATACGACCAGATACGCTAATTGTCCAATCTGTTCCTTATGACATTGATTTCCTGCTCTATCAGGAATCGCCTTTCTGATAACTCCCAATTGTCTGGGCTACTGGTACTGGATTGAGTCGCCTCTCCGACATACCGGGGGTATTTGGATCCTTCTCCATTCTTTGTGCTAATCATGTTGACATTCTCCTCTTTGTTCTGATGGAGGGATTGTCTTGCACGTGCTATTGCTCCGTCTTGGTCACCACAATCTCTCCATTGTCTATCAAGTCTTGGATTTTGTGCTTCAGAGAACAACAGTCTTGTGTATCGTGGCCTGGGAATCCGGAATGGTAGGCACACTTCTTTCTTAGGTCGAAATTCCTTTCCCCGGTACTGGTTAGTGGAAGGAGCTGAACAATCATCTTTTGTGCTATCAACAGTTTCAGCACGTTCTAGAGTGAATCCCCAGATCATCGCAATCTACTAGAGGGGAAATTAATCCGATCTTTCAATTGGAGCAGATCTGAGTGGTGCCTTTCCTGAGCCTCGTAGAATTAGTCTTCTTTCATTCCAGTACTCCAACATCGACGGGTTTGCCTCCTAGTGGAGGAATCACACAACATAGATTCACATACATTGCATCTCACTCTATAAAATGATGACATTTGTGCGAAGCACTAATATAAAGCAATAAAGCATTCATTCACATCCATTCAATGTAAAGACGCAATATTTTACACACATGCAGATATAAAAGGAAATTTTAAAAAGATTTGAACACGGCCTAAGCCCTCTACTGTCCCCAGCAGAGTCGCCACCTGTCGACGTCGGGAAAAAATACGGGTCGAGTTGGACCCGAATCTTTCTCTCTTCCTAAGTTTTTGTACTTTCTACCCTTATTTTATCTTATCCATTTTATGAAGGGGTGAAGAGATTTTTTAGAAAAAGGCCAACATGTATCATGTCAACGATTTGAACAGTTTATAGAGTCGCCAGTTGGTAGATTTGAAATGGTTGTACCAACTCAACCGAATTTTGTTTTGAAAGTAGGCCCAATTGCTAGACACTGTCGAAACTAAATCTTTGAAACTGAAGTTCTAAGTTCAGGGCCTTGGTTAAGTAGGGGGAAAGGTGTTAGGCACCCCCTAACTCCCATGAAAACACGGTACCACATCTTTTCAATATTTCTCTTTTTATTTGCAATGTGTGTGTAAATGCTGGAAGGAATTGGGCCTACGTTTGTTTGATTTGAAAGTATGGACGTGCTTCGTTGAACCTATATACGAAGGGTTTGATTTGATTTGCAAAAGTTCTTTTTAGACAAGATATTAAAATGATGTTTTGAAAGCAGGTTTTCAAACCCTCACGCTCACGTAGGAATTGAAGCATGTTGATACTTCCGTTTTTTGTCTTTTTAGCCTTTCAGCTCAATTTGAATGGTGATTGTCGGGCTGCAAAGCATTCTTGACCACAAAATATATACAAGTGTCGGTCTTCTCATGGGCATGACAGCCATTGGAGTGACTCTGGCACGACAAACCATTATCTCATTATGTTTGAGACCTTAAATCTGGATAACCGTTTTAAGGTCTTTTAGATGTATATTTTACAGAAAAACTGGCAGGGTACATTTGTAATGTGGAGTTTATCCATCGTGGGAATCAGATTATGATCAGTTTGATCATGAATCCACGATTCTTAGGCTCACATATAAAAGCAAAGAAAACCTGCACAGTTCAAATATTCACAAAAAATGTATATTTACATCAATACGTTGCAAAAACCAAGGATTCATCAGTCAAATCCTGGCCTGGGCCTAGCCAAAGCGTCTCGTTCCCAATTGGTAACGATCTAAGGGTCGTGAAGTTGCTTTTAAAATGAATAAAACTAGAAAGAAAGCTAGATTTAAATAAATCTTACCCATTCTAGCTACCCGATTCTGGTTGGACCTATTTTGAACCGTTTGAAAGGTAGAAAGGGCTAGCTTTAAAGAAATCTAGTTCGCCGAATGGATATCAGTGTCAATTCATATCAAATGAATATTTAAAGCAGATATTTAATCACAATAAATGAAGAATATATATATATATAGTTATATATATACAAAAGTTGTAAAGGGCGACGGGTTTTCACTCTCAGGCCTGTACTGGAAATCTAAATATATATATATATATATATATATATTATAAAAGCTGTAAAAAGCCATGGAGTAATCCAGGCTTGACAGAATGGAAATATATATATATATATATATATATATATATATATATATAAACAATAAAGGGCGACGGATGTCAAATCCTATGCCCGGACGAGAATGAAAATATATATATATTTGTAAAAGCTATAAAAAGCCACGGAGTAATCCAAGCTGGTCATAATTGAAATACATATATATAAAACCTGTAAATATCCACGGGATGATCCAGGCTTTACATAATGTAAATATATATATATATATATATATATATATATATATATATATATATATATATATAAGCTGTAAAAGGGCGATGGGTTTTCACTCCTATGCCCGAACAGAAATGTAAGTATATATATAGTTATAAAAGCGGTAAAAATGTAAATGATCCAGACCAAACGAAAATGTAAATGTTAATATATATAGTTACTATATATATATTAAAGCAATAAAAAGGCCACGAAGTCAAAATTCAGGCCAAATAAAGTCGATTTTTTTTTATATATATATATAGTTATATATATAAAAGTAGTAGCTACCACGAATTTGTCATCCGGGCTTAACAGAATTTAAAAGTTAATATATATACAGTTAAATATTTATATAATAAAGCCAAAAACTACACGAGTCAGCAACCCAGTCCCGAGAAGTTAATATATATATTCATATATATATATATATATATATAAAAGCGATTAAAAGCCGCTGATAGTGGATCCGGGCAGTGCAAATGCAAGAAAACGTATAAATGTACTAAATATACTAAAAAACAGCCATAGAATTGAGTTTTGGGCAAAATCAGAAAACGGAACTTAACGTGCACGTGTATAAATGCGCAATGAAGTAGTAGGAACTTCCTGATCGTAAAAATACTTACAATGGACTGCTACACGGGCTTTTTGCCACTTGGTAGGCTTCAAACAGACATTTCCATCGTTAAATTTTTGATATGTGGTAGCATATTTGAAAGTAATATGCATACAAGACAATCATGTATGATGATAAAGCATCTACTTTGGAGACGATCTTATTTATTTATTAATTAAAGTATTAACTTATTAAAGGCAAATAATTATCTACATGGTGCTGTTTTTATAATATGTAAATAATACATAGTTTTAAGCAATGTTTTTAGAATCATGATGTTGATCATGCTAATGAGATCTAAATTCTTAGAAAGCTTAAAAACTAAAATAGTTCCTAATCATGGGATTAGTAAAAAGGGGATTAGTAAATCTGGATAGATTAGTACATATGTTGCTTGCTCATTGGATGAGAATGATTGATCTCATGATCATTTGTGTGGAGACACTAAAGCAAGTATGTAGGTGCTTATTGGAGAATAAGTTTACTGAACGTGACTCGCTATGGAATACCTAATGGAGTTTTACTCTCCTGTCAATAGGAATTCCTAATGTGATAGTAGTACAAGTGATCCTTGGACTTGAGATCATCATAGTATCTTGTATATAATGAATTATACTATGACTTATTCCTTAAAGCCTTTTAGGGTATATAAAAGGGTATTCTTGGGTATAATGAGTTACATATGGAGATAATGAATGATCAATAAAGAATCTACCACCTCTAGTAAAAGAGGAGATATGTCATATGTGATTCGTTAAATTACAACCCAGGAATCCTTGGGCAAGGTGGAATGAAATTAGAAAGGAGTTTCTAATTTGAATTATTTGGAGTTGTGCATTTTCTAATCGAAATACATATAATTGAATAAAATAAGTCTTGACAGTAAATCCATGTCTTATATTTAATTGGGACATTGTATGGTGGAAGGATTGAATTGTACGGTAATTATTTACTCGCAGGTTCTTTTATGATTAATGTTGAAATCTATATTATCTAAAAAGTCGTTGATCACTAGGGAGGCTTATCCCTATTGTAGAATAAATATTATTTATTTAAATAGATTATCAGTTTAATTTATTTATTTAAATAAGATTAGAATTGTTATAATTGATTTATTCACAACCGGTTTAATATGGAGAACCTAAAGGGTCACAACATAAAAGGAAGAATAATTATTTAAGAAGGTAATGGCGTAATCGTAATAATACATTAAGTGTAATTAATTTAATCTATGGTGATATAATAAATTAAATTGCTTAATATTTATTATTTAATATTTTGGAAATATTAAATATAAATTAATAAGAGGAGTTTTATTACTATTATTATAATTATTATTATTTTAATTTCTAAAGTAGTTTAGTAATTAATTTAATATTAGTACTCTCATTTATTCCTAATAAGATTAGGAGGCAAATTAATTAAATGAATTTAATTAATTATTCCCAATGTGGTGGAAAGACTAAATTAATTAAAGAAGTTTAATTAATTAAATAAAATCCATGTCTAATAGGATTAGAAGGGTTAACCAATATCTATATAAGTGAAGTCTTATAATAGATATCAGTTAATGAAATTCTAATGGTTGGAGAGTATCCCTTTTCTATAGAGGTTAGAAAACTAAGGTTTAGCCAAACACCCTCCTTCTTGATAATTCATCTTCCTTGGTGGATCACCTCTAGAGGCCAAACACTTGGGTGGCTAATGTTGATCAAAGGAAGGAATCTAACCCGGAAATTCAAGGAGATCACGAAAAATAAGGAGTTGAACTCGTACCTATGGAAGCTTCGTTCTACAAGGGTATAATTTTATAACTTCTTATTTATCGTTTTAAATTAATAATTTGCATAAAGGATGATCCGGGTGATGGTTTTGTAGAAATTTTTAAATTCTGATATATCATGCTTCCGCTAATGTTTGCAATTTGATTACGTCACGATTTCTTACAAACCCAACAGTGGCATCAGAGTAAAACCTTTATGCAATTATTAATTTATTTTTGATTTCATATACATATGGGTATGTATTTAGAATAATTTAATATACATAATTTTATTGTATAAAATTATTTTTTTAAGAAAAAAAATGGCGTTTTTTTTAACGAATCACAATTTTTTTTTGGGCGCTAATCTTGAATTCTGCAAAGAAAAGGCGTTATCTTTTTCTTACTCTTTTAATAAAAGAATGTGACTTCTTTTTAAAAAATAAACGTGAATTTATATTATATATACGTATAACCTGATTCGTTATATATATATAAAATATATACGGTAATATCAAATATATATATATATATATATATATATATATATGATATACTTATATATTATATTCTAAATAATTTTACAATTAAAATAAAGAGTTTATTTTAATCTTGAAATTGGATTTCATGCAATTTAAAATTGTCCATTAAATGATACTCATATATATATGGAATATTTTAATTCATGAGATGGATATTTATTTATTGGTATATATGGTGATATGTATGATAATAAATAGGGATTGATTATGGACTATTTGACCAATGTGATTGGATTTTATTTTAGTTGAATGTTTGAATGAATGGATTTTATTAAATGGGATTTGCGTACCTCGTCTTCTCTGATTTTTCTTGATGTAAAATTCTATCTCTCCTATGTACTTCCCCTTGACTGCTGATCAAGGTTTCTATTTAATTTTAAATAGTTTATGTAATAGAGATAGTTAGAATTATCTTAAAAAATTAGAGACCAAGGAGCAAAGAGCGCGTGAGGACCCGTTTGTATGGAACCCGGGTTTAAATGTAATAGTTACGTTTAAATTTAAATTCTTGCACTCCTAGATTTGACCTTTTGGTTCACTTAATGGCTCTAGTGAACCAAACTAGAATAAAAGTCCATAATCAATCCAGGTAGAATATAGTATTCTATATGTGCATGCTAATAATTATATATATTATATTTTATGCAAACATGATTCGCATGTTTAATAAAATTACGCGTATTTTATATATATATGTGCATGCGCGTTAAACAAGATGAGACAAATAATAACAAACCCCTCAAAGAAATAATATTAAGTCTGAAGCGTTCAATGATATTTGGAATATCGAACGTCGCCTTCTAGCATGATAAATTAATAGAGTATTAAATATTTAATATGAGCTTGTTGTGCTATCCACAAGGCTAGTATTGCGTATTTAAGATATTAACTAATCACATTTGATGCTTATCAAGAAAATTAAACAATATAGTCTTGTTGTGCTATCCACAAGGACGAACATTTTTCTTTTTTGAATTTATGGAAGTGCTAGGCTGGACTTAACTTAAATCATTTTAGTTCGGATGTGCACACACTTGACCATTATATTTTAAGAGGCAAAATAAAAGGAGTTACATGTTGATGTAATTGACAAGAGTTGTCTACCTATTTATTTATATATCGTTTGTTGTGCTATCTACAAGGCTATATACATTTGAAATGTGATCCTTAATCTCACTAGCAAATATTTAATTAGATGTTGCCGAAGTATATAAGTGAGGGTAATATAGTTTGATGAAAATAGTGGGAGATACCAATTTAAAATAAAGACCTAAATTTATTTTGGTATGCAAAATTAATTAAATGAATGTTTGCTAAAATATTGCCTTTTCACATACAGAAATTTAAAAAATGTCAAAATCACTAATTTCACTGCGTAGCATACTTGATGCTAATAAACTAACCGGACCAAATTATACGGACTGGTTAAGGAATTTGAGAATAGTTCTCACTGCTGAAAAGATTTCTTATGTCCTAAATTCACCCATCTCTGGAACTGTTCTAGAATCAGCATCTGAGGAAGAAATTGCCACCATTGTATGGTGGCAAAATGACGCATCTGTGGCTCAATGCATTATGCTTGCATCCATGAATAACGAGCTTCAGCGTCAGAATGAAAACATGGATGCTCCTACTATGTTACTTCACCTCAAGGAGTTGTATGGTGAACAAAGTAGGACTGCTAGATATGAGATATCTAAGGAGCTCTTCTGATCTCGGATGACCAAGGGCAAGGTGAACATAAAGGAATAAAAGAAACCTGATCCAACTAGCAAAGGAATGTGCTCCCATTACAATGAGTCGGGTCATTGGAAGAGGAACTGCAAGAAGTTTCTGGCAGAGAAGAAGCTTGGAGAAGCTTTGACTTTCAATCAAGGTTTGTTCATGATTGAAATTAATTTTCAGAAAGTCAAAATTCTACTTAAGTATAGGATACCGGCTGTGGTTCTCATATATGTAATACTGTGAATGGACTGGTCAGAAATAGAAAGCTAAACAAGGATGAGGTTGTCCTACGAGTGGGAAATGAAGCAAAGGTTGCTGCATTAGCTGTAGGCACTTATTGTTTAACGTAGCCTACGGAAGTCTATTTATTTAAATAATTTTTATTTTGTTCCGAATATCATTAAAAACATTATTTCAAATTCTGTATTAGATATGGATGGATTTGAAATTATAATAAAGAACAACAGTTGTTCAATTTATAAAAATATTATTTTATATGGTATTGGAAATCTGCGAAATGGACTTTATATACTTGACTTGCATGAAAATATACTTCAAATAGAATAAACTAAGAAAAGGAAAAGAGATGATATTAATTATACCTATATGTGGCACTGTAGACTCGGTCATATCAATGAAACGAGATTATCCAAGTTGCATAAGGATGGGTTCTTAGAGCTATCTGATTATGAATCATATTCAACTTGTGAATCTTGTCTCATGGGTAAATGACTAAATCTCCTTTTAGTAGAAAAGGAGAAAGAGTTACAGAGTTGTTAGCGTTGGTTCACACAGACGTTTGTGGACCTATGACAACTATTGCACGGGGTGGGTATTCTTTTTTTATTACTTTCATTGATGATCACTCAAGATTTGGATATGTGTATTTAATGAAATACAAATCAGAATCATTTGAAAAGTTCAAAGAGTTCAGAAGTGAAGTAGAGAAACAAACGGGAAAGAGTATTAAGACTCTTCGATCAGATCGAGGTGGAGAATACTTAAGCGGTGAGTTTCTCAATTGTCTCAAAGAAAATGGTATAATCTCACAATGGACTCCACCAGGTACACCACAGTTAAATGGAGTATCTGAAAGGAGAAATCAAACATTGTTGGATATGGTTCGATCCATGATGAGTTTTACCGATCTTCTAATTTCATTCTGGGGTCATGCCCTAGAAACGGCTCATATCTACTAAATAAGGTCCCCTCAAAATCAGTCCCCAAGACTCCATATGAGATGTGGACAGGGAGGAAATCTGTTCTTAAGCATGTTAAGATCTGGGGATGTCCAGCTTATGTGAAAAAGTTTTAAAATGATAAGCTAGGGACAAGATCTGATAAGTGCATGTTTGTGGGATATCCTAAAGAAAGTTTGGGATACTATTTCTACAATCCTGCTGAGCAAAAGGTGTTTGTTGCGAAACACACTGCCTTCTTGGAAAAGGAGTTTATCCTTGAAGGGGCTAGTGGGAGAAAAATAGATCTTGAAGAAATTCAAGAACGACAAACCATTACAGATCAATTGGATGAACTTGTCCAAGTAGAGACACCTACTGTACAACACCCTATTCGTAAATCTGGAAAAGTACCGAAGATACCTAAAAGGTATGGATTCATCATAGAGGATGACGATGAGGTACACATCATAGATGATGATGATCCATTGAATTACGAACAAGCTATGAGTAATAAAGACTCAGAGAAATGCTAGATGACCATAAAATCTAAAATGGATTTTGAAGCTATGCTCAAGTCCATTTGGATTTTTCTTGCGATTGCAGCTTATTTTTACTTAATCTGGCAAAATGGACGTAGAGACGCCCTTCCTAAAATATACATTATTAGAGGAGAATGTATGTATGATACAGCCAAATAATTTTTTATTTCAATGGTTGAAGCAAATCATGTATATGAGCTACAACAATCCATTCATGGATTAAAGCAAGATTCTCGTAGATGGAACATTCGTTTTGATGAGACAATCAAAGAGTTTGATTTTATCAAAAACGAGGATAAACCATGTGTGTACAAGAGGGTTAGTGGGAGAGCTGTTTCATTCCATGTATTATATATTGATGATATATTACTGATAGGGAATGAAATTCCTATGCTAAAATCGATCAAAATAAAGTTATCTAAACATTCCTCCATGAATGATTTGGGTAGAATATCTCGCATTGGGGATATAAATCTGTATTAATAGATTTAAAAGGATGTTCGGCTTAACCCATGGAAATGAATATTCATTAGATGCTAAAGGCGTTTAGCATGGCAAACTCCAAAAGGTGCCTCATTATAATGAGTCATGGAGTGTATCTCTCTAAAATTGTCCTCAGTAAAAGAGAGATCACATGAGTTACTATCATGTATGCAATAAAATATACGAGACTTGATGTTGATCAGTCATATTCTGGAGAAGATCACTGTGAGACAGTGATAAACATCTCAAAGTACTTAACTGACACTAAGGATGTCATCATAACACATGACGGGTCTAAATTAAACTAGAGGACTAAACAGACTCAAGTTTTTAGACTGACCAAGACGACAATAAAATCCACTTTAGGGTAAGTCGTTATCTTAAAAGGTGGTGCAGTAAATTGGAAAGGTTCCAAACAGCAAAAAGTTGTTGGGTTAGTGACAAAGACAAAGTATATAAATGTAAGTGAAGCTGCAAGTTGATGTTTCGAATGAAAAGTTTATTACAGAACTAGGAATAGTTTTTAGGTCTCATCTTGAATCTAAACATGTGTTGCGGCACTTTGATTAAAGAAGTCATTGAAAGAGGAGAGTGTAGACTCTCAAGACAACATTGCAGATTCATTTACTAAAGCTTTAATACAACAGCAGTTTGATCGTCACTTAAAGAAGATGGGTATGAGATACCATGACGATTGGCTTTAGTGCAAGTGGTAGATTGAAAGTAGTATGCATACAAGCCAATCATGTATGATGAAAAAGCATCTACTTTGGAGACGATCTTATTTATTTATTTATTAATTAAAGTATTAACTTATTAAAGGCAAATAATTATCTACATGGTGCTGTTTTTATAATATGTAAATAACCCATAGTTTTAAGCAATGCTTTTAGAATCATGATGTTGATCATGCTAATGAGATCTAAATTCTTAGAAAGGTTAAAAACTAAAATAGTTCCTAATCATGGGATTAGTAAAAAGGGGATTAGTAAATCCGGATAGATTAGTACATATGTTGCTTGCTCATTGTATGAGAATGATTGATTTCATGATCATTTGTGTGGAGATACTAAAGCAAGTATGTATGTGCTTATTAGAGAATAAGTTTACTGAACGTGACTCGCTATAGAATACCTAATGGAGTTTTACTCTCCTGTCAATAGAAATTCCTAATGTGATAGTAGTACAAGTGATCCTTGGACTTGAGATCATCATAGTATCTTGTAAGTAATGAATTATACTTTGACTTATTCCTTAAAGCCCTTTAGGGTATATAAAAGGGTATGCTTGGGTATAATGAGTTACATATGGAGATAATGAATGATCAATAAAGAATCTACCACCTCTAATAAAAGAGGAGATATGTCATATGTGATTCGTTAAATGACAACCTAGGAATCCTTGGCTAAAGTGGAATGAAATTAGAAAGGAGTTTCTAATTTATATTATTTGGAGTTGTGTATTTTCTAATCGAAATACATATAATTGAACAAAATAAGACTTGACAGTAAATCCATGTCTTATATTTAATTGGGACATTGTATGGTGGAAGGATTGAATTGTACGGTAACTATTTACTCACAGGTTCTTTTATGATTAATGTTGAAATCTATATTATTTGGAAAGTCGTTGATCGCTAGGGAGGCTTATCCCTATTGTAGAATAAATATTATTTATTTAAATAGATTATTAGTTTAATTTTTTTATTTAAATAAGATTAGAATTGTTCTAATTGATTTATTCACAACCGGTTTAATATAGAGAACCTAAAGGGTCACACCATAAATGGAAGAATAATTATTTAAGAAGGTAATGGCATAATCGTAATAATGCATTAAGTGTAATTAATTTAATATATGGTGATATAATAAATTAAATTGCTTAATATTTATTATTTAATATTTTGAAAATATTAAATATAAATTAATAAGAGGAGTCTTATTAATATTATTAAAATTATTATTATTTTAATTTTTAAAGTAGTTTAGTAATTAATTTAATATTAGTACTCTCATTTATTCCTAATAAGATTAGGTGGCAAATTAATTAAATAAATTTAATTAATTATTCTCAATGTGGTGGGAAGCCTAAATTAATTAAAGAAGTTTAATTAATTAAATGAAATCTCATGTCTAATAGGATTAGAAGGGTTTACCAATATCTATATAAGTGAAGTCTTATAATAGATATCAGTTGATGAAATTCCAATGGTTGGAGAGTACTCCTTTTCCATAAAAGATAGAAAACTAAGGTTTAGCCAAACACCCTCTTTCTTGATAATTCATCTTCCTTGGTGGATCACCTATAGAGGCCAAACACTTGGGTGGATAACGTTGATCAAAGGAAGGAATCTAACCCGAAAAGTCAAGTAGATCACGAAGAACAAGGAGTTGAACTCGTACCTGTGGAAGCTTCGTTCTACAAGGGTATGATTTTATACCTTCTTATTTATCGTTTTAAATTAATAATTTGCATAAAGGATGATCCGGGTGATGGTTTTGTAGAAAATTTTAAACTCTGATATACCATATTTTCGCTAATTTTTGCAATTTGATTGCATCACAATTTCGTACAAACCCAACAATATTAGTATACCTACGTGTTAGAGTAATAAAAACGAGATTTGGAGTACAAGAAGTAGGGCTAGGAAACAAAATGGATGGAGTTTCAGAGCATTTTCTATTTTATTTCTCCTTTTTTGGCTTGGGGGTGCACTTGTATTTAAAGACCCATTGGAACTATGGCTCCACGTGGACGCAATGTATAGTTAGAAACTTTCTAACTTTTGATCGGAGCGTCCGTTTGAGGTGTGTTATACCTTTTCGAAAAGCCCTTGCCGAGAGAGTCACAATGAAATGGGACTAAACCTTTTCCGAGTCCAAGAAAACGGGTTCATAACTAGGTCTTCGATTTTTCACAGTTTATCCGTTAATCTGTCTTGTGCTATTTTTACTCAGGATCAATGTTATGGTTCTTTTTGACCTTCATGGCATCAATTTGGCTTGATTTTGTCCGGATTTGCCTTAAGTTGGTAAAATGACCATTTTGCCCCTCCAAGGGTTGTCTTCTGTACTGGAACGGTATTTCGACTATCTTCCCAGGGTTATCTCCAAGGTTTGGATCCCAGTCAATTCTGTTTGTCCTCATGGTTGTCTACGAGGTTGACTTGGTTTCCCAGAGTTGTCTCTGGGGATGATGTGATGCTTCAGGGTTGTCTCTGAAGTTGATTTGCCCTCCCGGGTTGTGACCGGGGCTTGACCTAACCTCTCGGATTGTGACTAGGACTGCTTGACATCCCGGTATAGTTACCAGGGATTTACTTGACATCACGGTGTTGCTGGGGTTTGACCTGACATCCCGGTATAGTGACTGGGGTTGAGCTTAACATCATGGGATTGTCACCGGGGCTACTTGACATCCTGGTATAGTTATCGGGGATGAATTGACTTTCTGGTATTGAGACCGGGGCTGAATTTACTTCCCGGTATTGAGACCGGGGTTGAGTTGACATCCCGGTATTGAGATCGAGGCTGAGTTGACATTCCAGTATTGAGACCGGGGCTGAGTTGGCATCCTGGTATTGAGACCGGGCTGAGTTGACATCCTAGTATTGAGACCGGGACTAAGTTGACATTCTGGTATTGAGGCCAAAGCTGAGTTGGCATCCCGGTATTGGAACTGGGGCTGAGTTGTCATCCTGGTATTGAGACCGGGGCTGAGTTGGCATCCCGATATTAGGACCGGGGCTGAGTTGATATCCCGGTATTGAGATCGGGGCTGAGTTGACATCCCAATATTGAGACCAGGGCTGAGTTGGCATCCCGGTATTGAGACCGGGGTTGAAAAGATAGTTTTGACCGCTGCAGGGTTAGTAACAGGTATGTAAAATTTCGAGTGCCTACAACAGGAATGAAAAATTTTGAGTGTCTACACGGCCTATTAAAATTAAATCATGGCTTCATGCATATTTTAAGTCCTAAAGCATGCACTAGTTAACATGCATCTCCCGTAGATTTAAAATTACATATGTATTAAATACCTAGGCTTTTAAAATTTTTTTGCCAGAGTCTCCTTTGTAAAATGGACTATTCGCATGCACATAGGCATGACTAGGTGGCCATTCAGTAGCACACCTACCCAAAAACATGAACAGTTTATATATCTAGAAGAAAAAAAAATTGAAATCAAACTACCCATGGCAGCTAAATTACCATGTGTATTTTTAGTTAAAAATCCAGGCTCATTTGTCCTCAAATAGGATGAGTAAACTGGCCAAAAAGGGTGCCAAATGACTCTCTCAGAAATCAAACATTTTCACATCAAAACGTTCAGCGTAGTAAAATATGCATACTTACTAAGTCAAAAATTTTTATCAAGTAATATAAGCATGCATATTCGCTATATTGTGTTTAGAATCATACTATGTGAAATCTAACATTCTAACAGTCAAAACTTGAAAAGAAAGGATCTAAATGTTACCAGAGATGTGCAGAACGATTGTACGGTGACAGAATTTGAAAAAAGCAACCCGAACTCAGTACATCTGAAGATAAAATATCGGATTTTCTTTATAGTTCAAACTTGAAAATTAATTATGAAAGCCACGGAGGCCAAGTTATACTCGAAGGGAGTAGCAACTCCACCTGCGGCAACCGCAAGTGGACCTGCGGCTCCCTAAGGTCGTTCCCACCCCCTCTGATTTGGTCCAATTGAAGTCAAAACGGAGTTTACAGAAGCTGGAAAGTCAAATCAGAGAAAAAACTGCTACGCAATTGTGTAGAATGGCCTGAAACCCTGATTCTAAGCGCCAAGCTCCTGACGAAGGAAGGAACTTCATGTGAGCCATTGGCAGAAGCCCTGATGAGGTATTCGGAGTGCCGATGATGAAAAACTACTGGAAACTGCCTCTATCAGAGCATCGGGAAAGTCTGACATTGTGAACAGCGAGTTTTGAATGCTTCAAAGTATCCAGATTTGTCCAAGGGTATGAGTTATCATAAAGATACCCCCATGCCGAGATCAATTAGGGCTGACATTCAAGCCATTGGCAACAACTCCGATGAAGTCTCGGGAACAAGCCGGTGATGATAACCGTTGAAAACTACTTCAGTGAGGGTCAGATTATCTGACATTGAAGCCTTTGGAGACAACTCAAACGAAGCATCGGGAATGAGTCGGTGATGATAGCCATTGAAAACTACTTCAGCGAGGGTCAGATTATCTAACATTGCAAGCCATTGGCGACAACTCCAACAAAGCATCGGGAACGAGCCTGTGATGGTAGCCGTTGAAAACTACTTCAGCGAGGGTTAGATTGCTTGACATTGCAAGCCGTTGGCAACAACTCCAACGAAGCATCAGGAACGAACCGGTGATGATAGCCGTTGAAAACTACTTCAGCGAGGGTCAGATTACCTGACATTGCAAGCCGTTGGCCACAACTCCGACGAAGCATCGGGAATGAGCTGGTGATGATAGCCATTGACAACTACTTCAGCGAGGGTCAGATTGCCTGACATTGCAAGCTGTTGGCGATAACTCAAACGAAGAATCGGGAATGAGCCGGTGATGAAAGTCATTTATAACTGCTTCAAAGAAGGTCAGAGCATCTGACATAACAAATCGTTGGCAACAACTCTAGCGTAGCATCAGGAGAGATTCGATGATAAGAACCATGGAGAAACTAATGAATCATTTGTCTTGCGACTTCTAGATTTTAATTTGCATTTTATTTCAATATCTCTGATGTGAAGACTTTTTGACAATATTCTGTGAGCCTAGGAATCACGGGATCTACGATTAATCACATGTATCTAGATTCGATTCCCACGATGGACGAATTTAAATTGTAAATACAGCTTGCCTATCGTTTTGTAAATGTAAATTAGAGGGACCTTAAAATAATTATCCGGATTTAAGATCTCAGTATAGTAAATTATGATTTGTAGTGCTTGGGTCACTTCGACGGCTTTCATGCCCATAAGAAGACCGACACTTGTATATATATTATTTAGTCGAGGATGCTTCGCATCTCAATAATAAAATCAAAAATTAGTCGAATGCAGAATAAAATGGAAGTATCCAAAGGCTTCAATTCCTATGTTAGTGAAAGGGTTTGAACACCATCTTTCAAAACATCATTTTCATATCTTGTCAAAAAATAGACTTTTAAATAAATCAAACCCTTCGTATATAGGTCCAACAAAGCACAACACTACTTCCAAATAAAGTACTTAGTCCCAATTACTGCAAGCACAAACACTGCAAATAAAATAGCGAAACTGAAAAGACGCGGTAACTGTGTTTCACGGAAGTCGGGGGGTGCCTAACACTTTCCCCCCGCTTAATCAAGCCCCCAAACTCTATGAATCTTGGTTTGCAAGGCCATGTTAAACAGAGTCCATTAATTTGGCCTACTTGCAAAACTTTTTCAATAAAACTCGGTTGAGTTGGTACAACCATTTCAAATATACCAACTGGCGAATCTATAAAATCAAACTTTTCAAATCGTCGACATTATATATCGACCTTTTCCTAAAAATTAACCCTTCAGATAAAACCAATTCAAATAGAGGGCATAAAGGGTAGAAACACATAGGAACAGGGAATCAAAGATTTTTCCCAACATCGACACTACATCTATAAATAAGAAAGTCTTATTATGGAACAAGGTTAGACATTATACTATTCCAATTGTTGGGCGAGTATACACATTCTATAGAGATATAATTAGGGCACCACCTTCTTGAATATCTCTTCTTTCTTGGTGGATCACCTCTAGAGACCAAACACTTGGGTGGCTAAAGTTGATCAAAGGAAGGAATCAAACCCAGAGAACTTAAGGCAATCACGAAGGATGTTGAGTTGAACTTGTATCTGTGGAAGATTAGTTCTACAAGGGTATGATTCGATAATTCTCTCTTTCGTTTAATTAATAATTATGCATAAAGGATGATCTGGGTATAAGGTTTGTAAAAATTTTAAAATCCGTTTTTACCACATTTCCGCTACTTTGATTGTTACAAACCTAACAGTGGCATCAGATCCAAACTTTTATGCTAGTTATTAATTGTTTAGATTTGATATATATAATGATATATGTTTGGAACAATTTAATTGGGCATAATTGTTAGCTAGAAATCATTTTTTTTAAAACTGCACAATTCGCGAAACAAGAAAACTATTTTTGCCCAGCAGCGCTGCAGCGCCTATACCAGGCTTAGCTACAGCGCCTGGTCGGGTTCAGGAAAAGGAGACCTAGCGCCGCAGTGCCCCCTTGCTAGTACAAAAGCGGCACCGGAAAAAAAAAATTATTTTTTTATTTTTTTAATTAAGATATAAAGGTTTATTTTAATTAAAATTAAAATTAAATGTTTTTTTTGTAATTCCAGATTAGTAAAGGAGTTTATTAGATTTAGAATTGGATTAAAATAAATATGTTTATTTTAATTAGAATTAGATTTTATGCTAACTAATTAGAGTTGGAATTAAATTCCATGATAACTAAGTTGAGTTGAAATTAGATTTTGAAACTAACTAGAATTGCCCATTAAATCGATATCAATGTATATATTAAATATTTTATTTATTGATGCATATGTTGATATGTATGATAATAAATGGGGGTTGATTATGGACTATTGACCAATGTGATTGAATTTATTTTAGTTGAATGCTTGAATGTATGGATTTTATTAAATGGGGTCTGCGTACCTCGTTTTCTCTAATTTTTCTAGATGTAAAATTCTATCTCCCTCCTATGTACTTTCCCTTGACTGCTGATCAAGGTTTCTATTTAAATTAAATAGTTTATGTAATAGGAATAGTTAGAATTATTTTGAAGAGTTGGAGACTAAGGAGCAAGGAGCGCATGAAGACTTTTTTGTATGGAGCCCGGGTTTAAATGTAATAGTTATGTTTAAATTTAATTCTTGCACTCCTAGGTTTGACCTTTTGGTTCACTTAGTGGCTCTAGTGAACCAAACTAGAATAAAAGTCCATAATCAATCCGGGTAGAATATAGTATTCTAAATGCATGCTTATACTATATATATATATATATATATATATATATATATATTTATATTATGCAACATGCTTTGCATGTTAATTAATATGACGCATATTTTATATATATATATATATATATATATATATGTGTGTGTGTGTGTGTGTGTGTGTGTGTGTGTGTGTGTGCATGCGCACTAAACAAGATGAGACAATTAATAACAAACCCCTCAAAGATTTTATATTAACTCCTAAGTGTTCAAAGATATTTGGAATATCGAACGTCGCCTTCTAGCATGATAAATTAATAGAGTATTAAATATTTAATATTAGTTTGTTGTGTCACCACAAGGTGAGTATTAAATATTTAAGATATTGATTTATCACATTTGATGCTTATAAAGAAATTGAACAATACTGTTTTGTTGTGTCACCACAAGGATGGTATTTTTCTATTTGAATATATGAAAGTGCTAGATTGGACTTAACTTGGATAATTTTGATTTGGATGTGTCATCACCACTTGATCAAAATAATCTAAGAGGCAAAAGGAGTTACATGATGATGTAATTGACAAGAGTTGTCTACCTATTTATTTATATATAGTTTGTTGTGTCACCACAAGGCTATATACATTTGAAATAGGATCCTTATTCTCACTAGCAAATCTTTAATTAGATTTGTCAAACTATATATTATGAGGGTAATATAGTTTGAAGAAAATAGTGGGAGATACCAATTTAAAATAAAGACCTAATTTATTTTGGTAATTAATTAAATGAATGTTTGCTAAAATATTATTTAATTTCGCATGTAGAATTTAAAAATATCACACTCACTATCACTGCATAGCATACTAGATGCTAACAAACTAACCGGACCGAATTACACGGACTGATTAAGGAATCTGAGAAATATTCTCACTACAGAAATATTTTTTATGTCCTAAATTCGTCTGTCACTGGAAATGTTGCAGAAGAAGCCTCTGAGGAAGAGATTGCTACTTTTTAGAAGTGGCAAAATGATGTATCTGTGGCTCAATGCATCATGCTCGCATCCATGAGTAACGAGCTTCAGCTTCAGTATGAAACTATAGATGCTTTTGCGATATTGTTGCACCTCCAAGAGTTGTATTGTGAGCAAAGTAGGACTGCTAGATATGAGATATCTAAGGAGCTCTTCCGATCTCAGATGACCGAAGGCACTACTGTTGAGACTCATGTCCTAAAGATAATCAATTTGATTGAACGTCTTGGACATCTTGGGTTCACCATGGATGGGTAGTTAAGTCAAGATTTGATCTTGCAGTCACTCCCAGATACCTTCTCACAGTTTGTTGTGCATTTCCTCATGAATAAGTGTGATGTCAGCTTGCCTGGATTACTTAACATATTGAAAACTGCTGAAGGACACTTACCATCCAAGAAGAACCAAGTCTTACTGGTGGATGATTCTTCCAAGAAAAGGAAGAGGCCCAAGGTATCTTCTGAAAAGAAAAAAACTAAGAAGGCTAAGGGCAGGGCGAAAGTGAAGGATCAAAAGAAACCTGATCCTGCTAGCAAAGGAATGTGCTTCTATTGCAACGAGTCGAGTCACTAGAAGAGGAACTGCAAGAAGTTTCTGGCAGAGAAGAAGCTTGGAGAAGCTTCGACTTCCAATCAAGGTTTGTTCATGATTGAAATTAATTTTATAAAAGTCAAACTTCTACTTGGGTATTGGATACCGGCTATGGTTCTCACATATGTAATATTGTGCAGGGACTGGCCAGAAGTAGAAAGCTGAACAAGGATGAAGTCGTCCTACGACTGGGAAATGGAGCAAAGGTTGCTGCATTAGCTATAGGGACTTATTGTTTAGCACTGCCTACGGGCAAGTCCATTAATTTAAATAATTATTATTTCGTTCCAACATTCATAAGAAATATTATTTCTATTTTTGTATTGGATATGGATGGTTATAATATTATAATAAAGAACAATAGTTGTTCTATTTATAATAAGGATGATTTAGATGGAGTTAATAAATTACTGAATGGACTTTACGTACTTGACTTGCATGAAAATATACTTCAAATTGAACAAAGTAAGAAAAGAAAAAGAGATGATATTAATTATACTTTTTGTGGCATTGTAGACTCGGTCATATTAATGAAACAAAATTATCCAAGTTGCGTAAAGATGGGCTCTTAGAGCTATCTGATTATGAATTATATCCAACTTGTGAATCTTGTCTCATGGGTAAGATGACTAAATCTCCTTTTAGTGGAAAAAGAGAAAGAGTTTTAGAGTTATTAGTGTTGGTACACACAGATGTTTGTGGACCTATGACAACGAATGCACGGGAATGGTATTCTTATTTTATTACATTCACTGATAATCATTCAAGATTTGGATATGTGTATTTAATGAAATACAAATCTGAATCATTTGAAAAGTTCAAAGAATTCAGAAGTGAAGTAGAGACAAAAACTAGCAAGAGTATTAAGATTTTTTGATCGGATCAAGGTGGTGAATACTTAAGCGGTGAGTTTCTCAATTGTGTCAAAGAAAATGGTATAATCTCACAATGGACTCCACCAGGAACACCACAGTTGAATGGTGTGTCTGAAAGGAGAAATTGAACACTATTGGATATGGTTCGTTCCATTATGAGCTTTAACAATCTTCTAGTTTCCTTCTGGGGTTATGCCCTAGAATCGGCTGCATACCTACTTAACAAGGTACCTACCAAATCCGTCCCAAAGACTCCATATGAGATATGGACAGGAGGAAACCAATTCTTAAGCATGTTAAGACTTGGGGTTGTCCAGCTTATGTCAAAATATTTGAGAATGATAAGCTGCATACTAGATCCGACAAGTGCAGATTTGTGGGATCACCTAAAGAAATATCAGGGTATTATTTCTATCATCCAACTGATCAGAAAGTGTTTGTTGCGAAACATGCTGCCTCCTTAGAAAAGGATGATCCTTGAAGGGGTCAGTGGGGGTTGAATAGAAACCTTGATCAGCAGTCAAGGGGAATTACATATGAGGGAGATAGAAATTACATCAAGAAAAATTAGAGAAGACGAGGTACGCAGACCCCATTTATAAAACTTATACATTCAAGCATCCAACTAAAATAAAATCTAATCATATTGGTCAATAATCTATAATCAACCCCATTTATTATCATACACATCAACGTATGCATCAATAAATAAAACATTCATCTCATGAATAATAAACATTCAATATATACATTGAGATCGATTTAATGAGCAATTTTAGTTAGCACAAAATTTAATTTTGAATTAATATAAACTCTTTTATTTTAATCCAAATTTAAATTAAAAGAAACCTTTTATTTTAATTTATATTTTTGAATAAAAATAAAATCCTTTATTTTTAATCAAATTATTTAATCAAAATAAACTCCTTTATTTTAATTAATATGGAATCCAATTCGAAGTCAAAATAAACTACTTTATTTTAATTTTTAAACTATTTTGGGAAAAACAAAATATGTGGAATCCAATTCCTTCTCAAAATAAACTCCTTTATTTTGATTAATATGAAATCTTATTTCATATCTAAATAAAATCATTTATTTAAGGAAACATAGAATCCCTTTTCCTAATTACAAATAAACTCCTTTATTTTTAGGAAACAAGGAATTCTATCTCCAATTAGTTATCATGGAATTCAATTCTAATTTCTAATTAGTTAGCGTGAAATTAAATTCTAATTAAAATAAAAATATTTATTTTAATCCAATTCCAAATAAAAATAAACTACTTTATTTAAATTTAGAATTACTGGAAAAAAAAATTATGGAATCTAATTTCAATTAAAATAAACCTTTTATCTTAATTAGAAATAAAATGAAATTTAAAATTTTAATTTTTCTTGGCAGAGGTGCTGCGGCGCCACGTTTGAACTTCAAACTAGCGCTACGACGCTTGTTGGCACTACGGTGCTGTCAGTTGAACTGTTAGGTTTATGACAATCAAAGTAGTAGAAGCGTGTTGAAAAACAGATTTTAAAATTTTACAAACTTTATACCCGGATCATCCTTTATGCACATTTATTAATTAAAATGAAAGAGAAAGAATTATCGAATCATACCCTTGTAAAATTAAGCTTCCACTAGTACAAGTTCAACTCCAAATCGATCTCCTTGAGTTCTCCGGGTTTGATTCTTTCTTTTGATCAACGTTAGCCACCCAAGTGTTTGGCCTCTGAAGCTGATCCACCAAGGAAGAAGAGATATTCAAGAAGCTGGGTGTTTGGCTAAACCCTAATTCTATCTTTAAAGAATGTGTATACTCTCCCAACTATTGGAATAATGTATTGTCTAACCTACGTTATACTTTTATTCGCATGCTTGCATATAGAAGTAAATAAATAAATAAATTAATAATAATAATAATTAATCCATTTCTCATAAATCAATTATTAATCTCTATAACAAATGATTAGCATTTATAAATATAAATCTTATTATATTTATAAGTTATTTACTCATTAATCAACATATTATCACATAATTACTAGATTTTAGTATATTGTCCATAACAATAATTAATATTATAAGACAATTTATCTCATTCCTCATCAACTTAATAATTACAAATCCGATTATACTTATAATCGATTTCCTTATTATTATACTATCACTAGCCATAATAATAAATCCACATACTATAATAACAATTAATATATATTAATTATTTAATTAATAATTCTTACATCCTTGAATTAATTAATCGTCGGATCTATTATCGTGCCACACAAGGCATTTCTCACAAGCTTACATTAAGCTTATACTTACTCTCAATATTTATTCATTTCCACCACACTACTTGTTCACCACATGTTTAATTTACTTAGAACTATTAAGTCACAAGATTCACATATATAAATATATCGTGAATGGAAATATTTCAATATTCTATATAACCTTTACGGTAATATAATAACTCAAGCTATTAAAAGGCTAAACTACTTCAATTAATTATACTTATAATAAGTATAACCTTTACGTTTATAATAATTAATATATATTCTATTAATCATTATAAATAATAATATTCACTATAAAATAATAACTTAAGTTATTTAATAACTTAGTTTTCTTCCATTAATCAAACTCCCTTGAAAATATATTAGAAATTATGTATTTAGCCATAACATAAAATATTATGCTTTCTCCAAATAAAGACATTCATTATTAGAAAATAATTTACTTATTGTCTTAAGATATTATTCTTAATATAATATCTATTAAAATAATTAAATGTACGGCACATGTACATATATTATATATAGAAAATAGATAATAAGTTTATTTTCTATTATAATAAATTATTTCCATCAATTTATTTACATATAGCAATACATTTAATATATTTACTATATTAATTAATCACACCTCATCCAAAAATATATAAGGTAATATTATTATTCAAAAATAACATTTCCTCCTTTTATTAAAATAATTCAATATTAGAAATTATTTTAATACCCTTTATTAGAAATATATAATAATTAGTTCTATTTCTTTTCTATAAATTGTACCCAAAACAATTTCTTCAAATATTCATTTAAAGATATAATGATTTCCATTTCTCTTTAATAACGTATATATATATTTATTAATGTTTTTCGTACATTAGACTTTCTCACATATTACCATTCTAAGTAATATATATAAAAAGTAGCAACTATAATCATATTTTCAACGCATATATTAATCCATTTCTTTACTTAAGTAAATTAAACACTGCACCATATCATTAAGATTCAATATTAACATTATATTATTCCATAATATAACTCCCAGCTTAAATTAACTAATATTTATTCTTATTAGTTAATTCCTTAACTAACTCATGCTTCACTATCCAAACCTATTCACGGATAGCTTAAGTGCTATTAATAACCTATATTGTAAACATACTAGTTATTAATACACATACACAAGAATATGGTGATTATACATTAAGGATATTTAATGCAACCAACTTACTATGATAAAATAATTCTATAAATTATTTAATATCGATAGGAAATTTTATCCACTTCCTATACCTCAACTGAATCATCTCTAAAATAAATAACAAATATATATTAATAATATATTTATTAATCACAAAATCACATATTTCATAGTTCATATTACCCTATGTAACACAATACTTCCTACATCATAACACATATATATACTCTTATTCGAACCCATCTCAAAGTTTAAGATTTTTTTATTAAGTTTTTATTTAATTATATCTGAAAATTCGGGTTCTCTCAACAACAATATAATAACATGCGAGTGAATCAAAGACATCTAAATAAAGAAACTCAACTTTTGACTCGAGGATAAATAACAGGAATCAAAAGAACATCTGAGGGTTATAAAACCTCGAACTATGTCCTAGGTTGTAAAGTGTTAAACTTCAAACCTTTAACAGTCATAAGACTACGGACTCTACTTCTCGTACTTAGGGGGATCTGCCCTTAGTACCATAATGTGCATAATATCTCAACGCTAAAGCGTAAATAATCCCATTTACAAGGGTTGTTCATCTTAGTTTTGACATTAGAGTCCGCACCAAAGGAAGTTTGGTTTGGATAAGCTCAATAAGTATTCTAGAATTTAGAACGTACATCAACTATGGACTAGTCGAATCAATAAGGGTTCACTAGTCCTATAAGGTTCAACAATAAACCATGCTCAAATCGAATAATAAATTCTCAAGAGTATACAATTGAATAAGTATTGTATAACTGAATCATGCTTTCAAAAGAGTTATAACATCTAATATGAAATTTCAAACTTGAACAATTAAGAACAAGAGCTTGCTCGATATAAAACACATGTCTAAAACTTGATAAATGAATAACTTAGAATTTAAGAAACTTGCTCGATAAAGGTAAAGTTTAGAACACTTGCTCAATGTAAAAGGTTTGAGTTTAGGAAAAACTTGCCTCTGGCACAAGCTACAATTTATAATTCACGTTCTTTATTAAGTCATTCATACCAATACATTCACAATACACATTAATCAATAACGTAACTAGCATCACAAGTTCATTCTGTTTTGTCTAAACTCTGATTATAATTATACTAATCAAATCACAACACTTGTCTTCACAAAATATTAGATTTCACGAACGACTAGCTAACTATGCGTTCAACAGTTCAATTAAACATGTAAGTACCTCATTGACATGTTAAGAATCTATTTTAACATTCCATTATATGTCTGACATATTTTTATGTTCATTAGATTAGGTTACTATTACATTCTCTGGACTAAAACAATTAAAATTCTCATTTCTGGACAAACTACATAGTGGCGCTGCGGCGCCACCATATAAGCTATCCTTGGCGCTGCGGCGCGGCTGGCACTGTGGTGCGGACCTTAAGTTCTGGAGCTGGCGTTGCGGCGCGACATGCCAGTTCCAGATTCTGAGGTTCGCGAGGAAAACAGAACTTGGCCAAAAACATCCAATTAATTTATTCACATATGAATTTAAGCATACCCATACACTTTAATACACATATAATCGTTATCCAACCTTTTTAGCACGATTTTAACTAGTTGAAACATACAATTATTTGAATCAAATCATAATTTCAATGTTTTTTTATACTTTCTAAAGTTTTCAAGGAAAACAAGAAATTCAACGTTACGGATTCGTTATAACACCGAATCCGTTCGTTCAACTTCCATTTTGTTCGTTTAAACGTTCACAATCACATTCAATCGTCAATTTAAAGTTAAACCATCGATTCATGGCATAAAATTTGTACATAAGGGCCGTATGGCCATATATACGACTCTAAAATTTTGAAAACCCAAATATAAATAAAAATTCGATGGTTGATCACTTAAGTTATGCATATATGGCATGTAATATGTTATTCACAATTAGTAACACATATAAGCCATATAATTAACAATCATCGACATAAAACATTTAATTTACACGTAAGGCCATATATATAACTTTTCTACTCTGTGACTTTTGTAAAATCAAATCAAGCATAATTGTATGAAATTTATTACTTTAAATCATGAATACATGGTATAAAACATGTTAAGATCATATAATAACACATATAAAACCATATCATGCATTAATCATCAAATTAGTCATTCACAGAGAACTTTTTAAGAATACGTTAACGGAAACTGTAAGAACTTGAATTTAAAAACGTAGGAGAAGGGATTACCCTTGCTAGTTAGTGATGATGATGCAACTAAATTCTTCAATCTCTTCTCTAACCAATTCTCAAGTCTTTTCTCACAATTTTTCTCTCTAGCTTTTCTCTGATATGTGAATATTAATAAAGAACTGATATGATATGTATATAAGGTACAATATTATATGTATATACGTAATATACGAAGTGGGTAGAGTGAGTGGTCAGTTGGTCCCTTAGTGGGTTAACTGGCTAACTCCCCCTAGGGCCGTGTTTGGCTTGTCCCTTATTCCTCCTTTCCCATTAATTTTAATAAAACTCTTATTATATAGTTAATTGATGTCATACCAAATTTAATCAAATAATGTTATTTACATCAATTAAATAACATAGCATAATTCCACATTAAATCACATAGTAACATAATTAAAATTCTTATTTATTAATTATGCCAAATCATTAAATCTCTAATTAATTATTAAATTAATTAGAATAATATTATGCTTATTAATTAATATATTAATCAAATAAGCTCAATTAAATTCATACTTTGAATATAAAATTCTCCATATTAATTTAACTAATGTAACACATATAATTAAATTAATCTATCACAAATTCATCAATTAATTATTTAACTCAATAATTAAATCATCAAAAAATATTTATTTAATTCAATAAATATTCAAATTAAATTACAAAAATCTCGTTCGTCATAGTATTCATGAACAATAAAAGTTTTGTTACTTTAGGATTCATGAATAACCCAAACTTTTGTACCAATTAGGATTCCAATTAGGATTCATACTTGGTTATAAAAGTTCGTTGCTAACAGAAATACTGCAGGACGAAATCCCTTGTTTATGCATATATATATATATATATATATATATATATTTAGTCACGACAATTTTCATAATCTCATACTAGATCGTTGAAACCAAGAGAAAGTTGTCAAACAGAACAACTTTTCGTCCTTATTCATTAGCCTCTGGGTGCATAACAGGTACTCGAATGATACATAAAAATAGTAAATCTAATTACTTATTCCATGCTCAGAACTTTGCAAAGTTCCTTGCTTTTCTCTTTCCTCTGATTTCATCATCACATATCATATACATACTTGGAAATCCATATAGCTTTTTGACACAGAAGTGATTAGGTGAATTACTGATTCTATTTTGCTTTTCTCATAACCTTTATTGGTAATGAATTTTCATATTTCTTCTTCTTCTTTTTTAATTATTATATATATACACACACACATATATATATATATATATATATATAATATTTTATTATATATATATATAACATGAAAGGCCATCAGTGTGACATTTTATATATATATATATATATATATAATAAAATATATATATATATATAAATATATATATATGTATATTATGAGAGACATGGTAACTTATAACACCACTGTCACGTTTTTTTTCTTTTCTTTTTCTTTGTGGGATTTTTTTTATCATCTATTTTTTTTCAGGTAATTGCAGAGTTTTTTTTTCCGGATATTAAAGAAAGACTTACTTTTAAGTAACTCCAAGCGGTGCTTCGTTCCAATCAATCAAATAACGAACCAAGGAAGGAAGCAAGGTACCATAGTCAAACCATCCTGGATGGGCGAACCTTAGTAGGGTGTCGAATCCCAGGGTGGCTGAACCTTAGGAGGCAGAATCTCAACGTGGTCGAATCCCGAGGTGACCGAACCCTAGAGGATTTTATGTCCTTTACTAATTTTGTTCCCTCTTCTTTTCAAGTGTTCTTAATCTCTCCTTTTTCGGGATAAGTCTTCTTATTCGAGCCTAGACTTTTTTTTGCGCCGGACATTGTCAAAGGGAGATTGTTTTCAAAGCCATCTCATTTGTTCGGGATTCACCAATTATCTTTTACCATGGTAAGCACTTAATTTCGAATGCTTTCATCTCCCTTTTCTTGTTTTATAGAATTCTTATGTCAAATTCCCTTCAGTGTAGGCTAATTCTGACGGATGTTCTGCGGATACGAAAACTACTAAGGAAGTCCCCTTCGTAAGCGAGTTGGGAAAAGCTCCCTTCTTTGGGTTTTTTGACGTTTTCCGGGAACAAACGAAGAATTATGATCATACAGCTTTTCCTCCACCTGACAAAGGGGGTTTATTTCTATATGTAGCAGCTGGTGAAAGTGCGGATAACTTTCCCTGCTCTACTCATATTCTCTGCATGTGCATCAAAAAATAGGAATACCCTTTCAGCCCCGTTCGCTTCCTGTCCGACTCATCTAGTCGGCTTCCGGAATGGCAACATTGGACCGATGATATCCTTGGGAATTCTGATTATGTGAAGATACTGGACAAAGCTAGGATTCTGCATTGTATTCAGCTATGTAGGGATCTTTGTAGCCAACAGAACTATGACGCCCTTACCTTACTGATTTCACGCTAGTGTTTCTCTATATGTACATTTGTCACCGCTTGGGGGGAGTTCACTCCTACTTTAGAGGATGTCTATGCCATTTACCAGTAATTCTTTCTTCTATTTTGTACATTCATCCTTATTTTTCTTGGATTATGTAATTATTCTGAACTATACCTTGTAGCCTTCCCGTTGATGCTTCAGCCTCTTGCGGTCCATCCAGCCTATCCCCTAGGGATGCCAAATCTGTTGCGTACTTGACAAAAGCTTTCAAGTGGGATTCCAATTACAGCACAAGGTTTCAAGGTGTATAATCCTTTTAGACTTCGAGACCCCTAACCATCCGTAGACTTCCTAGCTATCTTGGGTACGTTATTTCTTTCGGGATTACAAGCCTGACCATTAGAATAGTTCTGTTTCCAGGGAGTCCATTCTCACTCTTCATGAGGAGCCTTATCCTTTTCCTTTGGCTGCTTATCTGGTTATGTGGTTATCTCACTTTATCTTCCCCGGATCACCCACAGACGGTCCCTCAACCCGTATGTTTAGCTTAGTAGCTTTGTTATCTCAGGGTTTGGAGATCTCTCTTGCTCCTCTCTTCTTGGGGACCTTGTATCGTTGCTTGGATGAAATTGTCCTTTCCATGAGAGAATATGTCGGAAGGTAACCCTTTTTAGTTTCGCTCTTTCTTTTTTTTCTTTTTTTCGTGTCATTAATATTTCTTTCATTTATTTAGAAACGACAAGAGTTGCTTTGTTCCATATTCCTTTCTTCACATCTTCCTCTTCGAGCACTTTTGGAGCTATTCAACTTCTGTGAACTTTTCCCAGAAAAAAAAGGAAATTTTCGCACCCTTTCTCATCGCCCAACATTGTTCTTCGCAACGCTCGCTGGATTGATCATAAGATTACTTCAGATTTGTGGCTTTATATTGATGACTTTTCCTGTTTCACTGCTCGTCCTTACACTATTATTCCAAAGGATGGTTTTCGACCTCACTTCTATAGGAGGGAATTTCGTTCTTTTTCGAATGTCAGGGAATTGATTAGGTCTTCACTTTCTTGGTTCATATTCTCCGAGCTGCGGAACTTCCATATCGTGTTGAGGATGATGGGTTTGGCACCGTACTTTACTCTCCTCATAGAGTTATGAGGCAATTTGGATTTGACCAAAATCGACCTTTAGGTCGCTCTTTCCAGAGGGATTGCGAGGGTGCTCTCCTCAATTTTGTCCCCACAACCTCCTCATTTGCATTAGAGTTTCCAAAACCTTCTAATGCTTTTTATGACCCTCTTCATTTCGTCATACCAGATGATTCTCGGCAAGGGCGATATACTACTTATGAACGCAACTATTGGCTCATCAACCTTAAAAAGTGGTAGGATAATATTATGATTTGTTCGCTGCCAGCTTCTCCTCCCGAACACCTTCAATGGACCAGAATGTTATGTTCTCCTAGATCTAATACTCGTTCAGAGCTTTGGCCAACTAGTAGTCGACTTTTTGAGCGTAAGGCTTTAATCTCTGAGTCTCTTCTTCCTTCGTTCGCAAACCCAGATGTTCCTCCTGCACAGGTCCCTACTACTTCTTTAAATCTTCCACCACAGGCTTCATCTCGGATACCTCCTCCAGCTCCTCCCCAGGGATCCTCTGCTGCGAGGAAATGAGAGTTACTCGCTCTAAAAAGAGAGCATCTGCTATTACTAACTCTGAGGTGATGCCCCCTACAGATTCTACTGTGGTCCCTGCTAGTCGTTCAATTATTAGGCGAATGTCAAATGGGCAAACACTTATCTTAAAGCCTTTGGCAAAGCGCCCCCTTGATAACGCTAGCTCTAGTATGCCGGCAGCTGAGGATCAGGTCAAGAGACAACGCAAACTTTTGGTAAACTTTGTAGCATTTTCATTTATATCCTTTAACCATTCATATAGCTATTTTTGTGTTTCCCCATATCATTATTTCCTCATTTTTCAGATTACCGAGGCTAATGAAGAGAATGATGATGCTCATGTTTGGTTTCCTACGGGTGCTGTAAGTAAGACGACTGCGGCTTCCACTACTTGTGAGCCTCCTCGACCTATCATTGTTGCTATTGAGTCTTCTTCACCGAAGGATGATTGTGTTAGTCTTAATGCTGAGGACACTTTATCTGATTTGAGCTCGAGCCTTGCTGTGGGTGATATAACAATTTCCTCATGCCCTCTTATGACTTCTCCACATGATAGACATAGAGATACCGATGAGACTCTTGCTTCCTCCAGAGGGAATCCTTCTGAGACTATTGCTGAAGTTCATCCTCCCCGGAAGGATTCTGTCGAGTTGGTGATTTCTCGGGAGGGTATTGTTGATAGCACTTTGTGTGGGTTGATTGACATTCCACCTTCTGTGGCATCTCCCAACTATTTGGACATTGACTATCTTATGAGTATCTATCTTTGGGTCAATATATCATCTTCTTCTTGAATTTTCTTTCTTTCTCCCAAATATATTATGCTTTATTATCTTGTTTTCAGAGCGAGAAGATGAAAGATCTACCTTTGCCTGTTGAGTTACTTGCTTTATTTGATGCTCTCAATCCGGGTGTTGCCACCTTACCGTCTAGTGATGACCTTGGTTATCCTCCTACTGACCAAGGTTTCAAGGAATTATCAACAGCACAGCAGCCACCCGTTTCTTCATCCTTGGTCAAGGAGTCATTAGCAGCACAGCAGCCACCTGTTTCTTCATCCTTTACCCTGAGTGATTTGATGACGGCTTCTAAAGTGGCTCTTACTAGATCTTCCTTCAATCCAAGTGGAGATCTTATTTCTTGGAGGGGTTTTCAGATATCTTCTTCCAGCCAGGAAGTTCTCGATCGTCTCATAGCTCAGTTTCCTCAAATACTTGACCATCTGACTATCTGTATGGCCCCCGTCCAGACTTTCTTTCTGGATCGACTTGCGAGCCTTATCTTTGAGTTGAACAACCTTTCTTTTTATTCTTTGCGAGCTAAAGACTTGGATATATTTAGTGGTGAGCTTAATGACTTCTCCACCATTGGCTTGGACATATCTCCCTTTCGTGACCAGCTGAATCTTCTTAGTTCTACTTTTCAGATTGTTGTACTACGGTCAGAGGTTACTATGTATCAGCTCGAGAATAACTCTTTTTTGAAATAAATTTCGGATCTTGAGAACACCGAAAACGAACTGGAGACCCGACTTCAGAGTTTAAAGTCAAATATCTATGCTTTTCAAAAACTAAAAACTGCCAATGTGAAGGCTCGGGATGCTGCCATTGCTAAATTAAAGGCCCTAGCTTTGCCCCCTCTTTAGTTTGATATATCATGGCCTTTAGATCATGGCTTTTTGTAGTTTTTTTTTTCATTCTTGTAAAAAAAAACTCATTTACATATATTTCCTTTATCAGAATATAGTTTGTTTAGCCTTATTAATTGCCTTTAATTTGAATTTTTTTTTTTCGCAAACCAACACTTGAATCCATACTTTTTAAAAAAATCACAAAAATAATTATTCTAGTATAAGTGAAAGCTTGACATTTTATTGATAATCATGTTGCTTTTAACGAAAAGCATAACGTTTCAGAAAATAAATCTTGCTTTTATCAGAGAAAGCATAACGTTCGCCACTTTTCGAGATAAAGTGTAACTTTCTTAGGTGTGAGGACTTAAACTCAGGTGCCTCAATTACTTTTAAAGTTAAAAGTATAACTTTTCAGTGATGACTATCTCATGTATAATATTTCTTTACCCATTTCAGGTTCAGTGGGCTCGAGATAGCATCTGATCCCACACGAGATATTTTGCAATATCCGCTTTCGGAGATCTCTCGCACCCTATATGGGCCTTCCCATTTAGGAAAAAATTTGGTGGTTGGTGTTCCCCTCATGACTTGATTTGTTGTCTTGAGCACCGAATCCCCCACCAGAATTTGTCAGGGTAACACTGCACTATTGTATTGTTGTCGCAATTTTTCATGGCACCATTCTAATTTTTCTTTAGCCTTGTCTCGGAAGTCAGTTAAGGCTTCTAGAGCAGCTAATCGGTTCTCTTCCTCGACTAAGCTTAGGAGTCTCATCCTTTCCAACGGGATTTCTATTTCGGCGGGCAAGATAGCTTCTTCACCATATACTAAAGCGTATGGGGTTTCAACCATAGGCTTTCTTTTTTAAGTTCGATAAGCCCATAACGCTATTAGTAACTGTTCTGCCCATGTCTTCGGGTGATCGTCCTTTGAGAGAATTTATTTGTGGCCTCTGCTTGTCCGTTGCCTTTCGGGTAGTAAGGTGATGATTTATAATGCTTCACCCTGTATCTATCTATCAGACTCTTGACGTCCCTATTGATGAAGAGAGTTCCATTATCTGATAAAATGACATTCGGAATCCCGAAACGATAAATAATACGCTGCTTGATGAAATTTGCCACTGCTGGCCCCATAGCCCTCTTTAAGGGTATTACTTTTACCCACTTTGTGTACATCTCAGTGGCGGTCAAGATCTAGATATTTCCCTTTGAATTCGGATGAATAGGACCTATAAGATCCATTCCCCATGTATGAAAGGGCCACGGTGTTACTAAGGTCCGTAAATCCTCGACGGGAGCATGAATCAAGTTCCCATGAATTTGGCAAACGTGACACTTCTTGGAAAACTCTAAGCAATCCCCTTCCATTCTAGGCCAGTAGTAACCATAATCAATCAACTGTTTATACAACTTGGCTCCTCCTTGGTGTTCATCCTTGTGCATTTGGTAGACCAAATTTTTCGCCTCTTCTAATTCCAAACACCGTAAGGGCTTGCCGTTGAACCCTCTTCTAAACAACTCTCTGTTTTGTAAGAAAAAATGTTATGCTTTCTTCTTTATCGTGACTGCATCCTTCTTTTCAGCATGAAGACTACCACTTTGTAGAAACTCCATATATGGGATTCGCCAATCCACTATGTCATCGATGAAGGCGCATTCCTCCTCCCAAAGGTATTCTTTGCACGAAAGACATTGTCGTTGAAGTGTATCTGCTTCTTTCTTCATTTCGGGCCAATAATACCCTTGTCTCTGCAACCTTCGATACAACCCGATATCTGCCAATTCGTAGTTTTCTTCATGTACCTGATATAAAACTTTATTTGCATCATTTCTTCCCAAGCATCTTGTCAATATACCATCCGCTTCTTTATGATATAATACTCCTTTAATGATGCGTTATTTCTGAAGCTGTACCGGTGATATATTCTTTTGCAATTGATGAGAGATGACATATCTCCAATCATCCGTCAGATCTTTGGAGAATAATTCCAGCATCGTCGTTGGGAGAGTTCTTTTGATTACCATGACATCCAAGTCTTATCCTTTGACATGCACTCTAGATGCTACTGTGGCTAATGCATCAGGTTGTCTATTTTGTATTCTTAGCACGTACTCAATCACCACTTTTCTGAAGGCTTCCATCACTTTTTGTGCCACAGTTCGGTATGGTGCCAAGATAGGTTCCTTTACTGCAAATTAACCTCTTACTTGCTACACTATCAGATTTGAGTCCCCTTTTACTTTGAGACGCTTGGCTCCCAATTCTCTAGCTGCCAATAATCCCAATATGAACGCCTCATATTCTGCTTCATTGTTCGTGCAAGGGAAATCCAGCTTGTATGACAGGGCCACTTCCTTTCCTTCCTTGGTAGTTAACACCACACATGCTCCTCTTTTCCCTTCTGTGAATGACCCTTCAAAGGCCAAGTTCCACCACTCCGAGTCTTCATCCACCACGTCAATTATTTCTACTTCTCCCTTGGAAGATCCTCAGAGGGAGGTTCGTATTCTCCGTTCGAAAATTGAGCGAGCAGGTCTGTTAATGCTTGACATCTGATTGCCTTCGGTGTTACGCACTTGATTTCATATTCTGAAAGGATCACCATCCATCTTGTAGGTCTTCATACCAACGCTGGCCTAGTCAGCAAGTATTTGATTGAGCCAATTCTTGTTACAAGCTTCACTTCGTGTGCCAAAAAATAATGATGCATTTTCTGTGCGACGGACACTAGTGCTAGGCAATGTCTCTCTAACTGCGTGTACCTAGTTTTTGGTCCCCTGATTATTCAGCTAATATAGTATACAGGCTTTTCTTCCCCATCTACTTCTTGTGTGATCAATGATCCTACAGACTTTGCAGTAGATGTGATATACAACTGCAATGGTATCCTTCTTTGTGGTACTACCATCGTTTTCGCTGAGGCCAAATTTTCCTTTAGTTTCTTGAAGGCTTGTTGCTGGTCCTACCCCCAGTACCATTCTGTCTTTCCTTTTAGTAACTTTTTGAAAGGTTCCGTGACTTCTGCCAATGCTGGCATGAATCTCCTCATGTAGGAAACTTTCCCTAGAAAGCTCTTTAACTGTTTTTGCATTTTTGGTGGGGGCATATCTATGACAGCCTTTGACTTGTTTGGGTCTACCTCCAAACCTCTGTTGTGCACCCAAAAGCCCAAAAATTTTCCAGCTGTCATCCCAAAGGTGCACTTTTTTGGATTCATCTTTAACTTGTACCTGCGACAACATTCAAACACCTTTTTTAAATCCTCTACGTGGGTTGTCTCCTTTTTAGATTTCACCACTATGTCATCCATGTAGTCCTCCACAGTGTTATGAATCATGTCATGAAAGATGGCATGTATTGCCCTTTGGTAAGTTGCTCCCGCGTTCTTCAACTAGAATGGCATTACTACATAGTAAAAATTCCCAAACGGGGTACGGCAGGCTGTCATCTCTGCATCTTCTACGGACATCTTTATCTGATTGTAGCCTACGAACCCAGCCATGAATGACATCATCTCATGATTGGCCGTTATATCCACCAAAGTGTTTATATTGGATAGCGGATACATGTCCTTTGGGCACGCTTTGTTCAAGTCTCTAAAATCCACGCATATTCGCAACTGCCCATTGCATTTCTTTACCGGTACAATGGTGGATATCCATACTGGATGTTGAATTGGTTTGATGAATCCTACTTCCAATAACTTCTTGATATCTTCCTTTATTTATGTTTCGACTTCTAGTGCATAGGTGTGTGGCTCTTGCTTCACTGGTTTAGCTTCTGGGCTTAGGTTCAAATTATGCTCTACCAACTCCTTGTCGATCCCGGGCATCTCATTATAGTTCCAAGCAAATACATCCCCGTACTCTCGCAGTAGCTTTATTAGCTCCTCCTTCTGGTTGGGGTTCAGCTCCTTATTAATGTAAGTCAGCTTTGGCGTTTCTTCTCCCGTTGCCAGATCGACTTCCTCCATTTCATTTTGCTGAGGTTTTGGCAGGTCCTCAAAGCATTCCAGAGCTGGTTCCACCTTCTGCTGCATAATTTCTTCCTTTTTATTACTAGAGGAGTGGGGGACACCTCTTGAGCCCTTAGGGTTGGTTGCACCTTCGAGCTCCTCCCCCCTACACCGTCACAGGTGAAACACTATCTTTCCATCAGGTTTGACAATTTTTTCCCACTTTGTATTCTGTTCTTCTTTTCTTTTATTTACTTTGTCAGTTTCTGATTTGGCTATCCATTTGGTGTTGATTATATTTCGAGCATCTTTCGAGTCTGCTGCCCGCTTCCTTTAGTCTTTTTTTTTCTACATCTACTACTACAGGTTTCTTATTTTTGGAACATTCACCTTGTTCTAAGGTCAGCTTCTTTTACTTTTTCACAAGCACAAACTTGTCCTCCTGCACCTCCTCCCAGGTTGCTAGCTTCAGAGAATCAAGCTTGGCAATCTGGTTTCTCCTTCTTCAGCGACATCATCGAAGAAAGCTGCTTTGGTGATATGTGCTTCCTCCAGCCCAAAAGGGCTCCTTGTCGCTGGTACCTTAACCTCATTACCTTTCCAAATTACCTTCATGCACTGGTGAAAAACTGATGGCACCACCCCATAGTCATTCTGCCAAGCTCTTCCTAGAAACACATGATATGCTACGTCAACCTTTGCAACATGGAACATCATAGGTCCCAGGATCTTCCCCACTTGCATATCCACCTTGATGTATCCGAGGGTTTTCGTGCTTTGATTGGCGAACCCCATGCTGTTTGTCTTTTCCTTCACAATCATCTTCTTTGGCAGACCTAACCATTTGAAGATGGAGTATGTCATTATATTTATAGACGTGCCACAATCAATGAACGCCCTCCGCACTTCTATGCTTAATTATTGCTGTCACGTATAGCGTTCTATTATGTGGGTATCTCACCCCTCTATCAACCTTAGAGGAAGTGATTTTGTTCTCTTCCACCTCCACCGTCTTCACAAACCCTTTGATGATTTCCATGCAAGTCTCCAGTGCTTCGGCAGCTTTGATGATTGCCTTGGTTGCTTATATCCTTGCTTCCTTGATAAATCCAATCTGATCAAAAAATTTCTTGAACTTAGCTCCGTTCATCAACGCGGTCACTTGCAGACCAGGATCAGAATCATCCTCCATCACTTCTGTGCCCTCCATCATCTCCACTTTTCTTCCTTCTGGTGATTTACTATGAGTAATTGTGTTGCACGTTTCTTTCCCTTTGTGGTTAGGCAGTGGCTTGTCCAGCACGTTGTTTCCTCTTTCCAGTTCGATTTCTCCTGCCGCCAACATCTCATGGTAAATCCTTCGCAGACTGTAACAATCAATAGTGGAATATCCGACGTATTGGTGGTATACACAGAAGTCTGGTCTGCTCTTCACTTCTTCTATTATAATGAATCTGGGCCTTGGAGGTTTTACAACTCTATGTTCTACCCATTGCTCATACAAATCCCTGAATGCCTTCTCACTGCACGTAATAGCCTCTGGGATTGGTAATCTCAAAAACTTGTCTCCTTGCTTTCCTTGGTTCCTTTCATTATTTCCACTTTTTTCTCTCTTGACCCCTTGTGGCTTTTGCTAAGAGTCTGCTAAAGCCACCGTAGCAGTCCTTTTGCCCTTCCACGTAACAATTGTGTGGCTTGCGGGCATAGTCATAATTCCTCCCAAGTCTTGTGCAAATGATGAGAGCGTTGCAAAAGAATCACATGCTTTAGTGACCAAGTGGGGCTTAAAGGCATCCAGGGCACCATTGTTGCATATGCTCACTAGATTCTTCTCCTCAATTGGCTCCACACATTTTTGTGCCTGGGCTCTGAATCTGTCTACATAATCTGACAACTCTTCATTTGGCTTTTGTTTGAATCTCATTAATTCCATGATGGTCACCTGTTTCTGTACATAGAAAAACTTTTTAAAAAATTATAACTTCAAATCGTCCCAATCTTGGACTGACCCTTTCTCTAGATTGTAGGACCAACTGAAGGCACTGTCTGTCAATGTTTTATTGAACTCACGGAGCAAGAGGTTGTGGTAGATCACTTCATCATAACCCATCCACGGGGACATCGACTCTACAAACCTGGCTATATGTTCTCTTGCATTCCCTTTCTCTCATTGTACTTCAGAAACTGCGGAGGGTGCTCAATATATCCTGCTGGGTAAGGCTGTTTCCGTATATACGTCGGGTATGGTGGAGTGAAGTCCAATTTTGAGGGTATGGTTGTCTATCTTCGGAGTTGGTTGATTACGTCAAGCATATCATCCTTCGTCACATACTGGCTTGTTGTACGGACTCTTTGAGGGGTTGTGATATATTTCTGTGTTGGCGGTGTATGTGGTAAGGAGATCGGTCTGTGTACACTTGCATCATTTAAAGCTTGCATTGGTTGTGTTTGTTGGCTTGTTTGTTGGGTATGGCTCAGGATAGTCAGTATCTGTACTTGTGAAAACATCGAAAGTGTAGTGGGAATGACGATTGGTTAAGGCTGGTTTGCTTCTACTCTGGGTTGTGGTACATCACCACTGTTTTGGGGCTCTAAAGGTGTGATTAGAATCAGATGACTCTCTGTTGCTGGAGGCGCCTTTTGATTTTCCTTATTATTATCCACTCCTACTTGTTCTTCCTGCAAACTTCCTGGAAATATAGCTTTGAAGGTTGGGATCTGCATCAGCTGCTGGCGAAAATTCCCCATCTCCTCTTGTTGCCTCTGCATTTCTGACATCATGGCCATCATCATCCCTTATCCTTCTCGTGCCTCCTTTAACGCCTTGAGCATCTCCAACTTCACAACAATCGCGGTTGTTTGTTCTCCACTTGCATCCTCACCTTGTCTTATTGTTCCTATCTGTCTGGCATTGGTTTGTTTTGGATCAGCCATATGTGGTCATGTTGAACTTCCTTCAGAAGCGTCTTCTAAGAGGGGTTGATCGAGATCTAGATTCGTGCCTTGGAAAGCTTGATTTGCTTGATTTGAAACCGGATCTGGTGAAGTAATGCTAGTTGTCGGTGAAACTTTTCCTGTAGTTCTCCAGCTTTGTGTTGTGGGCATACCCTTCACGAATTCTGCACCTCCCCAGCAGAGTCGCCAAAAAATTTGGGTAAGCAAATGTACCTTACTAGGATTAGGGTTTCGAGTTGGATGAGGAAGAGAGAAATCCACAAATAGTACAGTCTTGATTGATTGATTGAAGAGGGGAGAAGAACAGATAAGCAATTTCTCGAGTAACACGTGGCAGAACTCTTAGGATCCAAGAGCCCTACTAGAGTATCGAGGATCCAGAGAGCCTTCTTCTGTGTCTTCAGTTCAGAGAGAATCAAAAGTCCTTTCTATTGAAGTGAAATGGGGTATTTATAGAGTTTTCTGGAAATGGTCACGTGCCTGGCACATGTCTGGGTTTTTTGCCTAGCATGTGATTTCAAAAAGACATTCAAGAAATACCCTTAGTTACTAGAGTAATGCCCAAATCACCCTGTCCTTCTAGCCACCAATCTAATCCCTCAATCAATTCCTAAAAACAAGCAACCTCCACGAGCCTTCTGCCTCGAAACACGTGGAGGCTTCTCCCAGTTTCTTTAGATCACATGTAAACCTTAATTTATACTTGGACTCACAATGACCAATTATCTGTTATCCCATATAAAGTCGAGAGATGATATATTAGATTAGAACTAGCCATAGTGACGTATGTTTGTAATTTCTATAATAGTTGGGATTCATAATTCATGTGTAGGATAGAGATATCTATGCACCATACGTAATCTGAAGAGAACTTTATATTAAACCTTTTTCAATTATAGTTCACATAGAGATATAGTGAATTGGTTAATTAAGGTGCCTTGCTTAATTCTATCAATTATGGATTTCAGTGAGTATGGATATAGTGCATTGAGAGATGCTTATATCTACTTTTGTGTTCTTGGTTAATAATCTAGAATAATTAATATAAGTTGACGGAAAGTTTGTTAACCGAAGTGAAGTAATAAGTGAAGTTATAGGCTTAATTTTCCAAAACTTGTTAAAATCTAGAATTAGTGTTAGTTTTAGTCTAAGTAGTAGTTAATATAAAAATCATCAGTTAATCATTGGTTTAATAAAGCTGAAATAATACAAAATTGGTACTTGTTTGAATAAATTGGAATTAACGTCTCTATGGGTACAATATCTGATCTTATCATTGTATTACTTGTTGACCAAGTACACTTGCATGTAGCGCGTATAGATTTTACCCAACAAGTTTTTGGCGCTGTTGCCGGGGACAGTAATTGCGTTTATTACTTACAATATCAGTTTAATTAGATTAGTTTTAGTTATATATATATATATATATATATATATATATATATATATATATTCTTATTTTTGTTTCATTGGTTATTTAAGGTAATCTCGAGTAGTGCATGCTGTGAGAACCCGAATTTTTAAGAATTATTATAATAAGAATTTAATAAATAAAATTCTTAAAGCATTAGATGAGTTCAAATAAGAATATATATTCACGATATGAGGTATGTAGTATTGTGTTACATAGGGTAATATGAGCTATGTAATAAGTGATTTTGTGTTTAATAAATATATATCATTATTATATATTTATAACTTGTAGAGATGAATTAGTAAGAAGATGGATAAGATTTATCTATCGACAATAAATAATTTATAAAATTATTTTATCATAGTAAGTTGGTGATATTAAATATGTTTAAATGAATAATTACCTTTTTCTTAAATAATATATGTACTAGTGACTAGTATGATGTATTATAGGTTAATGTTAGTACTTAAGCTATCCATGGATGGATTTGGAGAGTGAAGCATGAGCTAGTTAAGTGAATTAACTAAGAAGAATAAATATTGGTTAATTTAAGTTGAAAGTTATATTATGGAATAATATAATATTAAAACCTAAATTAACTATGGTGATATAGTACAAGGTTTAATTTACTTAAGTAAATGAGTGAATTAATATGTGTGTTGAATATGTAATTATTGTGACACCTCCGAATTTGGGTCCTCTGACCCCGGTCCGGTCGTCACGATACAAAACAAACATACACCTCTAAACAACGTACGATAACTAAAATGCGAAATATAATAAACGTGCGTCGTTCATTCTAAAGGTGTTACTAGTCCCAAGATTCGATAACCTTAATACATCATTACAAATATACCCTAAAATAATCATTAGGTGTAACGCCCCCAAAATTGGTCCAATCCACCCAACCTATTCTGGGTCGCCACGAAATACACTCAACAAAAATTTTAAATACAAATCTTCAAATTCTAACTTAAACTTTATATCACACGGTCGTGCAAAATACGACCACAATTAAACTGTGAGTTTCAATATAAATACAGTGCCCATACTCCAAATCAATAATACGTTACAGAAAGGTACAGTCAATAACTGTTTTAGGAATTAAAATCTTTGGAAAATACTCAAGGAAACCTTCGTACATGGGAGGCCATGCATCCATGTTATAATAGATATCGTAGGACTCGAGAATTATCCTTGGTTGACCCAATAGACCCCAAAGAAAAACGAGAAGATTACTATCTTGTTCATTCCAATGGTGGGTCTTCTCTTGCCATATAATTATCTTTGTTGTCACAACCATGTCTTATAATAACACGACGTTGTATGTCATTAGACATCTTGTATAATAGTGACAAAACACCCGTCCAAAGTTGGGTTCACCACACCTAAGTCAGGTCACCAAAATCAACGGTTAAATGACGTATAAAATACGACATACTTATCTAAAATTTTCAACAAAATTATTTTCATACTGTTTGGTGGAAAACTTCAACAGTTATAGACCCTCGTTCTATTCCCCTGTTATCCCCGCTCGACCCAGCTACACTCTTATTACCTGAAAGGAATTGTGAAGCAAAAGGGTGAGCACAAATAGCCCAGTAAAGAATATTATGACTAAAGATAATTAAATTATCAATAGTCTTCATCAGTGATAAATCAAAGATTTATAACATATGGTAGATGATAAAACTTTTCAACCATAGTTGCAGTGGAACGAGCAATCCATTAGAAGAGTCAAATAGACTATAATGTCTATTATCTTCTCCATGTTAAAAGTCCACCAATAATATTTCATCCCTGTAACATCAATCAACAATTCCTGTCCACAATCATGTAAGTTCATGATCATAATTATCTTGATGAATTCCTCTTCGCACTCAGGACGAAGATAATTCACATCACCTGTCTTTACCTGAAACACCAAAGATCATGGTTATACCAAATCACAGTTCCTGTTCATAATCATGCTAATCAATTCATCTTTGCATTACAAGCCAAAGATATTCAACAATTAATCATTCATCTTTGCACTACAGGCCAAAGATATTCACAAGTCACCCGCTCATCTTTGCACTACAGGCCAAAGATATTCATCAATAGTTCATCTTTGCACTACGGCCAAAGATATTCAACAACAGGCCATCTTTGCACTACATGCCAAAGATATTCATATCTCAAAAAAATATCGAATCGTTTCAGAATTTATATAACAATAATTATAACCATGTTGATCAATTCACCTTTGCCCTTAAGCTAAAGATATTCAATTGTAAATTCAATGGTCATGAACATACCAGTCAACAATCCATCTTTGCACTACTGGCCAAAGAGAACCCATAGTCATGATCATACCACTAATCTACTCATCTTTACACTCAAGTCAAAGAGAAATTTCATCACCAGGATTATAAAAATGTTATATATAAGAATACGATCCAATTGTCAACATGATAACCAATTGTGGAGTAAAATTCAAGAATAAAGTTCAAAATATGAATCCGATCAAAGATAGGAACCTTAAAAGCAAACTTGGACAAATAGAAGAAAATTTAATTTTCCCGTGAATAGTGCCGTATACGTGAATAGTGCCGTATACGTGAATAGTAACCCCGACATGAAAATGTACAAATTTCATCAGAAAAATCATACTTCGTGAATAGTACTCGTGAATAGTACCGTATTAGTAAATAGTGCCGTATACGTGAATAGTGTCGTATACGTGAATAGTAACCCCGACAGAAAAGTAAAAATTTCATCAGAAAAATTCATACCAATATTTCGATGAAATGATATTGAAAGCAATAACATCATTTACGAAAAAAATAACATCCCTTACCATCCCTTACCTCAAAAGAACAGTACCTCTGACTGGAATATCGGATATAATATCGAAGGAAACTTGCACTGAATAGTAACTCTCAAAGTATTGAAATACTCACAAAAATACACTCGATATTATAGAGAGAGAAAACTTCGAATTCTGGTGTGATTTTCAATTCTAACCTAAGCACCCTATTTATAGGAAAAGCTTAGGATGCCAAAGGAGACTAAAGTAATAAAATATTAATATTTTTTTAAAAAAATCCGCCGCCTGGCGGCTTTTCAAAATTTTGAATTTTCAACAAAAGTGGGTCCCACCCATTAAATAATATTTATTTTCCGAAACTTCAATAATTCATAATAAATAGCCCCTTTGTCAGAAAAATACAAATTCGATGTCCTTTTATAGGAAATTTAATTCTCTACAACTTTGCAGAAGAAAGTTTTTCCAAATTCCCAACATAAATTATCCGAAATCTACAAACAGATAATTTCTCACACCAAAATATTGATAAAAACACATCAGCACTAATTCCTTCTTTAATATCCACAAAATAAATATTTCCTTATCATATAAATTAATAATTAATTATTCACAAATAATATTATAGAACTACAATATTAACAACCAGGTCGTTCCCAGGACAAAGGGGGCCTTCCGATAAGTACTTCTCCTTACTGGCGCGCAATTAAATAACCCCTCCTAGACAGAACTTCCTTAGACATTGTCAATAATGCTATCTAACAATATTATTCAAATAATATGAATTATTGAGTTGATAACGTGAAATACTGTGCAACAACAATTATTGAATCAATACTACAAAATATCAACTGTAGTCATTATTGAATCAATCATAAAAAAATAGCAACGTAGCAATTATTGAGTCAATAAAATATCAATGCAGCAATTATTGAGTCAATAATATAAAATATCAACGTAGCAATTATTGAGTCAATAATATAAAATATTGAACAGTAAATACTGTAACAATAATTGAGTAGGTTCCTTCTCACGTAAGACTCAATAATTCGAAATACTGTACAATACCGTGTGCTACTGCGCACCACCGCGTACTGTATTTTAACCACCGGGTATTTCAACAGTACTAACGGTAACAACTCCGCCGTTATTTTGTAAAAAGTTATTTCTGTCGCTTTCTATATCCGACAGTTATTCCGTTGTGGGGGCCCATAAATAGCTGCGCCGTCGTACGAATATTCCCCGACAACAAGAATATTCCACGACCAAACGAATATTCCCCGACAACAAGAATATTTTATAACCACTTGCTCATTTTAAAAATGTTTGCACATTTCACCCATAACTTTAAACTTTTATCAATTTAACCATTTACTAAATAGAAAAATTGAATACTTTTATTTCATAAAATTCGGGGTCTTACAATCTCCCCTCCTTATGAAATTTTGTCCCCGAAATTTACGTACCTGGTATTTCAAAAAGTTGAGAATACCTTGCTTCCATTTCAGATTCCATCTTCCTTGTCATCATGATTTCTCCATTGCTCATTCTAGAATACTGCTTCAAAACAAGGTTAATTGACATATAACAATTGTCAATTTATTAAGTAAGAAAAGTCAGATTAGGTAAGTCACACACTAGCGAAGTATATTATTCGTCCCTCCCCTCCTAGCTCTAGACTCCAATCTCCGCCAGCGACCATATCCCTAAGCTCTGATACCAAAATGTAACGCCCCCAAAATTGGTCCAATCCACCCAACCTATTCTGGGTCGCCACGAAATACACTCAACAAAAATTTTAAATACAAATCTTCAAATTCTAACTTAAACTTTATATCACACGGTCGTGCAAAATACGACCACAATTAAACTGTGAGTTTCAATATAAATACAGTGCCCATACTCCAAATCAATAATACGTTACAGAAAGGTACAGTCAATAACTGTTTTAGGAATTAAAATCTTTGGAAAATACTCAAGGAAACCTTCGTACATGGGAGGCCATGCATCCATGTTATAATAGATATCGTAGGACTCGAGAATTATCCTTGGTTGACCCAATAGACCCCAAAGAAAAACGAGAAGATTACTATCTTGTTCATTCCAATGGTGGGTCTTCTCTTGCCATATAATTATCTCTGTTGTCACAACCATGTCTTATAATAACACGACGTTGTATGTCATTAGACATCTTGTATAATAGTGACAAAACACCCTTCCAAAGTTGGGTTCACCACACCTAAGTCAGGTCACCAAAATCAACGGTTAAATGACGTATAAAATACGACATACTTATCTAAAATTTTCAACAAAATTATTTTCATACTGTTTGGTGGAAAACTTCAACAGTTATAGACCCTCGTTCTATTCCCCTGTTATCCCCGCTCGACCCAGCTACACTCTTATTACCTGAAAGGAATTGTGAAGCAAAAGGGTGAGCACAAATAGCCCAGTAAAGAATATTATGACTAAAGATAATTAAATTATCAATAGTCTTCATCAGTGATAAATCAAAGATTTATAACATATGGTAGATGATAAAACTTTTCAACCATAGTTGCAGTGGAACGAGCAATCCATTAGAAGAGTCAAATAGACTATAATGTCTATTATCTTCTCCATGTTAAAAGTCCACCAATAATATTTCATCCCTGTAACATCAATCAACAATTCCTGTCCACAATCATGTAAGTTCATGATCATAATTATCTTGATGAATTCCTCTTCGCACTCAGGACGAAGATAATTCACATCACCTGTCTTTACCTGAAACACCAAAGATCATGGTTATACCAAATCACAGTTCCTGTTCATAATCATGCTAATCAATTCATCTTTGCATTACAAGCCAAAGATATTCAACAATTAATCATTCATCTTTGCACTACAGGCCAAAGATATTCACAAGTCACCCGCTCATCTTTGCACTACAGGCCAAAGATATTCATCAATAGTTCATCTTTGCACTACGGCCAAAGATATTCAACAACAGGCCATCTTTGCACTACATGCCAAAGATATTCATATCTCAAAAAAATATCGAATCGTTTCAGAATTTATATAACAATAATTATAACCATGTTGATCAATTCACCTTTGCCCTTAAGCTAAAGATATTCAATTATAAATTCAATGGTCATGAACATACCAGTCAACAATCCATCTTTGCACTACTGGCCAAAGAGAACCCATAGTCATGATCATACCACTAATCTACTTATCTTTACACTCAAGTCAAAGAGAAATTTCATCACCAGGATTATAAAAATGTTATATATAAGAATACGATCCAATTGTCAACATGATAACCAATTGTGGAGTAAAATTCAAGAATAAAGTTCAAAATATGAATCCGATCAAAGATAGGAACCTTAAAAGCAAACTTGGACAAATAGAAGAAAATTTAATTTTCCCGTGAATAGTGCCGTATACGTGAATAGTGCCGTATACGTGAATAGTACCGTATACGTGAATAGTAACCCCGACATGAAAATGTACAAATTTCATCAGAAAAATCATACTTCGTGAATAGTACACGTGAATAGTACCGTATTCGTAAATAGTGCCGTATACGTGAATAGTGTCGTATACGTGAATAGTAACCCCGACAGAAAAGTAAAAATTTCATCAGAAAAATTCATACCAATATTTCGATGAAATGATATTGAAAGCAATAACATCATTTACGAAAAAAATAACATCCCTTACCATCCCTTACCTCAAAAGAACAGTACCTCTGACTGGAATATCGGATATAATATCGAAGGAAACTTGCACTGAATAGTAACTCTCAAAGTATTGAAATACTCACAAAAATACGCTCGATATTATAGAGGGAGAAAACTTCGAATTCTGGTGTGATTTTCAATTCTAACCTAAGCACCCTATTTATAGGAAAAGCTTAGGATGCCAAAGGAGACTAAAGTAATAAAATATTAATATTTTTTTAAAAAAATCCGCCGCCTGGCGGCTTTTCAAAATTTTGAATTTTCAACAAAAGTGGGTCCCACCCATTAAATAATATTTCTTTTCCGAAACTTCAATAATTCATAATAAATAGCCCCTTTGTCAGAAAAATACAAATTCGATGTCCTTCTATAGGAAATTTAATTCTCTACAACTTTGCAGAAGAAAGTTTTTCCAAATTCCCAACATAAATTATCCGAAATCTACAAACAGATGATTTCTCACACCAAAATATTGATAAAAACACATCAGAACTAATTCCTTCTTTAATATCCACAAAATAAATATTTCCTTATCATATAAATTAATAATTAATTATTCACAAATACTATTATAGAACTACAATATTAACAACCAGGTCGTTCCCAGGACAGAGGGGGCCTTCCGATAAGGACTTCTCCTTACTGGCGCGCAATTAAATAACCCCTCCTAGACAGAACTTCCTTAGACATTGTCAATAATGCTATCTAATAATATTATTCAAATAATATGAATTATTGAGTTGATAACGTGAAATACTGTGCAACAAAAATTATTGAATCAATACTACAAAATATCAACTGTAGTCATTATTGAATCAATCATAAACAAATAGCAACGTAGCAATTATTGAGTCAATAAAATATCAATGCAGCAATTATTGAGTCAATAATATAAAATATTAACGTAGCAATTATTGAGTCAATAATATAAAATATTGAACAGTAAATACTGTAACAATAATTGAGTAAGTTCCTTCTCACGTAAGACTCAATAATTCGAAATACTGTGCAATACCGTGTGCTACTGCGCACCACCGCGTACTGTATTTTAACCACCGGGTATTTCAACAGTACTAACGGTAACAACTCCGCCGTTATTTTGTAAAAAGTTATTTATGTCGCTTTCTATATCCGACAGTTATTCCGTTGTGGGGGCCCATAAATAGCTGCGCCGTCGTACGAATATTCCCCGACAACAAGAATATTCCACGACCAAACGAATATTCCCCGACAACAAGAATATTTTATAACCACTTGCTCATTTTAAAAATGTTTGCACATTTCACCCATAACTTTAAACTTTTATCAATTTAACCATTTACTAAATAGAAAAATTGAATACTTTTATTTCATAAAATTCGGGGTCTTACATTAGGGTTCATATTACATAACAGTAATTTAAGCTAAGCATAAGGTAAAGTCTGCTCCTTGCAAACTATTCTACATATTTCCTTTACCCTTATCCTTCATTGAGGTCTCGGGCTTAACTGCAATAGAATTCATGATATAGCAAGGATGAGCAACAAGTTTACTCAGCAAGTTTAAATACATCAATAAAGGATATATCATGATGAATGGAAAATATCTGACAATGAATTCAACA